>JAJJWX010003262.1:0-1200000 GCA_023529315.1 Papaver bracteatum
TAGGATCAAAATATCTCCACAACAATACTCTTACAAGATTTTAACAACATTCTGCGAGCTCTTCAACAACACACTGCGAGTGTCACAAAAGGACTCAAAGAATGACATAAAGGATGACGGAAATTGAAACACAAGAAGATCATGATGATCCTCCGAAGATTATAGAATCTGCGAGAATAAATATTATAACTGTTGCGAGAATATCGCGAGTCAGATCCGAAATAAAAGGACAACTTAGCTGTCATCCACTATGTACTTAACCTATATAAAGAGAACTAACATATTCAGGAGGAGAGATCAATTTGAGAGTGTTGAGAAAGTTTTGAGGAGAGAGAAAGTTTAAGAGAGTTGTTGTATTCTTGATTTCTTCCATTTCTTGTAATATTCCTGAGAATTAATCAATAAAAGTGTTGTTCTTAATCTTCAAATATGTGTTGATTATTATGAATTCTTGTGAGGGGTGTAGTGTAAGAATTCCTGCAACTACATAATGGCGCTAGAAACAGTGATGTTTCTGAGCAAAGATTGAGATTGTGATTTGTAAGAATTTGAAGAAATTGGAGAAGATTTTTACGTGACTTACAGTAATACATTAAAATTGAAGGAATGGCTAGAAGAAGAAATACATCAGAACAACCAACAACCGTAAGGAGAAGTAAAAGACTTGCCGGAGAAGAGACAAATAAAATAGGAGAATCTTCAAGATTAAGAACAAGGAGCAACAAAACAAGGAATAATGGAGAAAATCAAGTTCAACAACCGAATCAGCAAACACCGATACAAGATAGAACTGTGGATTATGACAGGGTGAGCGTGCACACTTGGCAATCAGATTCAATAGAAGAAGCAGAAAATCGACAGTTAAGAAATGGAAGGTGAGAGGGAAGAGATCAAGAAGCGGTTGGAGGATTAATTCATGGAGATGATGAAAATGAAGCGGTAGAGGCTTTAAGACAAAGAATACAAGAGGAAAGGGGGTTAGAGGTGGAAGAACGCGCGAATTTAACAAGACAAAATCACGAGTTAAGAATGGTGAATTTGAGATTACAAAATAGGATATCAAGAAGTACTGCAAGATCAAGTTCAATATCATTTAGAGAAGAAGCAAGGAGAAATTCCCCTGTGAGAAATGCTAGTGAAAATATTCGAGAGGAAATGCAAAATCCAAATGAAGAGCAGCATTATGGAGAAGAAGAGATGATTAATGATCGCTACATCCCACAAAGTGAAACTTTGGATGATAGGCGTGGTAATAGAAATCAAGAGGGTGGAAATAACCAAGATGGTGAAGAAAATCGAGAAGAAGGTAGGAGAATTTTACATGAGCGAGAAATTCAAAGAAACCGAAGAATAATTGAGGATGAAATTGAGAGACATTATGCTGCACAAGCACGCATAGCTTGCGAAAGAGAAAGATTGAGAGCAGGAGTGGAAGAACAAGAGTTTCAAGAAGAAATACGTCAGAATAATCATGACAATAAAGAAAGGAGACGCGCAAGAAATCGCAACAATGATAATATCAATGAGGAATATGATAGAATACAAAGGATAATAGAAAGACAGTGAAGAGAAACGGTGAGAAATGAAGAAAATCGCATAAGAGAAAATAAAAGGCATAATCATTTGCGAATTCAAGAAGGAGGTGAAGAAGAAAATCGCGGGAAAAGGCAGAATGAAGATGCTGAAGAAGAAGCACAAAATCTCGCAAGGCAAGAAAGACATGAACGCAGAAAAAGGGAAGTTGTACTAAAAAGACCAATGGAGAAAAATTCAGATGGGAATGAATAGATCTTGAGAGAGTTAGCAGAAATGAGGGGAATATTAAATAACAGAAGAGAGGGAGGCAGAAGGCAACTTGATGAGGCCATTGAAAAAGCTGCAAAAACTCCATTCACCCAAGAAGTACAATTAGGAGGAATACACCCAAAATGCAATTTGCCAACATTAACCAGTATCTTTGATGGAACTACTTGTGCTATTCAACATGTCAAAGCTTATGTTAGGTGTATACTACAGTGGGAAAACCATGATGTTGTATTGTGCAAATATTTGGCATCTAGCTTAACAGGCGAGGCGCTAAAATGGTTCGAAGGTTTACCTAAGAACACTATAACTTCTTTCAATCATTTGCAAACTACATTTTTGGGAGCATACATAAGTAACAATTCTTCGCGACCTGGCATTGAATATGTATTTGGATTAAAGCAAAGGGTTGGTGAAAGCTTAAAACATCTAACCATAAGGTGGAAAACAATGTGCAGCGAAATGGCAGGCCGCGTGGATGAGAGATATCTCATTTTGTCATTCATTAATGCAATTTTCGCAACCAATCTGTTATATGTCCAAATATTCAGAATCAAGAATTCCATCACAATGACAGAGCTGTGAGAATTGCAAGAAGAATACATTTCTTTGGAGGAGAAACAAAATAAGATGGAATCATACCCTATTGCGAATACCAGCTCAATTGCAGCAAACGCAAGTCTACTTCCCAATAGTAGCGAGCACTTCGCAGGTGAAGCAAGAAAAGAGTATGGATGATGGACAATAGAAATTAGTAGTTATGGGAAGCAGATATCAAGAAGAGTTCGAAAGGGAAAGAAGTTTTTTCAATCGAGGTGGAAATAATAAGATTCAGAGGCTAGATCAACCGCAAGAGACTTATGGTGGTCAGAGACAAAATTATTATAAAGGGAAAGGAAGTCAGAAGATAATATGAGAAGAAATTAAGATGCCACCTCTAAATGCTAGCATAGAGAAAATTTGGGAGGCTATAATTTTGATGGAGGACATACCCGTACCCTGGAATATGGGAAAAGGGCCACACCCAAATAATCGAAGTCTAGAATTTTTCTCTTATCATCATTTTCATGGTCACTCAACAAATGAATGAAGGAATGTAAAAAGAATCATCTTGAGGATGATAGATCATGGAAAATTAAACCATTTTCTAATAGGACATCCACAGTCTCAGCAACTACCCCCAGCCCCAGAAATTCGCAGAGTGAATACAACAAAGGAAGGAGAAACATTTGTGATAGAAGTTGGAGAAAAATCGAAGAATCTATTATGTAACTCCATCATACATTCATACAAGACTATAGAAGATTTCCACAACAATGTTTTAAGCAGATTTTTCGCGAGAGATGCTGATGGGAGAGAAATAATGAATATTGCGAAAGCTTCACCATTAGAAAAATGGCGAAAGCAAACAATTTCTTTCACTGTGCAAGAAGTAACTGAGCCTGGAGAGATGCATGACAATCCATTAGTGGTAAAACTAGAGATAAATCCAAAACAAAGATAAGATGGAGAGGAAGATGAAGATGATGAAGCTGAAGACTCATGGGAAATCAACAGAGTTTTAATTGATACATGGAGTTCTGTAGATATCCTGTTCTATCACACTTATAAAACAATGGGAGGCAGAGATGAGGATCTAATACCTTCAACCTATAAAATCTATGGTTTTAATGGTACTACCAATAAACCTAGAGGGAAAGTTACTATGATTATTCCATTGAAGGGGATATCTTCTAATATTCTATTTTGTGTTGTCGATGTTGAATCTCCTTACAATGCCTTGATTGGCTGACCTTGGCTGCATGGGATTCTAGGTGTAGCATCAACCTTCCACCAATGCATTAAGTTTCCTCATCCCAGCGGTGTTGGAGTTATAAAAGGAGATTGGATTTATGGAAAAAAGTGCTATGAAATTGATATGGAATCTTGCGAGGAAAGGTCTGCGAAGAACAGAAATTGGAAATATAACATCAAACAAAAGAAAAGAAGTGAAAAGTTGATGGTTGATACAGTAGAACGGCGAGAAGAAGGAATGCTGCGAAGTCAACATGTGCTTAAACCAATAGATGGCGAGCGTCTCGCAGATGGAGAAAATGTAGCAAAGCGCAACAAAAAAGTAGAAGCAAAAAATAGTAAGTAGAAAAGGTAAAATTTCTAGATCGTAAAACATAAGAGATGTATGAATGCTTTGTTGAAGAAAATTTTACAAAAGTATGTTTTGACTCAATGAAAAAGATGAAATTGAAAAATCATACAATAGCTGAAATGCAAAAAGAAAAAATCAAATAATAATGACATAATAGAACGGGACGAACCTTTATGGCGTACACCCTAGTTCGCTGATAAAATTTCGCAAGAGGCAAATGTAAGACCTAAAGTACGTCATATAAGGGGGTATCTCTTTGCATGGCTCAGGGATAAGGTCATACCACTACTGGAACCTGAGTCATGGAGATTTGGGGTCAATGAAAGCCCATCCAGGAGAGCTACCTTTGATTTCCAACTATATATATATATATATATATATATTAACAGTTGGACGACCGAGGGTCTTTCCTAAGGAGTGCAAAGTATGATCAAGGCGCCGAGGTACATGGTTGAGCCAAGGGTGCCCGTGGCATATGAAACTACCCTGGACATTCTTGGCAAGTCTTGGCTATGATTCACTCGGCCCGAAGAAAATCCCACTTAGGGTGCAGTCTCGTAACTATAAGCCATATAGGCAAAAAGGATAATAGGCTGCGAAAACAACTGGTTGTTGGTAAAAAATGGATGGGAGGAGCTAGTCTTGTATGGCCGATGTACGCCTCCTTGAATGGGCAACCAGGGGGAAGATAAGGGTGGCACCCTCCATTAGGGAGCTAATAAGTCTTAAGACGCAAATGTCATGATGCTTTATATTTGCAAGAATATTTAGGCTTGTCAAAAATTATACAAAGGCAAAAATCCATGAGAAAAAGATAATATGAGATCAATGGGTTTTTACATGAAAGTGTAAAGACATCATGCGATTTCATCGCAAGATGGCAATGTCATGGGGCTTTGTTCTCGCAAGAAAACTTAGGCCTGTCATATTGTAGCAACAAATTGACAAAATGAGGATAAGGTAAGATCAATAGGTCTTTACATGCGAATGTAAGGACGTCCTGCGATTTTGTCGCAAAAACAAAACGTGGAAAAATAAGACCTTTAACTAGGAAGGCAAAATAAGACCACACAAGAGAGCAAGAAATGGCTGCGAGATTATGGCCATAATTTAAACACAGATCTTATTCATAAAGTAATCTACTTGATTTTTCATATTGCAGATGAATAACAGAGGCAAGTATGGGAATTGACAGGATGATAAAATTGTTATTCATCATTATATGACAAATTTACGCAGATAGTTAAAAATTAATAATCATATTGATTAACCCTATCGCGAAAAGGAATTGTTTTCTAATGTATTCAGATAGAAGCAAAAGAAATCTATACACCAAGGAACTTTAGAAGATGGAGAAATTCGCAGCAATATGATACAAGGAGAAAGAGATAAATGTACAAATATTACAAAGAGAGTAAAAAATGAGATAAACCTATTTAGATCCTTCATTATCTTGATCATATTTCCCCCCTTCATCTTCATCTTCATCTTCATTATATTCTTCATCTTCTTCAGACTCTTCAGCTTCACTATCAGAGATGACAAGATTCGGAACATTCTTTGGTATTTCATCCGCGAGATAAGGATACGCATAATGAGGAATTTTATGATCATCACAGACTATCTTAATGGAATTATTACGAACATCAATAAGAATATTGCTAAAATTCTCCAGGGTAATCTGTAGATGCTTTTTGAACTTGGAACATTTCTCATTGCGAGAACGTAGAAGTTTTGCAAGTTGTCCTTTTTCTACTTCCAACTCTTCAACTCTTTGGCGAAAATTTCCTTCAGATGCTGCGAACAAATGACAACCTATTAATAAAATAGTGGAGATTCAGTTAAAAAATGGATAAGTGGAAAAATAAGAATAAGCACCTTCTCTTTCAAAGATCATATCCTTAATCAAGGTAGAATGCTCAACTTGAAGACTAACATCTACACCTAAATTATTTCTGGCGTTATCAAGAATCTTCGCATCCCAAGCAAACTCATCATCATTACTAATGAGAAGGCAGGACCAAACTTGGTTTTCTCTTTCAACAAGAGTATTATACTCGTAGATAAGTCTATGTCTTTCAATTAGAATCTCAAGGAGAGTTTCTTAAAATTTCGCTAATGTATGAGCACCTTGGAGAGAAATACGGTCTTTTTCATCTATCAGATCACTATATTTGGCATTTAACTTACGGGTTTCTTATTTAGAGTTGTGAAAGAATTGTCTAAATTTATTGGCCATATCCAAGACAGATCTATGTTCAATTTCTAAAAGACGAAGCTTGGATCTAAGCTCATTTATGGGAAGAGATTCAATCTTATCATTTGAAAAACTATTTAGAGAAGTATTTAGATGATTAATAAGGGTATCATCATCCATGATCTTGGGAAATGTATGAAGAAAAATAGCTTCATCAGTAAGACCATAGACGTCTGCGAAATGGAAAACTCTATAAGAAGAAATTTTTTAAAGATAATAAAATATAGGGGAAAGAAAGAGAGTCCCATACCATAAAGTTTCTTATTGGCATCTTGAAGACTAGATACTTTTTCCTTCTGAAGAGAATTGTCTGATTCCAATTGTTTGATTTTCTCACGAAGATTAGAAGCTTCGATCTCCAATTCTTCATTTTGTTTATTCTTCTCGCGAAGACCAGCAACTTCAATCTCCAATTCTTTATTTTTGTTGAGAAGTTTAAGATTCTTCTTTGCGAGGGCCATACACCTCTTTTCCAAGTCTGATACAACATCAAATGAAGCTTTCCCAGCCTTCGAAGTAATGCATCGAACTTTAGGAATTAATTATGAATTCAAGATAAAAATAAAGAGAAGAAAGATATAAGTATGAAAATTTACCAAGATATTAAGTGAATGCAAGAAATTTGGAGATATAGATCTTGATACCCCATGAAGAGACTCATTATTCTCTAGGAGAGGGGCATCACAGATTGCAGCTATGGACTTGCAAGCATTAGTCAGAGGAGTATCACCAATTACTTGCATGGTATTAGCAAAAATACCGGATAGATGAGCCATGGAAGATTCAGATTGGGAGAATTCCTTTGCGGAAGTGATATCACCATCATCATTGTCATTATCAGTATCATCACTTGAACTTTCAATAGATTGGGGAGTTGAAGGAGATGGATATTGCACTTTTCTTTTCTTTGAAAGAGGAGCAGTAGATTTCTCCTTGCGAGGAGCACCTTTGCCTTTCCCCTTAGTTTTTGCAGGCTTAACAGGTTCAATTTCTTCAATAACCTTCAAACACAGATAAAGATAAGAAATAGAGGCAACAATATATTGTTAAGAATCAGAAAGGAATATTTCTTACTTCATCTTTGAATGATATGAGAGATAATAGAGTACTGGGTTTCCCTAACTTATTGTAGCTAGCTTTTAGCTTTTTAATATGATAAAATTGGAGTAGTCAGCGAGGGTATATATAAAAGCATGAGGAAAATAATAATGATAGTTCAATCAAAAAATTCGGGAACATACCTCTATATTCCTTTCAGGCCAGCTGAACACCCATGGTTGGTACTCTGCGAGATTCGCAGGTAAAGCATGAGAACCAGAGATGTATGGACCCTCTAAAAATAATGGAAAAATACACCATTTATCATTATTGGAGTGGCGAGGAGATGAATTGTTGCTCGGATGCTAGTCAATGTCCAACATAAAAACTTTGTCTTCAGCAATGTCATCCTACTTCTGTAAGCGAACACCCCAACAAGTGCTATCCTTCCTCATGGGGATTATTTCATAATTCGCGAAGAAATTTTCTACTGTATACTTCACAGGAACAATTGGAACTTCATTAAATTTAGGGTTCTTCGCTTTAGGGGGGTAAAGAGATTCCTTACCAGTACCGCGAGTAGAAAACTCAAGCATTAAACGAATACAATCTCCACTCAACTGATATATTGCCCGCGAGAACTTCGCATGAAAAATTATTTCATAAAATAAAGGAAGTTCAGGGTTATAAAGAGGAACGGGAAGCCCAACTTCAAGCTGACCTAATGAGACTATGATCTTCTCGTGATTACACGGAAGGTCAGAAAATAATTTAACAGAGAGCTCAGCCCTAGGGTTTTGATCTGGAATGGTGGATAAAGTAAAGCCTCTATCTTGAAGCTTTTTTTGCATTTTTTCAAAGGCAATTAGATTTTTACGACCAGCTGGAGGCATTCTTAGTATGGGAATGAAGAAAAGAATATAAGATCAAATGAATAAGAGAAAAGTTACAACATTAGCAGATGCGGAAGTTACGGAAGAACAGTGAAATTGCATAGAAAAGGAAGGAGAAAGTAAAAAGAAGAAAAGAGAATAATGAAGAAGATATATATAGAAGATAAGGATTTTCGAGAAGATAAGTGCATTTAATGCGAAGAGAAGACCTGAACGGTTGAGATGCAGCGGTTGAAAAGGACGTGTCAGGAATTGAATGGAATAAAATATACGTGTAATAAATCTTGCGAAGAATGTAGAAATGTGTCAGAACAGAAGAACATGAAAAATGGATAGTTGCGGCATTAATAAGAGATAAAATTCTCATAATATTTTCTCATTCGCAGAAAAGACATGAGAAGAGGCAAGATGTAGGATCATAATATCGCCACAACAATACTCTTGCGAGATTTTAACAACATTTCTACGAGCTCTTCAACAACACACTGCGAATGTCGAAGAAGGACTCAAAGAATGACATAATGGATGACGGAAATTAAAACACAAGAAGAGCATGATGATCCTGCGAAGATTATAGAATATGCGATAATAAACATTATAACTGTTGCGAGAATATCGCGAGCCAGATCCGAAATAAAAGGACAACTTAGTTGTCATCCACTATGTACTTACCCTATATAAAGAGAACTAACAGATTCAGGAGGAGAGATCAATTTGAGAGTGTTGAGAAAGTTTTGAGGAGAGAGAAAGTTTAAGAGAGCGGTTGTATTCTTGATTTCTTCCATTTCTTGTAATATTCAATAAAAGTGTTGTTCTTAATCTTCAAATATGTGTTGATTATTATGAATTCTTGTGAGGGGTGTAGTGTAGGAATTCCTGCAACTACTGATTTATTATTTTTCAAAGTTTTCGTAGTAGTAATTAAGATTCGTTCTCTCAGACTTGTGAAGATTAAATTTAAAGGTTTAATAAAAATAATAAACAAAGGCAAGAGTTACTTGGCCTAGGATTCCACCGAATTCATATCAATAGGTTCAATTTATTTATTCTCAACAATTAAAGATCAATAAACAAAATAATACCGACTCTTATTTTTGCCAAGGTAGACTCTCAAAAGATTAATTGTATCCCCTAAGCATATATTATCTAAACAAAGCATAACCTATTTAATTGAATGACAACCAATTTAATCAAATCATAATTCTATTTTAATTAGTGCAAAAGTCAAAAGTCAAATAAAATAAAATCACCCATGTATGAAGTTCGGCTTCCTCCATCAACCCAGTGTAGGGATCTAGCTTCTCATGATAAAAACACACTCAAAAATATAATTCATAGCTCAAATGGTGTTTTTATTAGAGAAAAATAATTATACAAAGAGTTTGCAACGCTTTACGGGTGTTACAGAGTCCACCGTTACAATGATATTCAAATTCCATTCTTGAAGTGCATTACAGAAAAACTATATAAGGAAACTGTCGTAGAAGAACTGTCACTAAGTTGAGAATATGCGACAGTTCTTAAACGACAGACTAGTAGTGTGGTCTGTTGTTCTTCGTCTTCTTCTTCCTGCAGATGCAGAAATTCTTCTCTGCAACTTGTTTCTCGCTCTCTTCTACCCCATAACTCTCTATAACCATCTCTGCTTCACCAATACCCTATATATACTTGACAGGACTAAGAATCTCCCCTCATAACTCCAAATCTTCTCGTAATTAATTCCGTATGAGTCACGGGAATAATTTCTTTAACATCTTGCCAACTTCAGCACGATCCTACACGTCCTTATATCGAGTCAAACACCTTCCAGACACATGCCACAACCAACTATATCCCAAAATATCCCTAGATATCTTCAACAGAGGAATACTTGCCATGTTTTGTTCCAACCTAAAAATCACCCCTTAATTATCGAACCTAAAGCAATTATCACCTTCTGTTGACCATGACAGCTCGTCCTTAAACAAATTTGGCAAGAAAATCTCACCAAAACTGCTCGAGTTTAAGGCAGAAAATCCTACCATCCACGTACTCCCTGATTTCTTCTCTCCGACATTGTAGCCAAATTTCTTCGACTCTGATGGACTTACAAGTCCTGTTTTGATGCAACAGGCCCAACACAAAATATTGCAGCGATTGAATCTCAATAGACAACTTGCAGACCCAAAATACAGTCTCGGGTTTTCAAAGAAATAAGCTGCACATTCCCTGTTTTCTTCCACACAATTATCCATCCAATCTGAGTCGATTCCAACGATCATATCAAACAAAACTTCCCAAACAATTGCATCTATTGAGTCACACCGGAACACCTTCAAAATCCGAACCTTAATTCTGCCACTTGAAATCCCGCCAAAACTAAAATTTGAATGGGGAAGATGAAGGTGCCCCTTAACGAGCAGCTTGGGGTGCGAATATCTACTAGGGTGCCCCTTATCCAAAAGAGAGAGTCCGAATAACACGTTCCCTCCGGGGTACAAAAACCACTTTTCGAGCAACTTTCTCCATAAGAGCTTATTTCACAAAAACACCTACAAACAAGTTTATTAGTGATAAAATGTGTCCCGGCTAATGTATTTATGGGTGAAAATGCGTCGCACTTTCGTGCTCATCAAATTCCCCCACACTTACATTTTGCTAGTCCTCGAGCAAAATAGAAATTGACCCGCTACACAGCTGGTCATAAAATAAAAGAAAGTTAGACCCGCTACACAGCTGGTCATGACAGATGCCATACATAAGACACACACAATTTTTTTTTTTTAGACCCACTACACAGCTGGTCATAACATGCAAGAAAAAAGAAAAGACCCGCTACACAACTAGTCATAACCCTAACAATCATAATATTTTTCATTTTTTTAAGACCCGCAACACAGCTGGTCATAATAAGGAAATACATGAAAATAGACCCGCTACACAGCTGGTCATAATCCTAACAACTATAATTATTTTATTTTATTTTTTTTAGACCCACTACACAGCTGGTCATAATATTTATATTTTTATTATGTTTTTAAACCCGCTCAAGAGCTGGTCACAATACGCAAGAAAATCCCTGAAAAAATTAAAAGAAAAAGTTAATACCTACTTCCCCACACTTAAATATTACATTGTCCTCAATGTAATTGAGTCATCCAACGTAAAATTAAGATGGGAAATTCAAAAATAAAAATAAAAATAAAATAAAAATAAAAATAAAAAAACAAATAATTATACCTACTGGAATGTACAAAAACGGATCCCCATAAAGTAATAACCTGAAAACTTGGGGATCGACCCAAAATACAATATTTACAAACGACAGCTTCACAATTATTTTATGAAAAAATGGGGACACCGAAACTGTCAGAAACCAAGTTTTTACTGCACATGGAAGTGCGTAAAGAACAAAGTATGGGGATTATATTGAGACTGGGAAAATTTCAACTGGCTCATGCACGGTATTAGAAATAGGAAAATCCTCTGGGTAATCCAACAACACTTTAGAAAGCACGCAATTCTAACCCTAAATTAGGCAACTTTTGGAAGTCTAGGGGTCTAAAAACAACCTCTAAGTCGGGGTGCAAATATCTACTAGGGTGCCCCATAGTAATTGATGTGCCCCTTATCCACAAGAGAGAGTATGAATAACACGTGTCCTCCAGGGTACAAAAACCACTTTTCGAGCAACTTTCTCCGTAAGAGCTTATTTCACAAAAACACCTACAAACAAGTTTATTAGTGATAAAATGTGTCCCAGCTAATGTATTTATGGGTGAAAATGCATCTCACTTTCGTGCTCATCAACTACATTAATATACTTTTATGTGTGAGTTAGATTGGTTTATCAAGTCTTCGACTTTGAGTCGTATCAACTCTTAGTTGTGGGTCATATCAACTAAGGGAATTAAGTGCGCAGAGTCTTGCTGGGATTCATAGGCGTAAGGAACGCGACTGTACCTTGATCAGTGTGAGATTGGTTAGGGCTCAACTACATTCCAGTCCGAAGTTAACTTGGAGTAGGATAATGTCTGTAGCGGCTTAATACATTATGGTGTTCAAATATGGACTAGGTCCCGGGGTTTGACTGCATTTGCGGTTTCCTCGTTAACAAAATTTCTGGTGTCTGTGTTATTTCTTTTTCGCATTATATTTGTTTATATAATTTAAATATCACAGGTTGTGTGTAGTTCAATCAACGTTTGGTTGTTGATATAAATTGATTGACACTTGAATATTAGTCTTTAGTACCATTCAAGTTATTTCTCATAATAATCAGGCCATGGATTCTATCTGTTTAATTTGCTAATTATAATGAGAAACAGAGATACAACTCTTGGATATATTTCCATTGATTGAGTCTGACTGTCTAGTTGATTCTCTTGAAATTATATTTGAGTTTGTACATACAGATTGCTATGAGAAATATTGGGTGTGGTTGTTAGACCCCCGCTTTTTAAATTGGTATCGAAGCAGGAAAACACATTTAAGACCTTATAAGTCTGTATTTGTGGAGATCTGACTCTATGGACAAAAGTGTTATCTCAGTAAACGTACCACCAGTCTTCAATGGCTCAAATTACTTATGGTGGAAAATTGTTATGTGTGCCTTTCTTCAAGCGCCTGATTTTCAATCATGGGTTTATGTTATTAATGGCTATGATCCTCCAATGGTTACAATAGACGGTGTCTCTATTGCAAAGGATATTGGTAGATATGAACCTAACGAGATTCTTGTTGCAAAGAAAAATTCTGACGGTTTAAATGTTATCATTCATGTCATTACCCCATATCTTCAGCACCATGTGACTACGTTCACTCGGTTTAAAGGTGCATGGGATATCTTAGAAACCGTATTCGAAGGGAATACCTTTGAAAAAAAAGATAGGCTTCAAAACCTAAATTATGATTGGGAAAACCTTTGTATGGCTAATGAAGATTCATTTGATGAGTTTAATCACAAAGTGTCTGAAATTATTAATGTATCTTTTGCGTTGGGTAAGACTATTCCTGAAAACGACATTGTGATGAAAATTCTCAGATCGTTTCCAGCCAAATATGATTCTAAGAAACATGTCATCGTTGAAGGAAATAACCTTGATACGCTTTCCAGAAACACTCTTGTTGGAAAGTTAGAAATACTTGATCTTAATCAGAACATCTGCATTCAATATTGTGACCATCACAAGTGAATCTTCTAGGTTGTCATGGGCTGATGAATATTGTTCCAATCATGTTGATTTTGATAAATCATTGATTACACAAAAGATCAAGGATATTGTAAAAAGAAGCAAAAGATGTGAGAAACATCTCTCTCCGGTTAAGGATTCAGATGATTTCATACAAGAAAAATCATCTCAGGTTGTCAATATCTTGCATACTTCCGATGTGTGCGATGAATTTTCATCTCTTGCAGAAAAAATTCTCCTTACTCAAATTATGATTCAGAGTTTGAATCTGACACTGACATTTTTTATTTCTTAGATAAGTTTGAAGAAATTCACCAAGAAAATATCCAACTAAAGGCTTCGTTGGAGAGATTTGAATCATCACTTCAGGTGAAAAATCTTGAGATAGATTGTGTTAATGATGAATTCACCAGAACCCTATCTCTAAAGGAAAAGAGATTAATACTCTTAAGTGTGTCCTGCAAAGGTTGTCTGGAAGTTCTGAAAAAATCTCAGCAATGTTGTTTGGTCATAAGTCTTTTGGAAACACAAATGGTTTAGGGTTCAAAAGAAAAATTGTGAGCACTAACAACTCTTTTGTGCCAGCAGGTTTTGGAATAATTGATGATGAATGTTGTGTGAAACATGAGGTAAATAATCAAGACAATAAATCTTCCTTAATTTGTTCGTTTTGTGAAAATGCAAATCATGTCCAAAATAAGTGTTGGAAATTCAAGAGGAAAAACAAAAGGATTGCCAAACTTCAAAATGACATGCAAAGAATGAATCTGGCTTTGGGTAATCAACAAGGTACTCCTGAAGACAAGAAAAAATCTAAAAGATCCAGATTCAGATGAGGTAAAAAGTCTGTTTATACAACAAACCTTGATAAGTCACTGTGTGATAAAAGATGTAAGCATTCAGCTCACTCCGTCACCATCTAACATTAGTGACGTCTGCATCCTCACCTTTAACTTGATAAAATGAGGATTGCATCAAGGTTGCTCAAGTTTTTTATAAATGTTAAAAAAAAATTATGTTAAGAAAATATCTTCTTAGTTAAAATAGATAATGGATCATGAAATGTAAAAGACTTTTTCAAAGTTCTTCTAGGGTTTGGATGTCCATTGGTATATTTATACTCATTTGTGATCAATGTAGTTGCAGGAATTCCCACAACACACCCCTTATAATATCTTGATAATAATTTCTTGATCTAAACTCATTTGATATTAAAATGATGATTAAATTACTAAAATTGTAAATGGACATACAGATTTTTACATGGTTCGATCAATTTGATCTACATCCATGATTCTTCACTATGATTGTTTAAATTTACATTTGATTTACATTGATAATCTCCATTAATGGAGTTCTAGATCTAATTTTTGGGAAGAAGGTGATAAAGAAAAATACATTTTCTCTTTAAAAATATCTCTCTCTCTCTCTTACTAAAATTGTCTCCCCCCCCCCCTTCTCTCTCATGCTCTCCTCTTTATATAGGTGTATACATAATGGATGACAGCTCACATACAACTCATACTTCCCCTATTTTAGGATCCCTTTCCGCACTCTCGCAAGATTTCTCCATATTCTCTCGAGTTCCCGACTTGTTCTGGCGAGATCCCGCTTCATTCTCGCGAGCTCCGCTTCATTCTCGCGAGACTTCTCTACAGCCACAAAATCTTCACATCTTTCTCGTGTTTTATGCTGTCGTTGTCTATTACGTCATTAATTTGCGACATTTGCAGTGTGTTGTTGAAGAGCTCGCATAAATGTCGTTATAAATTTCACAAGAGTATTGCTATGGTGATATTCTGATCCTACATCTTGCCTATTTTTTCTTGAATATTGCTTGAAAAGCAATCTTTAATAAAAAATCCGTTGTTGTAATAGTCTTTGATCTTTGCTGATGACGAAACGAGCGAAAGAATATTGGACTTGAAAAGTACGTACTTGCCTCTATTCTTTTGTGAAGTTCCAGATCTTTGCGAAGTAAATAAGAAGTATCAATTCTTGAAGTATACAAATTATGAAATATACTTGAAGAAATATAAGAAGTATTCAATCCTCAAAATATAAGAAGTATCCGTCCTTGAATGAAAGTCATAAGTATTGCCTCTATTCATGCGAAATTATTACTTCATTATTGGTGAGAAATTTTGTCCATTTTGGAAATGATTCTTTCCGAGAAGATAAAGAACATAAAATGTTTTATGTTTTCTTGGTAATCCATAGCTGCCTATACAAACATTTTATGTTCTATATCTATGAAGGTAGAATCCTTGAGAAAATATTAAATGAGCGAATTGTTTCTTTATTCTTATCTTGCCTCTGCCTCATGCGATAATCTCTTTAAGAAAATAATCACATTATGCGAAATAATCACATCTCCTACGAGATTCTGGATGTGTCTGCGAGATTCTGAATAGTTCTGCGAAATTATGAATAGTGCTCCTGAAATAGTGCTGCGAATAGTACTGTAAATAGTGCCGCGAATAGTGCTGCGAAATTGTAAATAATTCTCCTGAGGCACTCTGAATAATACTTCTGAGAAATTCTGAATAGTATTTCTGAGAGATTCTGAATAGTATTTCTGAGAGATTTTAAATAGTACTTGCTTCTCATTATCTCTCTTGCGATGAACAAATCTTTCCTGCATTCTTAAAAGAAAATAGTTAATGTTTGAGATTATTCTATTGGTCTTATTTTTCCTTCCTAATTAAAGGTCTTGTAGTTGCAGATTAACCTACAACTACACCCTCAGTAGAATTTGTAAAACTTAAGAAGTTCTTGATGATGAATAACAATTTTCTCATTAATGCTCTCAATTGATTACAAAGAAGTATCTAAATGGAACTAGAATAGTTACAACTTTCTCTATTCTCTTTCCTAAGATATTTTCTAACACTCACCCAAAGAACTCTCCGAATTTTACATTTGAACTACTATTTATAGTAGAACTTATACAACTGTATATGTGTTGCGAAGTATCGCAACATATCCTCGTAAGATTATTTTATGCTCGCAAATCCTTCATACTTTCCCGTGCTTCTTCTATCATCGTATTATTTTGCGACTCTTTCCTCTTATATTCATTACGATGTTCGTAAGTTAATATCTTGCGATATTCGGTACCTACATCTTGCCTCTTCTCATGTCAATTCTGCGAAGAAGAAATGTCGTGAGAACCTCTATTCTCATAAATTTAATATAGTTATGATCACCTGTTAGATTCGCAACACGTATTTTTCTCTTTCATTAAATTTTTGACACGTTGTTTCGTAACCGTCCTTATCAACCGTTCACGTCTAATCGCATTGATGAATTTTTATTTTCATCAAACTCTCCCTTCTTTATAAATACTATCTTTAATTCTTCTTTTTATTCTTTTATTCTGTTCATCTTCTTTATCACACCTGCTTCTGCAATTTCTTCCTTTTTTTCTTCTATTACGATTTCTTATCTCTTTCACTTCTTTTCCTCTCTATTTTTCTATCCTTCATCCAATGGCTCCAAAGAAGAAAACTATAGAAAAACTTAATGCAGAGTTTGCTGATAGAGATCTCATCCTTTCTGAAATTGATGGTCATGATAATAAGTCCTCTCTCTGTATAGAACTCTTTACTGATCTCCATTGGGATGATCAGAAAGTTTTAGTCTCACGAGGCCAAATCCTCGCAGGTCTTCCTATTCCTCTTTATGATGTCAATCTTCCTTTATTCTATGAAATTATCTCCCATCCAAATTTCTCACGAGCCATTTATCAATTGACTGGTGATTGCATTCGCATTCTGGTTGAATTCGCAACTCGTGCTGCTACTGGAAAATCTTTATATCCGATTGATCTTAGGAGACCCGCATTTAGAGATGTAGAAATTGTTGCTGCAAATTATACAGTCGAGAACTTCTTCAAAAATTATACATTAATTCCTGCGAAGAAGGAAGATAAACGTTGGGGTGTTCGTCTTCATCGTAAAGCTGATACCGCAGTAGATGATCTTCTTATGCACGATATTGATTATGCATCGGGAAATAATAGAACACCTCACCGTTCTCATGATGAAGATTGGTATAATTACCCTCTATCATTATCGGGTTCTTACATTTCTGGGATAGTAGATCTTCCTGCGAACCTTCGTGATCGTAACTATCAACCTTGGGTCTTTTCTTGGCCTAACAAAGACAAAGATGTATGTATCTCCATCTCCTTATCTTCTTGTTATTTTCTAACTTGTTTTCAAATGAGGTAAGAAACACTTTTATATGTATTCTAAAAAATATATTGTTGCCTCTGTTTCTTATCCTTATTTGAATTTATAGGCTCTTCCTGATTTTCCTGGGGCAGTTGCGAGTAAGGATAAGAATTCAACTTCTTCTGAAGTGTTATCTGCGAGACAAAGAACGTTTCGTTCTGCGAAGAACACCAAATCTTCTGATAATGAAGAAAATACTCTTCGCAAAGGAAAGAGAAAGCTTGAGGATATGGTTTCTGCAAAGAAGAGGAAGAAACTCCCAACCAGTACTTACTCCAACGTGATCTCCTCTAGCAAGAATGTCGACGGAGAACAAAGTGATGAAGATGATAAATTTCCTGAGAAGGGTCTTAGCTCTAACTCTGATACTATTTCTGATAGGGGACATGATGATGACAATGATGAAGAAGATGAAGATTATATTAATGCAGAAACTTTTGAGTCTGCAATGATTCAAGTGTCTGAGGCTTTTATCCACTCTTTTCGTGGATTAGGAAACTCTCCTACTGCGAATGCTCGTAAACTTATTGCGAAGGCTTGCAAAGTTCCCACTGTACTCAACAATAATTCCCTTAATGGAATTTCAAGATTCGTATCTCCTGCTAAATTATACGCTTTGGGGAGTATGGTAAATTTCTTTTCTATTCCTTGTTTATTTCCCTTATTTCATTGATTTTTAATCCTTTTTATTTGTTCAGGTTGGGAGGGTCAGCTGCGCAGCTTCTTCAGATTGGGAAAGACGTCATTCCATTGCTGAGAAGAAAACTTTAAGCCGTTGTAAGAAGTTGGAAGTTGAGAATTCAAAACTTCGTCAGCAAATAGAGGATTTGAATATTGATAATGCGGAATTAAATTCATGTTGCGAAGACAATCCACAATCTGCGAGTATCGCAGCTGGAGGTTCTTCCCTTCTTGAGGAGAATAATCAATTAAAGCTTGAAAATACTTCTCTTCGTAATGATAAGAAGCAATTAGAAGGTAAGTTCGTGTATTATGATTACTTTAACTCCGTAATTTTCTAACCAATTCTTTAATTTATTCCCTTACTCTTTATTCTCTTATCCTGTAGTTACTGCAGAAAATTATGCGAAGATGAATGATGATCTGAAAACTATTCTTGCCGCGCGTAACCAGAAGATTTCTGATTTAAAATCTCAACTTCAAATTTCTCGGGACAATCATAATTTAAATATCAGAAGTTTCCGAGCTAAGATGACTCGTAAGATTTGTGAAGACAACCAAATTCCTCTCAAGAAGTATCAAACGCTCCTTTCTGAAGAAATTCCCAATGATACCCCGTATTTGGAAATTTCTGATAGTGAAGTTGAAGATGATATCTCCGAAGAAGAAAAAGAAGATCATTTTGATGAAGATAAATCATCTTCAAAATAGTTTTATTCCTTTCTGTATATTTTCTTCAGTTCTTTTGTCTTGTTTTCTTGAGTACAATATTTTCTTCTTTCCTGCACTTTTAATCAATCAACAATTTCCTTTTGAAACTTAATTAGTACCAATGTCTTAATTTTGCGATGATGAGTTGATGTTTAACTGAATGTTTCCCTCTGTTTGCATGACTTGATCATATGGAGAGAAACAATATATTTTGAAGACCTAACTTAGTATTCCTTTCCCCCTTATTATTGCTCTTCAGGTGATCAATTCTTGTTTTAAATATCTAGAATATCTGCCTCAGTTTAAGTTGCGAAGCTTCAAGTTTATGCGAAGTAAATATGAAATCTTCCCCTTGAAGTATAATAATTATGAATCCTCCTTGAATTATAAAACATCCTTGAAGAAGTATTATATACTATCCTTGATTGCGAAGTATAAGAAGTATAAGAAATACAAGAAGTATTTAACCTTTAATTGTGGAATATGAGAAGTATAAGAAGTATTCAATCTTTGAAGAAGTATAAGAAATATCCAATCCTCGTAACATGAAATATCCGTCCTTGATTGCGAATATATAAAGAACTCTTGATCAAATTGACATATGTTGTTGTTGGAAATATAAAGAATCTCCAATATAATTGATTTCCTTAGTTGTTGTGGTCTTATCATGCCTTCCTAAGTAAATGTCTTATTTTGCCACCTCTTTTGTGATAATATTTTTGTTCTTGCGATAATATGACAAGTCTGAACATTCTTGCGAATATACAACCTCGTGACATTATCGTCTTGCGATGAAACCGCAGGACGTTATCACACTTTCATGTAATAACCCATTGATCTCATCTTAGCTTTATTGTATGTAATTCTGCGAGCATTTTTTTTTAATTATTTGTAACTTCGCAGAAATAGTGTTGTTGCACAAATATGACAAGCCTTTATGTTCTTGCGAACAAAAGCCTCATGACATTTGCGTCTTATAACACGTATCAGCTCCCTAATGGAGGGTGATTCCCTTTATCTTCCCCTTGGTTTCCCCTTCAAGGAAGCGTACATTGACCATACAAGGTTAGCTCTTCCCATACGGTTCTGCAAACAACCAGCTTGTGATCGCAACCTCTTATCCTTTTTGCCTATAGGGCTTATAGTTACGAGGTTGCACCCTATGGGGTATCTTTGGGCCAAGTGCATCATTTTCCAAGACTTGTCAAGAATGGCAGATGTGCTTCAAGCCCACCCGACACTCTTGACTCAACCGTGTACCTCGGCGCCTTGATAGTTTTCTGCACTTCTTGAGAAAGACAGTATGCCTTAGTCGCCCAACCTAAATCATGGTACATCGCAAGATTAGGTTGAGAATCTAAGGTGTCTAACCCGGATAGGTACCCCGCTTTTGGGTTATGTACCCCGTAATGTTCCATGTACTCAGGTTCCTTGGTGGTGTTCCGGTTTCCCTGAGCCATGCTTATAGGTACCCCCTTAAATGACGCACTTTAGGATTTTACCTCTTGCGAAATGTTGCTTCGCGAACTAGGGTGTACGCCACAAAGGTTTGCCTGTGTAATATTTCTGCGGCTTTCTTTCTTTTTTGGAAGCTGATCACATATTGCGGTCTTTTATTCGCAAATAAATTTTTGCGTCTTTCTTCGATGAAAGCTACTCGCAATAAATTGTTTTAATTCGTGAAAAAATATTTTATTTTGCGAAATACGTTGTTCCAATCTCTTGTTTTTCAAAGTACATTTTATTACTTTGCGAACAATATCAATAAGAAAATATATGATTACCTTCTTGTTTCATTACCTTTTTTCTTCATTCTCTTTTCTTCGCAAACCACATCCCTTTTCTATAGTCATAAATTTCCTGTATGATTAATGTTGTAACTTTATTCTTTCACGTCTTAATCCTCAGCCATTAAATTTTCACTTCTTTTCACAGCCTTTGCTCTTTTTCTCCAGTTTTCCTTTTCAGTAGTTTTTCCTTCGCAAACTTCTACTTCTGTATCGTAACATTTCTTCCCTTCAGCCCAATCACCCTTGATGACTCCAACACCCTTTAGATGAGGAAATTTTATGCATTGATGTAGAGTTGAAGCTACACCCAGAATTCCATGAAGCCAAGGTCTTCCTATCAAAGCATTGTACGGTGATTTGACATCAACAACGCAAAACAGAATTTCAGTTCGCATCCCACTTAAGGGAATTCGCATGCTTACTTCTCCTTTAGGCTTATTAGCAGTTCCATTATAACCATAAATCCTGTATGTAGAAGGTATTAGATCTTCGTCTTTTCCCCCCATGGTTTTGTAAGCAAGATAGAAGAGAATATTGACAGAACTTCCTGTATCAATCAAGATTCTGTTAATATCAAATGATTCTTCGTTCGTATCATCTTCACTTTCTTCCATATTCATACAAATTGCTAATCTCACTACCAATGGATTATCATGTATTTCACAACCTTCTGGAATTTCTGTAGCTTCAAAAGAAATTTCACGCTTTTGCCAATCTTCCAGTCGTGAAAATTTTGCGATGCTCATTATTTCCTTTCCTTCACCATCTCTCGCATATACCCTGCTTAACACATTATCATGAAAATCCTTTATGGTTTTATATGAGTGAATGATCGAATTGCAGAAAACATTCCTTGCTTTTGGCCCTACTTCTATGTGTAATATTTCCTTTCCCTTTTCTTGTATTGTGTTCTCTCTGCGAGTTATCACTGGAGCTTGTGGTAATTGTTGCGACTGTGCTTGCTTGAGTAAAAAGTGATCCAGTTTACCTTGATCAATCATTCGCAAGATAATCTTCTTGATATTATTGCAATTATTTGTAGAATGTCCATGAAAATGATGGTATGAGCAAAATTCATGACTTCTTGGACCCATTGGTGGTTCTTTTCCCATATTCCATGGAGTTGGTATATGCTCCATCAAGATAATTGCCTGCCATATCTTTTCTACACTTGTATTCAAAGGTGGCATCTTTATTTCTTCTCTTATCATTCTTTGACCTCCTTGACCATTGTTATAATTTTGTCTATGATTCCCTTGTCCAAAATAATTCTGCCTTTGTCCCCCATAATTTTCTTGCTGCTAATCTAATCTTGGGATCTGGTTATTTCCTCCTCAGCTGTAGAAATTTCTTTCTCTATCATACTCTTCTTGATCTTTACTACCCATTGCTACCATATTTGGCTGGCTATTGTTGATTTTCTTCTCTTCTGATATCTGCGAAGATGTTTGCGAGGATGTCTGCGAAGTACCTGCTACGACATTGATTATTTTAGGAAGTAAGTTTGCTCTTGTATCTTGATTGTTGGTGTTTCCCACTGGATATGACTCCATATTGTTTTGCTTTTCTTCTAATGTAATGTACTCCTCTTGCAATTCTCGCAATTCTGTCATCATAATTGAATTCTTTCTTCTGAAGATTTGAACATATAATTGTTCAGTTGCGAACATCGCATTTATGAAAGACAAAATCAGGTATCTCTCATCCACACGTCCTTCCATATCACTGCACATAGTTTTCCATCTTCTTACCAAATGCTTCAAACTTTCACCAATTCTTTGTTTTAAACCAAACACATCTTCAATGCCAAGTCGCGAGGAATGATTCGTGATATATGCTCCTAAGAAGGTTACTTGTAAATGATTAAATGATGTAATAGTGTTCTTGGGAAGTCCTTCGAACCATTTTAGAGCTTCTCCTGTTAAACTTGATGCGAAGTACTTGCATAATACAGCATCGTGATTCTCTCATTGTAGCATGCATCTTACATATGCTTTAATGTGCTGAATAGCACATGAAGTCCCGTCAAAGATGCTGGTTAATGTAGGAATATTTCACTTTGGTGGAATCCCTCCCAATTGTACCTCTCTAGAAAAAGGAGTCCTCGCAGCTTCTTCTATTGCTTCATCTAATTGCCTTCTATCTCCTCCTCCTCTATTGCTTATCATTCCTCTCATTTCTGCTAATTCTCGAAAGATTCGTGCATTTTCTTCAGAATTTTTCTCCATTGGTTTCTTTAATGCAGCCTCTCTTCTTCTACGTTCTTGTATTTCTTCTCTTGCGATCCTTTGCATTCTATCATATTCTTCATTAATGTTTCCATTTGCACAATTTTGCAGATATCTTCTCTCCAGATTATATTCTGTTGCATAGCATCTTGAAATTCTTGTTCTTCCATTTCTGTTCTCCTCGTCCTTCTCATGCGAATATCAGGAATTTCTTCTTCTTCATTTCTCCTTCTTCTGTGATTTACCTCTCCTTGATTTGCCTGAATTCTGATTCGAAGATTTGGTTCATTCCTTGTTATTTCTGTTTGTTGATTTCCAATTCTTCTCTGAATTCTATCATATTCAAGATTTTTATTATTGCAAGCCTCTTCACGTCTTCTTACTCCATCCTCGTAATTGTTTTGATGTACTGCTTGTTGTCTCTCAATTTCTTCCACGAGTTTCTGCTCTTCCTCCCTATATTCTCTGCCATTCCGGTTATTTTCTCTTGGAAATGGTTCTGTTTGTAAATTTTCTACGTTTTGCCCATTGTTTGGTACCAGAATGAAGCGTCTCTCTCGATTTATTTCAACCTGATTTTGCGCTTGTCCTTGCATAGCGCTTTCACTATTGATTGCTGGTGAATTTCGTTCTTCTCTTTCTGGTCTAACATTTGATCTTGCAACACTTTGAGATCTCCTCCTTTGTAACATCTCATTTTCCCTCCTCAATTCTTGATTTTGTCTTGTTAAATTTGCGCGTTCTTCAGCTTCAAACCTTCGTTCTTCTTGAATTTCTTGTCTCAATGTTTCTAATATCTCCATTTCTCTTTCATGAATTGCTCCTCCCATCAATCTCCCATTTTCTCTAACTTGCGGTTCTCCATATGCTTTTGCTGGTGTATCAGTTCTCCAAGTGTGTATGCTTACTCGATCATGATCTATTGCCCTTCCTTGCATTGCTGTTTGTTGAGTTTGATTTCTTCGATTACTCCTCCTCCTACTAGGCTCTCCTGTTATGTTTGCTTCTCCAACAACGAGTCTTGTACTTCTTCTTACTGCAGTCAATGGCTCTGATATATTCCTTCTTCTAACCATTTCTCTGATGTAAAATTCTTTAATTATCTCTGTTACTTTTACTCCCCCCTTTCCCTGTTTCTAGCGCCAATTATGTAGTTGCAGATTAACCTACAACTACACCCTCAGTAGAATTTGTAAAACTTAAGAAGTTCTTGATGATGAATAACAATTTTCTCATTAATGCTCTCAATTGATTACAAAGAAGTATCTAAATGGAACTAGAATAGTTACAACTTTCTCTATTCTCTTTCCTAAGATATTTTCTAACACTCACCCAAAGAACTCTCCGAATTTTACATTTAAACTACTATTTATAGTAGAACTTATACAACTGTATATGTGTTGTGAAGTATCGCAACATATCCTCGTAAGATTATTTTATGCTCGCAAATCCTTCATACTTTCCCGTGCTTCTTCTATCATCGTATTATTTTGCGACTCTTTCCTCTTATATTTATTACGATGTTCGTAAGTTAATATCTTGCGATATTCGGTACCTACAGGTCTTATTTTGCCAATTGTTGTACTTGCGACAAAATCGCAGGACGTCCTTAAAAATCCATTGATCTTGCCTTATCCGCACTTTGTCAATTTCTCTGCGACAATATGACAGGCCTAAGTTTTCTCTTGCGACAAAGCCCCATGACATTGCCGTCTTGCGATGAAATCGCATGACGTCTTTACACTTTCATGTAAAAACACATTGATCTCATCTTATCTTTTTCTCTTGGCTTTTTGCCTCTGTATAATATTTGTCACGCGACAATATGACAGGCCTAAATGTTCTTGTGAATGTAAAGCCCCATGACATTGCCGTCTTTAGACACTTATCTGCTCCCTAATGGAGGGTGATGCCCTTATCTTCCCCCTGGTTTCCCCTTCAAGGAGGGCACATCGGCCATACAAGACTAGTTCCTCCCATTCGGTCTTGACAACAACCAGTTATTTTCGCATCCTCTTATCCTTTATGCCTATATGGCTTATAGTTACGAGACTGCACCCTAGGTGGGGTTTTCTTCGGGCCGAGCGCATCATAGGCAAGACTTTCCAAGGATGGCAAGGGTAGTTTCATACTGTTGATGGCGGATTTTAGTTCAGGGCTAAAATTGTAAAACCAAATAAATATATGCTGACATCCTGTAAGGGATAAAGCCGTTAATGAAGTGATGAGTACTTCTTCACTTTAATAATTCACCTAGAATGAAGCATGTGGAAACAATCTCAGTATTCTGTGAATTAAATACATGAAATTCATCCAGGTTGGAGCATGTAGCAACAATCCCATACACCCTGTGAATTTACAACATTATTGATTAATGTATGGCCATCCTTGTATTTCATGTACTTCTCCACTCTCATTATTTGTGCGGCATGACGAATGAGTGTTGCTCTCGGCAGACCAACACGAATCTCCAAGCATTAATAAGGAGATATGTGCGAAATACACGTCTGTTTGAAACTCTCGGTGTTATACTAGCCCGATTGAGTAAAGCCTCACGGCAGGTTATACTAGCCCCGTTGAGCGTCTCTCACGGCGGGTTATATTAGCCCCGTTGAGTATAAAAAATACTACCCATGCTAGTCATGAAAGGCTGTTCTGCAAAGACAAGCTTAAAAAATAGATCTCAACCGTCCAACTTCGCTGGCATAGTTGGACGGCCTAGATCGCACGCGGGACCGAGTAGCATGCATGTACATGCTCACCGCCAGCCTACCTTCCTCCTGGATTGATTGGTTTCCCCAAGGGGGCGTAGAAACCACAAATCCGTTAGGGAGAAGTGGCGGACCCACAAACCCTAAAATTAGGGTTTGCTAAACAAGTTGCGGCCAAGCAACTTGCAACCGGCGTACACGAACGGTTTGGTGTCCCAACCACCGGCCGGTAGTACCAACGTGCTCACCGTGGGCTCGGATACACATCCAATCAATCGGAGATTGAAGATTGCAGCCATCCATCTCGAAATTTATGCCCCAAAAGTAGCATGCGAGATCCTTTTTAAGCCATCCGTCATCGCAGGCGTGTTTGGATGGCTTAGATCGCGCATATGGTCGCAAACCAAGCATGCACATGCTCGCCACCAACCCACCTCCCTGCTGGTGCAAACGGCTTCTTTATGGGAGTCACAGATGTTGAGTTACGGTGGCGCAAAGGAAGTAGGCCCGCAAACCCTAAAATTAGGGTTTGCCGACAGTTGCGACCACGCAACTTGGAACCACCGTACATGAACGGTTTGAAGGCGTTGTCACCAACTGATGGCACCTACGTGACCACCGTGGGCCCACCTCCATGGTGAACCAATCGGACGGTGCCCATGGTTGTTGTACGTCTCGATTTGCGTGCCCAAAGGTGGCATGTAAGGCCACTTCTAATTTCGGCCATCCGTCATCTCAGGCTAGAACGGGCGACCCAGATTGCTCCGATTGACTTCCAGATGGCGTGGACGTATAGAGTGGCATCCCACCTACATGCAGGGACAATCGGCCACTCCATGCACGCCTCCCAAGGCATAAAACCGTTAGGGTGAAAGAGGAAGCTCGCAAGCCTTCCAAACCCTAATCCAACGGTTATTCCTCCATCAATCTCGTCCGTCCAAGTTCGCATGCTTGGATGAATAGCCTAGGAAGGGAGTTAGGTGGCAAACAAGGTATCACCGTGATCTCCATCCTCCACACTTCCCCATGGCATAACCGGCCAAGGTGGGTCCCGCTCATGCGACCTCCGAACAACGCCTGAACATAGCTAGTTTAGTCACTTCAACTTGCAATCTTTTCATCAAGGTTGTAGGCTTCAAATATGTTAAACATATTTAATGCACCGCATGCATACAATATGCGCCTACAAACAACACGATACTTCACAAGTATCAATTTCCTTCTTGGGTTTTGCTTTCGGGCTGTTTTCTCCTCCCGAACGAGCTTAAAACCTAAGTATTCCCGCGTTAGGAGATAGGAAATTCTTTTCCGTATGGAATGGAGGGGCGGATCATCAAAATCCGAGTCCGTACTAGAATTCTACAACGATTCTAGTAAGGAGCGCTAATTAGGGTTTCTGGTGCAACGATCAACGGTTGCCCCTCCTCTCAAGATGCAAAATCTCGACCGTCGAAGGTCACCAAGCTAGCAAGCTTCCCGAGCCTGACTTGCCAAGCTATAAAAACATGCTACATGTTTTCCAAAACACTCGAGACATCAATCATGTCACAAACTGGGGGATACATACTGGGGTATTGGTCTGGCGGTTTACAGCGTGCAGCGCACAACACGCGATCATAAGAACGTGTCAGGAAGTCATGGACGGTTAGTGATGATGGGAGAAGTGGGCAAGCCTGGTCGTGTGACACTAACACACTACTCCACTACTACATCACTCCACTTTCTCCACTTCCCATGAGATACGAAGGTTAGGCTAAAAGACTTGTATAAATAGGTTCTCCGCCCTATTTTCAACGACAACACAAGTCCAAACACAGAAAAACCAAGTGTTAATACCATCGTATTCAACACCCAGAGCCTTCCTGCAACATTTGCTAGCCTGCTCAACCTTCTGTTAACAAGTCATCAAATAGCCTTCACCTTCATACTCTCAACACCTTCTTCGCTTCCCTCCCTAAGATCAACCTCACATCCTTCACCTGTGACCGAAACAAATATGGAACGGCCATGTCTTTGGTTTAGGCCAGAATTGTACAGATTATCCCTCGAATCAAAAGTGCTCATCGTGCAGCACATTTGTTGAAGGTTTAAATTCACTTTTCATCCACACACCCAAAATTACCTAAACCTGCAGAAGTAGTTTTCTCCCACAAACAATTGGCGACCACATTGGGAGGATTAATCTCTCGGTTGTGAAGACAATTCCTTCAATACCAATTCAATTTCTCTGATTTCAAAATGGTGGATCTTAGGTCTGGATCAGCAACCAATCCTGACGGGACTAGCGCCGACAGAACTCCTGGTGTTGATATCCCAATTAGTGGTGTTACCGTATAGCCTTTCAGTGCAATCAATGTATCTCGTGGAATTAATTCCTTTACTACCAGCACCAGCCGAGCAGGAGGAGATATTCCAATGGGCGCGACACCTCCTATCACAAGAACCAGAGCAGCCGCAAATCCCAGTATCTCCTCAAGTGTAATGCCTCCAGCGGTCACCAGAGCAACAACTTCCACCCCTTCATCAGGACGAGGAACTGGAGGATCAAGGGGAGGACCATCTCCCATTACCATCGCAGATTTTATGGAGAGGCAGGAAGTCCTTGCTAAGACTCAAACGGATATGGATGCAACTTAGAAAGAGGTACTCACTTTTCTTAATATATTAACTGATCGATTGCCAGAATAGCCTCGACAGCCCCTAGAGCCAACAGGGAGCGCGTTCAACGTACCTAGAGAAGGTACTTCAACGACGCAGGCTTACATGGACCTGATAAAAGAATCAACATCAGATATGGGTGGTCTTATCATGGAGACTCCTACACTGGGGACTGGTCCTCACAACGATCATCCTCATTTAGACAACTTTACTACGAACCAGAGACCAATGGAGAAGGAAGTGGAATCTCTAGTGGAAAGCTTGTGTAAACTCTTACATCTCTCGATGAATCAGCAGGCGGAGACATTTGCTGCAATTAATCAGATAGATCTGAATGTGCACCTGACTCCTTCACGTCAAGGAGTCTTAACCGCATCGGAAGCATATGTAAATGATGTTACATTTACAGTGGACGACATGATGACGGAGGAAGGTGACAACCGGCCCCTATATGTTGCTGCACGGATCAAGGGATCAGAGTTCAGGAAGGCCCTCATCGACACAAGAGCGTCTTCGAATGTGATTACCCTCAAGGCTCTCAGCACATCCAAGATTCGCCCCTGCAAGATAATACGGAAGCCTACCACAATGACGGACTTCGAAGGAAACCAGACCAGCACATACGGGGTTTTCCCTTCAATATATCATCAGTGCCTGAATACCATGCTGGATAAAGAAGTTGTCGTATTTCCCGCATCACCTGTCTCATTACGCATCGATGTATGGAGTGGAGTTATTCGAACCAAGAGAAGCTCCGCGGGAAGAACCATACAAAGTTCATTGCATCCCACTCCCTGTGTGGATGTCAATCCGGGAGGAGGACCGAATTGCATCATTAAGGGTTATTCCTCCCAATGCATATTCGCTGACAAGGCGTTCTTCTCCATCCAATGAAGCAGCGAACCATGTTCACACCAAGAGGGATACTGATGCAAATTCTCCCCTCCCAGTGGAATGACGCAACAACAAATAACCACAAGAACAAGTGCTAGATGCTCCACAACATCTGCAAGACGACACCAACCCCACATCTGATGAGCTCGAAGATGAGGAATCTCCTAGGCCTATCTCCATCAGCTCTACCTTGTGTAGGCATTCATACAATCTCTGGTCCAAGCTGGTCAGACAATATCTAAGGCAATTCAGGCGTGAGATCAGGTGTTGCAGACACTAAAACAAATATTGCCCTAGGGACGACTCTCCTCTGCCTAACATCGACATGCTAGTAGGCGCCACCAGCGGACACGGCATGTTCTCCTTCATGGATGGTTACAGCGGCTACAACCAGATAAGGATGTACGAGCATGACGTAAGTAAGATAGCTTTTCGAACTTCTCTCAGAAATTTTTAGTATATTTTACTGCCATTGGGTCAAAAGAATTCTGGTACAACATATCAACGCTCTATGGCGGCAATCTTCCACTGGAGTTGATACCTTAAGGGAGAAGCCTCAAGAGGATAATGATTTCCACGCATCATGTCGAACAAAATCGAGTCACTCTATATGACAATGGTGCATGTCTACCATGCTATGTTGGAGAATCTGCACTTTTGCTCATCCTCTGGAATTCGTGAAGTTATTGAACACTCATTAACGATAGCATCCACCCTTCTGGAAAGTACCAGGCCTGCCAGTAATGAAGAGCCTCATGATGTTCGTGGAAGCATACATCCCACCAACAGGAAATACAATCTTCAGCCTTCCATAAGCAGTTTAGTTGAAGCAGCAAGAGGAAAGCCACCGAGATACAACGTCTTGCGCGTCCAACATCACCAACTCCAACTCCAAGACCCCCTATGCACAACTGCCGAAATGGTGAAACAACGTCCAAGATATTCCATATCTGGATCGATGGTAACTACATCAGTGAGATAGCTTTCAGAATTTGTCTCCCGTAGAAGAAGTAGTTGCTTTACCAAAGGAGTGTGACTGGGACTGCTTAGCACTGCCCATCTCGAAGACATCCTCATGAACCTAGCGTGGCAATACCTATCAATTCGAAAGCTTTGGATACTCGTGGGCAGGGGACTGTCTTCCCCTTCTCTATTTCATGAAAAAAAAACATCAAGAAATCCATTGGTTCCAGCTTATCTTTCTAAACGAGACGATCTTTACCGAAGAGTGCCAAGTTCGTGCAAGTTTCCACCACACCTCTCCCTACCAGTTTCTAATCACTGTTGCTGCTAATAACCGGGAATGTAAGATGGAGACACATAGATCACGCTTGGGGACTGAGGCTCAACATGAGATTCCTTCGCCATCAGTCAAGGACTTCTCCAATAGATGGTCAATCAAGAAGCATGTAAAAGGAAAACCGAATCGAAGAAGGAGCCTCTTCAACGCTCTCTTCAGCAGTCGCCTCCTTCCTCAATGCTCTTCAGGAGCCTCCAGCATGTTCGCTTCAGAAGCCTGCCTCAACGTTCTTCGGGATCCACCAGCATGTTCGCTTCAGAAACCTTCTTCAACACTCTTCAGGAGCCTCCAGCATGTTCGCTTCAGAAGCCTGCTTCAACGCTAACCAGGAGCATCCTCCATGTTCGCTTCATAAGCCTGCTTAAACACTATTCAGGAGCCTCCAACATGTTCGCTTCAGAAGCCTGCTTCAACGCTCTTCGGGAGCCTCCAGCATGTTCGCTTCAGAACCCTTCTTCAACTCTCACCATGAGCCTCCTCCATGTTCGCTTCAGAAGACTTCTTCAACGCTCTCACGGGGAGCCTTACCCACGCTCACTTAAGAATCTGTTTCAACGCTCTCTACAGGACCCGCATTTACATTTAAGCTCACAAAGTTCATCAAAGCAGGCACATCAAGCATGCAGGCGCAGGCAAAAGTTGAGCATGCAGGCATAGCATGCAGGCGCAGGAAAAGTTGAGCATGCAGGCATAACATGCAGGAGCTGGAAAGGTTGAGCATGCAGGCGAAGGAAAGGTTGAGCATGTAGCATGCAGGAAAGGTTGAGCATGTAGCATGCAGGAAAGGCATAGCATGCAGGCGCAAGGTTGAGCATGCAAGCATAACATGTAGGCGCAGTCAAGGTTGAGCATGAAGGTAGCATACAAGCGCATGCAAGGTTAAACATGCCTATCAAGCAGGCACAACAATCCCAGATCAAGAAGGCGCATGATGAGTCCCACAGTTAAGAGAATTAGGCGGGCCCACATGCATATCAAGAAATCATAAGACATGGACAAAGTTTGAAAACGTGCACACGATTGACCCATGTTCGATCGAAGCATGCACAACTTCCCATGTTTGAAGCAAACATGCCCATATCATGTTCCACGTTCGATCACGCAGGCGAAGTAGACCCATGAACGAAGCAAGCGCAACAAGACACTCTCTTCTTTGTTCCATCTTTATATTTAACGATTTTAAAAATTCTAAACATCGGATTAAGAGAATTAGGCAGAATGTAGGCCCACATGCATATCAAGAAATCATAGGACATGGACAAAGTTTGAAAACGTGCAAACACGATTGACCCATGTTCTAACGTCGATTAGGCACAACCCCACGATTGAGCATGTGCAGTAGTCCCTTGATCGAAGCAGGCATAACAAGTTCGACTGAAACAAGCAAGACCTACATCATGCTAGGGGAACGCTCGCCTGCACGCCTCTTAAACGTGACATCCTCCGAGGACAGGATAACCCGTCTCTCCTGGTAACATCTAACTTTGTATTATAAGTTTTGTCTTTAAACTGTCACCATCTCATGCCTACCTCGCAACAGTGTAACCGTTGTGTGCTAGGCAGGGGACTTAATGTTGATGGTGGATTTTAGTTCAGGGCTAAAATTGTAAAACCAAATAAATATATGCTGACATCTTGTAAGGGATAAAGCCGTTAATAAAGTGATGAGTACTTCTTCACTTTACTAATTCACCTAGAATGGAGCATGTGGAAACAATCTCAGTATTCTGTGAATTAAATACACGAAATTCATCCAGGTTGGAGCATGTAGCAACAATCCCATACACCCTGTGAATTTACAACATTATTGATTAATGTATGGCCAGCCTTGTATTTCCTGTACTTATCCACTCTCATTATTTGTGCGGAATGACGAATGAGTGTTGCTCTCAGCAGACCAACACGAATCTCCAAGCATTAATAAGGAGATATGTGCGAAATACACGTACAGTCTGAAACTCTCGGTGTTATACTAGCCCGATAGAGTAAAGCCTCACGGCAGGTTATACTAGCCCCGTTGAGCATCTCTCATGGCGGGTTATATTAGCCCCGTTGAGTATAAAAAATACTACCCATGCTAGTCATGAAAGGCTGTTCTGCGAAGACAAGCTTAAAAAATAGATCTCAACCGTCCAACAGGCGTCCAACGAGTATCATGCATGTAAATGCTCACCGCATACCTTCCTCCTGGATTAATTGGGGGCCGTAGAAACCACAAAACCGTTAGAGAAGTGGCGGACCCACAAACCCTAAAATTAGGGTTTGCTAAACAAGTGGCGACCAAGAGTAGCACGGTTTGGTGTCCCAAGCATGTACATGCTCACCGTGGGCTCGGCTACACATCTAATCAATCGGACATTGAAGATTGCAGCCAGCCGTCTCGAAATTTGTGCCCCAAAAGTAGCATGCGAGATCCTTTTTAAGCCATCCGTCATCGCAGGCGTGTTTGGATGGCTTAGATCGCGCCTATGGTCACAAACCAAGCATGCACATGCTCGCCATCAACCCACCTCCCTGCTGGTGCAAATGGATTCTTTATGGGAGTCACAGACGTTGAGTTACGGTGACGCAAAGGAAGTAGGCCCGCAAACCCTAAAACTAGGGTTTACCGACAGTTGCGACCACGCAAATTGGAACCACCGTACATGAACGGTTTGGAGGCGTCGTCACCAACTGATGGCACCTACGTGACCACCGTAGGCCCACCTCCATGGTGAACCAATCATCCGGTGCCCATGGTTGCTGTACGTCTCGATTTGCGTGCCCAAAGGTGGCATGTAAGGCCACTTCTAATCTCGGCCATCCGTCATCGCAGGCTATAACGGGCGACCCATATTGCTCCGATTGACTTCCAGCTGGGGTGGACGTATAGAGTGGCATCCCACCTACATGCAGGGACAATCGGCCACTCCATGCACGCCTCCCAAGGCATAAAACCGTTAGGGTGAAAGAGGAAGCTCGCAAGCCTTCCAAACCCTAATCCAACGGTTATTCCTCCATCAATCTCGTCCGTCCAAGTTCGCATGCTTGGATGAATATCCTAGGAAGGGAGTTAGGTGGAAAACAAGGTATCACCATGATCGCCATCCTCTACACTTCCCCATGGCATAACCGGCCAAGGTGGGTCCCGCTCGTGCGACCTCCGAACAACGCCTGAACATAGCTAGTTGAGTCACTTCAACTTGCAATCTTTTCATCAAGGTTGTAGGCTTCAAATATGTTAAACATATTTAATGCACCACATGCATACAATATGCGCCTACAAACAACACGATACTTCACAAGTATCAATTTCCTTCTTGGGTTTTGCTTTCGGGTTGTTTTCTCCTCCCGAACGAGCTTAAAACCTAAATATTCCCACTTTGGGAGATAGGAAATTCTTTTCCGTATGGAATGGAGGGGCGGATCATCAAAATCCGAGTCCGTACTAGAATTCTACAACGATTCTAGTAAGGAGCGCTAATTAGGGTTTCTGGTGCAACGATCAATGGTTGCCCCTCCTCTCAAGATGCAAAATCTCAACCGTCGAAGGTCACCAAGCTAGCAAGCTTCCCGAGCCTGACTTGCCAAGCTACAACAACATGCTACATGTTTTCCAAAACACTCGAGACATCAATCATGTCACAAACTGGGGGATACATATTGGGGTATTGGTCCGGCGGTTTACAGCGTGCAGCGCACAACACGCGATCACAAGAACGTGTCAGGAAGTCATGGACGGTTAGTGATGATGGGAGAAGTGGGCAAGCCTGGTCGTGTGACACCATCACACTACTCCACTACTCCATCACTCCACTTTCTCCACTTCCCACGAGATACGAAGGTTAGGTTAAAAGACTTGTATAAATAGGTTCTCCGCCCTATTTTCAACGACAACACAAGTCCAAACACAGAAAAACCAAGTGTTAATACCATCGTATTCAACACCCAGAGCCTTCCTGCAACATTTGCTAGCCTTCTCAACCTTCTGTTAACAATTCATCAAATAGCCTTCACCTTCATACTCTCAACACCTTCTTCGCTTCCCACCCTAAGATCAACCTCACATCCTTCACCTGTGACCGAAACAAATATGGAACGGCCATGTCTTCGGTTTAGGCCAGAATTGTACAGATTATCCCTCGAATCAAAAGTGCTCATCGTGCAGCACATTTGTTGAAGGTTTAAATTCACTTCTCATCCACACACCCAAAATTACCTAAACCTGCAGAAGTAGTTTTCTCCCACAAACACATACGCCCAGGGAACCCTTGACTCAACCGTGTACCTCGGTGCCTTGGTCATACTTTTCACTCATTAGGAGAGACCCTCGGTTGTCCAACCTGGGTATAACCTTATATATATAGTTGGAAATCCAAGGTACCTCTCCTGGATAGGTATATCTCATGGAGATGGACCCCAGCTCTCCATGACTCAGGTTCCAGCAGCGGTATAACCTTATCCTTGAGCCATTCAAACATATACCCCCTTATATGACGTACTTTAGGTCTTACATTTTCCTCTTGCGAAATTTTATTCGCGAACTAGGGTGTACGCCATAAAGGTTCGTCCCACTCTTATGTCTCTGCGAAATTTTATTCGCGTCTCCGCGAAATTTTCGTGTTTCTTTATTCTTTCATTTATTTCATTTTTGTCATTTCTTTGCGAGATATCTCTGCGAAATAATCACCAACTCTCTTTTTTGCGAAATAAACATCTCTATGAAGTAAATGAACATCTGTGAACTGTTCATTTTTGCTGCAAATGTTCACAGATTGATAAATACAGGAAATCTTAACCGGAATGTAACTTAGTCTTTGTCCTTGGTGAATATCTGCGAAATGTTCTGCGAGGTAAACATCTTGGTGAATATCTGCGAAGTGTTCTGCGAGGTAAACATCAGCAATGTAAACATTTGCAAGGAAAAAATTATGTGCGAAGGTGAAGATTCGAACTTGCGACGTTAACCCTATTCTCTTCGCTGCTGACCAATTGTTACAGCTTTTGTTTGTGAAATAAAATTATATTGCCGCCCTCTTATTACTTCTTCTCCCTGTACAACTTTACTTTTTGCCATGCGTAGAAAATCGCGTCTTCAAACCCATTAATTCTTCTCATAACCGTCTATGTAAGAATTCATTCTCCTTCATTATTTTGCTTATATACTTCCGTCATTCTTGTTGTACTTGTGTCAGTTTCGCATCTTCTTAATTTTGAGATGCGAACCCATTATATGCTGATACTATCCCAAATCATTCATGTGATTTTCTTTTGAGCTAATTATGTCTTTATCTTTAACTAACGTTTTGTTCTCGCTGTAACTATTGTCTTCATAGATATTGATTGAACCGTCTCTGCTGGCTTTTATGTGTGTTGGTGCGGTAAAGTGGTGCTGTTGGTCTTTGGATTATATCATTCCTTTTTGACGTCCTTCTTCGCCTTTAATTGCTTATGAAAAGAGATGTTGTCAACTTTGCTTTGCGTGATTGCATATGCTCAAATACTCCCTTTTGGCTTCGTTGCTCGCAGCTCTTGAACTGCACAAGTGGAATAGATGCATTCTAACATAGATGAAATAAATTTAATATTTTAAATTGATCAAATATTTTAATGAACTTCATAGGCTTTCAGTTAATGAAGCATTTAGTGATTTTATATTTTATCCTCTTGGAGGCTTTTCATTGCTTGCTCATCCATTCTTTGAACAGTGAACTTCATTTGTTGAACTATGGATCCCTCTCTTAAGTTATGTCCTTCGCCAGAAGCTCAAGTTTACTGTTTCAACATCGTTTGTGTACATCCCCTTCTAGTTGTATTATCGGCAGTGGGTGGTATTTTAGTTGTTGAAGTTAATGATGAAGTTGGTTTTCCAAGTAATATCTATGAGTATAACTGGCGAAGTATTATTCTGCGAGCTAGTGTCCGCGTGATTCATAGAGTCAAGGAAGGTAGGGTATCTCATCTATTTCTGTTGGCGGTGTTGTCTTGTCGAATTGTTGGTTGCTGATGATGCTTTAACAAAGTATGTTGTGACTCTTTTATTTCTCTTGTTTGTTGAAATTTGTTTATCTTCGCTGGAACTGCGGAAACTTCACTGAGACTTTGTTGTTACTCCATTCTTTACTACCGGTATTGATTTGCGAAGAAAATTTGCGAAATCCTCTCCACATCTGCTTTCGTTCCCTGAGTTTTTCCTTTTTGTCATGGATCTAATTATTGATACTTCCCTGTACTTTCTTATCTCTGTAAAAAATTCTAAGAGAAAATAAAAATTTATTAGTAATTTTTGGTTCCTTGCATGACGTTACTATGGCTGGTGGATCAAATGTTTGCTCCATCTTTCCTTCTTCAACTTGTATAGATCCTTTTAGCTTTACCTGGATGATGTTCTCCTCGCGTTCACTCTTAATATATATGTGCCTCTCATTAATTGTAACCCTCTGGGATGTTACCGCCTTTGGATATCACTGCCCTTTGTTCCTCTTCTTCAAATCTGATCTCCTAGTTACACATGTGCGTTTTCTTCGCACGTTGCTGATGATCATGCCCTTGCATACACCACTTCGCGTTGTTGAATTCTTTTTGTTCCATTATTTTATGTTTTCTCTTCGTTTGTCTTATCTTGTATATTTATTTTTCACCGTTATCTCCACGTCATTCATGTTACTGTTATTTTGGGTTTATCCTTTATTGCCGCCTGGTTCAATCCTCACTCCTCTTGATAAACAGCGTCTGCTTCTTGGCCAACTCTTTATATTTCTATGTACATGTTCTTCTTCTTTTCTCTCCATCGTATCATTCTTTCGCACTTTCTTTACTGCAAAAGAGTTTGACAATTGTTTTCTTCACATGGGATCTTATCGCTTAAGCCAGTTGAATTATTAACATTGTTGTTTCTTATCGCCTTTATCTAGCCGCCGCTTGTTCCCTTATGTTGTCCATTGTAGCTTAAGTTACGATGTTTTAGGCTGGGATGACCTTTGATATTCTTTTTCTTCGCATGCTTGCTGCGGGTAAGGTGTTAATGAAAGTGTATCGTCGTTATTAAATTTGACTGGCGAAGTTTGTTACTGGAGATGATGGCGAAGTTTGTTGCGAATAGTCGATTAAAATTTGACTTTGCAAAGTGACTGGATGAAATGGTTATTTTGCTGGGACGTTCTTCTATAGTAAATCCACTTAACTTCGCATTGTCAATTAAATTTCGCCAATAATCTCGCAGGGGGAATGTTCTTGGTGGAATAGCTGTGAAATTAAACTTTCCCCTGCTTCATATTGTTGTGGCTGGAATAGCTGCGAGATTCATCTAAGTTGATGCTATGTTCTTAGCGGTGGCAAGTCTTGCTTCGTTGGCATTCCATTTCTTCTTTCACGAAGAAATACTTTGTTCACAATGTAAACTTTACATAGAATCTCCTCCTCTTGTTTCGTTTCATCTATGGCAAGAACTCACATTAACCTATGTTGCTGACCACTTTTCACCTTCCTTGTTGCTAACTGATGTGACATGCCACTTTTCTTCGCAGAGGGGATATTTACCTTCGCAGATGCTGCGAAATTCTATTACTGGAGTTATGCTTTCTTCACCATGTTCTCTTCTTCGCAGAAATAAACGAATTTCTTTACTTTTACTAGAGTAGTTGACGAGTTTGAAATGATCTTCTTCGCAGTAACAGTAGACGTTCTGGAACAAATGAGCAATTGTAGTAGCATTTTGGCAAGCAAATGAAGTACTGACCACTAAAGTGGATAAATAGTTAATTTGCTATGAATTAGTGAGAATTCTTACTCGCCTGTAATTATAGTTTGTTGCAAGCAAACAAAAACTGAAAGAATAATTTAATGTAGTTTATGTAAAAATAATTCATCATCTTTAAAAGAGTTAAAATAGTTGTTATCTTTTGAAAATGTCCATGCGACAATATCGCGCACTTGGTGAGATTTGATGAATAATTTTTTCTTATTAGCTGAGGATTCACGTCCTTTTCTTTCATTTTCTACTGAGTTACTGTCCTCGCAAATTTTCTGACGAAGTGAATTAAACAGGTCTTATCTGAACAGTTCTTCTTCTCTCCAGTTTAGTTTTAATACATCTTCTTATTATTACCATATGTTTGCTTTTTTACCTCTGCTGCAAACAACCAATTGATTTAATTAGTAATCTATTTAACTTGAAGACATCATTGCTACTCACAAAATTAAAAGAAGATTCATAAATTTTTACTTCGCAAATCTAATTTGAAAGAGATAACAATCAAAATTACGATTAAAGTCTAGATTTAGGGGTGTAAATTTACGATCAAAACTCATTTTAATTCAAAATATCAACCCAAAACCAATTTTTGTGAAAAACAAAGTTTGATAGTTAAAAAACTCAAAATCTTCCAGATCCAGATTATTAACATATAATTAAAGAGATAAGAAAGAATTTGTCATGTTTGAACAGTTAATTGATTCCGATTCATTTCATTTCATTCCTATAAAGATTTCTTCGAATCTTCTCCTGCTTCCCAATATTTCTGCTTCTCTTTCTCTATATAAATTTTTCTTAAATTGTGTTGGATGTTCTTCATCTTTCTTTTCTCATCACGCTCCTGAGATATAAATGTCGTTTGTTAGTGGAGAATGTGAATTTCTCGCCCAAAAATTCCATATTTTCCCCTGTATCTCATAAATTGAATTCATCATCAACAATTGCTAATTTCTTTGGATCTTCTTCAATCTAACAAGTAGGAAATATTGTTCCCTATTTCTAGCGCCAAAATGTAGTTGCAGGAATTCCCACAACACACCCCTTATAATATCTTGATAATAATTTCTTGATCTAAACTCATTTGATATTAAAATGATGATTAAAATACTAAAATTGTAAATGGACACACAGATTTTTACATGGTTCGATCAATTTGATCTACATCCATGATTCTTCACTATGATTGTTTAAATTTACATTTGATTTACATTGATAATCTCCATTAATGGAGTTCTAGATCTAGTTTTGGGGAAGAAGGTGATAAAGAAAAATACATTTTCTCTTTAAAAATCTCTCTCTCTCTCTCTTTTACTAAAATTGTTTCTCCCCCCTTTTCTCTCTCCTGCTCTCCTCTTTATATAGGTGTTTACATAATGGATGACAGCTCATACTTCCCCTATTTTAGGATCCCTTTCTGCACTCTAGCAAGCTTTCTCCATATTCTCTCAAGTTCCCGCTTCATTCTCGCGAGCTCCACTTCATTCTCGCAAGACTTATCTACAGCCACAAAATCTTCACATTTTTCTTGTGTTTTATGCTGTCGTTGCCTATTACATCATTAATTTGCGACATTTGCAGTGTGTTGTTGAAGAGCTCGCAGAAATGTCATTATAAATTTCACAAGAGTATTGCTGTGGCGATATTTTGATCCTACAATCAAAATGCCCTTCACTTCTTTTATCTTGAAAGATACAGTTTCGTGGCTCTGTAAGTTCTCTTATGTTAAGCATTTCCGATTAAATTAATCACGGGTTCTCTTGTGGTTAATTTGATTGAGTTTTCTGGATACAAATTCATGTCTCATGTAATTTTCTAATGTCCAAAGAAATTCTTTTCTTGTAAAAGTAAGGTCGCTCTTGTTGTTCTTTCGGGAATGATATTTTATGGGGGAGAGTTCTTAATTGAACTTGTGCTTAATTGCCAAATCTTTGTGGGGAGTGCGGTTGTAGAATATTGTATGAGTTTTCTTGTATCTTTATAAACTCCTTGATGAATACACTAAGTTTCGACTATGTGAAATCATCGAATCAAAGTTGATATGTTCTCTTTTAGTCATGAAGTATCTCTATGATAATTTCATTATGACCCCACTAGTTTTCGTACCATTGCCAATTTATATTGACAAAAATGGGGAGAATTAATGTGTAATTCACACTACAAATACATATGGTTTACGGATCATTATGTAAGGGGGAGTGATTTTCATGTGAGATGAAGTATTGACAAAAGGGGGTGATACATATCGCCATAGTATTGTTGTCAAAGTTGTGATACAATTGGACTTTGATGTTGTATAATAATACTATGACACTGTATAACAATGATTGAGCGCTACTTTTTTGTCATTATTATAGCTACGGATCTTCAATAACTATGATGCTAAGTTGAATACTTGGAAGTGACGAAGATTTCGAGTAATGTTGAAGAACTAAGGAAATCAAGCATTTGGATGAGAAGCTACAAAGTTTATTTATTTTGTAATCCATATGTATTGATAGTTTTGTCACTAAAATTGACAAAGGGGGAGATTGTTAGAGCACTGCTCGGTCGAACTCGCAAGCGTTGCTATCTCAAGCTTGTTGTCAAGTTTACTTGCCAAAACTATAAGTCTTAATTTCTAGTCTACTTATAGCTAAGTCTCGGATTAGGATAGAAAGTGTAGCTGAGCATTAGACTTCACGGAGTTCATTGATTGAAGACGAAGAACTACTAAGGGGAGCTTGTGGAACTTCATCAACAAAAGGTATGTGGAGATTTGAACTCATCTATCACTGAAAAGTCTATCTACTCTATCTCCTATTTGAGATAAAAGTCGTATAGCTACATAGACTTCAATTATATACATTTGATATTTCGAGCTGAGTTTATCTCGCTTACATAAATATGTGTTGGTAAGCTTTCGGTTTAACTAAGTTCATCTTATATTCTTGATGAAAGTCAAAAGATGATCATGTAAAAATCGCCTTGTAATATCTTACATGATTTATGTGAGACAGTCATTTGATGCAGACTCAGAATGTTTCGTATTGATCATTCGATCACTTGAAAATAACTTCGAACTTAATAGTTTTTGTGAAACATCTATTGTCGTCTTCTAAGAATGTTTCAATGATTGAAATGGGAGTTTAGAAAAAATAACCACGATGGGATATAGCACAGTATGCGTACTTGTAGGCTAATTGTTCCAAGATATTCCAAGTCCATGAACCATAATATGCATACCCGTATTCGTAGTGGTTGGTTTATAAAGTCTGGGAACTTAGTATGCATACCGGTATGCGTACTGGCGTGAGTTTCAAGTTCCGGAATTTAACTGAGGTGGATGGTATGCATACCCGTTCGCATATTGGTGAACCCAAACTTGGTCCGGCCACTTAGGTATGCATACCCGTTCGCATACTTGAGAAGGTTATGTTCTAAAATCGATTTGTTCATGAACTAATATATTTTTATATAATAAGAAATGCAATCTTTTGCAAACCGTGGATATAATATTCATGAATTGATTCGAGTGAATCAAAATCAATTTTACTTCAACTGTGTCTTGTATACTTCTACGAGAATATAAACAATTGAACAACTCTAGAACTAGTATCATTTGAGTTATTTGAACTAGTTATGGTTAAGATGAATAAGGTTGATATGAAAGTGTTCATATGGCTAAATTCGGTTAACTATTGTTGAGACAACAAGGTGCACACGTTTAGGTACGATTACTCATATCTAAATGAAGTCACTTTTCATTTGTGTGTAACAAGCTAAGTTCGATATAACGGTTGAAAGATATTAACTTGAGTCTAATCAGGTTTTCATCTAACGGTGAATATTGAATGCTTTTTTACCAAGGTAACATTGATTGCAAACTCTGATTTGAAGACTATATAAGGGAGAACTCTAGCAACTGGGAAACATAATCCCCACTCCTCTTGTGTGATACTAGTTGCGACTAGATTCGATTCTCCTTTAACCATAGGTTTTCTCTAAAACCCTGCAGGTTAACGACTTAAAGACTTCATTGGGATTGTGAATTCAGGCCCAACTATTTCTCTGTAGTTGCGTGTTCTGATCTTGCTATTTTCTATCGTGATTGAGTACTATCTTATCTAATATTTTCTCGAGATTTATTCTCCGATGGGCAACATAAAAAGTAGTCACAAACATCTTCTTCTCATCATTTGTGATTCCATAATATCTTGTTTCGTTACCATATGATTAAGATTATTGTGAGGTGATTGAGATTACTAGGCTTTCTTCAGGAGTATAATTTTGGTGTATCAATTGGTTCCTGTTCACCTTGATTTATCAAAAGACAGAACAAAAACTCTTAGGTATTTCTGTGGGAGACAAATTTGTCTATTCAATAGACTTTTCTGCGTAAGACAGATTGGTTTATCAAGTCTTAGACTTTGGGTCGTAGAAACTCTTAGTTGTGGGTGAGATCATCTAAGGGAATCAAGTGCGCAGATTCCTGCTGGGATTCAGAGGCATAAGGAATGCGACTGTATGATCAGTGTGAGATTGGTTAGGGATCAACTACATTCCAGTCGGAAGTTAACTTGCAGTAGGCTAGTGTATGTAGCAGCTTATTACAGTGTGGTTTTCAAATTTGGACTAGGTCCCGGGGGTTTTCTGCATTTGCGGTTTCCTCGTTAAAAAGTTTTCTGGTGTGTGTGTTATTTATTTTCTGCATTATATTTATTTTTATAATTGAAATATCACAGGTTGTGCATAGTTTAATCAATTAGATAATCCAACATTTGGTTGTTGATATAAATTGATTGACACTTGGTCTTTGGTACCGTTCAAGTTTTTCTCATAATAATCAGGCTCACGGATTCTATATGTTTGATTTGATGATTACATTGAGAAACAGTGATACAACTCTTGGATATATTTCCATTGATTGAGTCTGACTGTCTAGTTGATTCTCTTGGAACTATATTGGAGTTTGTCCATACATATTGCTAAGCGAAATATTGGGTGTGGTTGTTAGACCCTCGTTTTTTCATATCTAAAAATCGTAAAAGAAATAAAATCTAATAAAATAAAAATAAAATCTTTGTCTTCTTTTTTCGTTCTTTTCGCTTTGTCTTGGACTGCAAGTCTTTAATCAATCACCAAAATCTTTGGCTCAACTTTCTTTTCGATCCAAAACCTGTAACAAATTGGAAAATAACAATAAACATAAAATAAAATAAAAGAACAAACTTTAAAAAACTAAAACTACTACTAAAAATAAAAATAAAAATAAAAATAAAACCTAAAATAAATCTAAAACCTTAACCTAAAAACAAGTCTGCGTCGGTGTCTCCAAAAATTGATGTGTTGCATAAGTGGTAAATAAAGTGTTCGTTTCTTTCAGACTTGAGAAGATTGATTTTGGACCTAATTCTAAATTAAAATGACAGTTGAATAGAAAATGATAACAACATTACGAAATATCGGGACTCAGGACTCAACCATTCATCATATTCATGTGATTTATACATTAATTCTAGACAGTTATAGCTCAAATTTTGACTTTGATTTTTTTCCAAAAGTACACAAGTAATGAGTGTAAATCAAAAGCATGGAAAATCAAAGTCTTAAACTAAGCATGACCCATCAATTGAAATATCAACCATTCAATAAAAACCATAAATCGATTAGTAATCAATGCAAAAAGTCATAAAAAATAATTATATTTACCAGAAGCATGAAATATTGCTTCCTTCGTTGTCCCAATGTTGCAGTTTAGCTATTCATGTTGAAAACACTCTCAAAAGATTTATCCATAGCTCAAAAGTATTTTAAAAAAATGAAAAGAGAAAAAATAACAAAAATTGCGAGTTTGCTGCGCTTTATAGGCGTTACAGAGTCACTGTCATAAAGGAAGAATTGCAAACTGAAGATAAGCGTTCCAACAGACTGTTACAGAAGAAAAAACTGCCCTGGTTAGTCCGTTATTCCTCTTAACGACGATTCAGAGGCGTCGGTTTTTCGTCTTTTTCCTGCTGCTGCTACAACTCATGACGCCTTCTGAGACTCCCAACATCTCTTGTGTACACTACATAACCAATACAATCTCGATTAAATCCTTTGATCCTTTCACAAAAAGTCACAGATTTTTTTTTCTTCTAAAATTTTCGGAGATTTTATTTCTACCTTTTCTTCTCACACGTCTTCTATAGATATCAATAGGATAAACTAGTGTCCCAGATATAGTTCAACTTTCCTAATATAACACCAACAGAAAATCCGAGAAAGTTTGTCTTCCATGTTTTATCGAATAAACATATGAATAATCTTCTTTTTCACGTCTAACTCCATTACCTAGCATGTTTAATCATAAATATCTAATCTCAGTCCAGTCCAACAAACAATCCTACTAAAACTCTCCCTAAATCTTCTCAGCAAAATACACAAGAGAAAATGAATTTTTCCCGCCAAAAAAATTGCTTCAAACCATGAAGAAGAAGGGAGTGCCCTATCCTTAGTAATTTTTCGGGCGCCTTTAACGCTTTTCGAGTAATTTTTCCATAAAAGATTATTTCTCCAAAACACCTACAAATATATAAAATACCATAATAAGTACGAAATCGAGCACTATCAATACTCAAAATTGAGAGCAATTCAAATACAAAATCAGTTATTTTAACTAAAATATAATTTTCAGTTGCGATATCTTATTGATTATCTCCAATAGTGATATCTTATTGATTACTTGAAATTCATATTACATAAACTAAAGCTTAATGAAAATGACGATGAAAATGGTAAAAGTTCAATTGAGCGTCACATACGCCCGATTGATATTTGTAACTCAATCCAAAGATGCGATTTTATATCCTCTCTTAACCTCTTGTACAAATCATATTTTTGAATGTAATAAGTCATTCCCACATAGTCCCTTGCAGGTAACCCTTATGCTAGTTGAACTTCAGTTCTCAAATCTTGATCTGGATAACTAGTCCGAGCATTATTACTTCGGTTTTCCTAAATTACTATGTTATGCAAATTATGCATATGAGCACAGTCTTATGCATTTAACGAGGAACAAAATTACGATATGGACAAAAAACGATAGCAAAACTCTTCTTCTTCTTGAAAATTCAACATTTTCCCTCAACTCCATTTGTTTCTATGTTAAAATAACCCTATAATGACCAACTTCACCATTTGGATAGATTCCATCTGCCGGATAATACCCATGAGTGTAGTAATTCTCGTTGATTATGACATTAACTTCAGGGAAAATTTCATACCTTCAAATAGTGGCGATCGTGCAAAATATTTTATGTCATTTTGTAAACCCAAAGGACAAAAATAAAGTGTGCCATATCCAACAATCATGAGTAGCAGAAACTTCCAAAATAATTGTTGGTTTTGGGTAATGACCCTCATATTGAATTTCCTAGAAGGTAGCATTTCTTCCGCACCCAATGCATGCAATCAATACTAGCATGCCTGGAAAGCCCCTATCCTCGTATCACAATAGAATTTCTCTAACATCTGCCTGGTTGGTATTCGTAAAATAAAATCTTGGACCAATATGATTTATCATTATTTCGCAAAAAAAATAAAAAAAATCTTGTATGCAGTTGTTTTACTCATATGAATATACTCATCGGTAGAAGCCACATGCATGATATAACCAAGAATCCTAAGGGATGCAATAACCTTTTGTCCAGGAATATGACCTCTAATATTTTGAGCATCATACTGATAATGAAGTACAGGCTATACCTGATGAATCCTAAGGTGGTCAATAGTGTTTATCACCAAGTGCCGGGTATGCATAATCGACCATGGAAATTTTGGTTAGAGTGCATACAATTGTGATCAAAATAATCGTGCATCAACTTTTGATGATAAAATTCCCGCTCTCGATCTTTGTTTTGTATCAAAATATCTAGGTGTCTTCCTTGAATGTAATTTTATCATAGTGGTTGTCGATTATCTATGCTCATCTGACTCATCATCAAGTTGTTGCAATATCTGAATATACGTTTGTTATTCTTCATTAAACGGGATGATATTCATTTGCCTCTCTTCATTAGAAAAATACCTATTAATTATGAAAAAATAATTAAGTGAATGGAGGAATTTAGTTTATAATTAGGTGGAAATATAATTGTGATTTTTTTAAAGAGATGTGTGAGTTAGTTAAGGGTGGATTTGGATATATATACGATGGTGGGATATTACCGTTGGGCAAGGGCTACAAACTTGATTCCTGGAATTTCCTAATTCTCATTAATTCTTCTTCGGCACCAAAAAGAATCTTAGAAAAAAATAAAGACAAGAAATGTTTGCCTTTAATCAAATTCTTATGAACTCAAGAAGCCCAAGTATTACCTTCCAAATTCAAGCCCCAAATATGCCTTAAGTTTGCAAAAATATTAGCGAATTTAAAAACTTTTAATATTAGGACCCATTATGTATAAGGAAATAATATATTTAATTAGTTCAAAGGATTGTGTTTCTCACCAAAATCACTACGAACCCACAAAAAACTTTTAAAACCTGATTTAGCTCCTTAATAGCTCTCATAAGAAAGACAAAACAAGATATCTAGATTTAAACCATCCCCGAGACCACAGATTTGATGAGCATCGATCATTCTACCATAAAATAAAAGATATTTTTCCTTCTAAGTATTGTATCTGATTTCACTCTTGTATTGGGGGTTTGGCTATCATAATAAGAAAGCCTAAGAACCCTTAATTATCCCAAGTTTGACTATCTTGAGTATAACCCAAAAAGTAAACAATATTGTTTAGAGTAATCTTATTCACCACTGCAGAGTAAAGAGAAGTTTTTAACTTATTCATCTCCAATCCTGAATATTAATTAAGGGCAACCCTTTAATAGAGTGCAGCTGCCCTAGTTCCCTTGAAGAATACTAGAATATCATCTGCGAAGCAGATAATATTGTATGCCTTGGATGAATTCCATACGAAAAGACGAGGGTACCCAAATACACCACAATCTTAAATTTATCTACCTATAAGTCCTCTTACCGAAAGTGATTGTCTATAGAAAAAGTCAAGACAATACAACTACCAAAGTGTGATTACTTGATAATAGGTTCGGAATTAACCAAACTCTATAGGATAACTATCAAGTAAAGCGGAGTTAATGTTCGTGTAATTTAATTCAAATTATATAAACGAATATAATTGCAGAAATAGAAAATTAAATCACACAGCAAGATTTTGTTAACGAGGAAAACTGCAAATGCAGAAAAACCCCGGGACCAAGTCCAGAATTGAATACTCTCAGAATTAAGATGCTATATAAAATCTAAAGCAACTTCGTATAGTTAAGACCAAGAAACTACCCCTAGTTCACTTAGTTTCCTTAGTATCCCCGCGCTTCCGACTTCGATGAGTGCACCCACTGGAATAATTCCTTTGGATCGTATTCCAAACAGTAAAGGAACAACAAATTTGTTTGGTAACAACTCTATTGATTCTTTAAGATAAGATATCTTAAATCATGTGCAAAGGCTCTTCCGTTTAAGCTAATAAAATCCTTTGCCTTGTTAGATCAATCTATCCAATAACTACCGAAGTAGCTAAGTTTAGATTCGCACTCAATCCAAATAAATCTCAAAGATATATATTGTGAATGACGATCTCATGCAACTAATCAATCCAATAAATTCGATTCTAGTTGGATCCCATCCGATCAAGGTTTTTCCAACACAAAGATATGAGAAACCAATAAGATATCTTCAAATATTCTTTAATCTTCAAATAAACCTGCACAACACCACTTGAATCTCTTGTGATCAATCACGCACAGAACAGAGTCTTTTAACAATGGATTATCATAAGATGTTTTTAGATCTACAAACAGTTCTAAAGATCCCGTCTATACTTCGATCTAGTTTGAGTAACTCTTATATCAGAAGAGAAGATTCTCAAGAATAAATAAACTATGTGCAATTAAAGTTTCAACAACCGTTAGTCAATCAAATTAGTCGAAAATTGTTAGAGCACTGCTCGGTCGAACTCGCATGCATTACTATCTCAAGCATGTTTGTCAATGTTAGTGATCAAAACTATAAGTCTTGATTTCTAGTCTACTATAGTTAAGTCGGACTAGGATAGAAAGTGTAGTTGAGCTCAAGAGCTCCATGGCGATCATCATACAAGATGAAGGACTACTCAAGGAATTGGTGGATCTTCATCGTCAAAAAGGTATGTGGAGACTTGAACTTATATATCACTCAAAAGTCTATCTACTATATCTCCTATCTTGAGACAAAAGTCATTTTGCTATATAGACTTTGATGATACACATTTGTTATTTCGAGCCGAGTTTATCTCGCTTATCTATTTCTCGAAATATGTGTTGGTAAGCCTTTGCTTTGTCCAAGTTCATCTTTACCTAGTGACAAAAGTTATGTTATGTTTCAATTACTTAAAAATGGCTTTGACGAAAAATGGTTCGTGAATAACAACTATATAACATCCTCTAAGAATGTTTCAATGATTGAAATGGGAGTTTAGATTATATAACCATTGTGGGATATAAGAATTGTGTGGAAACACATACATGTATAAGTCCTTATTCCTTGAATCAAAGTATGCGTACTTTGATGCTCAGGAAAACAAGAACCCATTCCGCGTACTGTCGGAGGTTCTCTTCCCGAGAAAATCTGATGGAGTTTGAAAACTTTTACAAACTTATTCCGGGTGCTTAAGTCCGCGTACCTAGTCCGCGTACTTAGGTTGTTTATTTTCTAAAATCGATTATTCGTGAACTTATACTTATATTAACTAAGGAATGCAAGTTTGCAAACCGTGGATATAAAGTTCATGAATTGATTCGAGTGAATCAAATCGTTTTTGCTTCGATTGTTTCTTGTATACTTCTATAATATCTAAGAAATTGAACAATTCTCTAACAAGTTCATTTGAGTCATTTGAACTAGTTATGGTAAAGAAGAATATGGTTAATATGAGAGTGATCATATGGCTAACCTTTTGGTTAACTACTATTGAACCAACGAATGTACATGTTTGGGTACGGTTACACAAACCTAAAACGTGCATTTCATTTGTGTGTAACAAGCTAAGTTTTCGATCTAACGGTTGAAAGATATTAGCTTGAATCTAGTCATGTTTTCATCTAACGGTGAATATTGAATGCTTTGTTACTAAGCTAATATTGATTGCAAACCCTGATTTGAAAGACTATATAAGGTAGAACTCTAGCAATTTGGAAACCTAATCCCCACACCTCTTGTGTGATACTAGTTGTATTAGCTAGAGTTGATTCTCCTTTAACCTTAGGTTTCTATCGATACCATGTAGGTTAACAACTTAAAGACTTCATTGGGATTGTGAAGCCAGGCCTATACTACTTTCTTGTAGTTGTGTGATCTGATCTTGCTGTTTCTATCATATTGAGTACAATCGTAATGATTGGCTTAAGATTGATATCTCGGATATGCAAGATGTAAAAGTAATCACAAACATCTTCGTCTCATCGTTTGTGATTCCACAATATCTTCGTTTGGAGCATCGATTAAGATTATTGTGAGGTGATTGAAAATACTAGGTTGTTCTTCGGGAATATAAGTCTGGGTTATCAATTGGTTCCTGTTCACCTTGATTTATCAAAAGACGGAACAAAACTCGTAGGTATTTCTGTGGGAGACGGATTTATCTATTATCGTAGATTTTTCTGTGTTATACAGATTTGTTTATTAAAGTCTTTGACTTTGGGTCGTAGAAACTCTTAGTTGTGGGTGAGATCATCCAAGAAAATCAAGTGTGTAGTATCATGTTGGGATCAGAGACGTAAGGAGCGCAACTATACCTTAGATCAGTGAGAGATTGATTGGGGTTCAACTATAGTCCAGAACGAAGTTAGTTTGTAGTAGGTTAGTGTCTGTAGCGGCTTAATACAGTGTGCGTTCAATCTGGACTAGGTCCCATGGTTTTTCTACATTTGTGGTTTCCTCGTTAACAAAATTTCTAGTGTCTGTGTTATTTCTATTCCGCATTATATTTTGTTATATAATTGAAATATCACAGGTTGTGCGTTTGAATCGATTAATTGGGAAATCCAACCTTTGGTTGTTGATTGAAATTGATTGTTCCTTGAACATTGGTCTTTGGTACCGTTCAAGTGATTTCTCTTGTATTTAATTAGACTCGCAGATTTTTATTTGCTTGAGTAAGAATTGAATCAAGAAAGAGAGATATAACTATATGATATACTTTATTAAGATTGAGTCTAGTTGATTCTATTAAAATTATATTAGAGTTAGTCCATACAGATTTCTAATCGAAATATTAGGTGTGGTTGTTTTACCCCCGCTTTTTCAATTGGTATCAGAGCAGGCAAACACGTTTAAAGACCTTATAAGTCTGTGTTTGTGGAAATCTGAATCTATGGACATAAATTTTATCTCCATAAACGTACCACCAGTCTTCGATGGCTCAAACTACCTATGGTGGAAAATTGATATGCGTGCTTTTCTTCAAGCTCGTGATTTTCAAACATGGGTACATGTTTTTAATGGCTATGATCCTCCGGTTAATACATAAGGCGATGTATTTATACCGAAGGATATTGATAGATATAGCACAGAAGAAATTCTTGTTGCAAATCAATATTCTGACGGCTTGAATGTTATCATACATGCCATTACCCCAGACCTTCAGCACCATGTGACAACATGCACTAAGTCTAAAGAAGCCTGGGATATCTTAGAAACCGTATTTGAAGGTAATACCAGTGATGAAGAAGCTCGGCTTGAAAATCTAAATTCTGATTGGGAGAACCTTCGTATGGAAGATGAAGAAACATTTGATGATTTTAATCAGAAAGTGTCTGAAATTGTTAATGCATCTTTTGCATTGGGTATGACCATTCCAGAAAAGGATATTGTGATAAAAATTCTCAGATCGCTGTGTAGATGGGGCAAAACGATTTACTGGTTTTTATGGATTTGAGGAGACGACCGTGCGGAGGAGACTCCTTGAACCGAGCGAAATGCTTAACCTCACACAGATGCACTGCAAGAAGGGAGTGCTTTGAATTCGAGAGATTAATCTGTAGTACTATGGCCTAAACCAAGACAATGGCCGTTTCAGAGTAAATTCGGTCAAAAGAGAGGATGGGTCAATCTGTAGGAGGGAAGCTGAGAAATATGTGAGATCAATGGTGATCGAAGATAGTAGGTGTGTTGTGTATTCTGAAAATAAGATAAGTTCTAAATGATTGAATTTTCTCTGTTGAGAGTTGGATTGTTAATCTCGTGTTGTCTGTTTGACGTGAGATTGTACTTGTTTCAATCATGATTCAGAGACTTATTTATATTGCTAGAATTATAAACACCATGATCCCATGATGTGTGACAGTTGATGGAATCAAAGAATGGGGAAGTGGAAATCGTATTAAAACCAGTTGCTCAACGTGCGGAGCCTTGGTTGATTTTCCATCCACTACTTTGTTAACTCCTCCAACTGATTGCACGATTTGCCCACATTCTCATCGTGTGTAAGAACACACGTGCCGTAGACCGTGAGACAAAAAACCTAGTTAATATCCCCCTTGTGACACGATTGATGTCTCGTGTGATTGTGGAGTCTGCAAGGCAGACGTGGATTTAGTTAGTCAGTTGTTGACTTCATGACTTCATGGGACGATGAGTCATTATATTTTTGAGTCGAACATGATTTGAAAATATTCTGAGACTCATGAATTGAACATGTCTGTTAAGACAGAGGTATAATTATCGAATAAATTTTGATAGCTAAATTGAACAAGTGTTGTTCATTTGATGAGCCGTTGAATATTGATGGTTGAACCAATATTCCATGATGCGGGAAACTGCAGGTCATCTGAGCGAAAAATATTCCTTGATAGTTTAACCAATATTCATCAGTGCGAAAAAATATTGTTCATCTGAGCGAATGCTCATTTGATGGATTGTTGAATAAGTAAGATGTTGATCATGAGATCAACGTAAAACTATTAGTGTTTGAATATGGAATTATGAACCTTGGACTCAAGAACCCCAATTTGATCAATTGATGATTTATTGAAAATAAACCACAGAGTGAAAGAGGGACCGACTACATGGGACCATAGATCGACCATGTAGCGCCAATATGCTCACGTGAGAAATTATTAAGGTCTCTTGCAGACTTGTTGATGAAAGGATGATTAAGTGCTGGTTTAATCATTCCTTAAAAAAATAATGTTCGTCTGACCCTTAGGTGATAAAACCTAATTAATTATGAACAGATGAGGGACCGACCAAGGGGTCATGAAACTGGCCCTGGGTGGTCACGGGATCAAATAATGATCATTCCATGAAGTTCCAAATTGTTTGGAAGAGTTTAGGACCTAATACGAGCAATTGCGCAAATTAGGTCAAATTGTGAAAACACGTGGGACCGGCTTCTTGCAATCCAAAGAGCCAACATTGGTTGGTCAAGGTAACATGCTCACGTCACTAAGGTGTTCGTATCTCAGTTCTGAGAATTTTGATATTTTCTAGTGCGCGTTTGAGCAATCATTTGAAAAATATGAAGAAATCAATGATTTTTTGCTGAAACCGTCAAAAACCTTCATGAGATGAAGGAAAATAATTAAAAAAAAAAGAGAATCATGAAGTATGGGACCGGCTATGGCCAAGGAGCCCGGTCCCACGTTATTTTCTTATTTTTTATAATATTTTTTTCATGATTTTAGGGAAATATCATAAAACCAAGGCGTTTGTTGAAACCAAGGAGTTTCCATGAGATAAGGAAAACATAAAAAATAATAATAAAAAAATAAGGGACGTCTGGGACCGGCTTGGGCATGGTTGGCCAGTTAGGGCCCGGTCCCGTGATTTTTCCCTAATTTTATGTATTATTTCATGGTTTGAAGGAATTTTCATAATTTGAAGGAAATATCAAGAAATCAAGGAATTTCATGGGATTATGGAAACATGAAAATATAATAATAATAAAAGGGGACGTGTGGGGCCATCTAGGGCATAACTGGCCGGCTAGTGCATGGTCACACGGGTTTCCCTAATTTTATATTATTTTTCATGGGATCAAGGAAATATCATGAGATTAAGGAGTTTTCATGAAATTAGGGAAATAATAATAAAATATTGAGGAATTGTGAGGTGTGGGACCGGAAATGACTAGGGAATAGCCGGCCGACTAGCAGGCACGGTCCCATGACACCTTTCCCAATTTTATATTATTTCCTTGATGCGAAGGAAACACCATGAAACTTAGGAGTTTCTTTAAAACAAAGGATATTTGTTCAGATGAAAGGATTTTAATGAGATCAAAGAAAATAAATAAAATATAGGAATGGCACGGACTGGCCATGGCGTGACTGGCCGGTCGGTGGGTTCAGTCCCCTAGCGCCCTGACTAATATTTTATTTTATTTTATCATTTTCTTCCAATTTTGCATAGGTTCATCGTCTCGTCGTATTTTGAAATACTCATGTGTGCGTTCAGGTGCTCGTTAATGCATCATTATCGAGTACATCTGCACTATTTTGGTCGGGGCTTACTCGAAAGTACCTCAGATGCCCGTGTGTTAAATATTTATTACTAACCCATGGAATTCTGCTGGGAAGAACCATAAATTGAAGTAACGAAATATTATAAAAAATATTGAATATTTTTCAGGGATCCACCTAATGAATCTAATGGTTCTGAGAATGATTAATTGATGGCTCTATACTAGTACGATCGTCTAGGAGCATCAATTGTGAGCGATATGAGCTTGTTGAAGCATCATATTTCTTTTATACAGTCAGGGAAAGCGTTGTTACATCCTAAAGATGTTATTGCTTTATAATAGCATGCAAGTTGTCTAGGAGCCGTCCAATCTTTCGATTCTATATAAAAGTTGTAGTACCAGAATATCGCCACAGCAATATTCTAGCGAGATTAACAACATTTCTGCGAGCGTCACAGCGAGTTCTCCAACAACACTTTGCTAGTGTCACAAAATAATGACATAACAGTTGACGATGGAAGTAACACAAAAAGAACATGATTAACTGGCGATGGTTACAATGCTTGCGAGAAGGAATATTATAGCTACTGCGATAATATCGCGAATGACATCCGAAATTAGAGGACAGCTTAGTTGTCACCCATTATGTAGTTTCCTATAAATAGAGATCCAATAGATTCAGGAAAAAAGAGAGGTATTTTTTGAGAGTTGAGAGGGTCTTGAGGAGAGGGACAATTTTAGGAGAGAGAGAAATATTTTGCAGAGAGATTTTTAGAGAGAGAAAATGTATTTTTCTTTATCATCTTCTTCCCCAAAACTAGATTTAGAACTCCATTAATGGAGATTATCAATGTTAATTAAATGTAAAATTAAACAATCATAGTGAAGAATCATGGATGTAGATCAAATTGATCGAACCATGTAAAAATCCGTGTGTCTATTTACAATTTTTAGAATTTTAATCATACTTTTAATATCAATTAGTTTAGATCAAGAGATTATTATCAAGATATTACAAGGGGTGTGTTGTGGGAAATCCTGCAACTACATTTTGGCGCTAGAAACACTACCTGCTTGTTGGATTGAAGAAGATCCAAAGAAATTAGCAATTGTTGATGATGAATTCAATCGGATTTATGAGATACAGGGGAAAATATGTATACAAAGAAAGAACATTGAAGAACAGCCAAATCAATTTAAGGGAAATGTATACAGAGAAAGAGAAGCAGAAACGTTGGGAAGCAGGAGCAGATTCGAAGAAATATTTATAGGAATGAAATGAAATTAATTGGCATCAATTAATTGTTTAAACATGACAAATTCTTTCTTATCTCTTTAATCATATTTTAATAATCTGGATCTGGGAGATTTTGAATTTTTTAACTATCACACATTGTTTTTTACAAAAATTGTTGTTTAGTTGATATTTTGAATTCAAAAGAGTTTTGATCATAAATTTACATCCATAAACCTTGAATTTAATCATAATTTTGATCGTATAAACAACTAATGTGAACATGATTTTTGTGATTGAAGTCAAAGATGAAGGAATCAAAAGATCCAGTGAAATTTCTCTTTTGCGATAAGATGCATCCACCAACTTATCAACATACAATCGCAGCAAGTCATCTTTTAGGAAACTCAATGAAGGACAAAAAGGCATGCTTACTTTTCAAATAAGGAAGATGAGGCAAACATTTAATTAAAGGACCGTATATGCAAACAAAAGGGATAAATTCAAGAAAAAGTACATTTGGTCTTTTCGTTAATGTTCCCATGAGATAAATTAAATATCTATTCACTATATATAGGCACCTTGCGAGTAAGTCCAAATGCAAGGACGATCAATCATTTAACCTCGAGGATCCAATAAGTAACAGTAGCATGCCCAATAAGCTGGCAAACATAAAATATAGAAACGTTTCTACTTCTCCAGCTGCAAGTCTTCCTCGAATGCTCACACTCAGCATATATTTTACGAGGGAACAACTAGGAAAATGACCCTTGAGCTTCCTGGTTGAAAATGTAGTCTTGCGAAGACGCACCTCTTGTAAACTACATTTTATAAGGAGAGGGATGGAAATATTGACGAGCAGAAGGAAAACTAAAGAAAGACTGTGAACTTGCGATATCATCGCAAATGGGAAAACAAATTTATAGTTCGATTAACAATACCAGTTTAGGAGAAGACAAACTCATCTGGCAGAAATAATAGACGAAGCTTAAAGATTGAAGAGCAAAGATCAAACAAAAGAAACTACATTTCAGTATGGTTAGAATTTATTAAAGATCAGTTAGAGGAGAAGGGATATAGAAGAAGTTCACTTTGCCAAACAACTCGAGAGAAGAAAAATTCATTGCTCGCCAAGAGCATCATATTAGGAGAACAGAACTATTACTTAACAGTGACCCAGTGATAAAGTTCGATAAAGGTTTTAACTCGCCAGCTATATAATTTTGCCCATAAGACATGGAGAAGGAATAACCGCAGCAAAGAATTTTCATAATAGTAGATAATTAAACAAGAACGGGAGGTGATAAGCGTCTGCGAAGATAAGAGATCAACTTTACTATCACAAGCAAGAGAAACAACCCAGCAAAACAATCAATGAAGCTGGGAGCAACGCTAACCAAAGGGAGAATTCCCATCCCCTAAAAAGAAGACAAAAATGTAACACAACGGAAGGTGATAAACTTTCACAGGAAGTATAGATGAAGTAGTATGGCAATCAAAACGGACATGAAGCGGAGATAATATTTTTCAGGATAATTAAATCATCACCTCACAGAAGCAGCTCGCCGGGATAACCAGCATAAGGAATTGATGAGTAATAAATCGCAAACCATCAACATTCCATCAGGAATACTACAGCATCGCAAATTTCTCTTAGCAAATATTATCTTCGCGGGCTAGAGTAAGAACAACTTAGACGGAAGCAAAAAGGTGAAGTTTAACATGAGTAAAAGATGAAAAACAGATGAAAACCAAGATTTCCACATCTAGAGTATTTCATTGTCAACAGATCACACAGCGAGACTCAGAGAGCAAGAGAAGAAGATACAGTAGAGAAGGCTGATCAACAGAACTGGCGATAAGGAGCCATGAGCAAAGGACGAGGCAGAATTATGAATTTCCAGTGAATTATATATTACCAGTGAATTATATATTAAAAGCTATGGATGATCCAACTTCTTAAACAACCCAGGGATGAGAACATGGCAAAGAAGAATACAACAACACCAACTCATCAGTAGCATAACCTATGTGCGGTCAACTATTAATTCTTTTAACCAACGATGAAGAAGAATGAATACATTTTTCTCCAATGGAGATTATCGCAACAGTAGAAGCAAAATTGACAGAAGAAGAAAAGGCGATGGAAGAATACACGGTAGTAACGTTTCTGCGAAGATGATATTATTTTGGCAGATAACAATGAAGGAACATTCTGCGAAGAAATAGAGTATGCAGTGACAAAACTTCGTAGCATGTGCGAAGATAGAGCAAAAAAAAAAGGAAAGGAAAGAAATAAGCAGAGAAGAATGAAACGATGATATGCAGTGACAATTCTTTGTCTTCTTCCCAAATGCCTGCGTGGACAAGAAGAAACGTTTTGACAAAACTAGTTCGTGGGCCTCCTCATGAGAACAAACAGCGAACAAAAGATACTTGAAGTTGTTTGCCTCAAGTAAAATACAAATTATATGATAGGTCTCTTATATATGACGTGTGTTTACACATTTGAGGTTGTGGTTCTTTGTTGGTCTCCCAGCGAGCATCTCTTTTATCTTTTGTATCTCCGTTCCGTCATCAGCAAACAACCATCGTCAACTTTAAAGAGAATTTCTTTTTTTCTCTTCGCGGAGACTTTCTTCCCATATACTTGAGGGAACAAGAAAAGAAGTGTTTCACTATGCCCAGTTCATTCAAGCACATTAAAATTCGCCCAATATAAGTCATACTTCATTAATTGGTCAGAGACATGGATTTGGTATTTTATTATTTCGCAAGATCTTCTCGCAAAGAAGAAAGTTGATGATTATTTCGCAAGTTAATTAATGCAAGAGGCAGATGAAGAGTTCATTTCTCATTCTTTCGCGAGCAAATCAAATACTTCGCGGGAGACGGCATCCATAGAAAATTACATAAAATCTAAGTACCACTTCCTTGAATATTTGGCTTATAGAAAATGAAATTTTTTAATTTAATAGAAGAGATTTAATTTATTTCTAATATTTCAAAAGATTTCTAAGATTTCAAAAGATTTAGATTTAATTTATTAGAAGTGATACAATCACAAGATTTCAAAACTTTTGATTCAATTTGCCAAATGCGATATAATCGCAGGATTTCTAAAACTTCTAAGACTTCAAAAAAAAAAAAAAAAAATTGATTGACAAAGAGCGATACATTCGCAGGATTTCAAAGATTTCAAAAAGTATAAAAAATGAGATCATCGCAAAAAATTTCAAAGATTTCAAAGATTATAGAAAGTGAAATTATCACAAAGATTTCTAAAAAATTTGATTTACAAAGAGCGATACAATCGCAAGACTTCAACGATTTCAAAATTTCAAAAAACTGAGAAAATTCGATTTATATATTTCTCTAGAATATTACTTTTACAGAAAAATATTTTTGATTTAACAAATGCGATACAATCGCAAGATTTCAAAGAATATTTCTAAGAATTCAAAAGATTTTAAAAAAATATTTACTTCAAATATGATGTTATGAGAATGAAAGAAGAAATGACAGAAATGAAAGAATGAAGAAACGCGAAGCTATCGCGAGAAGCGCGAATGCAATTTCGCAGAGACATAAGAATGGGACGAACCTTTATGGCGTGCACCCTAGTTCGCGAATAAAATTTCGCAAGAGGCAAATGTAAGACCTAATAGTGCGTCATATAAGGGGGTATCTCTTGACATGATTCAGAGATAAGGTTATACCGCTGCTGGAACCTGAGTCATGCAGATGTTGGGGTTAAAGAAAACCTATCCGAGAGAGAGATCTTGGATTTCCAACTATATAAGGTTATACCCTGGTTGGACGACCGAGAATCTCTTCCAAGAAGTGCAAAGTATGACCAAGGAGCCGAGGTACACGGTTGAGCCAAGAGTGCCCAGGGCGTATGAAACTCCCTTGCCATTCTTGGTAAGTCTTGGCTATGATGCACTTGGCCTGAAGAAAACCCCACTTAGGGTGCAGTCTTGTAACTATAAGCCATATAGGCATAAAGGACAAGAGGCTGCGAAAATAACTAGTTGTTGGTAAATCCGGATGGGAGGAGCTAGTCTTGTATGGCCGATGTGCCCTCCTTGAAGGGGAAACCATGGGGGAGATAAGGGAGGCACCCTCCATTAGGGAGTTGATAAGTGTCTTAAGACGGCAATGTCACGGGGCTTTATGATCGCAAGAACATTTAGGCCTGTCATATTGTCGCGTGACGTAAATTATACAAAGGCAACAAGCCATAAGAGATATGTTTAGATGAGATCAATGGGTTTTTACAAGAAAATGTAAAGACATCCTGCGATTTCATCGCACGACGGCAATGTCATGAGGCTTTGATCTCGCGAGGGAACTTAGACTTGTCATATTGTCGCAATACAATCAAGGAATAATGATAAGGCAAGATCAATGGGTCAATACATGCAAATGTAAAGACGTCCTGCGATTTTGTCGCAAAAAGAAAAATTGGAAAAATAAGACCTTTAACTAGGAAGGCAAAATAAGACCAATAGAATAATCTCCAACATTAATTATTATTTTTTAAGAATGCAGGAAAGATTTGCTCATCGCAAGAGAGATAGCAAGTACTATCAAATCTCTCAGAAGTATTGTTCACAATTTCTCAGAAGTATTATTCAGAGTCTCTCCAGAGGATTGTCTACAATCTCGCATCAATATTTATCGCAACACTATTCAGAACTATTCATCGTGGAACTATTCATTGTGGCACTATTCATCGCGGCATTATTCGGTACTATTTATCGCAACACTATTCATCGCGGAACTATTCAGTACTATTCATAATTTCGCAGAAACATTCAAAAAATTGCAAACTCATTCAGCATCTCACAGACTATATCACAATTTCACAGGAGAAGTCATTATTTCGCAGAATGAGGCAGAGGCAATTCGTTCATTTAACATTTTCTTAGGGATTCTTCCTTCATAGATAAAGAACAGAGGCAACTATGGATTATCAAGAAAACATTTTATGTTCTTTATCTTCTCGGCAAGAATCATTTCCAAAATGGACAAGGATTTTCACCAAAAATGAAGTAATAATTTAGCGTGAACAGAGGCAATACTTATGATTTTCATTAAAGGACGGATACTTCTTTATATTTTGAGGATTGATTACTTCTTATATTTCTTCAAGGATACTTCATACTTCGCAGAGCTGATACTTCTTATTTACTTAGAAAAGATATGGAACTTCACAAAAGAATAGAGGCAAGTACGTACTTTTCAAGTCTAGTATTCTTTCGCTCGTTCCTTCATCAACAAAAATCAAAGACTACTACAACAACAGATTTTTTCTTAAAGATTACTTTTCAAGCAATATTCAAGAAAAAAGTGGCAAGATGTAGTACCAGAATATCGCCACAGCAATATTCTGGCGAGATTAACAACATTTTTGCGAGCGTCACATCGAGTTCTCCAACAACACTTTGCTAGTGTCACAAAATAATGACATAATAGTTGACGATGGAAGTAACACAAAAAGAACATGATTAACTGGCGATGGTTACAATGCTTGCGAGAAGGAATATTATAGCTAATGCGATAATATCACGAATGATATCCGAAATTAGAGGACAGCTTAGTTGTCACCCATTATGTAGTTTCCTATAAATAGAGATCCAATAGATTCAGGAAAAAAGAGAGGTATTTTTTGAGAGTTGAGAGAGTCTTGAGGAGAGAGACAATTTTAGGAGAGAGAGAAATATTTTGCAGAGACATTTTTAGAGAGAGAAAATGTATTTTTCTTTATCATCTTCTTCCCCAAAACTAGATTTAGAACTCCATTAATGGAGATTATCAATGTTAATTAAATGTAAAATTAAACAATCATAGTAAAGAATCATGGATGTAGATCAAATTGATCGAACCATGTAAAAATCCGTGTGTCTATTTACAATTTTTAGAATTTTAATCATACTTTTAATATCAAATTAGTTTAGATCAAGAGATTATTATCAAGATATTACAAGGGGTGTGTTGTGGGAAATCCTGCGACTACAAAAGTAGTTACTGAAATTGCATAGTATTCATAAGATATGTTGTTGCCTCAGCTGAGAGACTACACATCTACATGTACTCTGAGAGACGGTATTCTCAATCAGATATTCTTATAGCATGAGCTTTAATGCTTTCGATAAGAGACATGAGCCTCAATATTCATCTGATTGCAGGATCAGGAATACATATAATTTTGGGTTTACGATTTTAGCCTTTGTCAAAAATACGCCATCTACATTAAGTCCCCTGCTTAGTGAGGGAAGTCATGTTCCTCAGTCAACACTGAATGGTGATTTTCCGGTCACAAACAATATAAGAAATTGAACTTAGTCATTAGATAAGACCTTACCGGATTTTTGATAGTACGAGCAAAACGCGACTTGAATGAAGATCCCAGTGGAATGATAGAGCATCGTCTAATAAACATAAATTGGTGTTGAACTGCTGATTTCGATGATGGGACCTTGGTCATTTTAGGATTCACGGGCCGGGCCCAATAAGCAAATCCTTATAGAATTATTAGGTTTTGGAAATAAAATTTGATACAAAAGGGATTAATCCTCTTCTTTTTTTCACCTTCACGACCGACCACCACCTTTGTCTTCCCATCACCCTCATGTCCGAGCACAAGAGAGAGCAGGAGAATTTTCGCCTGAGCTGTTGCTGATCGCTGGCGCCGTCCGACCACCGGTCGGCCATATTCCGGCCGGAACCGACCAGGTAAGCGATGATTTAAAAAAAAAATTGCTGAGTTCATGAGTTGTTCATCCTTTGATCATATTGAAATTATATACATGTGCATATATGAGTGTGAGTTTTGTAGAAAACCATTGTTTTTAGAAAACATATGTTCGTTTGATCGTTAGTTTATGAAACTAATAATAATCCCTGATTTAGAAGAGATTTTTAATATATATAGACATGTGTCCAGTGATAAAATTTTGTTTATGAGCCTTCATAAAATCACAACTTTATCTTGAAAAGATGTGAGCTTTCATAAAACTGAAATAAACCCTCGTTTCAAAGAAAGACTATCGTACGAAGGAAAAAGGTTTATTTTATAAAACCATAGTTTATCCATGGGATTTATTTTATTTTTTTGAAACCGTGGGATATCCCACGAATTTTACTTAGTGAGCTTGCTCACGTAAAAAAAAATTACGTGAGTTAATCACGTTTTGTATATGTATATATGCATTAAAATCAAAACTTGAATTTTGTGCAGTCATTAGAAGTAAACAATTATTTATGATGAAATAATGTTTTAGTTTTCATAATTCCATGGTAAATGTTCACGCAATAGAAATATTCATGATTTTATGAAAAACGGAGTTTTTCCGCGTCTTTTGTAGGTTCGAAGAAACGAGCAAGTTATGAAGTATTAACTCTTACGTTGCATTCACTACTATTAGTGGAATCGTAAAAAAGGTAAGAGTTGAGAATTACCGGTTTGTAGATGCTTGCATGAGCATTTTTCCAATTACTTCATCCCATTGATGTTTGCATCTTATATGAATGATATACTGAAGCGGAACATTGTGTGCATGTTACAACTACTTTGCAAGGATGTATGATTCCCAAGCCAATGATGCTTCCATGGAAGATTCACACATAGATGATGATGCCTATAGGGATGATTCATGCACGGAAGAGACTTCCATTGGCGAAGACGAGACTCCTAGAATCAAGAACGTTCCAAACATAGAGGATGCCTTCTTCATAGATCAAGGGCCTGAAAAATGTCTCAAAACTCCAGCATTTCGTCTTCTGATAAATCCCAGAGAGGTTACTCAGAAAAAATTGGTAACTCCTCAGGCAGCTATTTAGTTCTGTCTTGAACGAGGATATTTTTCTGCATCGATTATTGAATTCAAGCTTTCTCGACGGCCTTTGGAAAAGTTTTCTGGATGGGCGAGGTACATGCTGGGTTTTCCTCATGTTCGAGCTAAGTTGCATGACGCACGAGTAATACGATCTATTCAAGCTTCTAAAGATTTATTTATTTTTCATGATGCATGAGGTATTGTAGCTTTACTTGCTCGATGGTATATTCTAACTCACTCTTTCATATGCAGATGGGGAGAGTTTACCATTACTTTAGAAGATGTAGTTGCTTTGTTGCATCTTCCAATCACGGGGAATCTTCCTGAAAATATTTCTTCATCAGAGGAAGTTGTAATCTCTAACATATTGACAACCATGATGGAAGAGATCAATAAGGCATCTGGAAGCAAAGGTTGTTATGCTCATTGGTTAATACACTGGTGGCCAAGAGATACTCCTCTGGAGTGGCCTCTTGACGGTACGTTATCTATTGTTGCTTTCTTGTGCTTATGGATGTCCATAGATGTATTTGAAGATGCTAGAAATTTGTTGAAGTCGTTCGTGATTCCTTTTGCAATTAAGATGGCTGAGGGTAAGCAACTCCCAATCGGTAGCTTGTTCCTGGGCTCTTTGTACTCTAAATTGGATTCCCTGATCACGGACTCTAGTATCTCGAACGATTTTATGAAGATTGAGTGTTATGCTAATACAATGTTTCTTCAAGCTTTGATATGGGAGCACTTCAAGAATTATGCACATATTCCATGTACCATTTTGCAAGGATTGAATACTGATGCTCGCCATATTTTCTCTGAGAAAGCTAATGCCAGGATTATCCGCTGGTCCACAAAGCAACTTCGACTCAAGACCCACTTCGTTGATGTCCTGGATCGTGAATCTGAATTCACCTTCCGCCCATAGGTATCAGTTCCCGCTTATATCTCTCAGTTGAGAACTTTTAATGATGAAGATAGCATGATTTTGAAATCTGGTATTGATTTGGACGACGGTGAGAGAGATTTTATGCTAAGTTGTACTCCCAGTTATTTGATATCCATACTGCATGGTGAATTATCAGTGGAAGAATACAATGTTGATAGGGAAGATCAGCGAATGGGTATGGATCAGTGTGTTCCGACTTTTCATAGAATAAAACCCTCAGTTGATCATCTCATGACCCGTCTGGATCGCACACATGTGGAAGGAAGCGAATTTTGGTTCCCAAGCTCTGAGAGAGTTTCATATGTAACTCCGGGTTACATAAACTTTTGGGATCAACAACTCCAGCGTTTACTTGATTTTGTGAGAGTTGATCAACCTTTAGTGAAGGAGGGTCCTTCTCCTGAGATGATTGCTACTCGACCAAGATTGAAGCATTTCCCTGGTAGTGATAAACAGAAAACATCTCCAGGATTTTCACAAGTAAGTATTTTACGAAGTCTTCATAAGATTACGATGATTGTATTTTAATCATTGCATCAAAATTTCTTTTCGCAAGGCGGTCGTAATGTAAGACCGCGAATTGATGTAAACCTATCGGAGGCTGAAGCAACTTTTCATGGAGGAGAAGGAAGGAGCAAGAATTAAAAGATGTTACCTAACACCATAAAGTCCCCAGTGATTTGTTTGGTGAGTTATCGATATTTCTTTCATCATGGCTTACTCTCATCCGTGTAATTAGGATCTTGAAACCAACCTTTGCTATTTTGTTGCATAATTTTACTCCATCGAGTATTGATGGTCTTCAGTTCTCTGCTGCTGGGCAGACGGTTTCTGACTCGGGTGTTGAAGAAGAATCTGAAGTAAGTATTTCTTCATATATCAAATTATGATGCTTAGTAAATAAAATGCTAATTGTTGAGAATATATCCAGGAGGATGTTTCCATGGAAGCGGAGAATACTGGTGATGCTCGCTCAAAGAATGGTGATAAAGAAAACTCCCAGAGTTCAAAACCGAATATTAGTAATGGTGTTGTCGATGTCGGTGTGAGCCATTCTGGTTCTTTGAGCACTTCGGAAACCACCCAAGTAAGTATTTCTCTTGTATTTTATCTATAGAATCATAAACTTGTTGATCTACGGCTAAATGAGTGAGAATGCATGTGAATATATGAAAAGTCTTGCCGAAAATACATCACCAGAAAATTCAGAACTCAGCATTTTAGCAAAAACGCCGTAAAATCTTCGTCTGATGTCAGATTTTCATGATCCGCATATGTATATTTATGCCCAGGAAATTTCCAAGCTTTGAAGCAGAAGATTTTTAAGTTTTGAGCACGTTTAGGAGACGAAATAGATGAAACAGTAAATATCCAGGAGACTTTCAGGAAATTTTCAGCTGTCATGTAGTCCGAAGTTTCAACCACATCTTCTTGCTCGTTTATCTGATTGTTATGAAATTTTGATATGTTGTAGATAACATACATACGAACAGAATTGTATATAACTCAACCTTAGATTCTTCACCAATTTCTCCCATTTCATCGTCTTGTACATGGCAGTGTAAAATCTCTCCAGGCGGGCTTGTTGTAAAACGAGTTCTTGCGACTTTCATGTTATTTGCTGATGTATAGAATGTGTAATAAAGAACTTTGATGATGTTAGAAGACTTGTATGCTGTATTTCATGACTTCTTTTGGTTTTATACTTGGATGGTCCTAATCTCATGTAATCTTCGTATTAGGTGCAAAATACCAAGGTTGAGAATGGAGGAGCCAATAATGATGAAACAAGCAACCCTAAGGTTATCGATAAAGAGGCAATCATATCTGCACTTCAAGGCCATGAGAGTGTTGTTTCTTAAATAATTAAGGAGACTGAGACTTTGATTGTTGTTGCTTCAGTGGCGAAAGGAACTGAGCAGTCAGTAGAAGATACTGAAGAAACTGTTGTTGCAGAAGTTGCTCCAGTAATTGAAAACTATATAGTGGTGCATTAATACCCAAGTGTAGGAGTTTCTTTTGATCCCCCATTTGATGCATCACTCCCATACTATGAGTTAGTTGGTGGATTCAACGTTCCCGTTGGATATTAAGGATTATATGATAAAATATGGAGGAAGTTCGGTCACATCATCGTCACTAGAGTCCCAAAACGTGCTTATTCTTTAACAATGCAGGTAAATGTTATCTTGCGTGTTGTAAATGATATATGCACCAGGGTAAGAAATAATGTGACTCCAGATGTACTCTTTGATTGGGAGTTCAACTTGGAGAATTCTGATAGACTTGGTTTCAACGTGAAGTGGCTTCGTAAGAAGATGAATGCTATCAAGGACTCATGTGAAAATAACATAACCTTTCCCAATAACACTATGAGGGACAAGGAACAAAAAAATTCCAGGCTGACTGAAGAGCTGGATATGGAGAAGGCGGCCTTACAAGCTTTGAAGGATGATGAGGAGCAAAAATCTTTCTTTGATTACTTTTCATAATCTCTTGAACTTCTGAACTTCTGAGAGATGTGAGGTTTTATTTCTGGTTTTGATTGATTTTGGTAGATGATTGAGGATTTTCTTTGGATTTGGTAGAGATTTTCTTTAAGTAGACTGAATTTTGATAAGGATTATTTGGTTTTTGGTACTTAGATTTTGTCCAATATTAGTGTTTGGTCTAACATTTGTCCAACTTAGAGTTTGGTACTTGGAATTAATGTTGACTTTGGTTGACTCGGTTAAATAATGATTTTTGTTTATAAATTATTAAATAAATTAAATAAAATAATATGATGAGACGAAGTTACCATCATAACCTTTAGCTCACTAACATTTACATAACCCATATTCTCAACTTCTCTAAACCCCGTCATTGCCACCACCGCCATCAGTTTTTAGGTCTCAATTTCACTTACCACTACAACCACCATCTTCTTACTTTCTCGTTTCCAAATCCAAACTCAAAACACCATTTCCCGTTCTCTACTCTACAAATTTGTATTTTATCCGTCCCCTTTGGCACATTTACTACAAGACTTTCTTCTTCTAGATCTAACTTCCCACAGTAAAACAACCCTACCACCACCAATAAATTTAGACCCCTAATTCAACTTATTAATTTTTGATTCAACAAATTTCACCCTTGGTAGATTTTCTATCTCATAAGATCTTGATGGGTTTATGAGAAACATTGAATCAAAAATTAAAAAGTTTGTGTGATTAGAAATTTTTTTCTTCTTTTTCGATCGCTTGGATAATCAAGAAACAGAAACATGAATCACGGAAGCTTAAGAGTTAAGTCGCTTCCCCCCTTACGGAGTGGATTAAATGTTGATTGGATTCAAATTTGGGGGTTTTGATTTAGGGTTTATTTTTCATCTCTAGAGTTAGATATTGGGTTTATACGATTGAATGAATTGAAGAAATTAATTTTTGAAAGTTTTCTTAAATAGTTTCATCCTTGAATTTGGGTTTTTGATTTGGGTTCTGGTTGATGCTATGTCGTTATGTTTGATTCAGTTTAGTTGAACTGAAAGTGAGGTTAGATTTTTTGGAGGGCGAACTTGGACTTTTGAAATCAAAAGGTAACCATATTCATGTAGTCATCCTTATTTAGTTCAATTTTGACCGATGGGTTTCCTAAAGCAGGAGAGTTTGAATGTTTTTGAATGGTTTTAAAATTGGTCGATTGAAATTGTGTATGTTTGAATGTTTAATTTAATTACGACGAAGGGTTCTGTGTTTTCGATTTCTGGGTTTTGGTTATTGGGATTTTGCTGACTTGGTAAAAAAATTGGGATTTTGGGTTTTGGTAACGAATTTGGATGTGTGAAATTTATTTGTGAATCAACTCCAGCTTCTGTTACATGTAAAGATGATGCAGCTTCCTTCTGTGTGAGTTGTGATGAAGATATTCATTTACCTTTTATGTTAGCACTTCGGTGTGAATGTATTCTAGTTTTTCTATTCTACGAGTCTGTTATTTTAGCTTCGGCTAATCAAATGAATCAAAACGATATGAATTTCTTGCTTGCTCCTGGTCATATTTTTTTAAGGGCCATGGATGTTTGATCTTCCCGTAGGCTAAATAGTTTTATAGAAGTCGTCGGATCATAAGCTTATTTCAGGGGTACATATGTAAACTTAGTTATTTTTATTTTGTGAAATAATTTAAAGTTTGGTCAAAACAGTCAAAACTAGTCAACATCATTTTCAAGTACCAAACACAAAGTTGGACAAATGTTAGACCAAATACTAACTTTGGACAAAATGTAAGTACCAAAAACCAAATAACCCTTTTGATAAATTGTTGTGTTGGAGTTGTGTGGCTCAAATACACACATGTGAGTCACACATGGGGTTGCTAAGGATAGTCCCACATGGAGGAGAACAAGTTCCATATGGTGATATATAAGCAAGGCATTCTCCATACATAGTACCGAGGCCTTTTGGATGAAAACCCCACACCTAACATCAAGGTGGTCAAGTGGGGACAATATCGGTGCTATGTGTCCGTTCCCGGAGAGGGTGCGGCGGTTCGTGGAGGTCCTACAAAATGGTATCAGAGCAAGGTGGAGATGCCGGGAGTCGGGCTGAAGAGTGGTTATGGAATGCCGGTAGTCAGAAGGTCGCAGGTGGATCCGGGAAGCTCAAAGTATGAGTAGTGTTCCAAGAGCATCTGGTGGCAGTAATCATTGTCCGATTGGTAGCATACGGACGGAGGTGGAGAGGTGGTGTGTATTCTCGCCAAGGTGGAGATTGTTGGAGTTGTGTGGCACAAATACACACATGTGAGTCACACATGGGGTTGATAAGGATAGTCCCACATGGAGGAGAACAAGTTCCATATGGTGATATATAAGCAAGGCATTCTCCATACATAGTACCGACGCCTTTTGGATGAAAACCCCACACCTAACATCAAGGTGGTCAAGTGGGGACAATATCGGTGCTATGTGGCCGTGCCCGGAGAGGGTGCGGCGGTCCGTGGAGGTCCTACATGTTGGAATGCAAGTATTGCAAACATTTTGGAGGAATTGAAATACAATGAAAGAAAATCCTAAATGCCAAATATTTTGGACGTTGTGCCCAATACTTCAAATATCCAAATCCTCATACGTCAAAGTCCTTGAGCCAATTTTCGTGTATTACGGCCACACCTTCCTTGCCATCCATGTTGATCAATCTGTAGTATCCACCAGCAACAGACTTAGAGATCATGAAGGGTCCTTCCCAGTTGGAATTCTTTGCAGAATGGGAATTACGCTTAGTTGTTTTAAGAACTAAATCTTCTTCCTGGAATTTGTTAGGCTTGACCGTCCATGCTCTGAATATCTTCTGTTAATTTGGAATTCCTTGTATAGTGGAGTTCCATGACTGCGGTATGTATGGACATTCGTGCGGGAGAGAGTATTTGAGATATTGTTTGTTATGCTTGGTTACGTCTTCAACAATAAACTTTTTGATGGTATGCTTGATTTGAAGAATATTGGAGCTTATCCATTCGGTGATATATTGCTGAGGTGAGATTATCCATTCATAGCATTTTGCAATTGCTAAATTGTTGGCGGAGTGAAGCCCTCCGACCAAATAAGCATATTTGAAAACTGATGATATGGGCATATGAAGAGGAATAAGACTTTCCTGAGTACGAAATATTTTTGGTGAAAGCGTTTGCATTTTCTTCAAGATCTTGTGTTAGCTTTGTCAGGGCTTTAACCTCCTTCAGATACTTGAATGGTGAAATGTCTTCTTTTTCTTCTTCTGAATCAGAGGTTTCTTCAACAGAGAGATGTTCAATTGAAGGTGTTGTTTTTACCGTTCCAGCATGAATCCATGCTCGTCCAAGGACCATGTCATATCCTGGATCTTCTCGGATTATGTATAATTTTGTCTCCGTCCAGATTGAGTTTCTATTAACCTTGAGTGTAATATGGCCATAAGCGTCTCTGGGTGTTCCTTCATGATATGTGATTATTACTGGAGCATGAATGGATTATTGTCGTGTGATGCCAGCAGCTCTGAAAGTCTTCAGAGGGATAATATTGACAGCGGTGCCAATATCAATCAATGCTCATTTGAACTCGTTTCCCTTAAGATGGACTATGGTGAGAAGTCCCCAGTCATACATTTCTTTGTCTGTCATTAAGGAAGGCTCAAAAAATGCTTCTTGAATCAATAAACGCTTCCCTGACACAATGTGATTTAGTGCAGCGAACATGTCTCCCCTTTGAGCTTTTGATAAGTATAATAATTCACAGATGTATTCGATTAAAGATTGAATTGCTTCTTTGACAGGTGGTTCAGAAAGAGTGAAGGTTCTGACTGGGAGAGGATCTCTGTGCACTCCTTCAGACCCCAAGTTGAGCTCTCCTGAATCGACCTTTTATTTAAATATGCGCTTCAAAGTTCTGCAATCACTTGTGGGATGGTTGACGAACCTATGGAAGCGACAGTAGCGAGGATTTTCCATGGCTTCTTCAGTTGGCTCTTTCTTCACATAAGGAAGTTTGATTGCGATGTCTTTAACCTAGGCGTCTAGAATCTCAATAACTTCTTCAATGGAGCAGGGGAAATCAGGTGCCTCTAGATCAGCTTCTGTGTGTTGAGTAGGAATTTGCGTATTATTTTTCCTTTGTGCCTTTGCAGGAGTTGAGAAAGCATGTTTGCGCGGTGGCTTAGATTTTTGTTTGTTCCCTTCCGTAACATCATTTATGGAAGGTTAGAGGTTGTACTGCTTCTTGATCAAACGTCTGCTACCTCGAGTCTCTCGTGGCTCCTCATCTTTCGTAATCTTATCCCTCTCCAATAAAACAGGTACAATAGTTGCTGATCTCTTGGATGCTTCATGAAGTTCTGATAAAGTCTGGAACTTGAGATTTTTCAATAAGGATCTGTAGACTATAATCATTCCATTGATGCAAAAGTCCACGAGTTGTTGCTCTGTGACGTTTGGATCATGACAATCCAAGGCTTGAACTCTGAACCTTTTCACATAATCGTTAGGATGCTCGTTGATCCTTAGAAACATCCTTCCGAGGTCAGAGAGGGTGATTTGTTCCGAAACAAAGAAATACTTCCTGTACAAAGCATTAACCATTTCTCCCCAACTTTTGATACATCCTGGTGTGATGTTGTTGTACCAGGTATATGCCCCGTCTTTTAGAGACTTTGAGAATTCCTTCATTCAGACGGTATGGTTGTGCTCGTGTTCACCCAATGCTTCCAGAAATCGGGAAACATGCTCTCGAGCATTGCATGTTTTTTTTTTGAAGCATAATAAAATAAAACAGTAAGCTAAACAGAAATTACACGCTGGTATTTAATACCCATGAAGTCATTTAAAATAATTTGATTGATTCACGGGGGGATTGCCATATCCCAAATTGCGGTGGAGTAATTTCCTGTTTGGCTAGCATCCGCTGCGTAGTTTGCCAGTCCGTCTGCCGTCTGGTTTCCTTCTCGATAGGTGTGTTGGATGTTGCATTCTAGTATTTGACTCATTCGGTGTTTTATTTCCGCTATCATTTCTGAGATATACCAAGGAGCATCTGTATGGGTCTTGATTAGGCGCATTAGATTTTCTGAGTCCGTTTCAAATAAAACTTTACGCCATTGTATTTCTATTGTCGTTCTTGTTGCTAGCACCATTTCCCATGTTTCAGCAGTGATGGCATCTGTGATTCCTAATGGATGAGCAACGGCCATCACAGTTTGAGCATTGGAATCCCTGCAAATGAACCATGCTCCCGCTAATCATGGGTGTCCTCTAGCAGCTTCATCTGTATTTACCTTTACCCAGTCTGATTTTGATTTGGACCATCCGACGTGTATTGTTACTTTAGTCCTAGTGTTGATCGTAGTACTTCTGGCAGGTGGTTCGCCTGGCATAATTGGAGGAGTAATACTTTTTGCCCATTCATATTCTTGTTGTTATTGTATAGCTCTTGTTAAAATATCCCTAGGCTGAGAGTCGGTTCTTCCGAAAACAAGATCATTTCGGGTTGTCCAAAGGGACCACAGTAGATAGTAATAAGAAGTAATAGTTGAAGTTGTGGTCGGGCATTGCATAATTTGGGATATTGTGGTTTGATTTGTGAAGTTAAGTGGCTGGTTATCTTCATTAAGCTGATTTGTAGTTATGTAATTAAACAAAGTAATCCAAGTGTCCAGAGCCACTTGGAAATATATAAGCATGTGTTATGTTGTTTCTGGATTGGTTCGGCATCTTGGGAAAAGTTTGGAATTGGTGAGGTTGATATGGTGTAAGAGAGAGAATGTAGGAAGACCCTCGTTGATAGATTTCCACAAGAAAAGATGAATTTTTGGTGTACATGGTAATTTCCATAGGAATTTGGTGTGTGGAAGAGGGTTTTGTTGAGCAAGAGTATCATGTTGAATTAGACTATTATATCCTGAAGCGGTAGTGTATTTTCCTGATTTAGAAAGAGGCCAAATTACTTTATCTGGGGAGTTGTCAATTGGAAGGTGGATATTGATTATATGTTGGATTGTTATAGGTGGGAGATTAAATAGTTGGTCATGTTTCCAGTTATGAGTGATAGGGTCAATGATATCAGCCACTGTTTGAATCGGGTAACATTGGGCTGAATCAAGGTTTTGACAATAAGGTATCCAATTAGCTTGTATAGGTGTATTTAAACCATTTCCTATGCGGTGAAAAATATTCTGCTTGAAAAAAGGTATCAGGGATGTCATTTGTTTCCATTGAGGGTTGGCCATAACATAAATTTGGTTAGTATTCTGGAATATAGGTTGTTGTTTAAGGTATTTCTCTCTATAGAGTTTGGTGCAGATGGATTGAGGTTTGTCATGGATATTCCATATCATGTTCATGAACAAGGCTTTATTATGATGACTACTTTTCCTAATACCTAGTCCTCCTTGGGCAATCGACTTGTATAACTTATTCCATCCCATAAGATGAAGTTTTCTAACAGAGGAATCATGACCCCAGAAAACATTCCTTATTATTTTATCAATATGATTATGGACATGTGTTGGGAACATTTGTGTTTGCATAAGATGATTTGAAGTAGGAGTTAGAGAGGTTTTAATAAGAACTAACCTTCCAGCCGGTGTAAGACATTTTTTCATCCATCCTTGAGCTTTGCGCGCCAGCCTCAGAATTAATGGTTCAAATATATGTCGAGAAGCTCTTCCATGCTTGAATTGAACTCCTAAATATATTGGTGGTGTTGATGTGGTTGGAATATTGAAAAATTGGTGAAGGTATTGTATATGATGTGATTGAAGTCTCGGGGTGGTGTATGATGGTTGATTTTGCGGTAATAATGTGTTATCTTGCAGAAGAGCTATAGGCTTGAAGTATTTTTTGCAAATTGTTATTACTTTCAGTTGATGGTCTGTAAGAGATGAGAAGATCGTCTGCATACATAAGATGAAAGATCGATGGAGCCTTTTGTGAAATTCGGAGTCCATTTACTAACTTTTTTGCCTCCAAGTTTCCCAAATTGGTTGATAGGATTTATGCACAAATAATGAAAATATAGGATGATAGTGGATCTCCTTGTCTGATGCCTCTCATTGGGGTGATGAAACCATGTGGTGTTCCATTGATGTTGAATGAGTAGGTAACTGAAGAGATACATAACATGATATAATCCACAAAAATGTTTGGAAATCCTAGCTTAGTGAGAGTTTTTCGGAAGCCTTTTGGTAGGGGAGTTCTTTGCATAGAAACAGGGTATGGAGGTTGGTGACGATGTATAGAAGGTGTTATGTCTTTTCCACAATCTTCCAAAAGATGTTCCAAGTCTTCACGAGTGATGAAACTGGATAGTTCTTTCACTGGTGGATTATCTACAGCCTTAGGAACATCCTCATCTTCTACGACATGGATCAGAGTAACTTCAGGATCAGCGTCTGAAGACTTTTCTTTAGCTTTCCCTTTCTCTTGAGTTTTCTCTGACATCTTGTCTGTAAGAGTCTTGAGATAGTTGAACAATTCCTTTTGAGCAGCAGCCATGTTAGTCTAATTTTTGGCAAGAGTTTCTTGCACCTTTATGAGATCACCTATGGTAGGTGGATTTTCTCTGACTTCTTCGGGAGACCGGCCAAAAGGTGGATTATTGATGGCCCAATATCGGTACCAGCGTTTGGAGGAGTAGTAGTAGCGGGTTACACCATATGAGTGTTTGTGGTAGGTTGCACCAGAGAAATAGTAGTGGAAGGTTACACTAGAGGAGTGGTGTTAGCAGTACTATTAGAGCTTGCAATATTAGAACCAGGTGTTGAATCCGGGTTGGTAACTGAACCGAACCTAAGACCGACCATCTTTGTGATAAGTAAAATTGCAACCGAGAGAATGATCTCCGACTGTGGTCGCCAATCTATAGATGGGGCAAAACGATTTGCTAGTTTTTACAGATTTGAGAAGACGACCGTATGGAGGATACTCCTTGAACCGAGCGAAATTCTTAAACTCATACAGATGCACTGCAAGAAGGGAGTGCTTTGAATTCGAGAGATCAATATGTAGTATTGTGGCCTAAACCAAGACAATGGTCGTTTCATAGTAAATTTGGTCACAAGAGAGGATGGGTCGATCTATAGTACTCTAACTTCATGGGACGATGAGTCCTTATATTGTTGAGTCGAACATGATTTGAAAATATTCTGAGACTCACAAATTGAACATGTCTGTTGACACAGAGGTATAATTCTCAAATAAATGTTGATATCTAAAGTGAACAAGTATTGTTTATTTGATGAGCCGTTGAATATTGATAGTTGAACCAATATTCCTTGATGCGGGAAACCGCTGGTCATCTGAGCAAATATTGCGCATTTGGTGAGTTACTGAATATTGATAGTTTAACCAATATTCATCAGTGCGGAAAAATATTTTTCATCTGAGCGAATGCTCATTTGATGGATTGTTGAATATTGATAGTTGAACCAATATTCCTTGGTTTGAGCAAATATTTCTCATTTGATGAATTATTGGTAGCATGACCAAATAAAATATTAATTTGAAATACTGTAAATTGAAATCGAGTATAATAAGTAAGATGTTGATCATGAGATCAACGTAAAATTATTAGTGTTTGAATCTGGAATTATGAACCTTGGACTCAAGAACCCTAATTTGATCAATCGATGATTTATTGAAAATAAACTATAGAGTGAAGGAGGGACCGACTACATGGGACTATAGATCGACCATGTAGCACCCAGATGCTCACGTGAGAAATTATTAAGGTCTCTTGAAGACTTGTTTATGAAAGGATGATTAAGTGCTGGTTTAATCATTCCTTAAAAAAATAATGTTCGTCTGAGTCTTATGTGATAAAACCTAATTAATTATGAAGAGATGAGGGACTGACCAAGGGGTCATGAAACCGGCCATGGGTGGTCACGGGATCAAATAATGATCATTCCATGAAGTTCCAAATTGTTTGGAAGAGTTTAGGACCTAATACGAGCAATTGCGCAAATTAGGTCAAATTGTGAAAACACGTGGGACCGGATTCTTGCAAGCCAAAGAGCCAACCTTGGTCGTTCAAGGTAACATGCTCACGTCACCAAGGTGTTCGTATCTCAGTTCTGAGAATTTTGGTATTTTCTGGTGCGCGTTTGAGCAATCATTTGAGAAAATATGAAGAAATCAATGATTTTTTGCTGAAACCGTCAAAAACCTTCATGAGATGAAGGAAAATAATTTAATAAATGAGAGAATCATGAAGTGTGGGACCGGCTATGGCCAAGGATCCCGGTCCCACGTCATTTTCTTATTTTTTATAATATTTTTTTCATGATTTTTGAGGAAATATCATAAAACCAAGTAGTTTGTTGAAACCAAGGAGTTTTGTTGAAATCAAGGAGTTTCCATGAGATAAGGAAAACATAAAAATAATAATTATAAAATAAGGGACGTGTGGGACCGGCTTGGGCAAGGTTGGCCGGCTAGGGCCATGTCCCGTGATTTTTCCCTAATTTTATGTATCATTTCATGGTTTGAAGGAATTTTCATAATTTGAAGGAAATATCATGAAATCAAGGAATTTCATGGGATTATGGAAACATGAAAATATAATAATAATAAAATGGGACATGTGGGGCCATCTAGGGCATGACCGGCCGGCTAGGGCCCGGTCACACGGGTTTTCCTAATTTTATATTATTTTTCATGGGATCAAGGAAATATCATGAGATTAAGGAGTTTTCATGAAATTAAGGAAATAATAATAAAATATTGAGGAATTGTGAGGTGTGGGACCGGCCTTGACTAGGGCATAGCCAGCCGGCTATCAGGCACGGTCCCGTGACACCTTTCCTAATTTTATATTATTTCCTTGATGCGAAGGAAACACCATGAAACTGAGGAGTTTCTTTAAAACAAAGGATATTTGTTCAGATGAAAGAATTTTGATGAGATCAAAGAAAATAAATAAAATATAGGAATGGCACGGGACTGGCCACGGCGTGACTGGCCGGTCGGTGGGTCCAGTCCCCTAGCGCCCTGACTAATATTTTATTTTATTTATCATTTTCTTCCTATTTTGCATAGGTTCATCTTCTCGTCGTATTTTGAAATACTTATGCGTTCGTTCAGATGCTCGTTAATGCATGATTGTCGAGTACATCTGCACTATTTTGGTCGAGGCTTACTCGAAAGTACCTCAGATGCCCGTGTGTTGAATATTTATTACTAACCCATGGAATTATGCTGGGAAGAACCATAAATTGAAGTAACGAAATATTATAAAAAATATTGAATTTTTTTCAGGGATCCAGTTAATGAATCTAATGTTTCTGAGAATGATTAATTGATGGCTCTATACTAGTACGATCGTCTAAGAGCATCAATTGTGAGCGATATGAGCTTGTTGAAGCATCATATTTCTTTTATATAGTCAGGGAAAACGTTGTTACATCCTGAAGACGTTATTGCTTTATACTAGCATGCAAGTTGTCTAGGAGCCGTATAATCTTTCGATTTTATATAAAAGTAGTTACTGAAATTGCTAAGTATTCATAAGATATGATGTTGCCTCAGATGAGAGACTACACATCTATATGTACTCTGAGAGACAGTATTCTCAGTCAGAGATTCTTATAGCATGAGATTTCATTCTTTCGATAAGAGACATGATCCTCAATATTCATCTGATTGCTGGATCAGGAATACATATAATTATGGGTTTACGATTTTAGCCTTTGTCGAAAATCCACCATCTACACGCTGCCATCTAGATAAAATTCTAAGAAGCATGCCATCGTTGAAGGAAATAATCTCGCAACGCTTTCCAGAAATACTCTGGTTGGGAAGCTAAAGATCTTTGATTATGAGCATACATCCAAGTCTAGTTAGGATGTTGCTTTCAAAGCACTAAAGATCACTAAATTACTTGATAAAAGTAAAAGTGTTTGCATCTCTGAAGATGATCTTTTTGAGTCTGATTCATCAGATGAAGAACTTGACAAGTTAGTCTCGTTGATCACAAGAAAGTTTAGGGATCTTCTTTTGAAGAGAAGTAAACGGGTTTTGAGAGATAAATCCAGGTCATCAGATAAACCCCATAATCGTGTTCCTTCTAAAAATAGGGATAATGATGAAACTGATGACGAGGATATGCCTTAGTGATTTAAGTGTAAAGGTTTTGGTCATTTTGAAAATGAGTGTCCAAATCGAAAGAAATACACTGGGAACAAAGGTCTTGCTGCAACTCTTGATGAAATGTGTCAGACAACTATGATTCTAATGAAGATGAGAAATCAAGTGTTGCACTTCTTTGTGAAAATATTGATTTTGATAGTTGTAGTAATACACACATCAATCTCGATATTCTTTCAGAAGCAAACTCAACCAATCTGGAAGATAAAATTGACCCCTTCTTTGGAAACTTTGTGTATGATGTTTCGGGTTCCATTATGTGCCTAGATGCTTACACATCTCAGATGCCTGAATTATATTCAAGATTGACGTGCTCATATTGTTCACTCAAGGGTCATGAATTATTAAAGTGTTACAAGTACAAACACAAATTGAGACATGTCAACAAATTTCAACGAAGATCAAATCGATTAGCAAACAAGATTAAACTCACTCAGAAGACTGCTGAGGTATGTAAGATTTTATCTTCGTCTAAGAAGTTATTTTCCAAGGACAAGACAAGACCATTATAGAAGAAAGCATGGTCAAATCGTTTTGATAGACATAGGTATGTGGATTCCTCTCAAGAGGAACATGATGGAAAAATTATTGTTCACCGTAACATAACTTGATTGTGTTGATTTGTAGGTATTGTCTCATGTGCCTGATCAAAAAGAGACAAGGTTGTGCACCTCTCAGGCTTTAAGAAATGTTTTGTTTTTGTCTATCAATAAATGAGGGTTATTCTCGATAATTCTACTCTCTCTAGGGGTCAGATTTGTGCGTGCACGAACCTATTAAAGGTTACGTAACCTTACATTCCCTTTTTCCTTCCCTGAAACTTCTTTTATCTTAAGACTACTTGTTGAGATTGTATTTTCTCTCACAAACCCGTACGTTTATGGATACTCCAAGCATCATGTCTTCTGATGGAAAAGATGTTAATATGATTGCCAAGCCATCAATCAAGAAGGAAACAGAGAAATCTACGTTTTCCCTAACATTGAAAAGAAAAAAAAAGGAATGTGAGGAAGCCTAGAGCTGTTCCTTCAAATTCTTAGAAGTTTTTTGATGTTCTTGAAGTGGTCACTGAAACGCAAAAGAAGATTCAGCAAATAAAAGCTTTTGTGTTTAAGACTCATGAGATTCAGAAGGCCCTGGTTCGACATTAGTCAAGAAGGTTTATTAATATTAACTCATATCTTCATGAACCTTATGTCCCAATGGTTGTTGACTACAAGAAGTTCGGGGACGATAAAGAATTCTACAAAGGTATTAACATCTAGTAAATCTTCGGATAAGAATTTTATTTTCTTGTTTTGTTTAGAAGAATAACTAGAGTTTGGAATAGCCATTATTGTGATTACACATAGCTATGTCCAACGTTTTCATCTTCATGTTTTTAGGTTTATTTGTTTAAATTCTAAAAAAATGTTTGGAAGATGATTTTTGCAGTATTAATCTTTATGGTTTTACATATTGCAATTTTTTATCGGATATGTGTGTTTGCGTCCGTGAACTATGATTTTTCCCATACCTTGTCAAAAGTTAAGTCTTTCGTATGTCGATATGTATGTATTGATAAAAAAATGAATGAACTTTTGACATTACAAAAGTTTGAAGCCTATTATGTCATTATATAAATATTGATGAAAGATAGGATGAACTTTTGTTTACGAGGATTGTGTCTATTGTATGTCATTGTGCAAATAGTGATGGAAAATAGAATGAATCCTTGTCTATTCCGCAGTATTGATCTTCCCTGATCCATATTTTATGTATATATAGTGAGGCTCCGTAAGTTCTTTTATGTCGAGCAATTATGATTAGATTAATTATGGGTACTCTTGTGGTTAATCTAAATGAGTATGTTTGGATTTAAATTCATTTTCGTATGTGATTTTTTATGTCCAAAGAAATCCTTTTTTTTCTTATGAAATTAGGGTCGCTCTTGTTGTTCCTTCGGGAATGACATATGATGGGGGAGAGTTCTTAATTGAACTTGTGCTTGATTGCCAAATATTTGTGGGGAGTGCGGCTGTGGAATATTATAGGAGTTATCTTGTATCTTTATAAACTCCTTGATGAAATCATTTAGCTTCGGCTGTATGATTGCATCTAAAAAAGTTGATATGTACTTTCTTTTGGTCATGAGATGTCTCTATGGAAATTTTCATTAGGATCCCGTTTTCGTACCTTTGCCAATTTTATTGAAAAAAAAGGGGAGAATTAAAGTGTAGTTCACACTACAAATACATATGGTTTTCGGATCATTATGTAAGGGGGAGTGGTTTCCATGTGAGATGGAGTATTGACTAAGGGGGAGTGATACATATCACCATAGTATTGTTGTCGAAGTTGTGATACAATTGAACTTTGATGTTGTACAATAATACTATGACACTGTATAACAATGATTGAGAATTCTTGTTTTCTCATTGTTATAGCTACGGCTTTTCAACAACGATGATGCTAACCTTACAACCTTTGGAATCATTGGAGTTCTTGGAAGTGACGAAGATTCCGAGTAATGTTGAAGATTAGGCATGTGGAAGAAGAGCTACAAAAGTTTATTTATCTAATTTTGTATTCCATATGTATTGATAGTTTTGTCACTAAAATTGACAAAGGAGGAGATTCTTAGAGCACTGACCGGTCGAATTCGCATGTGTTGCTATCTCAAGCATGTTTGTCAATGTTAGTGATCAAAACTATAAGTCTTGATTTCTAGTCTACTATAGCTAAGTCTCGGACTAAGATAGAAAGTGTAACAACCCGTAATTTTCTTACTACAATTTTGACGCATAAAACTCATCCATAATATTTTATTTGGACTGCAATTTAAAACTTAATTTGTAAAGAATAAATATTTAGTTTTAATTATATTTATGGCTGCCAAAATAAAATAAAATAATAAAGATGATTTTTACATTGTGGTGAATGTGTGCATTGTATATATATATCTTTGTTAAATTTTATGTCACTTATTATTATATTATGTGTTTGAGGTGTATATACTTTAATAGTGGGGTATGCTTAATAATGGGGTGTGTTTAAAATAAGTTGGCCCTTGTCAAAACTTGAGTGGTAAATAATAATTGGCTAGGGTCTTTATTCACAAATACGTGAATAGAAGAAAAAAAATCAAAAAGGTGCTGTCACTTTCATCTTCTCCAACTTTCTTCTCTTTTTTTCTCCTAGCACAAAACCCCAAAAATACTTTTAGCCATCACTTTCATCTCTCTTTCCTTCTAATTTTTCTCTTTTCATTTTTCTTTAAACAATAAAAAGAAAACCCAAGCTATTAATCCTTCTTCTTCTTGGAAATTGTGCATGCCTTATTTGGATTTGGATCGATTAAAGAGTTTAGGATTTCCTAAAAAGGTATGGGTTTCTACATATCAAATAAAACCTATTTTAGCATTAACATCTATTTCGCTGTTATTTGTGAAATTTAAGCATTCGTTCTTTATATGGTTAGACTAATACCTTTGAAAAATTAATCTCCGTATTTATTTAGCCTTTTTCTTATAAGCCTATTTGTACGGTTAACTATATTGATCCGTCTGTTTCATTATCTCCTACTGCTTCCACACCCATTGGTTTGATGTAAGTTGGTGAGTTTCAATTTCTAAACTACTTCCTTTGATTAAAAAAGAAAGAAATAAGAGAATATTCAGGAGCTAACTAGTTTTGCTCCCATATTTACTATCAGGTTTATTGATAAAATAATAGAATCCAAGTGGTGTTGGCTGGCTCGGTTTTACATCTGATTTCATTGTTCATTAAATTTCCTTTTTAGACGAGAAGCCTATTTTACTGTACAAACATTGTCTAACCATCCAACACTCACCGTTTTTACCCCTTCTAAGAGCAACCACGATGGACGAGTAAAACTATAAATATGGTCCAGAAATGAGACACATTCGTACAAACTAAAGAGTAAATCATGGACTAAAACCAAATCTCATAGTATATTTGGTCTGAGACCAAGACCAAAACCAAATTTAGTCGAGCGAAGTTATAATGTACGTTTGTTAACAGGCGAAGTTATAAAGTACGTTTCATGTGAAGCGGTTGTATATTGCTATTTTCATGGTGAGGCGTGTATATAAATTACGCTTTGATCGAGCGTTGCTAAAATGTACACCCGACTAGGTGTAGGTAAAATGTACGCCTCATGACATACGTTGGAAATAGGTTCGCCCCTTTGAAACGAAAAATATAAACATGCCCCATTCAGGTGTTGGTAAAGTTCACGCCTGTCATGAGGCGTTGGTAATAGATTCGAGGGCCTTAGAGAGTAATCAGATTTACTATAGTGTAGGAGCGTAGTGACGAAGAACCCCCTTTGAGGTGAAAAATATACATATGCACCATTCAGCCATTCAAAAACGTTCAGTGGACCAATTGCTTAATTCGCAATCACCATTTCTCCGAGTCCTACTCTTAATCAGTGGACCAATTTCTTAATTGAGATTTCCATGAGATAGTGAGAGGTAGAGAGAGAACAATTTTCAAATGTTAATAGTGCATTCAAAGTGTTTGTTAATTTGTCTCAGTGGTGGCAAACTTGTTTTTTATGTGGAAATTTGTTGCATATATGATTTTGTTTGGTGATGTTGGGAAATGGAAATTATTATGAGCCTCCCAAACTAAATAATTAGTAATCTCTTTATAAAGTTTTGATATTTAGCTAACATACCTCATGTGGGAATTTGGGATGCTCTAATATGTTCGCATGAAATCAGACGTATGTTTAACCTCCGCGCCAACAAGCGTGAACAATATATCTGCATGTTATTCGGGCGTGAGTTATATGTTCGCCCCACAAAATATGTTCATTTAATCCACGCCTCATGAAAGACGTTGGTTATATGTACGCCCATTTTAGACGAGCATTATATCCACGCTCCATAGAATACGAACATTATATCCCCGCTTGACCAAATATACTTTTCTACCGTAGCGTAGGACCATAGACTAAACTCAAATTTGGTCGTTTTTTTTTTGTCTTTGGTCTTTGGTTTTGATCGCATCATTGCAGTTGCTCTAATGGAACAAAGTATTATATACCCTTACCATTTTGACAAGTGTCCTCTTGATCTCTAGTAATTTAGTTCATCGGGTTTGTAAATGAAAATGCAAAGGTTAAATTTTAACTTTTGTCCTGTTCATGTGAGATTTTCTTTGATAAGAGAGAACTTATTTTATGATTTTTCACCATCTTCCATTATGCCTCGTAATAATATGAAGTCCTAGTGTTTTGTTTTTAAATAAAGAAGCACAAACGTGACATTGTTTTCAACTTGTTTACTCATGATGACAACTTTGAACCACCCATCCCATCCCATGTTTTTAGTTTGCCACTATAATCTTGAGTTTAAATGAAATATCATCCTTACTAATATTTTTTTGAAAATGTATTTGAAATCTCAATTTTATTATGTATACCTTATTTATTTTATTTTTGAGTACAGGGATTGATGCATAGTCCTTTTTAATTTCCATTGTAGTTTGGTTTTGTAGGTTGTCTGATAGGTGGGATAGAGACGCGATAAAAATGTTCAGGGCACTAATTTCTGACGTCTAAAATAAAAGCATTATTGTTATTGCTGCATTTATTATTTATATATTATATATAAATGCACTGGTTAAATTTTATTGGATTATGAACGTGTTTGCGTTTTGTACGTAATCGAGTGTACTAGTAAGAAATGAATTTTGGATACACACGTATCCCTGCTGCTGCTGAAATGTCATGCCTTTATGGCATCCCACCATTGGTGGCTACCCTGGGAAGACTGTTCGGGGAACATTAATGGTTTGTTTACCGGAATAACTCTGACAATTAGATTACGAATCTAGAATTTTAGATTGAAGATTTCGAGTTAAAAAATGTTGATTATTTGTGGCTGAGAATAGCGTAAGTATTATTGTGAGTAAGAAAATATTGATCATTTGTGTCTAAGAATAGAGTAAGTATTATTGCGAATTTTTATGCACGATTTTGATTATCGTATCTGCTGCATTTGCTTGATTTCGTTGTACTCGATTATTTTTTGAAACTTCCTACTGGGCCGTGGTTTGCTCACCCCTTTTCCTTCCTTTCCACAGAGAATGAAGAAAGGCTAGCTGTAAAATAAATTATTTTGTAGCACGGGGATTTGGGTATTGCGTTTTGAATTTCAAGTTATGCACTTTTGATTATGTTATTATTTTACAGTTGTTGTAAATTTCAAAGTAAAGATTTAATTTCTTATATTAAATTTTTATTTGAGTTTGAATTTAAGATTTTTATTCATCCAAAATGTTTTAGAACGAAAAATCTGGTCCTTCCCGAGTTGCAGTCCGGAGATTTTGGGCTTGCTAGATGGACCGGACCCGACCCAAAAAGGTCGAATTCATGTACGCTGGAAGTCCGAAAATCCGGGCTGTGACAGTTGGTATCAGAGCATGATTCTGATTTACTTGGACTGTCCGTGTGGACTTACCAGTTTTTTAAAGTTTGTTTTACGGAATAAATAAATAAATATATTGACGATGATTTTATTTTGATTTTATTTTCGAAGTTTTGTTCATTGTATTTTCATATCGGTTTTATCTTGATTCGGAAGAGTTTCTCTTTTATTTTAAATCCGCTTATTTCGGGGTTGGGGTAAATAAATAAAATACATAACAAAGTATTAAAGTAAAGATTGCTTGCATTTGTGGGTTTTAAACTAAAATATCTAACAAATTAAATTTTGAAATAAATAAATAATCCTTTTTGGTTTTGAATTTCGGGACGAAATTCTTTTTAAGGTGTTAAGTGGTAACACCCGGTATTTTTTTGGTTTTGAATTTCGGGACGAAATTCTTTTTAAGAGGTTAATAGTGTAACAACCCGTGATTTTCTTACTACGATTTTGACGCATAAAACTCATCCATAATATTTTGTTTGGACTGTAATTTAAAACTTAATTTGTTAAGAATAAATATTTAGTTTTAATTATATTTATGACTGCCAAAATAAAATAAAATAAAATAATAAAGATGATTTTTACATTGTGGTGAATGTGTGCATTTTGTATATATATATATCTTTGTTAAATTTTGTGTCACTTATTATATTATGTATTTGAGGTACATATACTTTAATACTGGGGTATGCTTAATAATGGGGTGTGTTTGAAATAGTTTGGCCCTTATTAAAACTTGAGTGATAAATAATAATTGGCTAGGGTTTTTATTCACAAATACGTGAATAGAAGAAAAAAAAATCAAAAAGGTGCCGTCACTTTCATCTTCTCCAACTTTCTTCTCTTTTTTTCTTCTAGCACAAAACCCCAAAAACACTTTTATCCATCACTTTCATCTCTCTTTCCTTCTAATTTTTCTTTTTTCCTTTTTCTTTAAACAATAAAAAGAAAACCCAAGCTATTAATCCTTATTCTTCTTGGAAATTGTGCATGCTTATTTTGATTTGGATTGATTCAAGAGTTTAGGATTTGCTAAAAAGGTAGGGGTTTCTACATAATATCAAATAAAACCTATTTTAGCATTAACATCTATTTCGTTGTTATTTGTGAAATTTAAGCATTCGTTCTTTATATGGCTAGACCTAATACCTTTGAAAAATTAATCTCCGTATTTATTTATCCTTCTTCTTATAAGACAATTTGTACATTTAACTATATTGATCTGTCTGTTTCATTATCTCCTACTGCTTCCACACCCATTGGTTTGATGTAAGTTGGTGACTTTCAATTTCTAAACTACTTCCTTTGATTAAAAAAAAAAGAAAGAAGAGAATATTCAGGAGTTAACTAGTTTTGCTCCCATCTTTACTATCATATTTATTGATAAAATAATAGAATCCAAGTGGTGTTGGCTGGATCGGTTTTACATCTGATTTCATTGTTCATTAATATCCCTTTTTAGACGAGAAACCTATTTTACTATACAAACATTTTCTAACCATCCAACACTCACCATTTTTACCCCTTCTAATGGAACAAAGTTTTATATACCCCTTCCATTTTGACTAGTGTCCTCTTGATCTATAGTAATTTAGTTCAGCGGGTTTGTAAATGAAAATGCAAAGGTTAAATTTTAACTTTTGTCCTTTTCCTGTAAGCTTTGCTTTGATAAGAGAGAACTTATTTTATGATTTGTTCAACATCTTCCATTATGCCTCATAAAAATATTAGTCCTAGTGTTTTTTTTTTTAAATAAAGAAGCCCAAAGGTCACACTATTTCCAACTTGTTTACTCGTGATGACAACTTTGAACCACCCATCCCATCCTATGTTTTTAGTTTGCCACTATAATCTTGAGTTTAAAAGAAATATCAGCCTTACTAATCTTTTTTTGAAAATGTATTTGAAATCTCAATTTTATTCTGTATACCTTATTTATTTTATTTTTGAGTACATGGATTGATGCATAGTCCTTTTTAATTTCCATTGTAGTTTGGTTCTGTAAGTTGCCTGATAGGTGGGATAGAGACGCGATAAAAATGTTTTGGGCACTGATTTATGACGTCTAAAATGAAAGCATTTTTGTTATTGCTGCATTTATTATTTATATTATTATATATAAATGCACTGGTTAAATTTTACGTAATTGAGTGTACTAGTAAGAAATGAATTTTGGATACACACGTATCCCTGCTGCTGCTAAAATTTCAGGCCTTTATGGCATCCCACCATTGGTCGTTACCCTAGGAAGACTGTTCGGGGAACAATAATGGTTTGTTTACCGGAATAACTCTGACAATTAGATTACGAAACTAGAATTTTAGATTGAATATTTCGAGTATGAAAATGTTGATTATTTGTGGCTGAGAATAGTGTAAGTATTATTGCGAGTAAAAAAATATTGATCATTTGTTGCTAAGAATAGCATAAGTATTATTGTGAATTTTTATGCACGATTTTGATTATCGTATCTGCTGCATTTGTTTGATTTCATTGCACTCTATTATTTTTTGAAACTTTCTACTGGGTCGTGGTTTGCTTACCCCCTTTCCTCCCTTTCCACAGAGAATGAAGAAAGACTAGCCGTAAAAGAAATTATTTTGTAGCATGGAGATTTGGGTATTGCGTTTTGAATTTCAAGTTATGCACTTTTGATTATGTTATTATTTTACAGTTATTGTAAATTTCAAAGTAAAGATTTCATTTCTTATATTAAAATTTTATTTGAGTTTGAATTTAAGATTTTTATTTATTCAAAATGTTTTAGAACAAAAAATCTGGTCCTTCCCGAGTTGCAGTCCGGAGATTTTGGGCTTGCTAGCTGGATCGGACCCGACCCAAAAAGGTCGAATCCGTGTACGCTGGAAGTTCGAAAATCCGGTCTGTGACAGAAAGTGTAGTTGAGCTCAAGAACTCCATGGCGATCATCATACAAGACGAATAACTACTCAAGGAACTGGTATGTGGAGACTTGAACTTATCTATCACTCAAAAGTCTATCTACTCTATCTCCTATCTTGAGACAAGTCGTTTTGATATATAGACTTTGATTATACACATTTGCTATTTCGAGCCGAGTTTATCTCGCTTATCAATTTCTCAAAATATGTGTTGGTAAGCTTTCGATTTGGCCAAGTTTATCTTTACCTAGTGACGAAAGTCATGATATGTTTCAATTACTTGAAAATGGCTTTGACAAAAAATGGTTTGTGAATATCAACTATATAACGTCCTCTAAGAATGTTTCAATGATCGAAATAAGAGTTTAGATTATATAACCATTGTGGGATATAAAATTGTGTGGAAACACATACATGTATAAGTCCTTATTCCTTGAACCAAAGTATGCGTACTTTTATGCTCAGAAAAATCGGAACCCAGTCCACGTACTGTCGGAGGTTCTATTCCCGAGAAAATATGATGGAGTTTGTAAACTTTTACAAACTTATTTCGGGTTCTTAAGTCCGCGTACTTAGGTTGGTTATTTTCGAAAAACGATTATTCGTGAACTTATACTTATATTCACTAAGGAATGCAAGTTTCCAAACCGAGGCTATAAATTTCATGAATCAATTCAAGTGAATCAAATCATTTTTGCTTCGATTGTGTCTTGTATACTTCTATAAGATCTAAGCAATTGAACAACTCTCTAACTAGTTCATTTGAGTCATTTAAACTAGTTATGGTAAAGAAGAATATGGTTAATATGAGAGTGAGCATATGGCTAACCTTTTGGTTAACTACTGTTGAACCAACGAATGTACATGTTTGGGTATGGTTACACAAACCTAAAACTTGCATTTCATTTGTGTGTAACAAGCTAAGTTTTCGATCTAACGGTTGAAAGATATTAGCTTGAATCTAATCAGGTTTTCATCTAACGGTGAATATTGAATGCTTTGTTACTAAGCTAACATTGATTGCAAACCTTGATTTGAAAGACTATATAAGGGAGAACTCTAGCAACTGGGAAACATAATCCCCACACCTCCTTTGTGATACTAATTGTATTATCTAGAGTCGATTCTTATTTAACCTTGGGTTTCTATCGAGACCCTATAGGTTAACGACTTAAAGACGTCATTGGGATTGTGAAGCCAGACCGATACTACTTTATTGTAGTTGTGTGATCTGATTTTTCTATTTCTATCGTATTGAGTACAATCGTAATGATTGGATTGAGATTGATATCTCTGATAGGCAAGATATAAAAGTAATCACAAACATCATCGTCTCATCGTTTGTGATTCCACAATATCTTCTTTCGACGCGTCGACTAAGATAATTGTGAGGGGATTGATAATACTAGGATGTTATTCGGGAATATAAGTCCGGGTTATGAATTGGTTCATGTTCACCTTGATTTATCAAAAGACAGAAAAAAAACTCGTAGTTATTTCTGTGGGAGACAGTTTTATCTATTTTCGTAGACTTTTCTGTGTGATACAGATTTGTTTATTAAAGTCTTCGACTTTGGGTCGTAACAACTCTTAGTTATGGGTGAGATCAGCTAAGGGAATCAAGTGCATAGTATCCTGCTGGGATCATAGACGTAAGGAGATCAAATGTATCTTCGATTAGTGTGAGATTTATTGGGGTTCAACTACAGTCCAGACCGAAATTAGTTTGTAGTAGCTAGTGTCTGTAGCGGCTTAATACAGTGTGTGTTCAATCTGGACTAGGTCCCGGGTTTTCTGCATTTGCGGTTTCCTCGTTAACAAAACTTCTGGTGTCTGTGTTATTTCTATTATGCATTATATATTGTTATATAATTGAAATATCACAGGTTATGCGTTTGAATCAATCAATTTGGAAATCCAACCTTTGGTTGTTGATTGAAATTAATCGTTCCTTGAACATTAGTCTTTGGTACCGTTCAAGTGATTTCTCTTGTACTCAATGAGGTTAGTGATATTTGACTTGAACTGTTTTATTCCCTAACGTATCCTTCAAGTCGTGCATATTGAAAACATAAAACTGCGAATCATGAACACTCTAGATAGACATAGTATTAAGAAATACAAAATGAAGTTTCTTGCTTAACCATTAAACTTCGTATATAAGACATCGACATAATCATATGAATGCTATTGTGATTATGTATGGGTATGAGGTGAGGATTTTGTAGTTGCAGGAATTCCCACAACACACCCCTTGTAATATCTTGATAATAATTTCTTGATCTAAACTCATTTGATATGAAAATGATGATTAAAATACTAAAATTATAAATAGACACACAGATTTTTACATGGTTCGATCAATTTGATCTACATCCATGATTCTTCACTATGATTGTTTAAGTTTACATTTGATTTACATTGATAATCTCCATTAATGGAGTTCTAGATCTAATTTTTTGAGGAAGAAGATGATAAAGAAAAATTTCTCTAAAAATTTCTCTCTGCAAAATCTCTCTCTCTCTCTTACGAAAATTGTCTTTTTTTTCTTTCTCTCTCCTGCTCTTCTCTTTATATAGGTGTTTACATAGTGGATGACAGCTCACATACAACTCATAAGCTCTCAAGCTCTGCTATGTTCTCTCAGGATCTGTTATATTCTAGCGAGCTCCCGCTACATTCTCGCGAGCTCCCGCTACCTTCTAGCGAGCTCCCGCTACGTTATCGCGAGTGTTCTCTCCAACTACAAAATCTTCACATCTTTCTCGTGTTTTATGATGTCGTTGTCTATTACGTCATTCTTTGAATTATTCTGCGATGCTCGCAGTATGTTATTGAAGGACTCACGGAAATGTTGTTAATAATTTTGTAAGAATGTTGCTGTGGCGATATTATGATCCTACATCTTGCCTCTTTTTTCTTGAATATTGCTTGAAAAGTAATCTTTAAGAAAAAATCTGTTGTTGTAGTAGTCTTTGATCTTTGCTGATGACGGAACGAGCGAAAGAATATTGGACTTGAAAAGTACGTACTTGCCTCTATTCTTTTGTGAAGTTCCAGATCTTTGCGAAGTAAATAAGAAGTATCAACTCTTGAGGTATACGAATTATGAAGTATCCTTAAAGAAGTACTCAATCCTCAAAATATAAGAAGTATCCGTCCTTGAATGAAAGTCATAAGTATTGCCTCTATTCATGCGAAATTATTATTTCATTTTTGGTGAAAATTCTTGTCCATTTTGGAAATGATTCTTGCCGAGAAGATAAAGAACATAAAATATCTTCTTGGTAATCCATAGTTGCCTCTGTTCTTTATCTATGAAGGTAGAATCCTTGTGAAAATGTTAAATGAACGAATTGTTTCTTTATTCTTATCTAGCCTCTGCCTCATGCGATAATCTCTTTAAAAAAATAATCACATCTCCTGCAAGATTTTGAATGTGTCTGTGAATAGTGCCACGAATAGTACTGCGAAATTATGAATAGTGATGCGAAAATGCAAATAATCCTTCTAAGAGACCCTGAACAATACTTCTGAGAAATTATAAATAATACTTCTGAGAGATTCTGAATAATATTTATGAGAGATTCTAAATAGTACTTGCTATCTCTCTTGCGATGAACAAATCTTTCCTGTATTCTTAAAAAAAAAATAGTTAATGTTTGAGATTATTCTATTGGTCTTATTTTTCCTTCCTAGTTAAAGGTCTTATTTTGCCAATTTTTCTTTTTGCGAAAAAATCGCAGGACATTCTTACATTTATATGCAAAAACCCATTGATCTTTCCTTATCCTTGTTTTGTCAATTTTTCTGCGACAATATGACAGGCCTAAGTTCTCTCGCGAGAACGAAGCCCCATGACATTGACGTATTGCGATAAAATCGCAGGACGTCTTTACACTTTGATGTAAAAACCCATTGATCGCATCTTATCTTTTTCTCTTGGCTTTTGCCTCTGTATAATATTTTTCACGCGACAATATGACAGGCCTAAATGTTCTTGCGAACGTAAAGCCCCATGACATTGCCGTCTTTAGACACTTATCAACTCCCTAATGGAGGGTGCCGCCCTTATCTTCCCCCTGGCTGCCCCTTCAAGGAAGGCACATCGGCCATACAAGACTAGCTCCTCCCATCCGGTTTTACCAACAACCAGTTGTTTTCGCAGCCTCTTATCCTTTATGCCTATATGGCTTATAGTTACGAGACTGCACCCTAAGTGGGGGTTTCTTTGGGCCGAATGCATTATAGTCAAGACTTGCCAAGAATGGATAGGGTAGTTTCGTACGCCCCGGGCACTCTTGGCTCAACCGTGTACCTTAGCGCCTTGATCATACTTTGCACTCCTTAGAAGAGACCCTCAGTCGTCCAAACAGGGTATAACCTTATATAGTTGGAAATCCAAGGTACCTCTCCTGGATGGGTTTTCAATAACCCCAATCTCCGTGACCCAGGTTCCAGCAGCAAAATAACCTTATCCCTGAGCCACGCAAAGAGATACCCCCTAATATGATGCACTTTAGGTCTTACATTTTCCTCTTGTGAAATTTTATTCGTGAACTAGGGTGTACGCCATAAAGGTTCGTCCCATTCTTATGTCTCTGTGAAATTTTATTCGCGTTTCTGCGAAATTTTCGCGTTTCTTTATTCTTTCATTTCTGTCATTTATTCTTTCATTCTCATAATATCAAATCATTTGAAGTAAATATTCTTTGAAATCTTAGAAATCTTCTTAAAAATCTTGCGATTGTATCGCTTTTTTAAATCAAAAATCTTTTTCTGTAAAAGAAATATTCTAGAGAAAGATATAAATTGAATTTTCTCGGTTATTTTGATATCTTTGTAATCTTGCGATGGTATCGCTTTTTTTTTTGGAAATTAAATCAAGAATCTTTTATTTGTTTTAAGTAAAATGTTCTAGGAAAGTGTACTTAGCTCTTATGCGAATTGTTTAGATGTATCGCAACAAAAAGGAGAGTGAGAAATGAGATTTGAACCCTTGCCCTGCTTCTTGCATATTCTCACATCATACCAACTGTGCTAAACCGCCCATACGAAATAATCAAAGACTTGATCAATCTGCGAGTCCCACCATACTTGCCTTTCTTCTGCCGCTACTGCCCTCTTTTAATTTAAAGCAGGATTAATTTCCATGTGACTACATATTCTGCGAGACTTAATTTCTTCGCAAGAGTCCATTAACTTGTATATTCTAGTAGTGTGAGACTTAATTAACATATTGTCTCCCATTCATCCATTTGTAGATTGGTAATGGAAATTATTTATATTTTAGTTACTAATGGCCCAGTTTCCATTATCAATGAATAAAATACAAGAGACGAACTCAGCCACGGACTTTGTGGTAACCAACAAAATGAGCATTAACAATTCATTTCATTCGCAACTCCAGCGAAGCTTTGCATATGAATATTTTTAAAGGCAAATGAGAGTCTGCGATGATGTGCTTTTCTGCGTCATTTGCTGATGATGATGACCAGGTGAAGTAAGCTTCGAATAATTTCTTCTTCTTCTTTCTACGTTCCTTTACTCCTTTTCTCCTGTTATTTTCTTCCTTGCGTCCGTTAAGAATTGTGATGATTCTGTTACTTTTGTTGTTGTCAAAGTAAGTTTGGGTATTGCATCTTAGTTTTTTATTTTCTCGCTGGGAACAATAGCTGAAATTGTTGATGAAGTAAACTTCATCTCTCTTCTTCCTTAACTGACCCTTGTTATGCGGTTCCAGCGAAATGATCCGTTGCTTTGTCCATCTGTTCATAAAAAAAAAGCAATACTTCTCGCAATCTCAAACTGAACTAATAAAAAAGTGTACTTGACTCTTATTCCTTTCCTCGCTGATGGGTCTGTCATGTAACAATAACAAAGGAGCAATATTTCTTCTCAACTTTGGGTTGTGTTGCTCGCAGCTTGGTTGATTTTCTTTTCATTGATGATCTTCCAGTCCTACCTTGTTGGCATTGGGGTTGTCTTGACGAGCAGTGATAGGTATTTGCCTCTGCTGGGACTTTTGACGAAGCAACTTCGTCGTTGTCTATCTTTATTCTTCTTCTTAAAGTTACCACTGTTCCCAATTTTACAAAATGACTTCCTCCAAACATAGAATAGTCTGATGATTTTACTTTGCTGAGATAAGTACGTCCATAAGCCATGTTCCCCGTTTGGTTTCATTGCTACTGCCGTATTTATTGAATCTCCAGAGAATCACTTATCAAGTTGAAAGTTGTTAATGCCTCCTCCGTTGATTCCTTCGCACTGATGATGACTGTCCCATTTTTCATTCTTTGGTTCGTTAATGGATTTGCGGTCTCTTCGCATCTAATTTACAAGAAGACGTAGTCTTAGTTTGTGTTTCTTTGCTATCTGTGATAGAAAATTCACGTAGTTTATTTGAACAAATTATGGATGCCACTTTGTTTGGATTTTTTGACCGTCATCCTTTCCAAATATACTTTTGTAGTGATGAGACTTCATTTGCTTCACTTAATATTTCACCATCCCGTCCTTGATGATATTGACTATGAAGTAGGCTGTACTGCTACATATGCATTCATGGAGATAAATTTTAGTCCTGTTCTTTATAATAACATCACCGTTTTAATTTATAATAATCAAATCCATCAGTTCTTAAGATATTTAATTCTAGTGATTGCTAATATCAGAGATACTAAGGGATGAGTACTTCCCTTTTGTTTGTCTTTGTCAAGTTGATTGGTTTTTTATGATGGGATGAGAACGAATATTCCATGCAAGTAGCTCTAACAGTTTGGAGTTAATTTTATTTGCTGAAGTGGTTGCTGCTCCAAGTTGGATAAGTGACGAAGTACATCTTCTTTGATCTTCACAGAAGTTTAACGACGCTAGTATATCTCTATTCTTTTGTGAAGTTTTCGCCAATAATCTCGCAGGGGGAATGTTCTTAGTGGAATAGCTGCGAGATTAAATTTTCTCATGCTTCATATTATTGTGGCTGGAATATCTGCAAGATTCATCTAAGTTGATGTTATGTTCTTGGCGGTGGTCTCCTGGTTTAATTAGCGAGCAGCAACACATTTCTTGCTGCGAAGTGACATATTATGTAGCGAACTTGACTGATGTATCCTTTCTTCATTCTCCCATTTGTCAATGGATTTTGTTCTACTTCCCGGTTTTGAGTTTTTGTTGTTGCGGTAAATCTCGCAAAAATTATTCTCATGTTATCGCAAGGTTCAAAAGCTTCTCCACTTTATTTTTTCACAACAATGGCGATAATCGCTAGTGCCCTTCGCATATGGTAATGATTCTCCGATAGCGGCATTTAAAATGCCCAATAGCTATTTATATCCTTCTAATTGCCTCGAGTAGATTTTTTATTTTCGCAAGTGACTTTCCTCCAAAGTTGAATTGTTCATTTGATTTCTTCGCGATTGTTGATGAAGTACTTGGTGAATAAATCATTAGTTTTCTTCCTTTATGCATTGTGTTGTCTTTGTACTTTGTGCTTTCTCCTCCGTTGGAACCTTTATTTTTTGTTAAAATGTTGGTGTTGGTTTAATCCATTTATTCGCTGACGTTATGTATTGATAAGTTGGTGGATGCATCTTATCTCAAAAGAGATATTTCACTGGAGCGTTTGGTTCCTTCATCTTTGACTTCAATCACAAATATCATGTTCACATTAGTTGTTTATACGATCAAAATTATGATTAAATTCAAGGTTTATGGATGTAAATTTATGATCAAAACTCTTGTTAATTCAAAATATCAACTAAACAACAATATTTGTGAAAAACAAAGATTAATAGTTTAAAACCCAAAATCTTCCATATCTATATTATGAACATATAATTAAAGAGATAAGAAAGAATTTTTCCTGTTTGAACATTTAATTGATGTCGATTCATTTTAGTTCATTCTTATAAAGATTTATTCGAATCTGCTCATGCTTCCCAATATTTCTGCTTCTCTTTCTCTGTATACATTTCTATTAAATTGTGCTGGCCGTTCTTTATCGTTCTTTTCTCATCACGCTCCTGAGATACAAATGTCATTTGTTAGTGGAGAATGTGAAGTTCTCGCCCAAAACTTCCATATTTTCCCCTGTATCTCATAAATCCAATTGAATTTATCATCAAAAATTGCTAATTTCTTTGGATCTTCTTGTAGGACCAGAATATCGCCACTATATTATTCTTGCGAGAATTAACGACACTTCTGCGAGTTATCCTGCGAGATTCTCTAACAACCTATTGAAAGTGTTGAAGGGTGATCTAATAAGTGACGTAATGAATGATGATAGCCAAAACACGAAAAGAGCGTGATAATTCTGCGAGGATTAAAGTACCAACGAGAGTTGATATTATAGCTGTTGCGAATATCTCGCGGGCCAGATCCGAAATTAAAGGACATCTTAACTGCCATCCACTATGTAACTACCCTATATATAGAGGACCAATAGATTCGATAAAGGGAGAGATAATTTTTGAGTGATGAGAAAATCTTGAAGAGAGAGAAAAACTTAGAGAAGGCGGTTGTAATCTTGATTTCTCAGATTTCCTGTAATTCTTTCTGGATCAAATTAATAAACTTTATCTTCAAATTATGTCTTAATCTTAATGAATTCTTATTAAGGGTGTAGTGTAGGATTTCCTGCAACTACATTTTGGCGCTAGAAACAGGGAATATTTTGGAGAGAGTTTGAAGCATTTGACATTAAGATGGAAAACGATGTGTAGCGAGATGGCTGGTAGAGTAGACGAGAGATATCTCATTTTATCTTTCATCAATGCCATGTTCGCAACCAATCTGTTATATATCCAAATTTTCAGAATAAAAAATACAATCATAATGACAGAGCTGCGAGAATTACAAGAATAGTATATTGCACTAGAGGAGAAGCAAAGTGAGATGGAATCATATCCAATCGCGAACACTAGTTCAATAGAAGCAAATGGAAGTTTACTTCCTAAGATGATTAACACAGTGGCGAGTAGCTAGCAGCCACAACAAGAAAATATGGTGAATGATAACCAACAGAAATTAGTAGCTATGGGAAGCCGCGATCAAGAAGAATTGGAAAGAGAAAGGAGTTATTACAATCGTGGTGGAAATAATAAAATCCAAAGACTTGATCAGCCTCAGGAATCTTATGGAGGACAAAGGCAAAATTATTCTAGAGGGCAAGGAAACCAGAGGATAATATGGGAAGAAATTAAAATGCCACCTATAAATGCTAGTATTGATAAAATTTGGGAGGCTATTATTTTAATGGAAAATATACCATCACCCTGGAATATGGGAAAAGAGCCACATCCGAATAACCGAAATCAAGAATTTTTCCCTTATCATCATTTCCATGGCCATTCAATAAATGATTGCATAAATGTAAAGAGAATAATTTTGAGGATGATTGAGCAGGGAAAGTTGAATCATTTTCTGACAGGACATCCACAACCTCAGCGGTAACCACTAGCACCAGAAACTCGCAGAGTAAATATCGCAAAGGGAGCAGAAACATTTGTCATCTAAGTGGGGGCTAAAGCAAAGAATCTATTCTGTAACTCCATTGTACATTCTTACAAAACAACAAAGGATTTCCATGACAATTTTTTAAGCAGAGTCTTTGCGAGAGACATTGATGGAAAAGAGATAATGAACATTGCGAGAGTCTCGCCATTAGAGGAGTGGCAAAAGCAGATTATTTCTTTCACTTCACAAGAAGCATCAGAGCCTGGTAAAAGGAATGATAATCCATTAGTAGTGAGATTATAAATAAATCCAAGGTACAAAGAAGAAGAAGAGGATGAAGAAGAAGATAAAGATGTTGAAACAAATGATTCATGTGCTATTGATAGAATTTTGATTGATACTGGAAGCTCAGTGGATATTTTGTTTTATCACACTTATCGTACAATGGGAGGAAGAGATGAAGATTTGATCCCGTCAACATATAAAATTTATGGTTTTAACAGAACAACAAACAAACCCAAAGGGGAGGTTACCATGAAAATTCCATTAAAAGGGATATCTTCTAAAATTCAGTTATGCGTGGTTGATATAGAATCTCCTTACAATGCTTTGATTGGGCGACCTTGGTTACATGGGATACTAGGTGTGGCATCGACCTTTCACCAGTGTATTAAATTTCCCCATCCCCATGGTGTTGGAGTGATACAAGGAGATTGGACCGAAGGAAAGAAATATTACGAAATGGACATTGAATCCTGCGAGCAAAGAATTGCGAGGAACAGAAACTGGAAAAACAACGTTAAACAATAACAAAGAAGTGAAAGGTTAATGATGGATGCGATAGAAAGGCGAGAAGATGAAATGTTATAAGATTTGTGTATGCAGAAATGAACTGACTGGCGATAACCTCGCAAATGAAGCAGAGAGTAGTAAGTAGAAAAGGTAAAAATTTCAGTTTGAGAAGTTTAGAAAACATATGGGTAGTTTGTTGAAGGAAATTTTATTCATTTTCAAGATATGTACTTCTTGTTGAAAGAAAAAGATGACATTGAAAGATCATATAACAATTCAAATGCAAAAGCATAAGACATTGCGATATTCGCAAAAGAGACACAAGAATGGGACGAACCTTTATGGCGTACACCCTAGTTCGCGAATACAATTTCACAAAAGGAAAATATAAGACCTAAAGTACGTCATATTAGGGGGCATCTCTTTGCATGATTCAGCGAAAGGTTATACCGCTGCTGGAACCTGAGTCATAGAGATTGGGGTTATAGAAAACCTATCTAGGAGAGGTAACTTGGATTTCCAACTATATAAGGTTATACCCTGGTTGGACGACCGAGAGCCTCTCCTAAGGAGTGCAGAGTATGACCAAGGCGCCGAGGTACATGGTTGAGCCAAGGGTGCTCGGGGCGTATGAAACTACCCTGACCATTCTTGGAAAGTCTTGGGTATGATGCACTCGGCCTGAAGAAAACCCCACTTAGGGTGTAGTCTCGTAACTATAAGCCATATAGGCATAAAGGATAAGAGGCTGCGAAAACAACTGGTTGTTGCTAGGACTAGATGGGAGGATCTAGTCTTGTATGGCAGAAGTACGTATCCTTGAACGGGCAACCAGGGGGAAGATAAGGGCGACACCCTACATTAGGGAGATGATAAGTGTCTTATGACGGCAATGTCATGGGGCTTTATGATTCACAAGAGCATTTAGGCCTGTCATATTGTCGCGTGACAAATATTCTACAGAGGCAACAAGCCATGAGAAAGTTAAGATAAGATCAATGAGTTTTTACATGAAAGTGTAAAGACCTCCTGCGATTTCATCGCAAGACGACAATGTCATGGGGATTTGATCTCGCAAGGGAACTTAGACTTGTAATATTGTCGCAGAAAATTAAAAGAATCAAGTTAAGGAAAGATCAATGGGGTTGTTACATGTAAATGTAAGGACGTCCTGCGATTTTTTCACAAAGATCAAATGTGGAGAGATAAGACCTTTAATTAGGAAGGCAAAATAAGACCACACTAACGATTATCAGAAAACACAGAATAGCCGTGAGATTCTGGTAACAATTCTGGATGTTATTCTATAAATTCATCATATTGCAGATGAATAACAGAGGGAAGTATGGGAATGCATAAAATAATAATATTGTTATTCATCATTATATGATAAATTTGTGTAGATAGTTAAAGATTGATGATTATATTAACCATATTGCAAAAAGAAATTGTTTTCTAATGTACACAGATAGAAGCAAGGGAAATTTATACACCAAGGAGTATTTAAAAAGGGAAAAATCCGCAATAAAAAAGAGATAAGTTTACAAATTTTATAAAAAAAAAAAGACCAAAAAGAGGAAAACAGGACTACTTCGATTCATCGTCATCTTCACCAGATTTTTCTTGTTCTTCATCTTCATTATCATCTCCATTAAATTCTCCAGCTTCACTATCAGAGATAATCAGGTTAGGAGTGTTCGCTGGGATTTCTTCCGAGAGGAAAGGATACAAAGAATAAGAAATATTATGAGCATCGCAGACCTTCTTGACAGAGTCATTGCGAATGACGACAAGAGCATTGTTAAAATTCGCGGTAGAAATTTTTAGTTGCTCTTTCAACCTTGAACATTTTTCATTGCGAGAAGCAAGATCTTTCACGAGCTTTTCTTTTTCAGCATCAAGTTCTTTAACTCTTGTAGAATATCTCTTCTCGGATTCTGCGAGTATATAACAACAGATCAGAGATTTGACAGAAATATATAAGAGACAAGAAGATATTAAGAAGGAATAAAAAACAACCTTCTCTTTCAGTGATCATATATTTAATCAAAGCTGCTTGTTCAACATGAAGACTAACATCTATACCTAGATTATTCCTGGCATTGTCAGGAACTTTCGCAGCCCAAGCAAATTCATCATCATCATTAATAAGAAGATGGGAACGGATTTTGTTTTTTCTTTTAACAAGATCATCTCTCTCGCAGATAAGTTTATCTCTGTGGATTTGGACTTCAAGTAGGGTTTTATGAAAATCCGCTTAAGTTTGTGCCCCCTGTCTAGATATGAGATCCCTTTCATATATAATATTACTTTTTTGGGCTCTTAGAATCTTGATTTATTCTTTAGAATTAAGATATTGACGCTTGGATGCATTGTCCGCTTTCAAGCTAGATCTATGATCAATTGCTAAAAGGTGAAATTTGGATCAAAGATCATATACAGAAAGAGAGCTAATCTGTTTATTTGAATAACTAACTAAGGATTCATTAAGGCGATTGAGAAGTGTTTCATCATCTATTGGGTTTGGAAAAGAATGAAGGAATACAGCTTCTTCAGAAAGGCCATAAACATCTATGAGGAAGAATAATAAGAACAAAATACAAAGGGATGCAAGGGTAAAAAGAAAAGAGAAAGATTTCTTACCATAAAGATGATCATTCGCAGCTTGGATGCTTGCGACCTTTTTTCGCGAGAAGGTTAGATCAGTTTCCAATTGCTTAATTTTTTCTTGAAGGTCAATTGACCTAGATTCCAATTGCCCGCGAAGATTAGCGGACTCAGATTCCAAATCTACATTCTTCTCGCGAAAAGATGCACACCTCCTCTCCAAGTCTAAGGCAACAACGAAAGAAGCTCTACCAATCTACGAAGAAATGGTTAGGTTTTTCAAAACAAACTTAATCAGAATTTTGGAATAAAAGAAAGAAGTGAAGGAATAAAAATATACCAAAATACTGAGAGGATTCAGAAGACTGAGAGACATTGATCTGGAAATTCCTTCAAGAGAGTCATTGTCAACTAACATGGTAACATTGCAAATCTTTGCAAGAGCTAAGCACGTTTCATTAACATCTTCATCTCCAAAGTCATGAGGAATGCCGCGAGGATTACCAAATATATGATATAATTGAGCCATAGAAGACTCAGGTTGAAAATTTTCCTTCACAATGAAAGTACCATCATCATCATCATCATTGTCATCAGTATTCTCGTTGGAACTCTCACTGGATTGAGAATAATAAGGTGTAGGAAATTGAATTCTTCTCTTTTTTGAAGGGGGGGCAGAAGACTTTTCCTTATGAGAAATAGTGGATTTACCCTTAGGAGGAACAATAGATTTTTCTCCGCGAGGAATAGCAGATTTTTCTTTGCGAGGACCGTCTTTGCTTTTGTCTTTCCCTTTAGTCTTCGCAGGTTTTATGGGTTCAATTTCTTCAATGACCTTCAAAAAACACAGATGAAGGTAAGAAATAGAGGAAACAATATATTGTTCAGAATGAGTAGAGAGTATTTCTTACTTCATCTGTGAAGGACTTAAGAGCCAAATAAATGTTGGGATTCCCACTGTTCTGGTAGCTAAGTTTCATTCTTTTAATCTGAAAAAATTGGAATGATCAGCGAGAATACATATCAGGATATGAAAACAATAATAATAATAATTTGGGAACGCACCTCAGAATCTTTTTCAGGCCAATAAAAGATCCATGGTTGATACTCTGTGAGATTCGCAGGTAAATTATGAGTACCAGAAATATAAGAACCCTCTACATTAAGGGGAATTTGCACCATTTATCATCTTTGGAATAGCGAGGGGATGAATTATTGCCTGGATGCCAGTCAATGTCTAGCATAAGAACCTGGTCATCAGCGATGCCATCTTTCTTTTGTAGACGTACACCCCAACAAGTTATATCCTTCTTCATGGGGATCACTTCATAATTTGTGAAAAAATTCTCCACATTATAATTTTCAGGAATGATTGGAATGTCTTTAAATTTGGGATTCTTCGATTTCTCAGGATATAGAGATTTTTTACCGGCACCGCGAGTAGCATACTCAAGTAACAAACGGATACAATCTCCACTCAACTGATATATTACTCGCGAAAACTTCTTATGCGAAAAGGGGAATGGGAAGACCAGCTTCTAACTGACCTAGCGAGACCATAATTTTCTCGCTGGAAGAAGGATAATAAGAAAATAAATTGATAGAAAGTTCAGATAAGGGAGATTGATTGGGGATGGTAAATAATTTATAACCTAAACCTTGAAGTTTCTGTTGATGAAGTTCAAAAGTAGCTTGATTTATACAACTAACATGGGCCATTTTTTAGTATGGGAATGGAAAAAGAGTTGAAAAAGAATAAAAGATCAAAAGAGGAAGAAAAACTACAGTAACAGATCCGGAATTTATGGAAGAATAGTAAATTTGCAGAGCGAAGAAAGAAGAAGGTAAAAAAGAAAGAAAGAAAAGAATGAGGAAGAATAGTAAATTTGCAGATAAATGTATTTAATGCGAAGAGAAGACGTGAACGGTTGAAACACAACGGTTGAAAAAGACGTGTCAGAAATTGAATGGAAGAAAAAATACGTGTGATAAATCTAGCGAAGGATGTAGAAACGTGCCAGAGTGAAAATAAAATGGAAAGATGAACAATTGAGGCATTTTTATTCTCATGACCTTTCCTTCTTCGTAGAAAAGACATGAGAAGAGGCAAGATGTAGGACCAGAATATCGCCACTATATTATTCTTGCGAGAATTAACGACACTTCTGCGAGTTATCCTGCGAGATTCTCTAACAACCTATTGAAAGTGTTGAAGGATGATCTAATAAGTGGACGTAATGAATGATGACAGCCAAAACACGAGAAGAGCGTGATAATTATGCGAGGATTAAAGTACCTGCAAGAGTTGATATTATAGATGTTGCGAATATCTCGCGGGCCAGATCCGAAATTAAAGGACAGCTTAGCTGTCATCCACTATGTAACTACCCTATATATAGAAGACCAATAGATTCGAGATAGGGAGAGATAATTTTTGAGTGATGAGAAAATCTTGAAGAGAGAGAAAAACTTAGAGAAGGCGGTTGTAATCTTGATTTCTCAGATTTCCTGTAATTCTTTCTGGATCAAATTAATAAAAATATTATTCTTTATCTTCAAATTATGTTTTAATCTTTATGAATTCTTATTAAGGGTGTAGTGTAGGATTTCCTGCAACTACACTTCTCCTTTTCTTTTACTTTCTTTCACTGTGTTGTCGGTGTTTTCTTGACGAATTCAAACTCTCCCGGTAGCTAATTTATTTGAATCTTCTTCAATCTATCAAATAGCAGGTAATGTTTCTAGCGCCAAAATGTCGTTGCAGGAATTCTCACAACACACCCCTTGTAATATCTTGATAATAATTTCTTGATCTAAACTGATTTGATATGAAAATGATGATTAAAATACTAAAATAAATAGACACACTGATTTTTACATGGTTCGATCAATTTGATCTACATCCATGATTCTTCACTATGATTGTTTAAGTTTACAATTGATTTACATTGATAATCTCCATTAATGGAGTTCTAGATCTAGTTTTTTGGGGAAGAAGATGATAAAGAAAAATATATTCTCTCTCTAAAAATATCTCTCTGCAAAATCTCTCTCTCTCTCTTACGAAAATTGTCTTTTTTTCTTCTTTCTCTCTCATGCTCTTCTCTTTATATAGGTGTTTACATAGTGGATGACAGCTCACATACAACTCATAAACTCTCAAGCTCTGATATGTTCTCTCAGGATCTGTTATATTCTCGCGAGCTCCCGCTACATTCTCGCGAGCTCCCGCTACCTTCTAGCGAGCTCCCGCTACGTTCTCTCGAGTGTTCTCTCCAACTACAAAATATTCACATCTTTCTCGTGTTTTATGCTGTCGTTGTCTATTACGTCATTCTTTGAATTATTCTGCGACGCTCGCAGTGTGTTGTTGAAGAACTCACGGAAATGTTGTTAATAATTTCGTAAGAATGTTGTTGTGGAGATATTTTGATCCTACAGATTTCATCCTAGGAAACAATGTTTTTACATGTGTTTTAATGAAGTAAGTTCATGATATATGTTGTGAACCGAAAAGGAAATCGCCAGGCGTTATTTGGGTTGTTCTTCATTGCATATCTTATGAACGACCAATATGTGTGATTAGTATAACCGCTCATGACTTATTTGTGTTCTTGGTAAAACTATTAACATGAGGCCTGACTTATGTATTGGTATGACTTTTATTAGTGAAACCGATCTTAAGTAATCACCTGGGGTATGATCGGGTTGTGAGTGACTAAACTTATTACTGGGAGAAGGGGAACTGATCCTAGTAAGAGGTGCAATGCTCACAAGGGGAACCGATCCTTGTATGATATGCAACACGGTTTATGGAAGAAAGGGGAACCGATCCTATGAATATGTGCAACACGTTTTTGGGAAGGGGGAACCGATCCCATGGACATATGCAGTGCATACAAGTTAGATACCAAATATATGTGGGGAACCGATTCTAGTACCTAGTCAGCCGTATCTTTGGTAAGCTAGTGTAACTATGCACAATACTCACATGGAGGTAGAACCGTAAACCCATGAGTTGTGATTGAGTGGTACTTGATCAATCACATAGTTCTTGAAACTCGGATGAACCAATTCTAAACTTGTTTGGAATTGTTGTAAATCGGTTTCAAGTGAGCAAGCATGGAAAATACTTGCAAGAGTAAGATGTCGTCACACTTTGAACACGGTGAATTAATGCTTATTCTATATTGTTCAAAGATATTCCTTAACGGCTAAGAAGGAAGTAAATCCCAAGATCGAATTTAAATAAGTTAAGAATATTTTTAATTAAGGGTTTTTAATTATATATGGAAAATAATAATTAGTAATGTGCAGTTACAAGTTAAAGATTTTCCAAGGAGATTTCGGTCATATTTTTGGACAGTGCATTCACAGGAATTATGAAAACCGAATTTGGGTTAATATGGAAAAATATCTTGAGTATATTTTCGGTTTTGGAAATTCCTTGGTGTCCAAAATTCCTTGTCGATAAATACTTTGAGTTTGCATTTCTAGCAAACTAATCATATATAACAATAGACTTCCTCTTTTATCTTTTTTAATGGTGAAGCCGCCTACCGGAGAGGAGAGTAATCTAATTAGGTTAAATCTCTTATGGCCGCTAAATTTAAAGTCTTCTTTGGGATTGAGAAGCTCTAGCGCGACCCGTTGGTGGTAAACTTGATATTGCGGTTTATCTTTAGTTTTCGTATTGATTTGATTGACTAACGGTGGTTGAACTTTGATTGCACCTAGTTTTTTTATGATTGAGAATCTTCTTTTCTGATATAAGATTCACTCAAACTAGTTCAAGGTTTTGTCCGGGATCTTTAGACTGTTGTTAGATCTTAATATGATCTTGTGATAATCCATTGTTAACAAACTCTGTTCTGTGTGTGATTGATCACAAGAGATTCAAGTAGTTGTGTGCAGGTGTTTATTGAAGATCTAATAAGATTTGAAGACAAAGAAGATATTGAAGATTTCTGACTTGGTTTTTATAATCTTTGGTGTGCACAATACTTGTTTTGGAAAAAGAGAATCCGATTATAATTGATTTATCCTACTGGGTATTTTGATAGAATAGTTGAGGAAGATCGGCATCAATACGATTCCTTGTGATTAAAGGTATTGATTGGCTTATTCTTAATGATTGCCTTTGGGTGATTGAATATAAGATAGATCTTGGAACCTGGCAAAGGAGTTTATGTTAAGATAAACAAGGGGACCTTTGCGCAACTCATATCACTTGGTTAAAGAGAGTTGATACCAAACATATTTGTTGTTCCTTTACTATTTGGAATACGATCCAAAGGAATTGGTCCAAGTACGTGACTTGTTTACATGTTGGAGGCGTGGGAATACAGACGGAACTAGGTGAACTATAGGTTTAGTTGCTTTGTCTCAACTAAGAGAAGTTGGTTTATTTTGTATAGCGTCTTAATCCTGAGAGTATTCAATTCTGGACTAGGTCCCAGGGTTTTTCTGCATTTGCGGTTTCCTCGTTAACAAATTCTTGCTGTGTCATTTACTTTATATTTCCGCATTATAATTGTTTTATTATAATTAAAGTAAATTGCACAAACGTTAATTCCTATTTACTTGATAGGCGAATCCTTTTGAGTTTGGTTAAGTCCGAACCTTTGTATCTAGTAAACATACTTCGTTGTTGTATTGTCTCGAACTCGTATCCATAGACGATCACACGAAGCGTGAACCGATTAGTTGCATTGTCTCGACTCAGTCCATAGACAATCACTTTTGGAGAAAGGACTTATAGGAAGGAAAAGTTTTAGCTTGAGGTATATTTGGGTACCCTCGCCTTTTCAATTGGTATCAGAGAAGGCAAACACGAAACGATCTAACAATCTGTGTTTGGTGCGATCCATCCTATAAGAATGAACTCGAGTTCTCACGAATCGACTTCAATTAACGTACCGGCAAGATTTGACGGAACAACTATCTATGGTATAAATCTGATATGCGATCTTTTCTTCAATCACGAGACTTTAATACTTGGATATTAGTCGTCGATGGTTATATTCTTCTAAAGATAGAAAATTCGGATACTGAGCTTAAACGCCTAGTAAATTTTTCGAACAAAGAAAAGGCACTTGCTAAGAAGAATATAACCATCGACTAAATGGTTGATGGAGACTGGGTAAGAATGCGTACCCGTACGCATACTGGCGGAAGTTCACGTCCGTGAATTTCTGCTGATTTTGGAAATTAAAACCAACTCAATCCAATTACCTAAGTATGCGTACCCATAGGCATACTGACAGAGAGTTCACGTTCGTGAATTTCTGCTGAGTTTGGAAACTAAAACAAACTCAAATCCAGTTACATTAATACACATACCCGTATACTTTCTAAAATTGTTTTATTTGTGAACTTATATATATATAAAAACTAAGGAATGCATATTTCCAAACCGTGGCTATAGAGTTCATGAATCGATTCGAGTAAATCAAAATCGATTTTTCTTTGATTGTGTCTTGTATACTTCTATGAGATCTAAACAATTTAACAACTTTGTTACTAGTTCTTTTGATTCATTTGAACTAGTTAAGGTTAAGATGAATAAGGTTGATATGAAAGTACTCATATGGCTAACCATTTGGTTAACTACTGTTGAACCAACGACTTGTACACATTTAGGTACGGTTACACAAACATGAATGAACGTGCATTTCATTTGTGTATAACAAGCTAAATTCGATATAACAGTTGAAATATATTAGCTTGAATCTAATCAGGTTTTCATCTAACGGTGAATATTTAATGCTTTGTTACCAAGGTAACTTAGATTGCAAACCCTGATTTGGAGACTATATAAAGGAGAACTCTAGCAACTGGGAAAGTTAATCCCTGCTCCTCATGTGTGATACTAGTTGTATAAGCTAGAGTTGATTCTCCTTTAACCTTAGGTTTCTACCTAGATCCTATAGGTTAACGACTTGATGACTTCATTGGGATTATGAAGCCAGATCCAACTATTTTATTTGTAGTTGCCTGATATGATCTTGTTGTTTCTATCGTGATTGAGTACAACCGTAAGATTGGCTTGATATTAATTTCTCCGATAGGCAAGATAAAATAGTAGTCACAAACATCCTCGTCTCATCGTATGTGATTCCACAATATCTTGTTTCGCTAGTCGATTAAGATTATTGTGAGGTGATTGATAATTCTAGGCTATTCTTCGGGAATATAAATATGGGTTATCAATTGGTTCCTGTTCACCTTGATTTATCAAAAGACGGAACAAAACTGGTAGGTATTTTTGTGGGAGACAGATTTATCTATCCATGTAGACTTTTCATTGTGATACATATTTGTTTATTTAAGTCTTCGACTTTGGGTCATATCAACTCTAAGTTGTGGGTGAGATCAGCTAAGGGAATCAAGTGCATAGTATCCTGCTATGATCAAAGACTTAAGGAGCACAATTATACCTTGGATTAGTGTGACATTGATTGGGGTTTAACTACAGTCCAGACCGAAGTTAGTTTGTAGTAGGCTAGTGTCTGTAGCGGCTTAATACAGTGTGTGTTCAAGATGGACTAGGTCCTAGGGGTTTTATGCATTTGCGGTTTCCTCGTTAACAAAACTTCTGGTGTCTGTGTTATTTATTTTCCGCATTATTATTTGTTATTATATAATTGAAATAACATAGGTTGTGCGTTGAATCAATCAATTGGGAAATCCGACCTCTGGTTGTTGATTGATACTTGAACATTTGTCTTTGGTACCGTTCAAGTTAATTTCTATTGTATTTAATTAGACTCGCAAATTTCTATTTGCTTGAGTAAGGATTGAATCGAGAAATTGAGATATAACTCTTTGATATACTTTTTATTAAGATTGAGTCCGACTGTCTAGTTGATTCTCTTAAAAGTATATTGGAGTTAGTCCATATAGATTGCTAAGCGAATTATTGGGTGAGGTTGTTGTACCCCCACTTTTTTACTCAATATTCCTAGACTTTCTAGTCTAACCTAAACGAAGTTGTCTCTAATACATAATCAAGCGACTCTTATATGAGTTTTGACACACTAAAATATGACAACCAAACTTCACACTAAATTTGTCTCTACTCCATATATTTCTCCCCCTTTTTGTCATAAAATGAAAAACGTCCGAGCAAATAGAGGTCAAACCGAAAGGATCTTACAAATCTAAAAGACTTGTAAACAACCTATAAGAGTTAAGCACGAAGGTTTCACATACCACTTTAGATAACCAATATTAAAACCGAAACTAGTAATTTAGATTTAATATCTTATCAAGGAAACTATTGCCTGAAGCAATTTTCCCTAATAGTTTTACAATTCGACTAAGAAACTTAATTCCCTTGTTAAACCGATTGTAAACATACAATCGTTAATTTCGATAAGATCAAAATAAATATTAGAAATAACTTTATTTCTCTTATTAGGTTCTAATTATTCATCCAATAACTTAGACCATTCTCTTTAGACAAGACAAGCACTAGGTTAGTTAACTAGTTTTTTCTTGTCAAGGCATTCGATTAGACTTGAATAATCGAATACTTCAATTTGATAAGTCTAACTAAGATCAGAATTAACTTAGTCTCTCTTATCTGGAATCAAATTGGACTAAACAAATGATCTCTTATTTCGTTAAGCCATAAACAATACGTATAAACCAAAACAAATTGACTTGCACAATATTTTCTTAGCCATAAGCAATTGAGACAAACAAAGACATTATAGCACCGCAATTGCATCGAAATTTCGTTAATAAAAAATACTTGATACCCAACAATAAAGAAGATACCAAACAATAAGCCAAATAAATTGACACAGTTTTTCTTAACCGGAAACAATTGAATCACATACACACACATCCATACACATCATAATGGAATATATCAATTTTACCGAAATTTTGTTAAGCAAAAGTAAAATATATGCAATATAACCAGGCTTTTGTTAAACAGGAAAACGATTAACTAACAAATTCGTTAGCTCAGATTTCACATCCTCTTATCCCCAGAAAGATATATCATTAAGAGCAAGTTCAAGTAAGAACTCTCCCATAGTATGTTGTCATCCTCTCGCAAGAACAAAAGAACAACAACAAAGGAAACCTTTACCAGAGAAAGGTTGAGTCGGTTTTAACTAATGCGTGCCAATAGCAAAATTTGAAAACCCGAAACACATAGGTTTATGCTAAACACAACTCATGTAAACATAAATTGATTCAACATATTGTAATTTTTCACATATGAGTTTCAATCGGAACACCTTATGATCCTTTGATAAATCCTACCAACATGGGCTAGAACTTAATCACGTTAAATCAAAAAACCACACAAACCATAAGGGTTACATCATATTAGATAGAATATTAAGGTTAATAAAAACCGAAATCAGACATCCATAAACCAAAAACACATATAAAAAATATAGACATTCATGCTTAGGCTATGTAATCGGAAACTATCACAAGAAAAATTATAAAATAATAGTTTTTCATAAATAATGATAGTTTTATTTTAAAATAGACCTTATACAATAATCGAAATAAATCAATAACTGATGTCTATTTTCTTTAAATAAGAATTTAATCTTATTTTATGAGCAACTTAATCCTTCATATCAGTACTAGAGGAAGGCACATTATTACTTTCAGTCTTCAGCTTGTGAATTTCTTCAAGAAGATAACCTTGTTGCTTGATCAGAATTTCTTGCAGTTGAGATGTTTTTGTGAAGGATTCCGCAAGTTCATGTAATTCAGTCTTTGATTGAACATAAAAGTGTGTAAATAACTCAGCATATTCTCTCTTTCCTTCTTGCTAAGCCAATCTCTATTTTTGATTTTCCTATTAGGTTTCTTAGCATCAAGAGAAGGTGTAGACTTATTCTTAAAGAGATCTTTCAGATCAAGCAACTTTGCAAGAGAAGACATCGGATCCTGACTCATAGTTTGGACAAGGAATGACCAAAGAATGAGAAAGATATTTTTATATTTTTCATACTTTTGAAAATATAATATCCCTATAAATACGAATATCTTAATATAATTTTAACTATTATATTTTATTCCCATAATCTACACATAAGTGCCTTGATTTTTGCTTCCTCACACACATATTCAGCACACAAGGTGAGGATGAAATTCTAATACCGATTAGGTGGTATTAGTATGAGATTTTATCCCATTATGGGATTTAGAACAACCAATGTGTTCTTGATATAGTATCGTATGAAAAATCTTCTCTTGTTACCTCGAATTAACGAAGTTTCTTGAGATTGGTTGGAGTTGCAAATGCACCTTTTATCAATCCTTGTTCTTGAGACAGTTTCACACTTTGTCTTATTTTTTCCATTACCATTAGATTATTTTTCAACATTAGATGATATGTCCATTTTTAAAATGGCTGAATCACTAATGCAGGAATAGGGAATCAAATTAAAAATTAGTGCAATATTAGTTTTTTTTTTCTTTTTCAGAATCATATGAATCAGAGGTTTCGTCTAGAGTTACAGCTAGTGCATTGCTTCCAGTGTACTTCCTAATATTAGGATAGTCTTTAGCCATATGACCAAAACCTTTACACTTAAAGCATTGATACTGATATTCATCATCTTTTTCTTGATCCTTTTTTTTCTTGACGAGAACTCGATCATAGGGCCGAGAAGACCGATGAGCATCTTTTATGAATATATTATTTCACATCTTTAATATATCTCAAAACTGTCTAGTGATTAATGATAATGACTGTTCAATCTTATCATCAGAATCTTCTGCAATCAGTTCGTCAGAATCATCCATCAATCTATTTTTCTCCACATGAGGTTTTGGAAAAATTTCAACTTTAAAAGAAATTCCTTTAGCTTCAATAGATTGTGATTCATGATAAAAAATCTTTAACTTTCCAACGAATATGCTTCGTGAAAGTGTTGAAAGATCATTTGCTTCAATGATTGCATGCTTTTTCGATTCGTATCTAGATGGCAACGATCTGAGAATTTTGCACACTATATCTTTTTCATAAATAGTCTTTCCAAGAGAGAAATGAGCATTAACTATCTCATAGAGTTTAATATGAAACTCTTCAAAATTGTTGTTGTCATCCACTCGAAGGTTTTCCCAATCATAAGTGAGAGTTTGAAGTCTAGATTCCTTTTCTGATATGTTACCTTCGAATACGATCTGAAGGTTATCCCAAGCTACCCCTGAAGTTTAGGATGTTGATACATGATGTTGTATATCACGGCTTACAACATGTATAATAGCATTCAAACCATCTGAATTTTGCATCGGAAAACCCTTTTCTTCGCTTGTATAATCCACTAAGTGTTTAAACTCAGTTTACGAATCTTCTACTTTCGGGCAATTATAAAAACTAATAGCCAGGTATTAAAGTCTCGTGATTGAAGAAAATATCTCATAGAAGATTTTCACCATAGATAGTTGGTTCCGTTAAATCTCGGCGGTACGTTAACTGAAATCGATTCATGTGAACCCGAGTTGATTTCTTATAGGTTGGATCGCACCAAACACAAATTGTTAGATCTTTTCGTGTTTGCCTGCTTTGATACCAATTAAAAAGACAAGGGTACCCAAAATACACCATAATCTTTAGTTTATCCACCTATAAGTCCTCTTACCCACAGTGATTGTCTATGGACAAAGTCGAGACAATAATACAAATCGGTATTCACACTTTGTGTGATTATCTATGAATATGAGATCGAGATAATACGACTACCAAAGTGTGATTACTTGATAATAAGTTCATACTTAACCAAAATCTATAGGATCACTATCAAGTAAATCAAATTTAATGTTTGTGTAATTTACTTCAAATTATATAAAAAAATATAATTACGGAAATAGAAAAGTAAATCACACAACAAGATTTTGTTAACGAGAAAAACTGCAAATACAGAAAAACCCGGGACCAAGTCCACAATTGAATACTCACAAAATTAAACCGCTATACAAAAACCAACTTCGTATAGTTGAGACCAAGAAACTACCCCTAGTTCACATAGTGTCCTTAGTATCCCAGAGCTTCCGACTTTGATGAGTGCACGCACTGGAAAAATTCCTTTGGATCGTATTCCAAACAGTAAAGGAACAACAAATCTGTTTGGTAACAACTCTATTGATTTTTTAAGATAAGATATCTCAAGTCATATGCAAAGGATCTTCCGTTTAAGATAACAAACTTCTTTGCCTGGTTCGATCAATCTATCCAATAACTACCTAAGTAGCCAAGTTTAGATTCGCACTCAATCCAAATAAATCTCAAAAATATATATTGTGAATGACTATCTCACGCAACCAATCAATCGAATAAATTTGATTCTAGTTGGATCCCAGCCGATCAAGGTTTGTGCAACACAAAGATATGAGAAACCAATAAGATATCTTCTTCGTCTTCAAATCTTCTTTAAGACTCTACGCACTTGATTCCCTTAGCTGATCTCACTCAAAACTAAGAGTTGCTACGACCCAAAGTCGAATAATTGATAAACAAATCTGTCTCACACAGAAAAGTCTATTGAATAGATAAATTTGTCTCCCATAGAAATACCTACGAGTTATGTTCTGTTTTTTTGATAAATAAAGGTGAACATGAACCAATTGATATACCAGACTTAATTATATTCCCAAAGAATATTATAGTGATATCAATCACCTCACAATGATATTAACCGTATGGAAGCGGAACAAGATATTGTGGAATCACAAACGATGAGATGAATATGTTCGTGATTACTTTTTTATCTTACCTATCGGAGATTGAATCTTGACCCAATCTTAAAGAAGATAGTACTCATTACGATAGAACAAAGTAAGATCAGAACACGTAACTACAGAGAAAATAGTTGGGTCTGGCTTCAGAATTCAAAAGAAGTCTTTAAGTCGTTAACCTATAATAGTTTTATAAAAACCTAGGTTAAAGGAGAATCGACTCTAGTCGCAACTTGTATGACCATAATATCGCCATTATATTATTCTTGCGAGAATTAACGACATTCCTGCGAGATTCTCTAACGACATACTGAAAGTGTTGAAGGATGATCTAATAAGTGACCTAATGAATGATGACAGCCAAAACACTAGAAGAGCGTGATGATTCTGCGAGGATTAACATAGCTACGAGAGTGGATATTATAGCTGTTGCGAATATCTCGCGGGTCAGATCCGAAACTAAAGGACAACTTATCTGTCATCCACTATGTAATTACCCTATATATAGAGGACCAATAGATTTGAGAGAGAGAGAGAGATAATTTTTGAGTGATGAGAAATCTTGAGGAGAGAGAAAACTTAGAGAAGGCGGTTGTATTCTTAATTTCTTATATTTCCTGTAAATCTTTCTGGATCAAATTAATAAACAATATTGTTCTTTATCTTCAAATTATTTCTTAATCTTTATGAATTATTACTAAGGCTGTAGTGTAGGATTTCCTGCAACTACATTTTGGTGCACGGAACAAGGATTGAGTGGAAGAAAATCATAGAAAAAGGTAAGATTTGAGATAAGGATAATTCAAAGATTAAAAAGATGATTGAACAAAATGATGAAATGGATGAACAAAAAATGAGCAGAGTCAAGGAAAATTATAGGGAATTGGAGTGTAATATCATAACAAGAGCAATGATCAACAAGTTTCATGAAAATATGAGGGGAAGGATACACAAAAGAGATTTTGAAGGGAAGAAAATTATGACGGTGGAGAAGGTACCTCTAAAGGATTGGGAAAAGCAGAAAATCACATTTACAGCAGCAGAAATACCAAAATAAAATTTAAATCATACATCTCCTTTAGTGGTCACAGTACCTGTTTTATCAATGAAAAAGAGAAAATCAATAGGATCTGTGGAAGAATGGGCTGTAAATAGAACTTTGGTGAATGCAGGAAGCTCCGTGGACATAATATTTTATCATACCTTTAAGAAAATGGGGTATAAGGATAAAGAGATGTCTTGTTCAACTTATCATATTCATGGCCTTGGAAAATCTTTAACAAAACCTAAAGGCGAGATAGTGGTGCAAATTCCATTAGGAGAAATAGAAACGTGAGTAACGTTGTGTGTGGTAGATATAGAATCACCATTAACATGTTATTGGGACGATCATGGATACACGAAATTAAGGCTGTAGCATCAACGTTACATCAGTGTATCAAATTTCCTATGGCCAGTGGAATTGGCGAGATTAGAGGAGATATAGATCATGCAAAATTATGCTTTCAAATTGAAGTGAAGAATTATTAAGGACGAATAGAATTACGAAAAGCTCGCAGAAAATTGGCAAAAGAAGCAAAGAAAGAAGAAGAATTCAAGGTCTACATGGTAAGGGCACAAGAAGGAAAGGGAATACCTGGCTAAATTTTGCAAGATAGAGATGAACCTGCGAGAGTTATGAAAACCCCAACACCAATGGGATATCCTGAAGCCAGCTACACTGCAGCAGAGCCAACAAAAGAAGTAAATATTGGAAGTGAGGAAGAACCAAAAATGCTAAAAATTGGAACTAAAATGGATACAGATAAAGAAGAGCAAACTATAAATCTCTTGCGAGAATACAAAGATATCTTCGCATGGAGTATAGATGAGATGCCTGGAATAGATCCATTTGTTGCCTGCCATAGGTTAAAGATTAACAAAGATATCAGACCATTCAAACAAAGAATAAGAAACATTGTGACCACTTATCATTCCAAAATAGAAGAAGAGTTGCAGAAGATGCTTGACGCAGGGATTATAAGACAAGCCAAATACCCGGAGTGGATCGCAAATATGGTAGTGGTTCCAAAGAAGAATAAAGGGATAAGAATTTGCATAGATTTTACTGACTTAAACAAAGATTGTCCTAAAGATAGCTTCCCATTACCGGATATTCCACAAATGGTCGAATCAGCAGCAGGAAATGATAGAATATCTTCATTGGATGGGTATAAATGATATAATCAGATCCCTTTTTCTGAAGAAGATCAAGAGTACACCGCATTTTTTTTCTCCAAGAGGATTATATTGTTACACAAAAATGCCATTTGGGTTGCGAAATGCTGGTGCAACATATCAAAGAATAGTGGAGAAGGTATTCGAAAAGTGGATACACAAAACATTAGAGGTGTATGTAGATGACATGTTATTAAAGAGTAAAGAATCTAAGAATCATGTGCAAGATTTGAAGGAGATTTTTGATCAAATACGACTTTTTAACATCAAGGTGAATCCTGAGAAATGCATTTTTGGAGTAGCATCAGGGGAATTTTTAGGTTATATCGTATCAAAAGAAGGAATTCAAGTTGATCCAGAGAAAGTACAGGCAATTCGAGATATGCCAACGCCAGCGACAGTAAAATATGTACAGAAGTTGAATGGGCTCTTAGCCTCGCTAGGAAGATTTATCTCGCGATCTTCAGATAAATGCAAACATTTTTTCAATATACTTAGGAAGGGTACGAAATTCAAGTGGATAGATGAATGTGAGAAGGCTTTACAAGGAATTAAATAATATCTAATGAACATATCTATTTTACAGAAAGCGGAGCCGGGAGAAGAATTATTAATTTATCTTGTGACAAAATCGCATGCCTTAAGCGCAGTGTTATTGCGAATAGATGCAGGGGTAGAAAAACCAATTTACTACATCAGCAAAACATTTAATTCTGCAGAGAAAAATTATTCAAAGATTGAAAAGCTAATCTTGGCATTGGTTTATGGAACATTTAAGCTTCGTATTTACTTTCAAGCACACAAGATAAAGGTGTTAACAAAGGTACCAATTGAATCAGTAATGAAGAATTCAAAAAGGTCTGGCAGGGTTGAGAGATGGAATGCATAAGTAGGGCACTTTGAAATCAAATATGAAGTTCTATCCTCGCCAAAATCACAGATTGTAGCAGATTTTTTAGCGGAATTTCCTTTAGAAGATGATGAATCTGTGGAGGAGATGATGGAGATAGAAGAAGAACATGGAGATCCAAAAGATCTGTTAAAGGAACCGAACATGTGGGAAATATTGGTGGATGGATCATCAAATGGGGAAGGAAATGGAATTGGAGTGATCTTTATCTCGCCAGAAGGAGAAAAAATGGCTTTCTCATTTCGCTTGGATTTCACATCCACTAATAATGAGACATAATATGAAGCTGCGGTACAAGCTCTAAAGTTTGCCATAGAGATGAAATTGGAGAATGCAAGGATTACCAGTGACTCACAATTGGTTATTCGCCAGATAAAAGGAGAGTACACAACGAATGAACCATCTTTGAAGAAATACAAGAAACTTGTTGAAGAATTGTCTGCGAGAATTCCAAAAATAAAATGAAGACATATATCAAGAAAAGATAATAGACTCGCAGATGCTTTTGCGTTCATATCAAGTATGATGACAAACCCAGCTGCGAGATGCATAAAAATCCAAACACTTATATCGCCATCAGTTAATAAAGAAGAAGAAGAAGAAATAGATGTAATGATGATAGAAAATGGCGAGGAAGAACCAAGAAGAGATATTACAGATTGGCGAGTAGAACTTCATGCATATTTGGCGAGAGGAGAAACACCAAGAAATAGATTAGAAGCACACAAATTAAAAAGTTGTGCAACAAATTATGAATTAATGGATGGGATATTGTATCCAAAATATTTTAACGGGCCATTACTTAGATGTTTGAGACGGGAAGAAGGGGAAAAATATTAAAAATGTTGCATAGCGGTGATGCTGGTAATCATAGCGGAGGAAGATCTTTGGCTTAAAGAACAAAAATGCAAGTCTATTATTGGCCATATATGCATGAGGATGCAAAACAATTATCAAAACGTTGTGAAGATTGCCAGCGATATGGAAAGAGGATACATGCACCAGGGGCACCATTATCATCTTCAAAAAGTGTGTGGCCTTTTGGAAAATGGGGTTTAGATATTGTGGGACCCTTTTTACCAGGTTTAGGGCAGAAGAGATACTTAATTGTCGCGACAGATTACTTCACAAAATGGGCAGAGGTAAAAGTAGTACAACATATTCGCGATAAGGATATATTTACATTCATCTTTGAAAATATCATCTGCAGATTTGGAATTCCAGCACGGTTGGTTTCTGATAATGGAATGAAATTTGAAGGACAAAATATAGAATTGCTACTCAATGCATTTAAGATAAGATGTGGAAAATCTACTCCTCTATACCCACAAGCTAATGGTCAGGCTCAAGCGACTAATAAGACAATCGCAGACATCTTAAAAATTAAATTAGAAGGGTACCATAGAGCATGGTGTGAACAAGTACATAATGCAGTCTAGGCTTACAACACAACCAGGAGAGAGGCAACCGGAATGTCACCTTTTTGTTTAACATATGGTTTTGAAGCAGTACTACCAACAGAAGTTGATATTCCTACAACAAAAAGGGAAGTTTGGGAGAAGAATCTTAATACTAGTATGATTTAAAGAGAATTTGATGAATTAGAAGAGAAGAGAGAGAAAGCATTACAACATATAGAAAATTATCAACGCAGACTATCTCGTGAGTACAACAAACGTGTTAAACAACGAGAATTCCAGCCGGGTGATCTGGTGCTGCGAGAAACACCTGAATATCAGCGAGAAAAAGGTGGAAAATTAATGAGAAAATGGGATGGACCATATGTCATCAAAGAGATAGTTGGTACAGGGACATACAAACTAATGGATCCAGAAGGTAGAGATATTGGTCAAAGACTTGGCAGACCATGGAATAGACTATATCTGAAAAGATATTACCAATAGCCATTTATGAGAGGCTAAATGATTTAATGAAACAAATAAGGAATAAATGAAAGAAATTTTTGCTATAACTGCGAGATTATTAAGAATTATAAAGATGGCGAAATTCGCTTAAGAAACACAAGAACATGACAAACCTTTATGGCGTACACCCTAGTTCACGAATACAATTTTGCAAGAGGCAAATGTAAGACCTAAAGTACGTCATATGAGGGGGTATCTCTTTGCATGATTCAGCGAAAGCTTATACCGTTGCTGGAACCTGAGTCATGGATATTGGGGTTATAGAAAACCTATCCAGGAGAGGTAACTTGGATTTCCAAATATATAAGGTTATACCCTAGTTGGACAGCCGAGAGTCTCTCCTAAGGAGTGCGGAGTATGACCAAGGCGCCGAGGTACATGGTTGAGCCAAGGGTGCCCGGGGCGTATGAAACTACCCTGGCGATTCTTGGCAAGTCTTGGCTATGATGCACTCGGCCTGAAGAAAACCCCACTTAGGGTGCAGTCTCGTAACTATAATCCATATAAGCATAAAGGATAAGAGGTTGCGAAAACAACTGGTCTTTGCTAGGACTGGATGGGAGGAGCTAGTCTTGTATGGCAGAAGTATGTCTCCTTGAAGGGGAAACCAGGGGGAAGATAAGGGCGACACCCTCCATTAGGGAGCTGATAAGTGTCTTAAGACGGAAATATCATGGGGCTTTATGTACGCAAGAACATTTAGGCCTGTCATATTGTCGCGTGAAAAATATTCTAAATAGGCAACAAGCCATGAGACAAAGTTAAGATGAGATCAATGGGTTTTTACATGAAAGTGTAAATACGTCCTGCGATTTCATTTCAAGACGGCAATGTCATGAGACTTTGTTCTCACAAGGGAACTTAGACTTGTCATATTGTCGCAGATTAATGAAAGAATAAAGTTAAGGAAAAATCAATGGGTTGTTACATGCAAATGTAAGAACGTCCTGCGATTTTGTCGCATAAACAAAAATATAGGCCAAATAAGACATTTAATTAGGAAGGCATAATAAGACCAATAAAATAATTGTACCAATTAACTAATTTATTTTGCAGGAAAAATTTGAACATTACAAGGAAGATTATGAGGGGCAAATATGGGAATTCTTAAACAATATTTCATTATCTTCCTTGCGAATATTCAAAGTAATAAGAGTTTAACTGAGTTTTAAAGTGGATGTCAAGGTTACACAGAAGCATATTGCTTGCGAAAGAAAGAAACAAAAGATAACACAGACAAGACTTAAATTCAAGGATTAGTCTCGCTAGCTTCATTATCTTTACCGGTATTATCTTTTTCAACAGTATTATTCTTCTCGACCTGAGTTTCTCCTTCATTCAATTTTTCACCAGTAACTGCTTCATCACCAGTAGTTGTTTCATTAGGAGGATTTTCTTCTTCTGATGAATCTTCATGATAAATATCTTCTTAACCACTGGGATAGGTTAAATCCTCATCAATAGGAATGGGAATTTCATCGTCGTCTACTTCCAGAGGATTGACTTTTGTAGAAGGCAGAGAATGTGATATCAGAATATTATTCACAAGAACTTCAGCGCTAAGATGGGCCTTGCGAAGAAAAGCTTTATCGTGATTTCTAATTTCCATATTCTTGAAGTATTCAAGATAGTCATATTTTCTTTCTGCTCGATCGCGAACATCAACAAGGTGATTAGTGAGCGCCTTACTTTCTTTGCGAGTTTTAGCCAATTTCCCAGTTAGATCAGAAATGGTAGACTGAAGACTTTTTCAGATTCTGTGAGATAAACAAATAAACAAGAAATGTAAAAGAGAAATGTAGTGGAAGAATTAAAAAATACGGCAGTCAAAATAACTACCTTCCTTCTGCGAGGTTATGTTTTGAATTAGTCTAAAAAAACAATTCTCCCATTGATTCATGGCGTTATCAAATTTATCCCCAACAATACTTTTCAAGCGAGATTTTATATTTTCTTCTTTAGAAAGGAGATAAGTATTTTCTTTTGTTAATGAGGAACAAGATTCTTTCAGTTGAGAACAACGCTTTTTGAGTTTGCTGGCTTTTATACTTAGAGCTATTCTACCTTTGATAAGTTTATATTTTTCTGCGGCAGATGATTCGGTTATCTCCTTAAGTTCCTCTTTTAATAAGCGAAGGGATTGTTCTTTATTATCACATACTTTCTGAAGAATACTCAATTGTTGCGAGGAGATCGCCATCATATTAGAAAAACTACGTTTTTCCCTAGACAAAGATTCATTTTCATCTGATAAAGATTACATCGCCAAGTTAGCTTGAATTAATGAATATGAAAGGAGAATGATTTCGCTACTTAGAAAATCTTGCCTTTGAACTAATTGGTTATTCTCATTAGTAAGGTTGTCTATTTGATCAATTGAGTATGTGTGAAGAATATCTAATCTATTGAATTGGTCCATCCAAGACTCTTTCTCAACGCGGGCTTCTTCAGCAGCAGATTCACATTGAAATATCTTCATTAATCGATTCCGATTTGAAGCTAAATATGCAAACCAAATTTATAGAAGGAAATTGAGCATATCAAACATAATTTTTTCTAAAAACAAAGAAAACAGAGGAAGGAAAATCTTACCTTTCAACTCGTCATTTTTATCGCGAAGATTCTCGCAGTTCAATAAAGAGTTGCGAAGTCTTTGATCAAGAATTTCACATTCTGAAGTTTTAATCTGGAGATTTCTATTCAGAGCATCAATTTCACCTACTAAGGATGCTTGCAAAGAAGATTGATAAAAACCAAAATATTTACTTAAAGTCATACAAACATCCTGTTTAGCAGGATCAGCAGAAGACTTCCTAGCGTCATCTAAAATCTCAGACAACACTTGGAAAGCAGCATCTACTCCAATTGATATTTCTTTAGGAGAAGGATGAGACGCAGAAGAAGAAGTTTCAATAGTGGCGAGTTGAAGATTCGAATCACTCGCAACAGGCGAGACAGAAATAGATTTTATTGGAGAAGAAGTTATAATAGAAGCTTCATTTACCACAGTCTCAGAAACTTTATTTATTGGAGGATTAGTGATAATTGGGATATTGGTATTGATATTTTCATAATGAATGGATGAAGGTTCAATTTGCGAAGGTGTAGAAGCAGGACTCACAGTTGTGAATGTCGGAAAGAGGATGTCAACATTAATAGCTTTAGCATGACGAGGCTGCTTGGGAGGTTTAACAATATTTTCATCGCCCTGCGAATACTAACTTAGATAAGAAACAGAGGCAACAATATTGTTATTCAGAAAACAAATGTTTCTTATTATCTTATCATCCGCAGGTCTCTTTTTCTTTTCAGCAAGCTTCTTTAGAGGATTTTTAGGGTTAGGGTTTTGAACCACAAACCGGGTGTTCGATGTATTCTCACTGAAAAGAAAATACAATATGGGAATAACAGAAGAATCAAATAAAGGATAATAATATAAACATGGTTCAGATAAGAACACAAACCTTGGGGCTTCCATTAAAAAAGTAGCAGGAGAAGTTATAGAAGAAAAAGTTGCAGACAAGAAGACGAAGAAATAGAAGAAAAAGAAGGGATTTCTTCATTAGGATACCCCTTTTATAGATGAAAGAATGTTGACCGGATAACAAAAGGGTAACCGGTAAAGAATGGAATATTCGACACGTGTAGACGGTTATGCTTAATTTGTGGAACCTTGTCGGGAAAAGAAGATGAAAAAACGAATAGCTGCGGCATTTTAGTTCTCAAGATCTTTCCTTCTTTGCAGAAAAGACATGAGAAGAGGAAAGATATAGGACTAGAATATCGCCACTATATTATTCTTGCGAGAATTAACGACATTCCTACGAGTTATGCTGCGAGATTCTCTAACGACATACTGAAAGTGTTGAAGGATGATCTAATAAGTGACGTAATGAATGATGACAGCCAAAAACGAGAAGAGCGTGATGATTCTGCGAGGATTAAAATACCTGCGAGAGTGGATATTATAGATGTTGCGAATATCTCGCGGGCCAGATCCGAAATTAAAGGATATCTTAGCTGTCATCCACTATGTAATTACCTTATATATAGAGGACCAATAGATTTGAGAGAGAGAGATAATTTTTGAGTGATGAGAAAATCTTGAGGAGATAGAAAACTTAGAGAAGGCGGTTGTATTCTTGAATTCTTATATTTCCTGTAAATCTTTGTGGATCAAATTAATAAATAATATTGTTCTTTATCTTCAAATTATGTCTTAATCTTTATGAATTCTTACTAAGGGTGTAGTGTAGGATTTCCTGAAACTACACAACTAGTATCACACATGAGGTGTGGGGATTAGGTTTCCTAGTTGCTAGAGTTCTCTCTTATATATTCTTCAAATCAGGGTTTGAAATCAATGTTACCTTGGTAACAAAGCATTCAATATATATTCACCGTTAGAGGAAAACCTTATTAGATTCAAGCTAATATCTTTCAACCGTTAGATCGAACTTAGCTTGTTACACACAAATGAAATGTACCTTCATTTAGATACGGGTAACCGTACCTAAACATGTACACTTATTTGGCTCAACAATAGTTAACCGAAGTTAACCATATGAACACTTTCATATCAACCTTGTTCATCTTAATCACAACTAATTTAAATGACTCAAATGAAACTAGTTATAAAGTTGTTCAATTGTTTATATTCTCATAGAAGTATACAAGACACAATTGAAGCAAAATCGATTTTGATTTACTCGAATCAATTCATGAACATTATAGCCACGGTTTGAAAAGATTGCATTCCTTATTATATAAAAGTATTTTCTCATGAATAAACCGATTTTAGAACTTAACCCACTCTAAGTATGCGTACCCACTCAATTATGCAAACGGGTACGCATACTTAGAGTTCCAAACTTGGCATGTCCGCCAGTATGCGAACGGGTATGCATACTGTCGTTCACGACCGAACTCAGTTGAATTAGTATGCAAATGGGTACGCATACTAAATTTCCGGACTTGAACTGTTAAGCCAGTATGCATACTAAGTTCCCGGACTTCAACTGTTAAACCAGTACGCATACGGGTATGCATATCATGGTTCCCGGACTTAGAATAACTTACAACTGTTAGCATACAAGTACGCATATTGTGATATATCCAATCAATGGTTAAATGTTCTAAACTCTATTTTAATCATTGAAACATTCTTAGAAGACGGTAATAGCTGTCTCACACAAACTATTATCTTCAAAGCAATTTTCAGTTGATCAATAGATCAATACGAAACATTCCGAGTCTAAATCAAATGATTGTCTCACACATCATATAAGATGTTACCAGGCGATTGTCACATGATCATCTTTTGACTTTTGTCAAGAATAAAAGATAAACTTGGTTAAAGTGAAATCTTACCAACACATAATTCGAGAAATATGTAAGCGAGTTAAACTGAGCTCGAAATATCAAATGTGTATAAAATAAAGTCTATATAGCTATACGACTTTTGTCTTAATAGGAGATAGAATATAAGTAGACTTCTGAGTGATAGATAAGTTCAAGTCTCCACATACCTTTTGTTGATGAAGTTCCATAAGCTCCCCTTAGTAGTTCTTTATTTTCAATCGATGAACATCGTGAAGTCTAAAGCTCAACTACACATTCTATCCTAATCCGTGACATAGCTATAAGTAGACTAGAAATCAAGACTTATAGTTTTAACAACTAAACTTGACAAACAAGCTTGAGATAGCAACACTTACGAGTTTGACCGAGCAATGCTCTAACAAGAATATAGTCTGTTAATAATGTATTATCGCAAGATGTCTTTAGATCTACAAATAGTTTTAAAGTTCCCGTCGGTACTTCGATCTAGTTTGAGTGAATCTTATATCAGAAGAGAAAATTCTCAAGAATAAACAAACTAGGTGCAATCAAAGTTTCAACAACCATTAGTCAATCAAATCAATCGAAAACTAATAACACTGAAATTATCTAGTTTCCCACCAACGGTACTCTTTGAGATTCTTGATCCCACGAAAGTCTTTAAACGAGCGGTCGTAAGAGATTTCACCTAATTAGGGTACTTTCCTCTCCGGATAGACATCTCCGCCGGAAACAACAAAAATATGAAGTTTTCCTGGCTCTTAGGATAGTTTGATAGAAATGCAAACTTAGTTATTTATAGACCAATGCTGTTTGGACACTAAGGAATTTCCAAAACCGAAAATATTCTCAAGATATTCAATGAATGACAAAATTCGGTTTCATAATTCCAGTAAATGCATGTCCAATATTTTCCAAAATCTCTCAATAGAAAATCTCCAATTAGTAAATGCAAATTAGTAAATTTTATTCTCTAGAGATATGCATTTAATAGCTGGTCATTAAAAGTATATATAACCACAAACCTTAATTAAAAGATTCTCAATTAATTTCGGTGCATGATCTCCTTGAGTACTAAGGAATATCTTTGAACAATAAATGATAAGATTTACTGTATTTACTGTCTGTGTTCAAAGTATGTTGACATATTTTCTCTGTAAATCATCTTTCATATTTACATTCTTAGAATAGGTTATACCACACTTCCAAAAAAGTTTAAAATTGGTTCACCTGTATTCCAAGACTACTATGTGTTTAATCAAATATAAAATCATATCCATGGGTTCAATCGGTTATACAAATCACTATAATCGGTTATACCCTAATATGGAAACACTTGTGATCGGTCATACAAGTTACCAGGACCGGTTATAGCAGTTACTAGGATCGGTTACATTAATTACCAGGACCTGTTACCATATACTCATGGTATTGCTTGTGATCAGTCACACCAATCACTAGGATCGGTTACACCAATTACTATGACCGGTTACACAAATTACAAGGATCGATTACACAACACTCTGTGATCAGTCACACCAATTACTAGGATCGGTTACATCAGTTACCAGGATCGGTTACATCAATTACCAGGACCGGTTATCATATATTCATGCTATTGCTTGTGATCGGTCACACCAGTCACTAGGATCGGTTACACCAATTACTAGGACCAGTTACACTAATTACAAGGATCGATTACACAACACTCTGTGATCGGTCACACTAATTACTAGGATCGGTCACACCAATTACAAACATCGATCATACCATCTCAGGTGATTACTTAAGATCAGTTACACTATTTAATCAAAACTAGTCATACCAAATCATTAGCCAGGCATTGTGATTAGTTGTACCAAGATACATAAAAAAATTATGATCGGTTCTACCATCTCACACATATTAGTAATCCAAATATTTGCAATGAATAACCATACCAATAAGCCTAGCGATTTCCCTTTCGATTCATAAATCAAGTTTATGAATGTACTTCCTTTAAACAAATGTAAAACATTGTTTCCTAGGATGAAATCTTCACCATTACCCATTCACATAATCATAAAAACATTCATAAGATTATGTCGATGTCATATCTACGAAGTTCAAAAGATAATCGTTATACTTCGTAGTCTAATTCCCTAATACTACGATCATGTGATCATGTCTCACTACTGGAGTAATATATCCAATACACAGTTTCGTAGTTATGTTTTTAATATAGCACGACTTGAAAGATACGTTAGTAATGAAATAGTTCAAGTCAATATTACTAACCTCAAGAGGAAGGATGATGTCGTCGTTGTAGCTCGTTATTTATTCATGTTTTTCAAGTATTCGAGTAAAACTTGTATGTCTCAACATTCCTAGACTTTATAGTCTAACCTAAATGAAGTTGTCTCTAGTACATAATCAAGCGACTCTAAGATGAGTTTTGACACAATAAAATATGACAACCAAACTTGACATACCAACACTTGATGGGTTCAACTGAGCTATGCTCTAACACCATATGTGCCAGCAGACACTTTCTTTTAAATAATTCTATTAAACCGCACTGTAACTACCACATATAAAGAGAGAGAGAATATTCCTGAACTAATTATATATTTGCTCTAAAACAACATAAGGTGTACCATTGACAAGCACATCAAATTTATAAGTTGTAATGGCAACTTGAATCTGTTGTCATTTCCTCTTTATCTTTAAAGACTTACTTAGTCAGGTTCATAAACCTTGCCTTATTCCAATAAATCAACTTAGCTCTTATTCTTCTCGATTTAATCAATAAAACATTAGGTTTCCTTGAATTCTCTCCAACTACACATCTCTAATAACAATCATGAAATCTTCTTCCTGAGTCAAGAAATTATATATAAAACCTAAAAGGTACAGTCCCATGCTTTATTTTCTCATAAAATGTGTCAACATCATAGAGTGGTCATAATTACCAAGGGATATATAAATTCAACTCTGGACCTAGATAGATCAGATTGATTAATCCACTCAACATTTCTCTATCAAATTTTGAAGCCACTCTAATACTGTCATCAGTCATTGTCATCATCCAAGGCACATAACACCCAATATAATTCAAATCAATAAGGTTATCTATTTGAAAAAATATTGAGAAGTCATAGTGATGATAAATCTCAACAATAACCCCACCCACCTTTGAGAAAGAACAACTATATACACTTTGTAATATTAACATCATTATCCCAATAAACAAATGAATAATTGAAATTAATTTGTTTATTTGTTTTCATATCCACACAAATAAATTGGGTAGAAAAATGCAAGAAAATTACCATAGTTTCAAAGGGTTCCATCCAATTCAGATTCGACTAGTAGGATTATTACTATATTCATCAATAAAACTCCATTTAGGCATAATACTATGCCTCATTTTATCCTTAACATCTTGATGAACACGAGTCTCAAGAATACTAATAACATCTAACTTATTATTCCTAACAAAATTACATACTTCAAGTTTGTTTTGATAATTATTTATACCTCTGATATTCCACACATCAACTTTAAACATTTTAACCTAGATAAGTAAAGGATCTTACTCCTAAAGATCCTCTTATGCTCTGCAACTTTGATACTTTTTATTTGTTGCATCACTACTAGAAGAAGACTTCTGGAAAAAAAATCGTGATCTGGCCCCTTTATTTATGATGAAAAGAAGACTATTTTCAACATTTATGAAAGTTGAACCATTCCTTTGATCAAATATAGATTAGAGATGTTGTAGATGATAAAATATAACATCTACCAAATAACTGACAGTTGTAAGGTCCTCGAGCTAGGGGCTAAGTTGAGTCAAAGATAATAAGTTCTCAACTCGAGTACGAACTGAAGATGATGAGTTAACAAAAGTGAGAACGAGACAACTGATATCATGACACGTGTAAGACATAAGTTCTAGAGGAAGAAGCGAAGACAAGGCCAAGGCTGTCATAATTAGGACCCAAAGATCGAGAGACGATGAAGATTAAAGGTTGAGCAACTAACTTACTAACGAAGTAAAGTCCAAGTAGATCACGACATCACCTCCAAGAATATACGAGTACTCCCCACTAGACATTACCTTAAGCGTGATTTAAAAGCTATTTAACTGTATATAATCCCAAGAAGTCTCACTTTGTAATCCAAGACATATTATTCAGTCTAACTTGATCAATAAGAATTACTACCTCTGAGCGGGGGTATAAAAACCACACCCAATATTTCGTTCGACAATCTGTATGGACTAAACTCCAATTAATATAATTCCGAAAGTACCAACTTAAAAGTGAGACTCGATCAAGAAAGATATCAAAGAGATTTATCTCTTTCTCAATACAATCAGTCAATCAATTAGATAGAAATCCATGAGACTGATTGATATGAGAATAACTTCAATGGTACCAAAGACCAATGCCCGAGTGTCATTCAAGTCCTATCCAACAAACAAGGTCGGATTTATCAAATATGATTGAACAATAGACATCCTATGATATTTCAATTATACAAACAAATATAATGCGGAAAATAAATAACATAGACACCAGAAATTTTATTAATGAGGAAACCACAAACCTAGTCCATATTTGAACACCACACTGTATTAAGCCACTACAGACTCTAGTATACTATAAGTTAACTTCGAAATGGAATGTAGTTGAGCCCAGTGTAGTCAAAATCGCTCTCCAAGGCCGATTACTCGCCGAGTAATCGCTACAAGCTATATGAACGAGACGATTTCCGATTCCAAGGCCTTTCCGATTTTTAGCGATTAATACGGTCGATTTGGACTGATTTTTGAGCAAAAGGAGTTAACGGTTTTTCCGGGTTTTCCTTGTATGCACTAAAATCAGAAAATAAAAGTTTCATAACCCTTAGATGAGAGTTATAAAATATAAAAACCTCTAAATACATGATAAATACGTTCAATATAACAATATTACACACTTAATTACCTGATAGTGTTAAAATTTTAAGTACAAATCATAACTTATGGGAAAAAATATATAAATTATTAATAAATAGATTCCGAGTATTAGAACGATTTTTGGCGATTTCCAAGTCCGAACTTATTTCTCCAAGCTCCAAGCTCCCCAACCGAGTAGCACCGAGGAACGATTTCAACTAATTTGGTTGAGCCTTAACCAAGTCTCACACTGATTAAGGTACCGTCGTGTTCCTTACGCCTCTTGAATCCTTGAAGGACTATGCTCACGTGATTCCCTTAGCTGATCTCACCCACAACTAAGAGTTGATGCGACCTAAAGTCGAAGACTTATAAACAAATCTGTCTCGCACAGATATATATATTCTGGTTTTGTTTCCGTCTTTAGATAAATCAAGGTGAACAAGAAACTCAACTAATAATCCGAATATGTTTGCATACCTTATTTCATTGAAGTTATGTTTTTAAGGTGTTTCTAAAATAGGTAAGTATGTTCGCATACCTTATTTCATTAAAGTTATGTTTTTAAGATATTAAGAAATAAGGTATGCAAATATGTTCGCATACAGTGGTTAGGTTCTAAAATCGGTAAGTATGTTTTCATACTCATGAACTCAGGTTCGTTTGCGAACTAAAGTCCCTGAAACTTTAATGAAATAATGTTTGCAAACTTATTTTGCAAACCGTGGAATTATGCTCATGTATATGTGCTCTAACAACCTCTGTCCGGATTTAGTTAATAAAATTGCATTTTGCAAGGATACTAAGAAATAGATAGAGAACAATTTTATTTCCACAAATATCCTTAACTAATTAATTATTTGGATAATTGATACTTTCTTAGTTTCTAGGCGTTGATTACTATGTAAGGACAAATAAGGAAAAATTAGGGGAAAATATCGATTTTATCAAATGAATTCGGACAAGATGAAAGCCCAATTTTACCAACTAAACCCGGACGAATGAAGTATATTTTTTTGTCCTCTCTCCTACTTACCTTTAGATCTCAACAGCGTTAACTGGCCTAAATATAATCACCAATTGGATTAAAAACTAGGTAACTTACAGACAAAGATCGATAATCAGATCAAGTCGGGAGATGGATCCAGACTGATAACCACATCTCAATCTTGTGTGGGTAAGTATTTACGTTATAGGAAAATATGTATCTTTAGTTGTAGCTAATATAAAGCTACACTTGATCAACTCACTTAACATATTTAAAAAATGACTTTATCTGTAAAAAAAGATCGTCGTTTTTATAGTGTGAATAAAAAATATATTATAGGACAAAGATTGACAAAACTGTTACAACAGTCTCTTGAAAGAAACAAAAACTAAAATCACACTTTTAGTGTGAAAAAAATCAGGGACAGATCTAAAGCATGACTAAGGCTAGCTCAAGCCACCCCCAAATGTCCAAAAAAACATTTTTTTCACTACCTAATTTGGTCAGAATGCTAATGTAGGCCTGAAAAATAGGCTTAAGCTAGGCCTAAAATATGGGTTGAAACCTAGCTAGCTTCTCAAGACATCCCTTAACAAAATTTCTAGTTCCGCCACTGAAAAAAAATGAATATTAATCGTAAATTACTCAGGAAAATTCATATTTAATCATTACTTTTTTTCCATACAGTTATGGAGGGAACCATTAAGAAAATAGTTGTAGCGATAATTTTTTTTGTCTTTCTTTGAATGACAATCAATCTTATTGATATAAAAAATGGCCACCAATGAGAACCACCTAAAAATGGATTGTATACAAAACTAGTCAAACCCCAGAGAAACAACCAAATACAACTAAGGGGGCTTAAAGTAAAGTTTTTTCAGTTGAGCATCATTTGGTAAAGGAAATATCTTCAAGATTCTGAATCACCGATCCCATGAATTTTATATGCTACTTGACCACATTTATCAACTAATTCTCATTTTTCTGGTTCCAGTGTTCTGAAACCCGGACCGGCCCGGCCGGTCAGCCCAGTAAATCGGTGACCCAGTCACCTTACTGGGCCGTATCAACAGTAACCCAGTAAAATGAACAAAAAACGGCTTAATTCGTGAGATTCGGATGACCCGGATGGTTTGACCCGTGATTCAGCGTATTTTGTACGAGTCACCGAGTCATAATTATTCTTAACCTCTAACCTTCAAACATATCATCATATGATTCAAACGAGTATATATGATTTTTACAAACACACATGAACAAAAAAACAAAATCCATACAATTTAAGATTATAGATCGACAGAAGAGTGAGGTTAATCTTGAAAAAAAAATTTAACATAATTCTTTCCCCTTTCCTTTGATGCAAATGATAACAATTGAACTTAACAAGAATTTAATTACAAATTTGATCAAAAAATTATACAAGAAAGATCTACATCCACTTTGATGATGGAGTAATATTGTGAATCTGTCATGATTGAGGGGATTGTTGGAACAATTGCTGAATTATGCCTGCAAAACAATCACAAAAACAAACAAAACAATGTTATGGCTGAGTCACGGACTAGGTCGCTTTCTTTAAGACGTTTCGCGGCTCTGCCCAAGATTGTGCAAGCATTTCTTCAATGGCGCGTCGTCCCCATGATAAAACAGCCGAGATCAATCTCTTACACAATCACTCTTGCACGGTGAGAGGATGTGAAACTTCTACACTTCATTCTTGCTCAGAAACTCTTTCGAAAAACCAAGGATGATCACACACTTGTTTTTCTTTCTCACAAAAAATTCATTTTTCCTTGACAACCCAAGAGACATAAAAAAAAAAACTCTCTTACTAACAAAAAAAAATGTTTCAACAATTCCTCTAAAAACCCAATACTAAAATTCTGATATTTATTTTTAATTGCCATGAATAAAATAAATATAGATTAAATGAAAGACATTATTAAGATGTTAATTAGCATCATTAATTCGTTCCACAAAAACGGTTTTGACATTAACACAAAATATTTATTTTCTAAGAGAGAGAATAATTATCACATTTAAACCATTTAAATGAAACACTATTTTTTGGAAATCAATAATGTTTTTAAAACATATATTCCCAACAATCCCCCACTTATATTTTTCAAAACATTGAGCAAGAACGTACAGAGTTGTGCATAAGCAAAGGTGTCTCGCGACTTGAACCTTTACGTAGTGTTAGTAGGCTTTCTTAAAATCTGACCATAGAGTGAACATAAGTCTTGAACTCTATGAGATAAAAAGATTGCTTAACACACACGACTATACTAGTGTAAAGTCTAAAGACAGCACATTACGGCCATGTGCTTGTATCCCAGTTTAATGAATGATCTAGAAAACTGCCCATATTCTCATAGAAAGCGGCCACACTTTCACATTCACATAGGTGAGTTTATCAAGAGCACTCCTGAAAGTACCCCACTCTAAATAGAGTATAAACATCATTAAGATTTTAAAATTAAAATTAAACTCAACCTTTTACTCACTTCGGGATGTCATGCCGTGGGATGAATCTTCAAAAGCATGATTCTCGCATCTCCATATCATCTATGACTTCGTCTAGTCCCTTTGAACCTATTTCTAGGTTGGGTATCCATCACAGATGACTCAGTCTCAATGGGCATCAACCTCATCCCTAAGATGTATATACATCTTCTTATCAATCCTTTCGTCAAAGGACTAATGAAAACTCTTTTCAGACATTATATAATCCATTCTCATCATATAAACTCTTATAGTTGTCGTTACGTTTTCAATTCTTGCAATAGCCGCGGTACTATCACATTGGATTAATATGTCTTTTCCTCTATATATTAGAGGATCGAATCGCTCCATCCCTTAGAGGATTCATTTGAGAGGATATCTCAATCAGCATCGCAATATCCTTAAAGGATTGCGGTAAACATTTTTAGATAGTGTATTTCTAGGTTTGAGGTTCTTTTCAGACACCTTATAACCTTCTCAAAATTTTACCAATTTTTCATACTAGGATTGGTAAATCTGAATATAAAACCCCCACTATGGAAGTAATTTTATAAACCCCCACTACAAAGAATACTTATATATATATAGTCAATCACGTAGCAAAGAAACATACTAAGCTACCATACTCATGTCTAGTGAAATCACACACAATCTCAAAATTATAAGCACTAAACCAAATGAGTGAAAACTTGTTTACAGTTAGACTATATATATTTCTATCTATTTTTTTTTAAAATTCTATTTTCATTAAAATGAAATAGATCCAAAGAAATAAAAAATTCATTTCAAAAATATACACCATCTTCACTCAAGTCTTTCATGTCAAATAGTAAACTAAGCATGTTCTCAATTTCATTTTCATCTTATAAGTTAGAATAAAAATTCAACAAATCACTTATGCATACAAAACGAAGGGTATTGTGCATTTCACTTTCATCAATTCTGAAATCATTCGAATGAATCATAAATTATTTTAAAGTTGTTTTCAGAATATAAATGATAACTTATCTAACTTATATGTTTTCTTTTATTGTAGAAACTACACAGTTTTCCATGCTTGGTTTACATAGATTCTCATCTTTAACTTACACAAAAGTATATATTTCTACTTATGACTATCACAAATCATACATCGTAGAAACAACATCAACAAAACAAGCATGTAAGTTAGTTTAGCGACATGAATGCAAGTGTCAACGATTTTCTGTTTGCTTCTAAAAACAATAGGCTCATGAATTTATTTTTCCAAAGATTAACTTTTTAAGAACAAAGTTACTTTCTATGAGAAGTTATCTTCAAAATTATAAGCAACAAAATATTCATGACTGAATTTTAATCTCACTATAATTATGCATTTCTAGGTTCATTCTTAGTGAATTACTTGTCACCTTCATTTTTGTAGTTCCTCTAATTTAAATCAAAGTTAGTAAAACATAGGGTATGAAACCCCCACTATTTTTGGCTCAAACAAGAATTTCAAAACAATATTAAAAGACTCCAAAAAATGTGAAAAACTAATGAACCAATGATCTAAACCCAAAACGTTTTGCACAATATAGTGAATAAAAATTCAAACAATTTTCTTGAAAGCAACATTGCCTAATTGCTTCTCAAAAGATAATATATATTTGATATCAAGACAAGTTACTCTAAGCATCTTTATACAATTCTCAAATATTTTATTTCATCCAATATCATTGCAAGTTACGTAAGATTTGAAAATGTACATGCTTTTATGAGTTAGGTAAGATTACATACATGTTACTCAAAAATTCACCAAGTTTATAAGAAAATACAACATGCTCATATCTATCACTAACTCATTGATTTCTTAAAAGCATGACAATAACTCATATTTCAAATATTCAAAATTCAATTCATGTTATGATAAAATTGTAATTTTATATTCAAACATTTTATCCATCACCTATCATTTGTAGTAGTGCAATGATCAAATTCAACAAATTTCTAATCTCAATATTGTTAATAACAAGATAGGCGGAATCTAGAATTCTTTCTCATTTCGGAAGAATGAACATCTTTAACAAGATTGTTATACCCAAAGTAAATTTTGAGATCGTACCAATACCGAAAATCCTAGTGATGTGAGTATATCTCAACACCACTTTCTTTCAAACGATTTGGTTCAACTTTTGAACCATAACCTATCAAAACAAACATGGTGTAAAACACCAATATATACCAACCTCTCACCGTATCCACAATTTACATTAAATTAGCTTGAAAAGCGTTGTTAATAACATTTGATATCCTTACAATGCCATGTAAGAATAACAAATAATTTCATAACCAATATTATGTTCATTTCTTGGTGAGAGTTGATATTCACATTAGTATTGACTAGGTTTCTAATTATTTCTGTTTTGGGTTCGTATAAAATTCCATCTCATAAGTTCCAAACTTTATGAGTCACATGTTTATTGTCATACACAATAATTCTCAATATCTTGTTTCCCTAAAATTTATTATAAGATTGAACAATCAATTTATTCAATTTAGAATGCCATTATTTGATCACTACAATAACTACAAATAGTTCATCAAACATACCTCAATTGCTTTTAAAGCTCAATTGGTTATAAACCATTGTCCATTATTTGCGCACCCACAAATAAATTTGCAACCCCATTGCTCCTCACATCGATTAATCTCCCGCAATTTTTATTTCATTGGAAAATGAAAATTTTCTCAAGTAAGTGAATTTTCACCTGTCATAATCATTTAGATGTGAGCATTTGTAACTAAAAATAAGTAAGGTATGCATTTACATAATTACTTGAAAATAAAATAAAATATAGTACTCCAAGTTTCTCTTAAATTTCAAACAAAGATTCAAAGTTCTATAGTTATAACATCATATATTTATAACTCTCTATCAAGCATTTTATCAAACATATGTGGTGCACTAGTTTGATTGCTAACAATAATCTTATTTTTCATTACCAAAACAAGAGTATGAAGTATTAGAATCAAAACATGACTTTTAATGTAATTTCTTACATCTCTAATCTCTAATCTCAGGTATCATGTCTCCTATTTTGGACATACATACACAACAATTTTGAAATCACCACATCTCTCAAACTAAAAATCCAAACAGTAAATATCAAAATAGGTTTTTAATATAAGTTCATGATTTACAAATCTGATCTTACACATAAACCCAAAATATCAACACAAAGATCAGAAAACCGATATTAATCAGGATTAAATTTCTACCCGTCAGAAATTTTCAGCAACGTTATGCAGTTTTGTAAAATACTCTAAAATTACTTTTCAGAATCCAAAAAATCTGAAATTTGACATTGATGATCCTCATGATGTCAAGTAAATGTAGTAAAAATTTCTAGACCCAATTCGTTATAGTTAAAGAGATGCACATAAAATTCAACAACATGTTAAAAAATATTCGTTTATCATCAACACTATTTTCTTATGTTAAAAATTTCATAAAGAAAAATCATAACCATGGTAAAATCCTAGTCCATCAATATTAGACATAAAATTAATTTTAGGTATAAAGTAACCTAAAATCTCAAGCATCATATTTAATCGCTAACGAAAAATTATACAAGTTATAATTCTGTTAAACGAAATAACAATGATACTTATCGCGTTTCAACAATCGTTTTCTGTTGATATATGTGGCAGAATAAACGTCTTAAAATTGTTGGAGCAATTGCTGAATTATGCCTGCAAAACAATCACAAAAAACAAACAAAACAATGTTATGGCTGAGTCACGGACTAGGTCGCTTTCTTTAAGACGTTTCGCGGCTCTGCCCAAGATTGTGCAAGCAGTTCATCAATGGCGCGTCGTCCCCATGATAAAACAGCCGAGATCAATCTCTTACACAATCACTCTTGCACGGTGAGAGGATGTGAAGCTTCTACACTTCATTCTTGCTCAGAAACTCTTTAGAAAAACCAAGGATGATCACACACTTGTTTTTCTTTCTCACAAAAAATTCATTTTTCCTTGACAACCCAAGAGACATAAAAAAAAAACTCTCTTACTAACAAAAAAAAAATGTTTCAACAATTCCTCTAAAACCCAATACTAAAATTCTGATATTTATTTTTAATTGCCATGAATAAAATAAATATAGATTAAATGAAAGACATTATTAAGATGTTAATTAGCATCATTAATTCGTTCAACAAAAATGGTTTTGACATTAACACAAAATATTTATTTTCTAAGAGAGAGAATAATTATCACATTTAAACCATTTAAATGAAACACTATTTTTTGGAAATCAATAATGTTTTTAAAACATATATTCCCAACAAGGATGATATTACAACAGCGACGCTTTGCGATGTTGCCGATGATAGTATCGACGGCTAAGCTAGGGAAAAAGAGTTGCAGTGAGTGTGATAGAGGAGATCCCCACGATGGTTAAAGTTAAACTGAGGTTAGGATTTTGAATGGCAGAATCTGTAAATATTTGATAATAAGAGGACAAAGATTTCTTAGTCGACATAAAAAACTTGATCCGTCACACTCTTATCTCAACTATTCGTGGCATTCTCTAGTCCCTCCCACCAGCATTTGTAAGTTTCCGAATGAAAAATGACTTAAGAATGGATAGGTAGAAATTTTAGATAACAATTTAAAAATGTGACCCAGTAAACCCGGGTTAAATCACGGGTTGACCCGATGACCCTTGACCCAGTATTTTTTCCGATTCGATGTCCGGGCCGGTTTTCAGAACATTCCTGTAAAGACTCTCGCATTTTTTCAATCCAAATAGTCCATATGCTGGCTGCAAATATCATATTCCAAATATGGACATAATAAACCACACTGATAACGTTATGAGAAAAAAGAGTTGTTGTAATATCTGAAGGAAAAATAAAATGGCAGATCAAAGTTGTTTGTACCCAAAATCACTTTTGGGCACGAAGCACAAAGAATGGATAGTTTTGGTGTGTTTTTAGGGTTGAAGGCGAATTGGGGAACGAACCAAAGCGACACAGATTTTTACGTGGTTCGGCATGGTTTCCTACGTCCACGGGTGAATCCCCTTGGGGAGTACTTTTTTATTGATAATTGTATTACATTCTGATTTCTCTCCTATTCGCTACCCCCTATTTATACAGTTTCATATCTAAATGTAAACATAAATTACATTAACTGCCCATTTATGCTCCCATAATGAATTCTAAACGAAACTGCCCATTTATGCTCCCACCATGAATTCTGCATGAAATTGCTGATTTAAGTCTTCATCATCAATTCTGTGTGTAACTGTTGGGATTAATGATGCATGTATGAAACTGCTACATTTAGTGTTGCATGGTTGAAACTGTCGGAATTAATGCTGCATGCATTCATGGTGATTTATGTATGAAACATCACACTTAAGCTTCATGATAAATTCTACATGCTAGCAAGCTGGACTGGCGGCTGGCAGTTTGGATGGATGATGGTTGGTAGCATAATTGGCTGGCAGGCTGGATGGAGGCTGGCTGGCAGCATGGTTGAATGGAAAACTGGATAGAGGTCTATTTGGCAAAGCATGATTAACGTTCTTTGGCTACAAGACTGAAAATTGGCTAGGGATATGACTGTCTTTGATAGTTGACCGACGGTTGACTTTGACCATTGATTGGACGTTGACTTTGACCTTGACCGGATGTTGACTTTGACCATTGACCTTGACCGGATGTTGACTTTGATAGTTGACCGATTTTGACTATTGACTAATTTTGACCATTGACCGGTCTGTGCAGACTGGTGGGCTACCTTGGTTGAATGGTTAGCGGGCTTGGATGAGGACCAAAAGATGATTCAAGTATCAATTTGGCCCATTAAGTGGTATTTTTAATTATGGTACAAACAAAAGTCTTAAAAAGTAGTTCTGGATACCCTGACCTACAAGTTGGTTGACCGCAAAATTTATGTTCCCAACGGGTCGGGGTTGTTTATGGGTAAAAACTATTTTTGCTGGTTTGGGTAATTTTGAGCGTGTGGATGAGAAATGAATCTAAACCCTAAACAAATGTACTGCACGGGAGTTTTGTTTGACTCGAGAGATCAATATATATAATTCTGGCCTAAACCAGGAAATGGCCGTTCCAGACTTACTTCGGTCACAAAGTGAAGGAGATGGGGTTGATCTTAGGAAGGGAAGCGAAGAAGGTGTTGAGATTGTGAAGGTGTTGGTTGTTTATGACTTGTATCATAATAATGAACTGGCTTGCAATAATATAAGTAATCAGCTCTGGTATTTTCTAGATACGAATGACAACACTTGGTTTTCTGTGCTTGTCTGTCTGTTTAAGGAAAATAGGCAAATGACCTATTTATACAAGTCATAGCGCAAACCCTCATCTTGTAGGAAGTGGAGAAAGTTGAGTGATGGAGTAGTGGAGTTGTGTGGGTGATTGCACGATCAAGTCTCAACCCACTTCTCCCATCATCGCTAACCGTCCATGCCTTCCTGAAACATTCTTGTGATGGCCCGTTGCACGCTGTAAACCGCCATACTAATACCCAAGTAAGTATCCCCCAGTTTGTGACATTTTTGATGTCTCGAGTGTGGATCGTGGGACCCATGAGAAGTAGCATACAATGCTAGGTTAAATAACTAAGTTATTTGGGAAATCGATATTCATGAAATATCGCGTGTATTTTATCCATGTAATGCATCGAATATACTCAGCATGGATGAAGCATCGTTGTTTTAAAGCTTAACGGAGTAGGTCGCGAATTAAGCATCTTAAAACAGGTACATGCCTAGCCATCTTCGAATGACCGTTTGGAGGCTGCGCAAGCAAGCTCTCCCCTAGCAGAACATTCAATGTGATAGAGTGACGGATAGTAATCACCAAGACACATTATTGCCATTTAAATCCTAGCCTGGGCTGCCCAACCAAGATGGTAGAGTTGGATGGACGAGATGATCCATGACGCATCTGCGACCGTTGATTAGGGTTTTGAAGAGGTGCGCAAGCATCACTCTTCAGCTTGGTCGAAACCAAGCATGGGAAGTGTTTTAGGCAGGACCGACCAAGCATACGTGTAGACGACATGGTGGTGTACACGTCCATGCCTCACTGGCCAATGAAGGTGCGATCTAGGCTACTCAATTTGACCGTAAAAGAGGAGCGGTTGAGATCGATTTGCAACAGAAATCCCATGCCGCAAAGGAATTAGAAGCCGCACATCATGCATACTTCGGGTGTGCATTTCGAGATATACGTCCAATTGTTGGCCTTGGCCGATCGGTCATATATGTAGACGTTCCCACGGTGATCATATTGACATGCTCGGGACCCTTTAAGTCTACATCTACACCTTCCATCCAAGCTTCCGAAGATGGACGCTCGTGATCGATTAGCGACACATGTAATATTCCACAAACACTAATTAGGGTTTTGTATGGTTCACGCCCATGCAACTTCACACGATCGGCTTTGCATGTTGTGCTCCTCCCTTGGGGAGGCCGATCGTGTGGGGACCACATTGGGCATGCGGTGAAAATGTTGATACCTAGTCCACGGTCATAAGTTTGATCTAAGCCAACCAAACATGCCGGTGAATTTGGATTGTTGTGATCAAACTGCAACACATATGAGGTTCCGTGACCCTTAAAGCATCACGCCAACCTTGTTTTGGGCAAACGTTTATTGCTCCAAGGCTTGCTCGTGAGAAGGTCGGTCAAGTAGGTAGGAAGGGGCCCGTCGGTGTGCAGGAAAATCTTGTATGACCGGTCATGGGATGATCCACGCCGTCCAATCACGTCGGCGAAGTTGGACGACCGTGGCTGATTTTGAGACCGCCGTTGGCAGTCTTGCTCGTATGAGCTTCCTCCAAGGCGTTCCATACCAATTCGACCACCCTTTTCGAGGCTGGAGTTTGGTGGCTATTTTGGAGGCTTGATATATGTTCAACCGGTCAGGGAATAAACGGGTCCGCTGGTGGTCATTGTTGTGATAGCATGCTCCTGTTGAGGATCGCCTAGGCTGGGTAAATCATGCGGCCAACTTGCGTGGTCGTGATTGTATCTAAGACTGATATGGACAGTCCAGATCAGTAATATGCTCAATAGGGATAGTATAACACACCGAAAGATATATACTCAATCGGGATAATATAACACACCGAGAGATGTAGCATGTACGGGTACTTCGTGCATGCCTCACTATTGACACTTGGAGATTCGTGTTACTCTGTTGAGAGCAACACTCAGTCATCATGCCACACCAATAATGAGAGTCTTGTTGTGAACATCACAGGAAATACAAGGCTAGTCACATATTAATCAATAATGTTGTGAATTCACAGAATATTGGGATTATTGCTACATGCACCATTCTGGATGAATTTTGTGTATTTATCGAATTGCTTCAAATAAAGCAAGAGGATTTATGCGCTCATCGTTTGTCAAATGGCCTTACCCTTTGTAGGATGCTGGCACAAAATTGGTTTTAGACTTTTAACCCTGAACCAAAATCCACCATCAACATTAAGTCCCATGCCTAGCACATGATGGTTACACTATTGCGGGGTAGGCATTAGATTGTGACATATACAATGTAAGATGACAGAATGAGGAAGTTTACCTGGAGGAATTGTGACCGATCTCTGGCAATACTCCATGTGAGAACGCGGGCGTGACCATGAGCCTTGGTGAGACCGGCTTCCCCCCTGTGCTCGAGCTAGGAATGGAATTCTCTTTCTACTGGGATTCCTCCAGCATGGGTGTTTATACATTGCTGGTCTAACCGCTCATATCCAGCGGCTTTTCCAATCCTTGATTATAGTTCGAAAGAAAGCACGACTCGGTCGGTGTTGAATCCTCATACATCGGGTAGGCTTCGCTGCAAACACTCTAGTCTTTCTTTAGGGTTTCCTCAACATATATGTATATGTAGGGATTTTGAACCACTTTCTACAATTTTGCGATAGGATATTATTCTTGCAGAAATTCAATTTCCTTATCATGTAAAATAACAGTGGATCGTCTTCTTTATACCATCCAGGGTCCTCTATTAAACGTACATGACCTGAGTCTGAGCCTCATGAGGAATCCCGTGCTCGTGTTCTCCGAGTTAAGAAGATCATACCGGTTCGTTCCTCTTTTCCTTTTCATTCCCCACTGGAACATGCATGACGGTTATCGACGACGACGACTTAACTAGTCCTCCTCCTTCAAACTCAAACATGCTTACCCCTGCAGACCTTGAAGATGCTGATCTGGGTATCTCATCTTATAAATATCCCAATGCGGGTCTTTTATTCGATATCCAAATGAAATGCTTATCTTCCAGCTACCGAGATGTCGGTGGATTTTTAGTGCGGAAGGAGTTTGTGCCTTTGTACACAAAGGTATGGAGAAATTATGGCCACATCGCAACCAAGAATGTAGTTCGGTACTGTTCATCCGCCTTGGTCACCACGGTAAACTTCCCTCTTCCCATGATCGCTGAGATGGAGAATATTTCTATCCGCAACGTTGCTGAATCAAACCTCGAAAAGTGGTAGAACATGGTATCTACCTGCGAATCCATGGAGTTCAATGTGGGATGGTTGCGGCAGCATCTTGACATCATCAAGGTTGACCGATCTGGTATCCTCGTGAATGTCATTCCTGCTGCGAAAGCTATCTTGGAGGAGAAGAAGGCTCTGGCTGTGGAATAAAAGAAGGTGGAGCAGGCAGTTCAAAACTTGAAAAATAGGACAGAGAGATACCAAACTAGGCTGAAGATGATGCTGTCAAGGAACTATAATCTGCTGGATGGCCTCTTCTAAGCCACGCTTCCTTTTTTTGAACATTCTTGAGAAATGAATTGCATTGGTTTTTCGGTAGATGGATAAAGTTTTTTTTTTTATTCATTAACATTTTTGAATAAATTGATAATTTAAATGTGTAATGAAAATGCATGTGTTGTCATGTTTTGGGACAATAGCGGGACAATGATCAAGTGTGGAATGCCTTGAGCCATTTTTCGTTAATGACTGCTTCTAACTTGCCTCCATCCACCTTAATGATTTTGTAGTAGCCATTACTGTAAGCCTTGGTAATCACGTAGGGACCCTCCCATTTTGGAGAGAATTTTGGTGCAGACATGACTTGCTGAATGTGCTTGGATGTCTTCAGGACCAAATCTCCTACTTTAAAAACTTTTGGCTTCATAGTCTTGTCATACCCCATGAAGATCCTATTTCTGTACACCCGAGCACGTTCCTCCTCCTTCCTTCTTCTGGAGTCTAGAGTGTCTAACTCAGCAATTATTGAGTTAGATGCTTCATCCTCATTCCAGTGGACCCCACTTACTGTTGTAATCCTGGATGACGGAATCTTGATTCTTCTGGGAGCAAAGTAATCGAAATCGTTCCTCGGTCCTACTCGGTTGGGGAGCTTGGAGCGAGGGAGCAATAAGTTCGGACTTGGAAATCGCCAAACCTCGGTCTAATACTCTGATTATATTTATTAGAGACTTCTATATTGTTGTTCATTAGTCATGATTTTTACCAAATTAAAATTATAATTTTAACACTATCATGTAATTAAGTATGTAATATTGATATATTGAACGTATTTATCGTGTATTTAGAGGTTTTTCTATTCGATAACTCTCATCTTAGGGGTTACAAAGTTTTTATTTTCCGATTTTAGTGAATGCAAGGCCAACTCGGAAAAATCGTTAGCTCGTTTTGCTGTAAAATCGGTCAAATCGCCAAAGTCATCTGCGTTAATCGCTAAAAATCAGAAATGGCCTGGAATTGGAAATCGCCTCGGTAAAATAGCTTGTAGCGATTACTCGGCGAGTAATCGTCCTTGAAGAGCGATTTGAACTACACTGGCTGGGAGGATTGCGTCTGCACCATAAACAAGTGAATATGGAGAAACCCCAATGGAGCTTCTAGGTGATGTCTGATATTCCCATAGCGCCATAGGCAGTTGTTTGTGCCATTCTCTGGGATTGTCATACAATGTTCGGCTGAGAATTCGAATTAGTGTCTTGTTGTTGCTCTCAGATTGTCCGTTTCCTTGAGGATAGTAAATGGTGGAGAAGACCTATTTGATCCCATATTCTTCAAGTAGCTCTCGTACCTGTTTGTTCGCAAAAATGATGTACTCTTTAATGAAAGCTGCAATTATCGCTACTGTAGTTCCTTGTTTTGGGATGGCTTCAACCCATTTGGTAAAAATACTCTATCGCAGTTATGATATACTCATGTTGCTTTGACGATGACAGATTAATCTTCCCAATAATGTCAAGTCCCCAGCTATAAAACGGCCATGTACTGCTTATCGAGTGTAAAGGAGTTGAAGGTGCGTGAATGAGGTTCCCATGAATTTGGAAATCGTGGCATCTTTGAACAAATGCAGATGCATCATCCTCCATGGTTGGCTAATAGTATTTCTCGTGTATCCGGAGAAACATTTTCCTTTTTCCTTAATGTTTCCCTTCATTTATTTCTTTCAACATAGTCGGAATCTCTTCCTTATCCAGGCACCGTAATAGATCGCCTCCAAATATTTTGCGATATAGGATCCCTTCATGAAATACGAATCGCTTCGCTTTTTGCTTCATTTTGACATCATCCTTTTGATTGGTAGGATCTACTTCATCGCGGAGATATTTAATGTACGGTTCTCTCCAGTCCCCAGCATGACTTACGTTGAAAACCTCCAATTGATGTGGTGGCACTTGGCAATTGGAGCAAGACTTCTGGAGTAAACGAGATTGAGCTTTAATTTCTGGCCAATAATAGCCCAGGCGTTGAATACGACGGTAGAGCATTACTACCAACGTTTGTCCGCAAATTTTATCGTGAACGCGATTAAGCTGTAACTGCGTCTCTCCATCTCCGAGACATCTCGATAGGGAACCATCCGGGTTTCGATGATATAACATACCATGAAGCATGAAAAAGCTCTGAAAGGTTTTGAGACTGACCTTTCCTTGAGAAAGTGGGCTGCTAAGTTCTTGAATGATAGGAGTTAGCCAATCACAGGTTCCAAGGTCTTAGCGTTGTGAAAGCCATGTTGATTCCACTGTCATCCTCCTTACCATCAAAGTCTCTTCTAAACCTTCAAACTGCAATTTGGATGCCAGCGTGGGTAAACAATCGGCATGTTTGTTGTTTTTGCGACCAACATGGGTTATGGTTGCATTAACGAAGTAGTTTAATAATCTTTGCGCCTATGATCGATACGGGGCCAGCGTTGTTTCCTTCAACGCGTACACTCCATTCATCTGATTAACTAGTAACTTAGAGTCACATCTTATCTCTAGGCGAGTGGCCCCTGCTTGTTTGGCTATTGACAATCCTATGAGAAAGGATTCATACTCTGATGAGTTGTTGGTGCACTGAAAGTCCAACTTGAAGGAATGAGAGAAAACTTTGCCAGTTGGAGACACTAGGACCACGCCTGCCCCTCCAGTGTTATTTCTAGGAGTGGCGGAGCCATCAAAATACAGCAGCCACGCTTCTTTCTCAACAACAGAAATCTATGGAAACTCTCCGGGAAGATCCTCGTGTAATGCAGTAGTGCCTTCTCCAGGGAACACTGCCAGTAAATCAGAAACGGCTTATCCTTTGATAGCCCTTGGTGCTGCGCATGTTATGTTTAGCTTTGAAATTTGGAGAAGCCACTTGGACAACATTCCCATCAATACCGGCTTTGAGAGTAAAAACTCTGCATGATCAGATTTTGATACAAGCACTACTTTTTTGGAGAACATGTCATGTCTGAACTTCTGAATGGAATGAATCAGGTCTAGGCATACTTTCTCCGCTTTGGGATATCTGAGTTCAACATCTCTTAATACTCGACTGAAATAGTATATGGGATATTCGACTCCCTCATCATCCTCCTGAGCGAGCAAAGCCCCTACGGCAGTATCGTTGAAGGATGTGTAGAGACACAATGGTCTTCCTTGGATAGGGGACTTCATGATCGCTGGAGATGACAATATCCGTTGAATCTTCTGAAACGCTTTCTGTTATAGTGTGGTCCATATGAAGCTTGCTCCCTTCTTTAGCAAGGGAGTGAATGAAGCAATGAGTTGGGCCAAACCATGTATAAAACGTCGAATGTAGTTTACCTTGCCCATAAAGGTTTGGAGATCCTTCACAGTCTTTGCGGTGGCATCATGAGGATAGCTTGAGTCTTGGATAGGTCCACCTTGATTCCCTCAGAAGTTACCTGGAATCCCAGAAACTTGCCTGAAGAAATGCCGAAAACGCATTTCAAAGGATTCATCTTCAATTTGTATTCACGACACCTTTTGAACACTTGTCGTAGGACTCCTGTGTGATCCGCCCGAGCTTTCGATTTGACTACTATATCATCCACATAGTATTCAACTTGCTTATGCATCATGTCATGGAAGATTGCCTTCATAGCACGTTGATAGGTCGCAACGGCATTCTTCAGACCAAATGGTATTACGGTATAATAAAAATTCCCGAGAGGAGTTCGAAAAGATGTCTTACTTGCATCATGCTCGTAAGTTCTTATCTGATTGTACCCGCTGTATTCGTCCATGAAGGAGAACATACCGTGTCCACTGGTTGCGTCTACTAACAGGTCGATGTTAGGTAGAGGAAAATCGTCTTTGGGGAAGCATCTATTGAAGTCTCTGAAATCCACGCAGCACCTGATCTGTCCGTTTTTCTTTTTTTACTGGAACGATATTAGCCAACCAGGTCAGATGATAAATGGGCTTAATGAAGCCAGCAGCTAGCAACTTTTGTATCTCAGACTTGATCTGCTCTTCCATCTCGTGCCTGAATTGCCTCGGGGACTATTTGATCGGCTTGGATCCAGGTATGACATGTAGATGATGGGTGACCAATTTTTCATCTAAACCGGGCATTTCCTCATATGTCCAAGCAAATATGTCCTGGTAATCTTTGAGAAGTTGCACAAGTTTCGTTCATTCATCCGTGGACAAGTTTGAGCTGATGGAGATAAGCCTGAGAGATTCTTCATTCCCGATATTAACGACTTCGAGCTCATCAGTCGTGGAGTTGGTTCCATCTTGCAGCTGTCGTGGAGCGTCCAACACTTCTTCCTGTGGCTCTTTATTGTTATAGCATTCCATTGGGTGGAGAGATTGAGCAGCAGTCTCCCCTGCTAATTGCTAACAGCGGCGTCGGTACACAGTCTTCCCTTTCTGATCACGGCTCGCCACAAAAGTTCTCTCTCTCTCTCTCTTAGTGTGAATATGGGTTGCATCTTCGCCAGATGAAGAAGGATGTCCTATCAGGGCATTGAGGGGTTTAGCCCTCAATAATTCAAGTCGGTCCTCCTCCTGGATTGATGTCCACGTGGGGAGTGGGATACAATAAACATTGCTTGATTCTTCGCGTGGAGTTTCACTTGGCTCAAACAACTCCAATCCACATATCGGTGTCTAAGGAGACGACGAATCAGGAATACGAATGACTTCTTTATTCAGCACAGTCTTCAGGTAATGGTGATATGTTGAAGGTACAATCCTATTGTAATGAAGCCACGGTCTCCCTAGTATCATGTGGTAGTTTGTCTCCTTTTCTATGAGTTCGAATGTCACCTTTGACTGGACAGGTCCTACAGATAAATTCAGATTGACATACCCGTATGTGTTGGTTTGGTTTCCTTCAAAGTCTGTCATCATGGTAGGTTGCCGCACGATCTTTCGTGGGCGAACCTTGGCCGTCCTGAGTGTCTAGAGGGTAATCACATTCGAAAACGCTCATGTGTCAATGAGGGCCCTCTTGAATTATTAATCCTTGATGCGTGCAGTAACGTGTAGGGCCCGATTATGACTTTCTTCCGCCATCATGTCTTCCTATGTAAACGTAACATTGTTTACAGACATCTCCGGTGTTTTGGAGGCTTCTAGATGTAAAGGAGTTAACTGTACGTCCAAGGATATCTGGTTGATTGCGGAAAATGTATCCACCCGCTGATTCTCCGAGAGGTGTAAAATTTCGTACAAATTTTCCACTAGAGAAGCGGCTTCCTGGTTCACCGGCCTCTGGTTCATAGTGAAACTGTTGAATTGAGGAGGATCGTTGTGAGGATCAGTCCCCAGTATATAAATCTTCGTGATAGAGGAACCGCTTATATTTGATGTCATCTTGATGAGGAGATCGAGTATGTCGTTTATTGTTTCTTTGATCAGGTCCATGTTCTTCGTGTGAATCTCCTGCACCCGTGCTAACTCGATCAATGTTGGGATTCTTCCGGTTACACCATTAGACACACCATTGGATGGAGGGGCATCTTCGTTGGAGGAAATTGTTTGGTGAGCCCTAAGACCAACCATTTTGAAATCAACCAATGTGATTGGGTATTGATGGAAATGACTTCACAACCGAGAGATTAATCTCCCACTGTGGTCGCCAGTTGTTTATGGGTAAAAACCATTTCTGCTGGTTTTGGTAATTTTGGGTGTGTGTGGATGATAAATGAACCTAAACCATAAACAAATGCACTGCACGGGAGTGCTTTTTATTTGAGAGATCAATCTATACAATTCTGGCCTAAACCAAGAAATGGCCGTTCCAGACTTGCTTCTGTCGGGGCTGATCTTAGGGAGGAAAGCGAACAAGGTGTTGAGATTGTGAAGGTGTTGGCTGTATATGACTTGTATCAGAATATTGAACTGGATTGCAATAATGTAAGCAATCAACTTTGGTGTTTCCTGGATACAAATGACAACACTTGTTTTTCTGTGATTGTCTGTCTGTTTTTGGAAAATAGGCAAATAACCTATTTATACACAAGTCATAGCGCAAACCCTCATCTCGTAGGAAGTGGAGAAAGTTGAGTGATGGAGTAGTGGAGCTGTGTGGGTGATTGCACGATCACGTCTCAACCCACTTCTCCCATCATCGCTAACCGTCTATGCCTTCCTGACACGTTCTTGTGATGGCGCGTTGCACGCTACATGCTGTAAACCGCCAGACCAATACCCAGTAAGTATCCCACAGTTTGTGACGTATTTGATGTCTCAAGTGTGGATCGTGGGACCCATGAGAAGTAGCATACGGTGCTAGGTTAAATAACTAAGTTATTTGAGAAATCGATATTCATGAAATATCGTGTGTATTTTATGCATGTAATGCATCGAATATACTCAGCATGGATGAATCATCGTTATTTTAAAGCTTAACTGAGTAGGTCATGGATTATGCATCTTAAAACAGGTACATGCCTAGCCATCTTCGAATGACCGTTTGGAGGCTGCGCAAGCAAGATCTCCCCTGGCCTATCATTCCATGTGATAGAGTGACAGACGGTAATCACGACGATACCTTATTGGCCATTTAACTCCTAGCCCGGGCTGCCCAACCAAGCTGGTTGATTTGGACGAACGAAATAATCCATGACGCATCTGCGACCGTTGATTAGGGTTTTGAAGAGGTGCGCAAGCATCACTCTTCAGCTTGGTCGAAACCAAGCATGGGAAGTGTTTTAGGCATGACCAACCAAGTATGCGTGTATACGGCATGCTGGTGTACACGTTCGTGCCTCACTGCCCCATGAAGGTGAGATCTAGGCCACTCAATTTGACCGGCAAAGAGGAGCGGTTGAGATCGATTTGCAACAGAAATCCCATTCCGCAAAGGAATTAGAAGCCGCGCGTCATGCCTAATTCGAGCGCATGTTTCGAGACATCCGGTTATGGTTGGCCTTGGACGATCGGTCATACATGTAGACGGGCCCACGATGATCATGTTGACATGCTCAGGATCCTTTAAGTCTACATCTACACCTTCCATCCAAGCTTGCGAAGATGGACGCTCGTGATCGATTAGCGACACATGTAATATGCCACAAACCCTAATTAGGGTTTTGTATGGTTCACGTCCATGCAATTTCACCCGACCGGATTTGCATGTTGTGATCCTCCCTTGGGGAGGCGATCTTGTGGGGCCCACATTGGGAAGGCGGTGAACATGCTGGTACATGTTCACGATCATAGGTTTGATCTAAGCCATCCAAACATGCCGGTGAAGTTGGATGGTTGTGATCAAACTGCGACACATATGATATTCCGTGACCCTTAAATCATCACGCCAACCTTGTTTTGGGCAAACGTTTATTTCTCCAAGGCTTGCTCATGAGAAGGTCATTCAGGTAGGTAGTAATGGGGCCCACCAGTGTGCAGGACAAGCTTGTGTAACCGGTAATGGGATGATCCACGCCGTCCAATCACGTCGGCGAAGTTGGTTGGCCGTGGCTGATTTTGAGACCGTCGTTGGCAGTATTGCTCGTATGAGCTTCCTCAAAGCCGTTCCATACCAATTCGACCACCCTTTTCGAGCCTGGAGTTTGGTGGCTGTTTTGGAGGCTTGATATATGTTCGACCGGTCAGGGCATAAGCGGGTCCGCTGGTGGTCATTGTTGTGATAGCATGCTCCTGTTGAGGATCACCTAGGATGGTTAAATCATGCGGCCAACTTGCGTGGTCGTGATTGTTTCTGAGACTGATATGGACAGTCCAGATCAGTAATATGCTCAATCGGGATAGTATAACACACCGAAAGATATATACTCAATCGGGATAGTATAACACACAGAGAGATGTAGCATGTACGCGTACTTCGTGCATGCCTCAATATTGACACTTGGAGATTCGTGTTACTCTGTTGAGATCAACACTCAGTCATCATGCCACACCAATAATGAGAGTCTTGTTGTGAACATCACAGGAAATACAAGGCTAGTCACATATTAATCAATAATGTTGTGAATTCACAGAATATCGGGATTGTTGCTATATGCACCATTCTGGATGAGTTTTGTGTATTTATCGAATTACTTCAAATAAAGCAAGAGGATTTATGCGCTCATCATTTGTCAAATGGCCTTACCCTTTGTAGGATGCTGGCACAAAATTGGTTTTAGACTTTTAACCCTGAACCAAAATCCACCATCAACATTAAGTCCCCTGCCTAGCACATGATGGTAACACTATTGCGGGGTAGGCATTAGATTGTGACATATACAATGTAAGAAGACAGAATAAGGAAGTTTACCTGGAGTAATTGTGACCGATCGCTGGCAATCCTCCATGTGAGCACGCGGGCGCGACCATGAGCCTTGGTGAGACCGGCTTCCTCCCTGTGCTCGAGCTAGGAATGGAATTCTCTTTCTACTGGGATTCCTCCAGCATGGGTGTTTATACATTGCTGGTATAACCGCTCATATCCAGCGGCTTTTCCAATCCTTGATTATAGTTCGAAAGAAAGCATGACTCGGTCGTTGTTGAATCCTCATATATCGGGTAGGCTTCGCTGCAAACGCTCTAGTCTTTCTTTAGGGTTTCCTCAACATATATGTATATGTAGGGATTTTGAACCACTTTCTACAATTTTGCGATAGGATATTCTTGCAGAAATTCAATTTCCTCATCATGTAAAATAACAGTGGATCGTCTTCTTTATACCATCCAGGGTCCTCTATTAAACGTACACGACCTGCGTCTGAGCCTCATGAGGAATCCCGTGCTCGTGTTCTCCGAGTTAAGAAGATCATACCGGTTCGTTCCTCTTTTCCTTTTCTTTCCCCACTGGAACATGCATGAAGGTTATCGACGACGACTTAACTAGTCCGCCTCCTTCAAACTCAAACACGCTTACCCCTGCAGACCTTGAAGATGCTGATCTGGGTATCTCATCTTATAAATATCCCAATGCGGGTCTTTTATTCGATATCCAAATGAAATTCTTATCTTCCAGCTACCAAGATGTCGGTGGATTCTTAGTGCGGAAGGAGTTTGTGCCTTTGTACACAAAGGTATGGAGAAATTATGGCCACATCGCAACCAAGAATGTAGTTCGGTACTGTTCATCCGCCTTGGTCACCACGGTAAACTTCCCTCTTCCCATGATCGTTGAGATGGAGAATATTTCTATCCGCAACGTTGCTGAATCAAACCTCGAAAAGTGTTAGAACATGGTATCTATCTGCGAATCCATGGAGTTCAATATGGGATGGTTGCGGCAGCATCTTGACATCATCAAGGTTGACCGATCTGGTATCCTCGTGAATGTCGTTCCTGCTGCGAAAGCTATCTTGGAGGAGGAGAAGGCTCTGGCTGCGGAATCAAAGAAGGTGGAGCAGGCAGTTCAAAACTTGAAAAATAGGACAGAGAGATACCAAACTAGGCTGAAGATAATGCTGTCAAGGAACTACAATCTGCTGGATGGCCTCTTCTAAGCCACACTTCCTTTTTTTGAACATTCTTGAGAAATGAATTGCATTGGTTTTTCGGTAGATGGATAAAGTTTTTTTTTATTCATTAACATTTTTGAATAAATTGATAATTTAAATGTGTAATGAAAGTGCATGTATTATAATGTTTTGGGACAATAACGGGACAATGATCAAGTGTGGAATGCCTTGAGCCATTTTCCGTTAATGACTGCTTATAACTTGCCTCCATCCACCTTAATGATTTTGTAGTAGCCATTACTGTAAGCCTTGGTAATCACGTAGGGACCCTCCCATTTTGGAGAGAATTTTGGTGCATACATGACTTGCTGAATGTGCTTGGCTGTCTTCAGGACCAAATCTCCTACTTTAAAAACTCGTGGCTTCATAGTCTTGTCATACGCCCTGGAGATCCTATTTCTGTACACCCGAGCACGTTCCTCCACCTTGCTTCTTCTGGAGTCTAGAGTGTCTAACTCAGAAATTATTGAGTTAGATGCTTCAGCCTCATTCCAGTGGACCCCACTTGTTGTTGTAATCCTGGCTGACGGAATCTTGATTTCTGCTGGGAGCAAAGTAATCGAAATCGTTCCTCGGTCCTACTCGGTTAGGGAGCTTGGAGCGAGGGAGCAATAAGTTCGGACTTGGAAATCGCCAAACCTCGGTCTAATAATCTGATTATATTTATTAGAGACTTCTATATTGTTGTTCATTAGTCATGATTTTTACCAAATTAAAATTATAATTTTAACACTATCATGTAATTAAGTATGTAATATTGATATATTGAACGTATTTATCGTGTATTTAGAGGTTTTTCTATTCGATAACTCTCATCTTAGGGGTTACAAAGTTTTTATTTTCTGATTTTAGTGAATGCAAGGCCAACTCGGAAAAATCGTTAGCTCGTTTTGCTGTAATATCGGTCAAATCTTCAAAGTCATCTGCGTTAATCGCTAAAAATAGGAAATGGCCTAGAATTGGAAATCGCCTCGGTCAAATATCCTGTAGCGATTACTCGGCGAGTAATCGGCCTTGAAGAGTGATTTTAACTACACTGGCTGGGAGGATTGCGTCTGCACCATAAACAAGTGAATATGGAGAAACCCTAATGGAGCTTATAGGTGCTGTCTGATACGCCCATAGCGCCATAGGCAGCTGTTCGTGCCATTCTCTTGGATTGTCATACAATGTTCGTCTGAGAATTCGAATTAGTGTCTTGTTGGTGCTCTCAGCTTGTCCGTTTAATTGAGGATAGTAAATGGTGGAGAAGACCTATTTGATCCCATATTCTTCAAGTAGCTCTCGTACCTGTTTGTTCGCAAAAATGATGTACTCTTTAATGAAAGCTGCAATTATCGCTACTGTAGTTCCTCGTTTTGGGATGGCTTCAACCTATTTGGTAAAATACTCTGTCGCAGTTATGATATACTCATGTTGATTTGACGATGACGGATTAATCTTCCCAATAATGTCAAACCCCCAGCTATAAAACGACCATGTACTGCTTATCGAGTGTAAAGGAGTGGAAGGTGCGTGAATGAGGTTCCCATGAATTTGGAAATTGTGGCATCTTTGAACAAATGCAGATGCATCATCCTCCATGGTTGGCTTATAGTATTTCTCGTGTATCTGGAGAAACATTTTCCTTTTTCCTTGATGTTCCCTTTCATGCATTTCTTTCAATATAGTCGGAATCTCTTCCCTAGCCAGGCACCGTAATAGATCGCCTCCAAATCTTTTGCGATATAGGATCCCTTCATGAAATACGAATCGCTTCGCTTTTTGCTTCATTTTGACAGCATCCTTTTGATTGGTAGGATCTACTTCATCGCGGAGATATTTAATGTACGGTTCTCTCCAGTTCCCAGCATGACTTATGTTGAAAACCTTCAATTGATGTGGTGGCACTTGGCAATTGGAGAAATACTTCTGGAGTAAACAAGATTGGGCTTTAATTTCTGGCCAATAATAGCCCAGGCGTTGAATACGACGGTAGAGCATTACTACCAACGTTTGTCCGCAAATTTTATCCTGAACGCGATTAAGCTGTAACTGCGCCTGTTCATCTCCGAGACATCTCAATAGGGAACCATCCGGGTTTCGATGTTATAGCATACCATGAAGCATGAAAAAGCTCTGCAAGGTTTTGAGACTGATCTTTCCTTGAGAAAGCGGGCTGCTGAGTTCTTGAATGATAGGAGTTCGCCAATCACAGGTTCCAAGGTCTTAGCGTTTTGAAATCCATGTTGATTCCACTGTCCTCCTCCGTACCATCAAAGTCTCTTCTAAACCTTCAAACTGCAATTTGGATGCCAGCGTGGCTAAACAATCGGCATGTCTATTGTTGTTGCGACCAACATGGGTTATGGTTGCATCAACGAAGTAGTTTAATAATCTCTGAGCCTCTGATCGATACGGGGACAGCATTGCTTACTTCAACGCGTACACTCCATTCATCTTATCAACCAGTAACTTAGAGTCATGTCTTATCTCTAGGCGAGTGGCCCCTGCTTGTTTGGCTATTGACAGTCCTATGAGAAAGGATTCATACTCTGATGAGTTGTTAGTGCACTGAAAGTCCAACTTGAAGGAATGCGAGAAAACTTCGCCAGTTGGAGACACTAGGACCACGCCTGCCCCTCCAGTGTTTTTTCTAGGAGTGGCGGAGCCATTGAAATACAGCAGCCACGCTTCTTTCTCAACAACAGAAATCTATGGAAACTCTCCGGGAAGATCCTCGTGTAATGCAGTAGTGCCTTCTCCAGGGAACGCTGCCAGTAAATCAGCAACGACTTATCCTTTGATAGCCCTTGGTGCTGCGCATGTTATGTTTAGCTATGAAATTTGGAGAAGCCACTTGGCCTACCTTCCCATCAAGACCGGCTTTGAGAGTAAAAACTCTGCATGATCATATTTTGATACAAGTATTACTTTGTTGGAGAACATGTCATGTATGAACTTCTGAATGGAATGAATCAGGGGTAGGCATGCTTTCTCCGCTTTGGGATATTTGAGTTCAACATCTCTTAATACTCGAATGAAATAGTATATGGGATATTCGACTCCCTCATCATCCTCCTGAGCGAGCAAAGCCCCTACGGCAGTATCGTTGAAGGCTGTGTAGAGACACAATGGTCTTCCTTGGACAGGGGACTTCATGATCACTGGAGATGAAAATATCCGTTGAATCTTCTGAAACGCTTTCTGTTATAGTGTGGTCCGGATGAAGCTTGCTTCCTTCTTTAGCAAGGGAGTGAATAAAGCAATGAGTTGGGCCAAACCAGGTATAAACCGTTGAATGTAGTTTACCTTGCCCATGAAGGTTTGGAGCTCCTTCACAGTCCGTGGCGGCGGCATCATGAGGATAGCTTGAGTCTTGGATAGGTCCACCTTGATTCCCTCAGAAGTTACCTGGAATCCCAGAAACTTGCCTGAAGAAATGCCGAAAGCGCATTTCAAAGGATTCATCTTCAATTTGTATTCACGACACCTTTTGAACACTTGTCGTAGGACTCCTGTGTGATCCGCCCGAGCTTTCAATTTGACTACTATATCATCCATGTAGTCTTCAACTTGCTTATGCATCATGTCGTGGAAGATTGCCGTCATAGCGCGTTGATAGGTCGCACCGGCATTCTTTAGACCAAATGGCTTTACGATATACTAAAAATTCCCGAGAGGAGTTCGAAAAGCTGTCTTACTTGCATCATGCTCATAAATTCTTATCTGATTATACCCGCTGTATCCGTCCATGAAGGAGAACTTACCGTGTCCGCTGGTTGCGTCTACTAACATGTCGATGTTAGGTAGAGGAAAATCGTCTTTGGGGCAGCATCTGTTGAAGTCTCTGAAATCCACGCAGCACCTGATCTGTCTGTTTTTCTTTTTTACTGGAACGATATTATCCAACCAGGTCAGATGATGAATGGGATTAATGAAGAAAGCAGCTAGCAACTTTTGTATCTTAGAATTGATATGCTCTTCCACCTCATGCCTGAATTGCCTCGGGGACTATTTGATCGACTTGGATCCAGGTATGACATGTAGATGATGGGTGACCAATTTTTCATCTAAACCGGGCATTTCCTCATATGTCCAAGCAAATATGTCCTGGTAATCGTTGAGAAGTTGCACAAGTTTTGTTCATTCATCCGTGGACAAGGTTGAGCTGATGGAGATAGGCCTGAGAGATTCTCCATTCCCGATATTAACGACTTCGAGATCATCAGTCGTGGATTTGGTGCCATCTTGCAGCTGTCGTGGAGCGTCCAACACTTCTTCCTGTGGATCTTTATTGTTATATCATTCCATTGGGTGGAGAGACTGGGAAGCAGTCTCCCCTGCTAATTGCTAACAGCGGCGTCGGTACACAATCTTCCCTTTCTGATCACGGCTCGCCACAAAAGTTCTCTCTCTTTCTTAGTGTGAATATGGGTTGCAGCTTCGCCAGATGAAGAAGGATGTCCTATCAGGGCATTGTGGGGTTTAGCCCTCAATGATGAAAGTCGGTCCTCCTCCTGGATTGATGTCCACGTGGGGAGTGGGATACAATAAACCTTGCTTGATTCTTCGCGTGGAGTTTCACTTGGCTTAAACAACTCCAATCCACATATCGATGTCTAAGGAGACGACGAAGCAGGAATACAAATGACTTCTTTATTCAGCACAGTCTTCAGGTACTGGTGATATGTTGAAGGTACAATCCTATTGTCATGAAGCCACAGTCTCCCTAGTATCATATGGTAGTTTGTATCCTTTTCTATGAGTTCGAATTTCACATTTGACTAGACAGGTCCTACATATAAATTCAGATTGACATACCCGTATGTGTTGGTTTGGTTTCCTTCAAAGTCTGTCATCATGGTAGGTTGCCGCACGATCTTGCTTGGGCGAACCTTGGCCGTCCTGAGTGTCTTGAGGGTAATCACATTCGAAAACGCTCCTGTGTCAATGAGGGCCCTCTTGAATTCTTAATCCTTGATACGTGCAGTAACGTGTAGGGCCCGGTTATGACTTTCTTCCGCCATCATGTATTCCTCTGTAAACGTAACATTGTTGACATACATCTCCGGTGTTTTGGAGGCTTCTAGATGTAAAGGAGTTAACTGTACGTCCTAGGCTATCTGGTTGATTGCGGCAAATGTATTCACCCGCTGATTCTCCGAGAGGTGTAAAATTTCGTACAAATTTTCCACTAGAGAAGCGGCTTCCCGGTTCACCGGCCTCTGGTTCATAGTGAAACTGTTGAATTGAGGAGGATCGTTGTGAGGATCAGTCCCCAGTATATAAATCTTCATGATAGAGGAACCGCTTATATCTGATGTCATCTTGATGAGGAGATTGAGTATTTCATTTATTGTTTCTTTGATCAGGTCCATGTTCTTCGTGTGAATCTCCTGTACCCGTGCTAACTCGATCAATGTTGGGATTCTTCCGGTTACACCATTAGACACACCATTGGATGGAGGGGCATCTTCATTGGAGGAAATTGTTTGGTGATCCCTAAGACCAACCATTTTGAAATCAACCAATGTGATTGGGTATTGATGGAAATGACTTCACAACCGAGAGATTAATCTCCCGTTGTGGTCGCCAGTTGTTTATGGGTAAAAACTATTTCTGCTGGTTTTGGTAATTTTGGGTGTGTGGATGAGAAATGAATCTAAACCCTAAAAAAATGCACTGCACGGGAGTGCTTTTTATTCGAGAGATCAATCTATACAATTCTAGCCTAAACCAAGAAATGTCAGTTCCAGACTTTCTTCTGTCGGGGCTGATCTTAGGGAGGGAAGAGAAGAAGGTGTTGATATTGTGAAGGTGTTGGCTGTATATGACTTGTATCAGAATATTGAACTGGATTGCAATAATGTAAGCAATCAACTTTGGTGTTTCCTGGATACAAATGACAACACTTATTTTTCTGTGCTTGTCTATCTGTTTTTGGAAAATAGGAAAATGACCTATTTATACACAAGTCATAGCGCAAACCCTCATCTCGTAGGAAGTGGAGAAAGTTGAGTGATGGAGTAGTGGAGCTGTGTGGGTGATTGCACGATCACGTCTCAACCCACTTCTCCCATCATCGCTAACCGTCCATGCCTTCCTGACACGTTCTTGTGATGGCGCGTTGCACACTACATGCTGTAAACCGCCAGACTAATACCCAGTAAGTATCCCCTAGTTTGTGACGTATTTGATGTCTCAAGTGTGGATCGTGGGACCCATGAGAAGTAGCATACGGTGCTAGGTTAAATAACTAATTTATTTGGGAAATCGATATTCATGAAATATCGTGTGTATTTTATGCATGTAATGCATCGAATATACTCAGCATGGATGAATCATCGTTATTTTAAAGCTTAACGGAGTAGGTCGCGGATTAAGCATCTTAAAACAGGTACATGCCTAGCCATCTTCGAATGACCGTTTGGAGGATGCGCAAGCAAGATCTCCCCTGGCTTATCATTCCATGTGATAGAGTGACAGATGGTAATCACCACGACACCTTATTGGAAATTTAACTCCTAGCCCGGGCTGCCCAACAAAGCTGGTTGAGTTGGACGAATGAAATAATCCATGACGCATCTGCGATCGTTGATTAGGGTTTTGAAGAGGTGCGCAAGCATCACTCTTCAGCTTGGTCGAAACCAAGCATGGGAAGTGTTTTAGGCAGGACCGACCAAGTATGCGTGTAGACGGCATGCTGGTGTACACGTCCGTGCCTCACTACCCCATGAAGGTGAGATCTAGGCCACTCAATTTGATCGGAAAAGAGGAGCGGTTGAGATCGATTTGCAACAGAAATCCCTTGTCGCAAAGGAATTGGAAGCCGCGCGTCATGCCTAATTCAAGCGCATGTTTCGAGATATCCGGTCACGGTTGGCCTTGGACGATCGGTCATACATGTAGACGGTCCCACGATGATCATGTTGACATGCTCAGGATCCTTTAAGTCTACATCTACACCTTCCATCCAAGCTTGCGAAGATGGACGCTCGTGATCGATTAGCGACACATGTAATATGCCACAAACCATAATTAGGGTTTTGTATGGCTCACGTCCATGCAATTTCACCCGACCGGCTTTGCATGTTGTGCTCCTCCCTTGGGGAGGCGATCTTGTGGGGACCACATTGGGCAGGCGGTGAACATGCTGGTACATGTTCACGGTCATAGGTTTGATCTAAGCCATCCAAACATGTCGGTGAAGTTGGATGGTTGTGATCAAACTGCGACACATATGAGATTCCGTGATCCAAGGCTTGCTCGTGAGAAGGTCGGTCAGGTAGGTAGGAAGGGGGCCCACCTGTGTGGAGGACAAGCTTGTCTGACCGGTAATTGGATGATCCACGCCGTCCAATCACGTCGGCGAAGTTGGACGGCCGTGGATGATTTTGAGACCGCCGTTGGAAGTCTTTCTCGTATGAGCTTCCTCAAAGCCGCTCCATACCAATTAGACCACCCTTTTTCCAAGCTGGCGTTTGGTGGATGTTTTGGAGGCGTGATATATGTTTGACCAGTCAGGGCATAAATGAGCCCGCTGGTGGACATTGTGGTGATAGCCTGCTCCTGCCGAGGATCGTCTAGGATGGTTAAATCATGTGACCAACTTGCATGGTCGTGATTGTTTCTGAGACTGGTATGGACTGTCCAGATTCAAATATGCTCAATCGGACTAGTATAACACACCGAGAGATATATACTCAATCGGGCTAGTATAACACACCGACAGATGTAGCCTGTACGGGTACTTCGTGCATGCCTCACTATTGACACTTGGAGATTCGTGTTACTCTGTTGAGAGCAACACTTAGTCATCATGCCGCACCAATAATGAGAGTCCTGTTGAGAACAGCACAGGAAATACAAGGCTAGTCACACATTAATCAATAATGTTGTGAATTCACAGAATATTGGGTTTTACCCCACTTGGCAAGCTTTTACCACCAAGTGTAAATGGTGATTTTTGTAACAAGTGGTAAAAGGGTTATTTCATTATTAATCCCAACTCAAGTATAATACATCCACTCGTGGTCGTGGGCATGTCCGCGACTGATTCTATGAGGTGACAAAAGCTCAGGTCTTTGTCCCCTTGACAGACTCAAGTCTTGAACTCCGTGACTGTGACTCAAATTTCAAGACTTAGTCTCCGTTAACAAGACTCAAATCTTGGTATCTGTGACCATGACTCAAAACTCAAATTTTGGTTTATGTGACTAAGACTTAAGAGCGTCCACGATCATGGACTATCCTAAAACCAAAAACTATATTTTTTTGGTTTTAGTCGTGTTTCAAAACAACGGGTAGAAACTAAAAAATTTAGTCAGGCGGTATCACAGGCTACGCCTGAAAGAAAAAAAAATTTAAAAAAAAAAAAAATGCATGGGGCGAACTCACAGAGTACGCCCCAAAGAAAAAAAAAAAAGAATGCATGGGGCGAACTCACAAAGTGCGCCCCATGGGGCGAACGTTTAATAAACTTTTGGGTTACGCCTGGTTGAGACGCGCACATTTCGTTTACGCCTGGTTGTGGCGCGGACTTTTGGCTTACGCCTGGTTAGGGCGCGTACATTTGGTTTACGCTTTGTCATCAGCGCGCAGACCGAAATTACGCCCGACTATATTTAGTTTTAGTCGAGGGTCGAGACCAAATTTGGTCCAGTTTTCACTCTCTCTCCAACTAAAACCAAATATATGGTTTTAGTACAGCCCCACTGCGATTGATTTTCTGGACTATACGTCCTTTAGTCCAGTTTTTAGTCCATGAATGTGGACGCTCTAACGCTCATATCTCACTCTTATAAGCCCTGTGGTTAGCTTCTAGTCACATCCTCCGATGGGCTCACTAGTCACATCAGGCATGTTCTCGGTTACACGTCATGAGTCCCGAGCTTATCTCCATCTCGTACAAATACACTAATCATGAGTACTAAAAATTCTCAAACACGAGGGTCAGTCTCATTAACATGTCCATGAATAACATCATGAAACTAAGTTACACAAACTTGTTCAAAATATGTTATACAGTTATACACATGCCTCTCCAAGCTCCATATGTTCATCAGAGACCCACAAAGGAAAATCCGGCATATGAGCCATATATGGCCGACCACATAAAGGTTGATGCTCAATCTCAACTCCTCTTTTGTTTCACACATGATCCATATGATATCTCATGCTCTCCGCATGATTTAGATTAGTCATAATGCATGAATTCAAGAACATTCTTCCAACCCAGTCAGTCTCATTATTACCTTACTAACACATCATCATGAAGGATGACTCACTCACAAAAATAAGGGGATAATAATTGAGGTTTTAGTCTGGTGTTCTATGACACACTTGAAAATTCCTAGCTATATTTCTCACCGCCAGGAGAAGTATCAGCAGTGGAGGTTACATGAGACAAAGGATGAACTTGACTCATTGTTAGTTATTCATGTGATCACGGATAAAAGGATGATCCCAATCCCTCATCCTTATCTCACCGACTTGATATCGTAGAGTTCGGTTATAAATAGGTCATTAGTCTATCCCGCTAAAATATCTCTTAGATCATTCTTCTTCATGCAAGCAATAATCACTTTGATTTCTCTTTTTCTTTCTGCTTCCCTCCTTGAGACCGACCCTGTTTCATCTATCTCTTTAACTAAAAAAATCATCAATTCTACCCATTATCAGGTACCTACAATAGGCAGTAGGTGTGAACACGCAAATCACGTAGCCATCTCCGTGTCCACAACCAATCTTCGCATGTACAGAATGCATGCATTAAAGTACGAATATGGTATGAGATGCTGGGATAGATGTTGATTCATTGATTCCAAACCCCGCGGGTTTGTCATGATCTCCTCAACATCCATAACGATAGATCTAAGAAATATATATGAATATAAATGTAGACAAATGCGGAATGTAAATGAGACAAGGATTTATGTGGTTCAGCTCTAAGGCCTACATCCACAGGTCTGAGGGGGGTTTCACTATGTGGTAAACGATTACAAAAATAGTCGAAAGACTTTGGTGATCTCTGGAACCCGAAGGTTCCCCTCATACTTACTTCTCACTGATCTCTCTTATTTTCTCCCCTTAAAATTTCTCGACCCCCTCCCATGTAATAGGAAGGGTCATATATATAGCTAATCTATGTGGGTCCCTTGGAAAAGAGCTGTTGTAACCTTATCTTCTTGTGTTTTGTGCATAGTCCGCGGACCTCTCTGTCATCCCACGGCTTCTATTATTCCTATGCTCATCACGCTGGCCTACCCTTGTTTTTGTCGTTGGTCAACCGACACGTGCCCTTCGCGCCAGGCGGTGTCAGTCCTTCCCTGTCGCGTCTGTGTTAGTTGGACTTTCCCTAGCCGTTGATCATATCTTGCCTCGTGATGAGATAAAGTGTAGTAGGGAAGTTCTTTGGTGTTACGCGGGTATACCTTCCTTTGATGTTCCTTCATCTTCGATCGCTTATCTTGACAGATGGCGCACTATCTAGACCCGTGGATGTTCCCATGTGTCACCCATCTTTGTGACGTGGCTTCCACGTGGGGATGCTAGTACACGTGGCGAGGGAGGTAAATAAGTGTATCTACAATTTGCCCCTCTTCTTGTGACTAGGCGCCAGTTATAGTTGGAAGAAGAACCGTGTGATATGTTTTTATCTCCCTCCTCATAACTTCTCCTAAAAAGGAGTTATTTGTATTTATTGTGCACGTTTCCCCTACCCAGTTATGATTACCCATTGGGTAGTGGCCGGTTTCTTCTGGTCACATAAAAGAAGAGAGAATGATGGAATGTGAATTAAATTCACATTCTCTGTTTTATTCTCTGCCCCATTTTCTTCTTTACCCTCTTAACTTCTTCTGCAACCATTACCGTTGCTTCTGCTACTGTTGCCGTCGTTGTTGTTGTTGCCGTCGATGTTGCTGTTGCTGCCGTTGCTGCACTGGTGTTGCTGCCGTTGCTGCTGCTTCGTACAACTATTGAGGTTCAGGTAGGGTTTTTGTCTCGTTTGTTCGTCATTTTTGTTCCTGTGGAGTTTTTGATTTTCTGGTGATGAATCATGATGGGTTTTAATCCCATGCATGTCATGGAGTCGGAGATTGCCCCTGCTGAACTGGGTGTTTTACCGGCTACGTTTTGATCCTTTTTGAGTGGGGTAATGAATTGAGAGTTTAATCGGCGGCTGGTAAAACTTAGGGTTTTCTTCACGTTTGTTGTTGTTCTTGAGATTTCCTTGTTTTTGATCTTCCTTGACTCTAACTTGTCCTTCTGTTTGTGTTTGTGTTCGCAGATATGTCTGATCGTCCACGGGTATCTTATCAAACTCCTCCGCCGAGTCCTCATAGGTCTCCTCGGAGAGATTCTCATACTAGGGGTGGAACTTCGCCTCCTCCTACTCAGGATAACCCTCGGGATAGACGACCCTCCTCGTCCTCTAGTCAAAAACCTTCGCTCCAGAGAGGTGATCCGCCGCGGGGGTCGAGATATGCCGCGAGCCGACCTAGAGATGAGTCTCCTAAGAAGCGGCAGAATCCGCGCACTGAACTTTTAGATGTGCAGCCTCTCCGCACCATGCCTCCACCGCGGGTTAATCTTCCTCCGCCTCCACCCGTGCCTAGCTCAGGCAAGACAACTAAGAATCAGCCCGCGAAGAGGAAGGCTTTAGAGATAGAATCTTCGGGAGACGTGGTTCCTCCTAAGAAGAAGGTAGATGATTCTGCGAAAGATGTTGTAGGATACGCTTATGAAGATGATTCTGCTGTCACTTTTCGTCCTTTACCTTTGGGTAACAAGAAGTTCACCTTCAGGAACATAGATCTCGAAGCCTTCAAAGTGAAGCACGGTCTTCAGCACTTCCAGGTGCGCTTTCATGCCCCTAATAAAGATATAACCTTCGAGATGGTTACTAATTATCAGTACGATGCCTTTCACTTGTTGACAACAGTGGGTGCTTTCGAGGCTGGTTTGATGCTGCCCTTGTATAAAGCTGGTGATGATTTCTACTACCGGGTCTTATCTAGCCGTGATACTGCTAAGAAAAGTCATAACCGCGGGGTGCAGCAGCTGACGGGAAATTATCTTCGTCATCTCCGAGAATGCTACCTTCGTAGCAAAGGGAAAACGATGATGACTTGTTATGCCCCCAATTTAGAGGAGGAGAAGGGATGGTATACTCCTGAAAATTTTAACAAGTCCTTCGGAGATTACGTTAATAGGAATACACGCAAGCCTTGGTCCGTGAATCTGCGAAATATAGCTCCTGTCAAGGGGGAAGTCAGCCTTTTGAGTGAAGTCAGTGATTCCAAGATGGCGAGGATTCCTGGTGCTGAAGGTCTTCCTATTCCTGCTGATGAGAGGATCAAGCGCGATCATGATTATGAATGGTCTTCCACTGTTCTTGAGGTTGTTGGTCCGTGGGCCTATGGCTGGGTTCCTGGACCCCATGGTTGGAAACCTACTGCTGACAGCTCCTACCGCGAAGCCTCTCCTTCTCGTTATGCCCATTATTGCCCTTGGCAGATGAGTTTCGAAGGTATGGATTTCGATTATAGCCGTGATGTTGATGACACGGATGACGAGGATATCTCCGACGCTAACCTTCTGCCGCGGAATGCTAATGTTTCTAAGGTATGTTTGTATTCTTCGTATATATGCCCCTTCCTTTTCTTAAGTAATGTGAATTATGCCAAGGAAAGGAGATACTCAAGGATATTTATTATTATGTCTCATAGGTGGTTAGAAATAAAAAGATCAACCCCAAGCAATCGTCAAATTCTCCTACTGAAGACTCTACGCGCTTCGAGGATGTGAGCAGTCCGGTGAACGTTGAAGAGGATGTTTCCGACGAAGAAGAGCGGATTGATACTTCTCCACCTTTTCCAGAAGGAAATCGTGCTGGTGGCGTTGATGGGGGCGTTGTAAGAGGTGGTGGTGATCAGGCTACAGGTGGTGATGGTGGTGGTGTTGTTGATGGTGGTGTTGTCGATGAGGCCGCTGGTGGGAGAGTCAGAGGTGGCGATGGTGATCAAGGCACTGGTGGTGATGGTGATCAGGCCACTGATGGAGCAAAGTCGATTGGGGTCGTGGTCATGAAGGTCGGTCAGCAGCGGACAGTCGCGGACAAGGGCAAGGGAGTTGCTTTTGCAGTTAGCAGTGACAAGGACCGGGGTGCTTGTGGTGAGTTTTCTTTTGGTAATTCTTTGTCCGGGGATCAGTATTTCGACATTGATGCGGCTATGGGACTCGTCTTGGACTTAAGTCTTCTTCCCCCTGGTGATGACTGGGATGTTCTTAAAGGTAGTGGTGGGGGTGGCGCGGCACCCGGGTATGATGTTGAGGTTCTGTTAGTTCATCCGGAGGGTTTTGTTGGCACCTCCTCCGCTGTTGGGGGGGTTTTGGCGCAAGGCCAAACTAGTGCCGCACCTGGCGGGAATTCCTTGGATTCTCCTTCTGATGATTTCTCGCAATCCTTGATCGCTGATGGTGATGATGCTGTTCTGGCTTGGCTTATAAAGAAAGACTTGCTTGTGGTGCCGCACCCTGCCCCTGTGATTGAAGGCGAAAAGAGTTCGGATTCTTTTACCCGCCGCCATATGGAGTCGACCTCTGCGGAGATGGTAGATGTGGAGTGGGATAAGGATCTTGTGTCCAGCGGGATTGATCTGGTGGTGAATCCTCCCACTACTGTTGCTAGCATGATGGATGTTGCTGATGGGTACCAGTATAGTTATCCTCAGCAACGACTATTGGAGGTATGTCCCCTTCTTTCTAAACCTGATTTTACTTGGATATGTTATGTGAACTAATTTGTTTTTGATCCGTAGGTGATGAGGAGTGAGTATTGTAACCATACTCTTTACCGTCTCTTCAAGGCCAAGTCTCTTAAACTAGAAGCGAAACTCCGCCATCGTGAAGAAGTGCTTTCAAGTGCTGAAGTTGCGGCCTCTGCTAAAGATAGAGAGATAACTGAGCTGAAGGAGCTTCTCAAGCGCAAGGAGCAGCAAATCGTGGATGACGCCAGGCTCCGTTCCGAGCTAGCTTCGGTCAAGGAAAAGCTAGAAATGGCTGAGAAGAATTCATCGTCAATTACAGGTTTGTGCCTCCTCTTCTTTGCTTATCTGATGTTCCATATATGTTCTGAGTTGTCTTGTTCTTTCCTCCTCCCGCTGTATTATCTTCAGTGGGTGGAATCCCTGAGTTGATATGGCTTCGTAGCGAGAGAATTCTCCAAAAGGGTCGTATTGCTGAGTTAGTTGAGAAACTCAAGAGTGAATCAATGAAGTGGAATGCTCGCGCGGATGTCCACAATGCTATGGCCGAGGAATGGCGTCAGAAAAAATTTTGTTTGGTAGATCTGCAAAATCGAAACGATCACGAGCATGATTTACTCAACGGGGCTTTTTCATGGATGCGGGATAATCTCGCGGAAGCCCGCGGCCAGATTTCCGCCCTAGAAGTTAAGCTTAATGATATGGAAGAAGAATTGCGGGAAGCGCGCTCTTCTCATCCCTCTGATGTGCGGGTTTACATGCAACGTCTTGCCAAGGAAAGGGACTATGCTAGGGCGGAATCTGGCGCTCTTAGCCGCGCCTTATCCGCGTCTCGAGCTGATGTGGTTCGTCATGCTGAATATGAGAAAAACTTAGAGGTGACTATGTATCGTCTTAACAAGGGGTTGGAATCGAAGAATGATGAGGTTAACCGATATCATCATTATAACTCAATGCTTCGAGATGACCTTAGTGCGAGCCAATATGCTCATAATCTTCTGCAGGTAGACTATGATAGGTTATCGAATGAATATGATTATGCCGTAGAAGCACGGGATTCCGCGGTTAACCATTGTGAAGGTATATGTCTTTGTTATCGAGTGTGTTTTGTGTTGTATTTGTCATTATTCACCGTATTCTTCTAATATCCGCAGAGCTCCAAGGACATCTTCAAGCTGCGAATGACAAAGTTGCCGAAGCTCAGGCTAAGGTAGTTCAATTGGAGGGCCAGGTCCGCTACCATCGGGGTCTGGCCTTGTCTCGAGAAGAAGCGATGAAGCACGCTACTGAAAAGGCGGAGCATCTTTCCATTTCCCTAAATCAAGCTGAGATGAAGAGCGTAGCTATAGGCTTTGTGGCTCGTAAGCAGTTGGCGGAGGAGATTAACAGGACTCTTGGTGAGATTGAGTTGGATCTCAAAAAGACCTATGGCATAAGCAAGAGTTATAATCGTCGTCCCGTGCCCACGCTCCCTTCAGGTTCCTCCGGCCCCTCATCTGGTGGTAGTGTTCCTTCGTCGTTAAAGGAAAAGCCAGCGGATGGTGCTCCTTCTCAGTAGACCATATATAGTATGTTGGGGATTGATCTCAGTTGCTTAATCTTCTTGGAGTTTTTGCTACTTTTCTTGCTAGGTTCGTAATCAACTGGCGTGTAATAGATCAAACTTTAGCATCCAAATCTGAACTCGTATTATGTTGAATTCGTATCTGTTGGTTTTATAGATGAAATTAATATATTAAGTAATTCCGTAGATTTTGTAATTAAGTAGTTCCTTAGATTTTGTAATCCAGGGAACTAGTTTTGTAATCTGCGGGATTGGTTTTTCAACCCACGGATCTTGGTTTATAGAATTTGAGTGTAGTGTTCATGCAATTCCATAGGTTGGTATCCTCGGAATTGTCTTGCGACCTGTCACCCCGTTCAGCTAATTCCTGGGCCAGAGGATTACTGAGCGGTGGGGGTCTAGCCGGCGCTCAAGGATATCGCGGCTTATAACATTTCTTGGGTATCTCATTCCATGTGAAGTCACCTCCTGGTCGTACACTTATAGACACTTATGGGGGAGTTCAAGAGATTGCATGTGTATGCTTTGTTCGGGTTGTTCCCGGTGTATTGTAGTGAGTATGTTCCACGCTTTTTGCGGGACATTCACCTTATTAAAGTACAATGCAGGTTTTTAATGATAGTAACTGCACACAAGTTTACGTGGTTCATCCATAAGGCCTACGTTCACGGGGTAACGATAGTGTTGACTCTTTATTAAGATATGGGATGGTTTTCAATATACATTCATATTTTGTTATTTTGTTGATCTATTTATGTACGGATAGGTATGTGAGTGGTATATGTATGGATAGGTATTGAGTAGTTTGAGTAAATTGACATGAGTATGGGTATATACATGTGTCTCATATGGCATTGATTATGGGTATTGAGCGCATCGGGATGCGTATAGGTAATGAGTAGAGTTGTGTCAACTGAAGATGAAAGTTTGTATTGATTGAAAAGTTGAGGCGTGCTATTCCTCCATCAGAGATAGAAACATGCGGACTTGTAAGTCAATTTTCTTCTTCTGAAATGCATACGAAGGTGATAGATTATGGATAGTATGGCTTGAGATATTTGGCGTTCCACGGATGCCTGAGTATTTCCCCTTTCAAATTACGCAGATAGTAGGAGCCATTTCCTGCGACGTCGTGTATTACGTAGGGTCCGCCCCAAGTTGGTGCTAATTTTCCCCATTTCTTTTCTCGCTGGTATTGGGGAATGGTTCTTAACACATACTGGCCTTCTACAAAATTCCTAAGTTTTACTTTTTTGTTATATTCTCTGGCCAGCCTACGCTGGTAGTTTTCTATTTTTTGTAGTGCGGTCTCTCTTCTCTCTTCGAGATCATCAAGCTTTTCTAACATCATATCCGTGGTGAGGTTCTTCTCCCATGCTTCTGTATTTGTTGTCGGTAGTAGAACTTCCGTGGGGATTACTGCTTCCGCTCCATACGTGAGTAGAAATGGAGACTCCCCAGTAGCCGATCTTCGAGTTGTCCTGTATGCCCACAGAACGTTATGTAACTGCTCACACCATCGCCCCTTGTACTCGTCTAACTGTTTTTTGAGGATGAGTGCTAGGGTTTTATTTATGGATTCCGCTTGTCCGTTGCTCTGCGGGTATATGGGGGTGGATATGTTTTTTCGAATTTTGAAGGTGTCGAACAGCAAGTTGATATTTTTTCCTTGTAGTTGTTTACCATTGTCGGAAACTATCTCCGCGGGGATGCAAAACCTGCAAATGATGTTTTGAAATATGAAAGTGAAGACGTCTGAATCACGAATTCTCGCAAGTGCCTTGGCTTCTACCCACTTGTTGAAATAATCCGTAGCCACTATTAGGAATCTTATTTTCCTGGTTCCTGTTACAAGCGAGCCCACTATGTCGATGCCCCACCTTGCGAAGGGCCATGGACTGTCCACCGAGTTCAAATTTGTGGCTGGGGCGTGGATTCGCCTGCCAAATCTTTGACATTCCTCATACCTTTGCGCCGTTCTGGCCGCGTCTTGGATCATTGTTGGCCAGTAGTAACCCTGCGTCTTTGCCTTATCTGCAAGTGATCTCATTCCGCTGTGATTTCCCGCATCTCCTCTATGGATATCTTTCAGGATGCCATGTCCTTCGGATCGGGACAAACAACGACGCAATGGACCTAGGAATGATTTTCTGTATAAGGTTCCGTCTCTAAGCTCGTACATCCCTGCTCTGGATTGTATTTTCCTAGCTTGTTTGGTGTCCTGGGGTAGCTTCCCTTCATGGAGGAAAGAATGGACTCCGAGTCTCCAATCTTCTTCCCGATTGTAATCGTCGTCCTCATCTTCTTGTTGCATTATATCGTCGTCTTGGAAGTCGTCGAATATGAGCTCTCTGATATCCTCATCAGAGACATCCTCCATTGCGGACTTGCGTTGGTTACTCGCGCATATCTCCTGGAGCTTGATGGATGGTTCGTACACTCTTGTCACCTTGATTGCTTTGACATCTTTATTCTTTAGCATGGCCGAAACATAAGCCAAGGCATCTGCGTGCCTGAGTTCCTTCCTGAGCAGATGTCGGAACTTGATTTTTGGTATTTAGGAAACCAACGTTTGTACCAAATCCATGTATGCCATTAGTGTTTCTTCGTACACGTTGTATTCGTAGCATATCTGTCGGATGATTAGCTGGGAGTCACTGGTCAACCGTACTTCTTGTATCCCCATCTCGATTATCAAGCGGAGGGCGTGGACCACTCCTTCGTATTCAACGATGTTATTTGTATGGCCTTCGAATTCCAATCTGAATGCGTGTACGACCCTATCCCCTGTGGGTGTGGTGATAACGATGCCTAACCCCACGCCCTCTCTATTTTTGGAGCCGTCTACGAAGACCTCCCATTGTCGTGGGTTCGCCGGCTCAAGAATATCATTTGGTTCCTTTTGCTTTTCAATCTCCGGGGCACCCGCGGCTCTCCATCCCTGTATGCGCACTTTTTATTCGTTGTCCAGAGGTAGGTCTGCTAGGAAGTCCGCAAGTACTTGGGATTTCTGAGAGTCTTGAAGCTCATAGTGGATGCTGAATTGGTCGAGGTATGTGCTCCATTTTGCTATGCGTCCTACCTTTCCTGCCCCTTTGAGGATGGATTCTAAGGGTGCTCGACATGGGATACGTATGTCATGCGTCAATAAGTACGTTCTCAGCTTCACGGTGGACCATACGATGGCTAAAATCAGTTGTTCGATTCTTGTGTAGTTTCTTTCCGCGGAGTTCAGTGTTTTGCTGACATAGTAGATTGGTTGTTCCTCCTTTGTGTGGGTCCTGACAAGTACTGCGCTTACCGCATCATCAGTTGCTGCGATGTACAATGCTAAGACTTCGTCAGGGTCCGGTTTCTGAAGGATAGGGATCTCTGCTAGGTATTGTTTGATGCCTAGGAAGGCTTCTTCGCATTCTGCAGTCCATTCAAATTTTGTTCCCTTCTTCAATATGTTGAAAAAGAACTTGCACTTATCCAAGGATCTCGAGATGAATCTTCCCAAAGCGGCTATGGATCCGTTGAGCTTTTGTACTTCTTTTAGGTTCTTTGGGGATGGCATGTCTACTATGGCTCGGATTCTTGCGGGATCTACCTCAATGCCCCTTTTTGTCACCAGATATCCGAGGAATTTTCCAGATGTTACTCCGAAGGTGCACTTCTCCGGGTTTACCTTCATGTTGTGCCCCATCATAGCTTCGAAGATGTCCCTCAGGTATTGGTGATGGTTCTTCTTGAGTCTGCTTTTCACGAGCATATCATCAACGTATACTTCTAAGGTACCACCAATCCACGGCTTGAAAACAACATCGACCATCCTTTGGTATATTGCTCCTGCGTTCCGGAGTCCGAAGGGAATCCTTACGTAGAAATAGAGGCCATGGGGTGTGTAAAATGTTGTATGTTGCTAGTCCTCTTCTGCTAAAAATAGTTGATTATACCCGGCGTATCCGTCCATGAATGATAGATCTTCATACCCTTCTACCGCGTCGACTAGTTGATCGATGCTGGGTAGTGGGTAGCTGTCCTTGGGGCATGCTTTGTTCAAGTTGGTGAAGTCGATGCATATTCTGACCCCGCCATTCTTCTTTGGCACAATCACCATGTTATAGATCCAAGTGGGATATTTGACTTCTTTTATGAAACCATCCTCCAACATCTTTCGCAGCTCCGTTTCCACTGCTTTGTAATACTCCGTGGCCACCTTTCGCACCTTTTGGTATTACCGGGGGTGTGCCAGGTTTAATGCGCATCTTGTGTTGTACGATCTTTGGATCTATTCCGGGCATGTCAGATAGTTTCCACGCGAAAACGTCCGCGTACTCCTTTAGCAGTTTCACCAGAGAGGCTTCGCGTTCTTCATCCATCAGAGTTCATATTTTGATCTTCTTTGGACTCTCCTCTGTCCCGATGTTAACTTCCTTCACCGCCTCCAAGGATGTGAATGTGGGTTTTGGTTCCCCAAGGTGAGGAACTTTCTTTAATTGCTATTTGGCAGGCTCGTGTTGTTTGTTAGAAAGAGCGTCCTGGCTAGCAATTGATGTTGATGCTTCCGTGTTTCCTACGGAGTGCTCCTTGGATAATCTTTTCCCTGAGATTTCTTCAAGGTATTCATCGATGGCTTTGTCCTTCGATATTGCTTTGTTTTGAGCCCTACGGGTTCTCCTTTTCTCACCTTCTTCATTGTTGAGTTGCACCTGCATTTCCTGGCATTCCTTTGCGGAAGATTGATCACCCTTGATCTCCATTACTCCTAGCGGGGTAGGAAACCTAAGGAATTTATGGTAGGTAGCTGCGACTCCCTTAAGCTTGTGGACCCATCTCCGTCCAATAATGGCATTGTAGGGTGAAGGCGCGTCTACCACACTGAAACGAGCGTCAAATTTCATGGGGCCTGCATCCACATGCAAAACAATATCTCCGAGAGGCTTCGTAGCCATGACATTGAACCCATGGATGGTGTGGTGCGAGGTCGATAGTTGTTCATCATTAATCTCCATGCGTTTGAAGGTATCGTAAAACAGGACATTTACGGAGCTCCCTCTATCGATGAGGATTTTCTTTATGTTGCATCCTGCAATTGGCAAGGTGGGGATCAGGGGATCGTTGTGGTCTTCCATATCCTCCTCAATGTCCTCGATTTCGAAGGTTAGGGGTGCGTCCATACATTCTTCATGATTCTCCACTTCTTTCCCCTCTAAATTGTAAAGCTCACAATAGTCTTCAAATTGTTTCCTCAATCTTTTCCTTATCTGTGCAGTTAGGGTTGGTTCTTTGCTTTCTGAGCAGGATGTAGTATTCACTGTGCGGTTGCCTTCCGGTAATTGGACTTGTTTGCTGCGTTTGGTTCTATCTTCCGTTCCAGCCTTTTCGATATATTTCTTGAGATCCCCTGAATCTATCAGCTTTTGTATCACTATCTTGAGATTTTTGCACTTCTCTGTTGGGTGCCCGTTGAAGCAGTGGAAATCACAGTATTCTTTGGACTTCTCTGAAGCCGGTGGTTGCTTCCCCTTAGACCAGGGCCAGTCTAAGTTTTCGCGTTCCTTGATCTCCTTTAAGATGCGTGAGTAGCTGGTATTGAGCTTCGTGTAGACTTGATCTTCGAACCTTCTACCATTCCTTTTGGGGTCGTCTTTCGGATCCCTTTGGTAACCTCTTGATCCGCTTGCTTGTTCCGCGGAATTGGTCCGTGGAGGTCGTTGAGCCTGCGCTTTCGGGTTCTCCCGTTGAATTTCTTCCAACCTTGCATGTTTTTCGATGATTATCCTCAAATCTCCCTCTGTGGAGGGGATGATTCCGTGGATTTCGACAAACAATGGGCTCATCATGTCCAGAACCCACTTGTAACAGTTAATACTCACCACGGGATCCACATGTCCTATGGCTTGACATATCTTGTGCCACCTATCTGTGTATTCTCGAATGGATTCCTTGTAGTTGATTGCAAGCGAGAAGAGATTGTCCATTCCTGTGTTCACAACCTTGTTATACATGTAGGTGGCCAAGAATTTTTCGGTGAGCCGATCATACGAATCAATGGATCCTGGCTTGAGGTTATCAAACCAGGATAGTGCGGATCCTTTCAGGATTGAAGGGAAATATCTGCACAGTATAGCTTCATCGTAGTCCCACCTGGCCATTACCCTGTTGTAATATCGTAGGTGGGCAGCGGGATCCGCGGACCCGTCGTAATATTCGAAGGATGGGACCGGACATTTCTGCGGAATAGTAGCCGTAGCCAACTGGTGCGCTAGGGGGGTAGTGCTAGCCTCCTTCATAACCTGTTCTAGTCTTCCACCTCCTTGACTGGTCTTGATTTGGTTGATTTCTGCTAGAATTTCTGCACGAAGACTCTCCATTTCCAAATAATGCTCGTCTTGAATGGAAGACTGCGCCCTCTTCGTAGATCGCGACAATATGGCCTCATCTTCATCGTAATAGTCCGAAGTCTCCGGATGATAGTCTGGGTCAGACCTCCTGCTGTTACGCGCACCTCTTCGAGGTATTCTTCTTTGGTTACCTGCCGTAGGGACGATTTCGAGGATCGCCCTCCGGTCTTTATTTTGTATTGCATAGTTAGCCTCGTCTTGATGATTCCCTAGCTCCGTGTTTTGGAGGATCTTTTCTCTCAACTGCTGATTCTCTTGGGCTAGTAAGGCCACCGCGTCCGCGTATGTCTTCTGATTCCTTTTTAGCTCTTCTAGCTCCGCCGATATATCCGCAGACTGGTTTGACTCTTGACTTAGCGTTCCTGTCTGTAGTTGAGCTTGTCCGTCGGGAACTGCGGTATTGACTTCTTCCACCAGCTGCACAACCGGTTCGATCATCCCGTGGTATCCTGCTTGTAATTGTGCATTTTTCCCATTAATCGGCGGCATCCCGTACAGAGGGTCCTGGATTACTGAGTCTACTGCTGCTTCTTAGGGCTCAGTAGGTCTGGATGTAGCCATCGCTTTGGAGACGGCCGCTTGAGAAGCTACCACAGTAGGTGTAGCAGCGTTTGCCGCCGCAGTCTTCTGTGCTTCCATTGCAATGATGCCCACCTCTGAAAGTAATGCTCCTTCCGCTCCATTCTGCGTCTTGCCCCCGGCTATGAGTCTTTAGCCTGTCTGTTTGCTCCTTGTTATTATTGGCATAGTCCTAGGCACATATTTTGAAGGTACCTTCGATTTTCCTACGTCCTTGTTCTTTTCCATTGCAATATTCTGTAGAGAGGGCACGGAGGTAAACCGAGACAAAAGATTCACGGGTTAGCTGTTAGTTCATGGAATCCACAAGATAGATTTCTAGCGGAAAAGAGTTTATTCAAACTACTGGTCTTGCGAATAGTATGAAAAACATAGGTAGATGTACAGAATCAATTGAGATAATGGGGTCCAGGGGTTGTTATGAGGTTACCGGTAGAAAATAAGTATATAAAAAAAGTTAAAATATAGATCCGTCGGTTAGAGGTTATAAAACGCCCAGATCTGTTGGTAGAAAATACATTGGTCACAAATATGTGCAAAAAATAGCCCAAACACACAGATCCGGCAGTTAAAAAGTCGTAAGAGGCCCAGATCTCTGAGTAAAAAATACAAAGAATATAGATATGATGCGAAAAATGAGTTTAAAACGCAGATCTGTCTATGTTCTAAGTAAAGTTTTTAATGGAGAGGCTATAAAATCACAGGAAAAGATAAATCTTTTTACCGGGACAAGAGTCCCTGTTTCTAGCGCCAAATTGTGAACACGCAAATCACGTAGCCATCTCCGTGTCCACAACCAATCTTCGCATGTACAGAATGCATGCATTAAAGTACGAATATGTTATGAGATGCTGGGATAGATGTTGATTCATTGATTCCAAACCCCGCGGGTTTGTCATGATCTCCTCAACATCCATAACGATAGATCTAAGAAATATATATGAATATAAATGTAGACAAATGCGGAATGTAAATGAGACAAGGATTTATGTGGTTCAGCTCTAAGGCCTACATCCACAGGTCTGAGGGGGGTTTCACTATGTGGTAAACGATTACAAAAATAGTCGAAAGACTTTGGTGATCTCTGGAACCCGAAGGTTCCCCTCATACTTACTTCTCACTGATCTCTCTTATTCTCTCCCCTTAAAATTGCTCGACCCCCTCCCATGTAATATGAAGGGTCATATATATAGCTAATCTATGTGGGTCCCTTGGAAAAGAGCTGTTGTAACCTTATCTTCTTGTGTTTTGTGCATAGTCCGCGGACCTCTCTGTCATCCCGCGACTTCTATTATTCCTATGCTCATCACGCTGGCATACCCTTGTTTTTGTCGTTGGTCAACCGACACGTGCCCTTCGCGCCAGGCGGTGTCAGTCCTTCCCTGTCGTGTCTGTGTCAGTTGGACTTTCCCTAGCCGTTGATCATATCTTGCCTCGTGATGAGATAAAGTGTAGTAGGGAAGTTCTTTGGTGTTACGCGGGTATACCTTCCTTTGATGTTCCTTCATCTTCGATCGCTTATCTTGACAGATGGCGCACTATCTAGACCCGCGGATGTTCCCATGTGTCACCCACCTTTGTGACGTGGCTTCCACGTGGGGATGCTAGTACACGTGGCGAGGGAGGTAAATAAGTGTATCTACAGTAGGAAAACATAATTCTTACACCGAGGGTCACTGAATCCATCAAACTGCTTATTAGTATCAGATATCGAGATCATGTTGTATAGAAACTTCATTTCAAGGGCCATCCAATCTTGCTAAATAGAGACCTCATTTCAAGGCCCAAACTTAATTGTGACTATATGCTACTAAAAATGACATCACACTTTCCGGAAGTGTGCTCTGGGATGAGTCTATAAAAGTACATAACTCCACTATTCATAGTGTTATGGCCAAAGCTTATTTGGAAAAAATATATTCCAATTAAAAATTAAAAGATATGCGATAAAAGCGTTTTTAAAATTAGCGTATATCTTGAAATTATATGATCATTTTAACATGTATAACTCATTTGTAATAAATACACAATACTATTTTCACAAAATGTAAATCAATAATATTTTTCACATTAATACTTGAGACATCCTACTAGTATAACAACCATATTTAGCTAGTTGTAAATCAATGTACTTTTATAAATTGGTCAACTAGTTATATGAAGTTTCTGGGAAAGGATGAGGCGTCAATTTATATACTTAGTATGGTAAATAAAATCGACCTCAAATATTAATCAGGATCTAGCCTTGAGTATCAAAGGAATAAATATGAATCACAAGATATTAGAGTAAAAAATGGCTCCGGATCCCTTGTCCCCCTTTTCCGTGTGCCATGATGTCCCTCCAATTAGAGGCTGCCATGTGTCGTTTATTTCCTTCCCATTTAAAAACTAAACAAAAGTCTATTAAAATCGAGAAAGAGAATATATATTTCCTTTAATTCTTTCCATACCAGGAAACCATATGCAAACCAAGATCCAAACCTTTCTCTCCTCCTTGATGAACGAGTTTTCCATCAAACAATGAAACAAAAAATGACCAAAAATAATGAACAATTTTTTTTATAAGAAATTCATAATATAACCTGATCTGATAGGTTAAGATGATCTTCCTATAGCTCATTAGACTCCGTCTATTATGAAGGACCAGTGGGCTGGTAAAAATCGATTCACTAATTACGGGCATGGCTTTCACGTTCAGAAAGGTTGTGTGTTATACATATCTTCATTTCTCCAACTCCAATTCATAATATGGTTGCTTATCTTCTCTCTTTTGACTGTAAATATTTATATTTTATACTCTTTCCCGATTTAAGTAGATTCATTTAATGATAAATATATGGGTAAAAAATTGAAACCACATGGCAGCGCTTAATTGGAGGGACACCATGGCACATGGAAGAGGGGGACAAGGGATCCCGACCCGTAAAAAATATGCTCAATATTTCTTGGCAAATGAAGTTTCCAACTCCATTTTGCATCAACATATAATTTTTTTAATTAGAGAAAGAAAAATACAATTCGAACACACAAGTTAAAATTAATGAGAAGGAAATGTTTAATGACCATTAATCAGAATCAAACAAGATAACGCTCACCCCAAATCAGAAAAAGGGTTTCGGTGACCGTTAAATATATAAACCACTTTTCATGATATTATGGATTGTTTCTACTTAATTCATCACCATCGAACACATATTTCTTGAGACATTTAAAAATGAGAGATTTTGTTGTTAAGCTTCAAACTTTCGTGCCCAAACCTTTATTCTACTTATAATTGCAAATAGATGACTATTTTACCAAGTCCATTTTATTTTTGGTCTCATTGTCTTTCGAGGAACTCGCGAATAAACTTTTCAAGCTTCGTAACCACAAAAGAAGAAATATCTTTTTTTTTAATAGGAAAAATGAAATGATATTAATCATTCAAATTGGTGAACATAGAGTTTTTCTCTCATAATAGCTAAGATCCATTTAGGAGGATCATTTTCCCAGCTAGTGCTAGTAGACATACTGACTGCATCTTTTGCTAATAAGTCAGCTACACTGTTTGTTTCCATTGAAACATAAGAGATCAACCAATTATTAAAAGACTTAAGACACTCAACACAATCTCTAACTATAGAATTATTTTGCCATCTGACAGCTCCAGCTTTGCCATTTAAAGCATCCACAACATTCCTGCAATCCCCTTCAATATGAATATTTAATATTCCTTTTCTTTTTGCCAGTTGAATATCTTCAAATGCTGCAAATGCTTCAGCCTGCTCTGGATTGTCTGCTACTGATGGGATACACCTGGCTCCTTGGAAATCACATGCATTATTAATCAGAATTAGTCATGTTCCCATACACTTAGTTTCTTTGTAGAAAGAGGCATCAAAATTGATTTTAATGAAACTGCCTAAGGGAGGCTTCCATTGCACCATAGCTCTACCACTTGTAATATGTATCTGACTATTAGCTTGCTTTGCTAAGTTATCATTCCATTCAAGGATTGATTTATTAATCTGCTGAACTAATTGATTAACCTGCATCTTGGCATTGTCAAAAAAAAAAAAAAACAGCACATCTTGTCTTCCAAATATGCCATAGAATATGTCCTACACAAACTAGCATAGTAACATTAAGCATTCTACTATTATTGGAGCCATTGTTAAATCAACTAGTAATCCAGTCAACCAGAACAGAATCAGAAAATAAGTTCATAACAACAACTTCCATACCTTCCCAAACCTGCTTGGAAAAACTACAATTCAAGAAAAGATGATCCACAGTTTCATTTGTTGTATTACAAAAAGGACAAATAGGACTAATGTCATGCATATGCCTAGAAATTCTATCTCTTACTGGCAGACAACCCTGAACAGTCTTCCATAAGAAATGCAAAATCCTTTGTGGCAGTTTCATTTTCCAAAAAAGTTTCCAAGGGAAGTCTTCCATAGGGATCCTAATTTTTATGATTTCATTGACAGTATCATTATCAAACAAGGCATTAAGAATATCCATGTTCCACCTGTTACTATTAGGCACAATAAGTTGATCAACAATAGTCATATTATTAGATTGAAACCTAGTTGATAAAGTAGAAGAAATTGTAGGCACCCAAATATCTTTCCAAATGGAAATATTCTTACCATTACCTATTTCCCAAACAATAATGTCTTCTAATAATATTTAAACCTCTGCATATCCCCTCCAAATCTAACTGCCATTGGTATTGACATTATGGAGAGGACTATGATCTGGAAAATACTTATGACTGAGAATTTTAACCCATTCAGCATTAGTTTCAGTTAGCATTCTCCAAGCAAGTTTTGCAAGAAGAGCGTTATTTAACTCAGCAGTCTTCCTAATGTTTAAACCACATGAAACCTTAGATTTAGCAACACTGTCCCACTTTTTAGCAAAAAAACCTTTACCGCATTGTTTTTTATTCCACCAAAAATTCCTCTAAATACTATCTAACTTGTCAGTTAGTTTCTTAGGCATGGGAAAAACTGCTAAATGATGTGAAGCTAAGGTTCCCAACACAGATTGCACCATAACAGTTCTAGTAGGTTGATTCATATTCTTACCTTTCCATCTAGAGAGTCTGTCATTAAATTTCTCAGGAAGATGACTAAAAGTCTCCATCTTATTTTTTTGTATTAAGATAGGTACACCTAAGTACTTATCTTTAAGACCTAAGGTCTTAATGTTAAGAATACTAGCAATTTTATTTTTCACATTACTATCCATTTTAGGGCTGAAAGCCATACCTGATTTCTCAAAGTTGATGGATTGACCACTATACTTACTGAAATTATTTATGATGTTATCCAAAGTCCTAGCTCCTTGAAGACTGGCCTTAGCAAAAATAAGACAATCATCTGCAAAAAAAAAGATGGCTAATGGCAGGACTAGAAGTAGAAACTTTGATACCCTGCAAAACTCCATCCATTTCAGCTTTAACCATAAGTCTAGAAAAACAATCCATAACAATTATAAAAAGATAGGGAGATAAGGGATCTCCCTGTCTAAGACCCCTTGAAGGATAAAAAACCTCACCTAGAGAGCCATTTAAAAGCATAGAAGCTGAAACAGTAGAAATGCATTCAAATATCATGTCACACCAATCTTTATGAAAACCAAGTTTCCTAAGAATATCAATCAAAAAACCCCACTCAATTCTGTCAAAAGCTTTTGACATATCAAGTTTAACAACCATTAAACCCTTCATAGCTTTACATTTTTTTATGGAATCAACAAGTTCATGAGCAATAACAATATTGTCGTTATTTTCCTAGAAGTTAAGAAAGCATCTTGATAAGGGCTGATGAATTTATCCATAACCTTCTTAAGTCTACTAGCAAGAAGCTTACTAATAATTTTATAGGCTACATTACTCAAACTAATTGGTCTGAAATCTTGAGGAGTTTTGGGACCATTGTTCTTAGGAATCAAACTAATGAAAGAATGATTCAACTGTTTTAAAAGATGTTTAGATTGAAAAAAAGCTTGTACCATCTTAACAGTATCATCACCAACAACATGCCACATTTTTTGGTAAAAACATGGAGGATATCCATCAGGACCAGGAGTAGTCCATGGCTGCATTTGAAAAGGAATATTTCTAACTTCCTCACTAGTAGGAATTTTAATAAGCATATCATTTTTGATGGACTGACCACTATACTTACTGAAATTCTTTATGATGCTATCCAAAGTCCTAACTCCTTGAAGTCTGGCCTTAGCAAAAATAAGACAATCATCTGCAAAAAAACAGATGGATAATGGCAGGACTAGAAGTAGAAACTTTGATACCCTGCAAAACTCCATCCATTTCAGATTTAACCATAAGTCTAGAAAAACAATCCATAACAATTATAAAAAGATAGGGAGATAAGGGATCTCCCTTTCTAAGACCCCTTGAAGGATAAAAAACCTCACCCGGAGATCCATTTAAAAGCATAGAAGCTGAAACAGTAGAAATGCATTCAAATATCATGTCACACCAATCTTTATGAAAACCAAGTTTCCTAAGAATATCAATCAAAAAACCCCACTCAATTCTGTCAAAAGCTTTTGACATATCAAGTTTAACAGCCATTAAACCCTTCATAGCTTTACATTTTTTTATGGAATCAACAAGTTCATGAGCAATAACAATATTGTCGTTATTTTCCTAGAAGTTAAGAAAGCAGCTTGATAAGGGCTGATGAATTTATCCATAACCTTCTTAAGTCTACTAGCAAGAAGCTTACTAATAATTTTATAGGCTACATTACTCAAACTAATTGGTCTGAAATCTTGAGGAGTTTTGGGACCATTGTTCTTTGGAATTAAACTAATGAAAGAATGATTCAACTGTTTTAAAAGATGTTTAGATTGAAAAAAAGCTTGTACCATCTTAACAGTATCATCACCAACAACATGCCACATTTTTTGGTAAAAACATGGAGGATATCCATCAGGACCAGGAGTAGTCCATGGTTGCATTTGAAAAGGAATATTTCTAACTTCCTCACTAGTAGGAATTTTAATAAGCATATCATTTTCTTCATTAGTTATACAAGGCACAATATCACCAAGAAAATCATCTAGATTTGGGGGATTAGTAGATCTACCAATAGCAGGAAAATGATTCCTAAGTTCACTAGCAAAACATTTCCTATCAGTTATCCAAACCCCTGTATCAGATTGAAGTGTCTCAATTTGTGTCCTTCTTTTCCTATATTTGACTTTATCATGCAGATATTTCGTATTTCTGTCATCACAAGATATAACATTCTCCCTAGCCCTTTGCAAATAATAATTATGTTTAACTTGATACCAATAGTCCAACTTGTTTTCTAATTCATGTAACATACTACTGAAATCACTAGCACCAGTATGTTGAGTAAGATTAGCTATCTGATCCTGGATGTCCCTAATTTGAGTTTGGAAATTTACAAATTTATTATGATTCCAATCCTTAGGGATAAATTTAACATTCTTGAGACACCTAGTAAGCCTGAAAGTATGAGAACCATTTTCATTTGTCTTCCATTTAGATTCAATAAGCTCAGTACAGGACAAATCATTTAACCGACATTTGTTAAACCTATAAAGTTTACCAGTATCATTAACTTCTCTATCACAAACTAACAAGATAGGACAGTGATCACTAGCATGAGGAACAAAATGATACACCACACAATTTGGGAAGAGATTTAACCATTTACCATTACAAAAAGCCCTATCCAGTCTTTCTAGAATCAAATTAGGAAAACTTCTCTTATTAGACCAAGTATAAGGATTACCAATATAAGGAACATTTGAGAGATTCAAATTATTAAGATGATCATTCACAAAATCAAGATCAGTCTGACTAGTATAATTACCTCCTACCTTATCCTCTCTACTAGTGATGAAATTAAGATCACCCACTACAACCCAAGGGCAGTCAAAATTACTAGCAAGTATGGAAAGAAAATCCCACTGGTCAGTAATACCTTGCTGATTTAGAGCTCCATACATTAAAATAATCAAAGATTCATCACTCCTAGCATTAATCTGAGTATGACAAATAATGAAATTGTTATTATCATCAACAATGTCAAGGATAATTCCATCTTTCCATAGAAGGAAAATGCCACTAGAAGCTCCTATAGGGTTGACATAGCAATAGTTCATTAAACCCAAGCTTTGAGTATATCGAATCATTTTCTTATCCTGATTTTTGGTCTCAGCTAAGAAAACTAAATCAGAATCATTAGATTTAACTAAATCACTAAGATGATACCTAGTGAATTTATTCCCAAATCCATGCACATTCCAATACAACACTTTCATGGTGATAAGATCACAGATTGTAATAGACCAAATTAGTTTAGAAAATAAATAAACCAGAAGGAGAGAAATTATAACAGTTAAGTGAAAAACCCCAATAATAAAAAAATTAGGTTTTAGAGCAAAAGAATTTAGATTCACCTTCAGTTGATTTGCAGCCATTCCATGTTGATTCATTGTAGCCCCTCCACCAGTATTGCCTCCAAAGCTATCAAATGCCATGTTTGCTCTCTTTGATTCTAATATAGCATAAGGATTCAAAAGATTCCCATTCCCACCAAACTGTTCTCCAGGTGAATCAGTTCCATCGATCATATTCAAATCCCTCTGAAAAATTGAATTTGTATGTGAGTTCATGTTTCCATGATCAACCACCATATCACCATTCAAATTTTCATCTTCTCTTGCTCTCTTAGACTTTCTACCATCTTCATCCTCCTCTTCCACTGCTTGAACTATATTCTCAGCCCCATCAATATTCTTCAGCCCGACATTACTAGCAGCACCCTCATTTATGATATAGGTTGCCAAAAATGCTTTTCCTTCTTTTGTTTGGCTCCAGACTAAATACTCAGCATCCGTCATTGTTTCTACTTTCAACTCCTGAGCTTACCTTGCGCACTTCTCCTTCACATGTTCCACCACATAGCAGTCTTTACATATATTGTAAGGCTGATCCACAAAGTGATAGATAACCCAGATTCTTTGACCATCTGCAGTGTCAATCCACCCTCCTCTTCTCAAAGGCTCTTTAAGATCAACTTCTATATAGACAGTGTTAGTGACACTACCTCTAGTTTGTCTTCTCCGACCTTCCGGAAAAACTCGTTTTCCAATATCCTTACAGATATCTTCACAAAGCTTATCTGTTAATAGGATCTGGCTAATATTCCTCAGTTTAACATACCAAACTTTGCTTTTAAAAAGAAGAAATATCAGAATAAGGACATTTAACATGCAAAACTCGTGATAATACGCTTTCTACTAAAGTTATCTTATCATCCTTTTGAAAGAAAAACCTCTTCCATGTTGTTAATTTATTGTTGAACTAATCAAGGATCTTATGTCATTTGTCTACACCCTTATATTTGTAGCTTACTAGGAGTTATAATTATAAAAAAATTGCAGGTAAAATCCCTATTTACATATCTATAATCGGGACGACCGAAGGGAGTCCCATTTGTACTATCACTATGGGGTCTAAAAATGCATTTCTTGCAACGCTTTTCCTACATTTTTAATCGATTCAATTGAATGAGTATTGGTAGTTTTTTCTCGAAATTGAGTCAGCAATCGGAGAGTCATCGTCCCCGACTACGGTTAGGAGCGATAAAAACGAATGAAAGTAGACCCAATTGACGGCTAATACGGCATGAAAATGGTCAAAAAACTGTCACCTAAACTTTTAATCTTGATCGTTGATTGCCAACAAAATTCAGCCATCCGATCTACAACTGTTACAGAAATGTTACAAAATTGTTACAATATAAGTGTTACGCGATTATAACGCTTATGAATGTCATAAAATTACTGTTGCAAATATTGTTGCAAAAGCTGTTACAAATTGCGTCACAAAAAACAAGCCCCCTATTTTGGTCATCCCAGCACTGCTGAAGCAGTCATCTAGTAAGTTTTAGCAGAAGAAGTAAATCTGCTGATACAAACATATACATAAGAGAAAAGGTCTCAGCTGATATTCATAGGTACTCGATTAATAGCATTGACCAAAGACATATATCTTGTCTATATAAAGTTATGGAGCCCCTCCAATTAATGGTAAGTGTATTTTCTTTCTTTTCTTGAAAGAAGTAGTACTTTTTATTGGAAATTAACTTTTCTGGGGTATGAGCGCCCCGTCAAAATCATCCATTACAATTGCATTTAGGAACGACAGACATGCATTGTCCCAAACATATAAGTGTTTATGGTTCCTCTTATTTGTAGTCGTTTCTCGACCGCATAGTGTCAAAAAACAGCTGAGTTGTAGTTGTGTTTTAAAACCCGGACCTGACCGGCCGGTCCAACCGGTGAATCAGTCCTAAAACCGGGTTGGGTGAGTAGTGACCTAATAATCAACCTAAAAAACTGGTGAACCAGATAAATCGACCGGTTGAACCCGTGAACTAGCTGGGTTTATAACGGTTCAACCGTATCCAGTTATTACCTTCTCAAAAAAAAAATGTGTTCATTTAGGATCGAAAAAAAAATGTGTCCATTTAGGATCGAACTAGTGAGGCTGGGTGAGTAGTGACCCAATAATCAACCTAAAAAATATGTGAACCAGATAAACCGGTCGGTTGAAATGGTGAAATAGCGCTGGGTTTATAACGGTTCAACCGTATCCAGTTCTTACCTTCTCCAAAAAAAAGTGACCCAATAATCAACCTAAAAAACCGGTGAACCATCTGGGTTTATAATGGTTCAACCGTATCCAGTTCTTACCTTCTCAAAAACAAAAAAACAAATAGTGTTCATTTAGGATCGGAAAAAAATGTGTTCAGTTTTTTAATCCAATTAACCCAGTGGTTACCGTATCTAAACTTTACTGGTTCAATCGTATCCAATTCTTACCATATCTAAACTTTATCATCTAAGTTAGTCAATCCTTTAACCCAATTAATCATGTGGTTCACTGGTTGGACCTGATGGACCCAACCCAGTAATTTTACTGGTTTAATGTCCGGTCTGGATTTTAAAACATTGTGTTGCAGATGATAAGTGTCTAACAGCTGAGTTGGTTCGAATTTCGGTGGTCATATCAAGAAAGTTTGAGTTCAACTTCTATCTACATTGTGGTTTGGTTTTTCTTTTCATATTTTCTCCTAACTACCAGGATTTGCGGTAACAAGCCGAGTTTTTGTTAGAAAAATAAATAAAAACAAAGACGACCTCAAAGGGATACTCTAAGTTGGCAAGTGAACTGCCATTAATTTAGGTCTTAACAAATACATTATAACCCTTTAAAAAAACAACAACAACAAATACATTGTAACCATGACCAAGAATTAACACTAAGGAACAAGGAAAAGGAAAATAGTTCCAAATACCTTTTCATATAACCGAAGGGTATGTACACGCTGGTCGTGAGATCCAACATATTGAATATACATTTTAATACTTGTCAAAAAGATCAATTTAATGATCTAGTTACTACATAATTAAGACCATAATGCAATTGATGACTTCATCTCAATCAAGATGATCGACCATCTTTAATTAGGGAATCCTTCATGGATATTTGCTTGTTTCTACTTTCTAGTGGATTAACAGCCATTCAATAAGGTATCCTCATTAACTGCTACCAAGATTATTAATGGCCATAAATGCATAAACTCTATTATACGAGAGAGAGAAAAAAAAGCCAAGTTTCAAAATAATATGAATGCAGAGAGTAAATGAACATTTTTTTTTTTTCGGAAAAGAGGCTAGCCTCAAATGATATACTGATAAAACCGATTAAAGAAATCGGAAACCTTACAGAGATTTTTCAAGATCATAAAAGTTGTAGTAGCTCCACCAATTATTGTCTATCAATTCTATCCCTTCATAACTAAAAACATCTTCAAAAGACCTTTTCTCTCGTAAAGGATAGGACCAAACATAAAGGGCCAAACTGATTTTGAAAACAAAACCGGTATGTATCAAAACACAAATCTGAAAAAGCGGGGGTCTAACAACCACACCCAATATTTCGATTAGCAATCTGTATGGACAACTCCGAGTTGCTTTCTAGAAAATCAACTAGACAGTCAGACTCAATCAATAGAAAATTTCTCAAGGAGTTTATTATCTCTATCTCTCAATTTGATTTACTCAAGCAAATACAATCTGCGATTCTTAATCAAGGAGAGATAACTTGGATGGTACCAAAGACCAATATCCAAGTGTCAATCAATTTAAATCAACAACAAATAAGGTCGGATATTATATTTGATTGAACAACGCACAACCTTTATTATTTCAATTATATAACAAAATATAATGCGGAAAAGAAATAACACATACACCAGAATTTTGTTAACGAGGAAACCGCAAATGAAGAAAAACCCCGGGACCTAGTCCATATTAAACATATACTGTATTAAGACGCTACAAACACTAGCCTACTCCAAATTAACTTCGATCTGGACTGTAGTTGAACGCCAACCAATCTCACACTGATCCAAGGTAGAGTTATGCTCATACGCCTCTGATCCCAGCAGGATACTGCGCACTTGATTCCCTTAGTTGATCTCACCCACAACCAAGAGTTGCTACGACACAAAGTCGAAGACTTTAATAAACAAATCTGTCTCACACAGAAAAGTCTACAAGATAGATAAATTCGTCTCCCATGAATAAACCTATGAGTTTTGTTCCGTCTTTTGATAAATCAAAGTGAATAGGAAACAATCAATAAAACCAGACTTATATTCCCGAAGAGCAGCTCAGTTTTATCAATCACCTCACAATAGTCTTAATCGACGCAGCGAAAAATGATATTGTGTAATCACAAACGATGAGACGAAGATATTTGTGATTACTTTTATATCTTGCATACCTGAGATAGAAATTTCAAGCCAATTATTGTAATCTTACAATAGAAACAGCAAGATCAGATCACACAACTACGATAAAAGTAGTATCGGTTTGGATTCACAATCCCAATGAAGTCTTTAAGTCGTTAACCTGGTTTTAGAAGAAGAAAACCAAAGGTTAAAGGAGAATCAACTCTAGCTTAGCATAACTAGTATTACACAAAATGTGTGGGGATTAGGTTTCCCAGTTGCTAGAGTTCTCCCTTATATAGTCTTTAAATCAGGGTTTGCAATCAATGTTATCTTAGTAACAAATTATTCAATATTCACCGTTAGATGAAAACCTGATTAGATTCAAGCTAATATTTATCAACCGTTAGATCGAAAACTTAGCTTGTCATACACACATGTACTAGACAATTTTAGTTTCGTGTAACCGTACCCAAACTTGTACATTAGTTGATTCAACACTAGTTAACCAAATGGTTAGCCAAATGATAACTTTCATATCAACCATATTCTTCTTCACCATAATTAGTCCAAATGACTCAAATGAACTAGTTATAGAGTTGTTCAATTGCTTAGATCTTTATGTACTACACAAAACATAATTGAAGCAAAAATGATATGATTCACTCGAAATGATTCATGAACTATAAAGCCTCGGTTTGCAATAGAATTCCTTAGTTTATTAAGATAAGTTTACAAACATCGTTTTTAGACATAACCTACTCAAGTTCGCGGACTGGGTTCGCGGACTTAAGTTCCCGGACGGAGTTCACAAACTCCAGAAGAAATTCTCGGACTCGAGAACTACGCTAGTTCGTTGAATGGGTTCGCGGACTGAGCTTGTATGCTGAGTTCGCGGACTGATCTCACGCACTACTCCGGTTTCACTTGATCAACAATGTTCGCAAACTTCGGTTCAAGCAATAAGGACTTATACATATATGTGTTGCTACAACAATGCTTATATCCTCCAATGGTTATATTGTCTAAACTCTCATTTCAATCATTGAAACATTCTCAGAGGGCGTTATATAGTTGTTATTCACAAGCTATTTTTCGTCAGAGCGATTTCCAAAATGATTGAAACATAGCATGAATTTCGTCACTAGGTAAAGATGAACTTGGCTAAAGCAAAAGCTTTACCAACACATATTTCGAGAAATAGATAAGTGAGATATACTCAGGCCGAAATATCACATGTATATAATCTTAGTTTATATAGTAATACGACTTTTGTCCCAAGATAGGAGATAGATTAGATAGACTTTTGAGTGATAGATAAGTTCAAGTCTCCACATACCTTTTAGTCAATGAAGATCCACTGGTTCCTTGAGTAGTCCTTCGTCTTGTATGATGATCGCCATGGAGTTCTTGAGCTCAACTACACGTTTTATCCTAGCCCGAGACCTTAGCTATAGTAGACTAGAAATCAAGACTTTATAGTTTTGATCACTAACATTGAAAAACATGCTTGAGATAGCAACGCATGCAAGTTCGACCGAGAAATGCTCTAAAAATCTCCCCCTTTTTCAATTTTAGTGGCAAAACTATTAATACATATGGAATACAAAAAATATATAAATAAACTTTGTAGCTCCTATTCCACATGTCTTATCTTCAACATTACTCGAAATCTTCGTCACTTCCAAGTAGTCCAATGATCCCAAAGGTTGCAAGTTTAGCATCATCGTTGTTGAAAATCCGTTTCTATAACAATGAGAAAAGCAGTGGTTCTTAATCATTGTTATACAGTATCATAGTATTATTACATAACGTCAAAGTCCAATTGCATCACAACTTGAACAACAATACTATGGTGATACTTCACTCCTCCTTAGTCAATAATCCATCTCACATGGAAACCACTCCCCCTTACATAATGATCCGAAAACCATATGTATTTGTAGTATGACCTACATATTAATTCCCCCCCTTTTTGTCAATAAAATTGGCAAAGGTACAAGAACGGGATCCTAATAAAATTTACGTAAGAGACATTTCATGACCAAAGGTAAATGTATATCATCTTGTTTAGATGAAATAATAAAGAATATGCTAAATGCATTCATCAAGGAGTTTATAAAGATACAAGATAACCCCTATAATATTCCACAACCACACTCCCCACAAAGATTTGGCAATTATGCACAAGTTCAAAAGAACTCTCTCCCATATAATGTCATTCCCAAGGGAACAACAAGAGTGACCTTAATTTCAAAAGAAAAGAAGGATTTATTTAGGCTCAACAAATTACATACAAGTATGAATTTGGAATCCAACAAGAAATATTCAATCAAATTAACCAAAGCGAACCAAGATTAATTTGACTAAATATGCTCAACACAAGTAAACTTATGAAGGCTTAATAATTCGATTAGATTATTCACAAGAGAACTCATAATTAATCTAACCGGAATACAGAATTAAACTAATCACAAGTAATCAATTTAACCGTATATACTCACATAAGAAAATCTATGAAGCCATGACTAAGTTAATCACAAAAAAAACCAACCCAGCCAATCATGATCAAATATGAGAAATACTTACGGAGTCATAACAAAATAATCACATAAGATGATTGATTTAGTTCAAAGTACTCGACATAAAGTACCTTACGGAACACAACTAAGCTAATCGCAAAAATAATCAACTTGGTTGTCTAGTGCTCAACATAAGACACAATATGTAGTCTCACAGTAATACACAAAAAATGGATCAGAGAAGATCAATTACTGCGGAATACACAAGGATTCATTCTATGTTTCCATCACCATTTGCACAATGACACACATTAGACATAATCCTTGAATCACAAAAGATTTTAACCTATCTTACATCAATACTTGACAATATAGGCTTAAATTTTGTGTTTTGCCAAAAATCTATTCATTCTTTTATCAATATTTGCATATCAATTCACGAACGACTTTACTTTTGACAAAATATGGGACAGTTAAGTTCACGGACGTAAACACACATATCCCATAAAAATATTGCAATTGTAGTTGCAGAATAACCTACAACTACACCCTCAATAGAATTAGTAAAAACTCAAGAAGTTCTTGATGATGAATGACAATTTTCTTATTAATGTTCTCAATTGATTACAAAGAAGTATCTAAATGGAATTAGAATAGTTACAACTTTCTCTATTCTCTTTCCTAAGATATTTTCTAACACTCACTAAAAGAACCTCTCGAATTTTACATTTGAACTCCTATTTATAGTAAAACATATACAGCTGTACATGAATTGCGAAGTATCGCAACTCATACTCGCAACATTATTCCATCCTCGCAAAACTTCATACTTCTCCGCGCTTCTTCTATCATCGTATCATTTTATAACTCTTTTCTCCTTTATTTATTACGATACTCGTGAATTATTATCTTGCGATATTCAGTACCTACATCTTGCCTCTTCTCATGTCAATTCTACGAAGAAGAAGTGATCGTGAGAACATAACCGTTACTTAGTATTTTTTAAATTTGGACACGTCTTTTATAACCGTTCTTTTCTAGTTATTCCCTTATATAACTCCTTTATATTCTCTTCCTTTTCTTCTTCTTATTTCCGCAATTCTATCTTCTACTCATACTCTCTATTACTGTTTTCTCTGCAATTTCTTCTTCTACCATATCTTCATGAGTTCTCCAAGGTAATTTCCTTCTATCTCTGCGTATTTCATTTGTTCTCCTCTTTAATTTTGTATAATTTGTTATCTGATTTTGGTTTATTTCAGCAAAATAACTTCTCAGATGAAATCTCAACTAAAAAATCCAAGCCCTAATCCACGAAGAAGAAAATCTGAGAATCAAAAGGTAGTTAAAATACTTTGCCTTCTTTCCTGAACAATATATTGTTGCCTCAGTTTTTAATCTACATTTTGATTCGCAGGTTGGCGAAAAACCAAATCCTGGTAAGAGATCTCGAATAACTAAACCCACACCATTAATTCCGATTGATGATTTCCTTCCTGAAGTTGATAAGGAATTTTCCTCTCCTCCTCGTGAAAATTCTTCTTCACAAACTCCTGCCTCTACTCCATTACCTACCTTTCAATCTCCCATCAGTGTCAATTTATCAACACTTCTTCAAGATCAACCCTCACAAAATATTTCTTCAACCTCTTCTCTTGAAAAACAACCTTCGCAAAATATTTCTTCAACTTCTTCTCTTGAAAAACCTATCTTGTCCCCAAATCCTTTGAGTGCTATTTCCCCAGACAATTTGCAGCTTGCTCTTATTCCTTCAAATTCTTCTCCTCTTCCTCAGGAAATTCGAGATGGAATTTATTCAACTTTCCGAATGTTATCTGAGATTTTGACCAATACTGCGAAGTCTACTAATGTTCGTTCGTAATATGAGTTTTGCGAAGTTCTAAATAATTTCGTCAATCCAGACATTTCTTCTTCACGTCAATCTTTGGAAAAAGAAATTGAATTGCTTCGCCAGTCTTTGAAATCTTCTCAAGCAGAATGCGAGGATCTCCGTAAAGAAAATTATCGTCTTCAAAATGATTCTCTCGACTGCGCGATTCTTCGCAAAAGAAATGATGAACTGAAAGGTATGATTGCTTATCTTCATATTTTCCATTTTATTTACTTATATTCTTCATATGCTTGAAACATCCATTAAAACCCATTCCCCTTTATAGAATCCATCCAGAAATGTAGAAGATTGGTACTTCACCATGAATCAGATGCAACAGAATATCGAACCAAGCATGAAATCCTCTCAAACCAATTCTCCCATTTATCTAATCTTTACTCGTGTGCTCTTGACAACTCTGATGCTCTTTTTCAAGAGAATACTCAACTAATATATGATCGAATTTTTTTTGAATGATGACATATCTCAACTTTTTTCTTCCTTAACTAAAGCTAATTTGAGAATAGAAACCTTATTAGAAGAGAACAAAACCTTATCAGAAGAGAAATGTTCGTTTTTGAATACAATGATTGTTTCTTCGCAAGAATTAAAGACTCTTCAGAATAAATGTTGCGATCAAGAAAATCTTCTTTCTTTGTTGAAAGGTGAACTTGAGGAATTAAAGAAGTCTTCAGATGTTGAAAGAAATTCCTTTGTCATTGAGAAGAATTCCCTTATTAATAAGAATATAGTCTTGAGTGCTAAGAAGAATCAACTTGAAGAAGATTATTCGTCATTAAAAAGTCTTAATGCCAAACTTGCGAAGGATAAAAAATTTCTCCTTTCTAAAGATCAAAAGCTTCAATCTCGACTTAAAGGATTAGTTGGTGATGGTTTTGATAATGCGATGAATCATATGAAGAACTGTTGTTTATCTTTAACTCAATCTCTAACTTCGCAAAGAGAAGGTAGCCATTAAAATTTGACTGCCTCTGGTATATCTTTAAATTTCGTTATACTCGCAAAATTTATCCTTTGAATTTTGTTTTATTTGCAAAATCTGAGAATCACCTTCGTGATGTGAAAGCTGGATTAGAAGCCTCTTGTTCCGAGCTTCGTAAGAAAAATGCTTTGCTTTCTACCCGCTTAATCAACTCTCGTGACCGTGCTACTCGGAGATTCAACTATCTTGCTTATTCTAAAGATATCGAAGATACCAACCATCAAAAAGCTATACTTCGTGAAAGTCATCTGAAAGCTCAAGTCTTTATGAATAATATTCTCTTGTCAAAAGCCTTGCCTCCTGTGAAAATTACTCCTCTGAAAATATTTGATGATGAAGTTGCTCGTGAGCCTGATAGTGATTTCGACTATGAGAGTGATGATGAAGATCTTGATGATGAGAAAGAATCTGTTCCTCAAGGAGATGTTCCTGCTGTATATTCTTCAAAGGATGATATCTCGCAAAAGTCGAAAGATGCTAATGACCCTATTCACCTTAAAGATCCAGCATAGAGTGTTGATGAAGCATGATAACATTCTTTTTTTCAGTTTATTATTGACTCTCCTGTATTCCTTTCTTTTGAATTCCTTCCCTTAGTTACTGTTGGTTTTCTTTTTGTGAACAATTCTATTTTTTAAGAAGTACCTCTGATATTTTGCGAAGATGATTTATCCTTTCTTAAGAAGTATATCTGATATTTTGCGAAGATAATTTAACCTTTCTTTAATTAAATTTCCCCCACTTGATCATATGAAGAGAAATAATATATAACTCACAAATAAGGCTTAGTATCTCCTTTTCCCCCTATTATTTCTCTTTAAATGATTAAACATTGTTTGAAGTATTAAAATATCTGCCTCGGTTTATCTTACGAAGTTTCAACTTGTTACGATTGTAAATAAGAAATCCTCCCTTTTAAGTATAAGAAATAAAATATATGAAATATCCTTTATAAATATACTACATATACAACACCTTTGAAGAAGTATTAGAAGTACTAAATCCGTCAAATGAAGAGATATAAGAAGTATTAGAAGTACTCAATCCACCAAATGAAGAGATATAAGAAGTATTAGAAGTACTCGATCCACCAAATGAAGAGATATAAGAAGTATTAGAAGTACTCAATTCACCAAATGAAGAAATATAAGAAGTATTCAATCTGTGAATAATTACGTAACATATGACGAAGTATAATGATTATTTAACCTTTACCAAATGAAATATCCGTTGAAGAAGTATAATAAATATGAGATATTCTTGAAGAATTATAAGAAGTATTCAACATTTGGAGAAATATTCAATATATGGAGAAGTATAAGAAGTATTTAATTCTCGTAACATTTTACGAGTATGAACTTACCTGTATTTGATTACTATCAAAATCGCATCTTTTGTTAAGTCTTCGTGAAAAATCTTCAATGATGTTATCTTCTTTGATAAGACTTCTTGTAAAAATTCTTAAATGGTATTGACGAAGTTGTCTTCTTTTCAGATCTTCATAATGTATATTCTTGTATAATTTCTTCAATGATGTTGATGCAATGAATTTCATTAATTTCTGTGGTCTTATCATGCCTTCCTAAGTAAAGGTCTTATTTTGCCACCTTTTTTGTAGTAAATTTTTGTATTTGCGATAATATGACAAGTCTGAACATTCTTGCGAACATACAACCTCGTGACATTATCGTCTTGCGATGAAATCGCAGGACGTTCTTACACTTTCATGCAAAAACCCATTGATCTCATCTTAACTTCTTTGAATAGTATTTTAGCCTCTTCAGGAATTGTTGCGACAATATGACAGGCCTAAATATTCTTACGAACATAAAGCCCCATGACATTGCCGTCTTGCGATGAAATCGCAGGACGTCTCTACACTTTCATGTAGTGACCCATTGATCTCATCTTAACTTCTTTGATTCTGCGAGTTCTTTTTGTATGTTTTCCTTTTTTTTTTTTTTTAGAATGCTCGCAGAACTTCATTTGTTGCACAAATATGACAAGCCTTTATGTTCTCGCAAACAAGAAGCCTCGTGACATTTGCGTCTTATAGCACGTATCAGCTCCCTAATGGAGGGTGTTGCCCTTTATCTTCCCCCTGGTTGCCCCTTCAAGGAAGCGTACATCGACCATACAAGGTTAGCTCTTCCCATCCGATTCTGCCAACAACCAGCTTTTGATCACAACCTCTTATCCTTTTTGCCTATAGGGCTTATAGTTACGAGGTTGCACCCTATGGGGTATCTTTGGGCCAAGTGCATCATTTTCCAAGACTTGTCAAAAATAGCAGATGTGGTTCAACCTCACCCGGCACTCTTGACTCAACCGTGTACCTCGGCGCCTTGATCGTTTTCTGCACTTCTTGGGAAAGACAGTATGCCTTAGTCGCCCAACCTAAATCTTCTTACACCGCATTTTATATTGCGTAATGTCGCTAGATTAGGTGAGAATCCAAGGTGTCTAACCAGGATAGGTACCCCATTATTGGGTTGTACCCCTAAATTTTTACCATGTACTAAGGGCCCTTGGTGGTGTTCCGGTTACCCTTAGCCACGTTATAGGTACCCCCTTAAATGACGTACTTTAGGACTTTGCCTCTTACGAAATATAGCTTCGCGAACTAGGGTGTACGCGACAAAGGTTTGCCTGTATAAAATTTTCTGCGGCTCTCTTTCTTTTTTGGAGGCTGATCACAGATTGCGGTCTTTTATTCGCAAATTAATCAATATAAATTTTGAAACTCGTAACTTTTCCCAATTTCCTGCGAGCAAACAATGTTCGTAAAAAAAAAATCATGAGTTTTATGGATAATACCTTTTCAAATATAGTCTGTTCCAAGGTTTTCCAAGTCTTAAACCCATGTCTCTCCCTTCTGGATCCATCAGCCGATAAGCTCCGCTTCCTACAACTTCTTTAATAACATATGGTCCATCCCATTTTGGTGCTAATTTTCCTCCATTTTCTTTTTGATATGGAGGTGTTTCTCGCATGACCAAATCACCTGGTTTATATTCACGTTCAATGACTCTCTTGTTGTATTCTCGAGCTAATTGTTCCTGATAAATCTTCATATGGTGCAACACCTTTTCTCTTTTTTCTTCCAAATCATCAAATTCACTTAATATTACTCCCACACTTAAATTTCTTTCCCAAGCTTCTTTCTTTGTTGTCGGAATTACAACCTCGTAGGTATCGCTTCTACTCCATATGTTAGACAATAAGGAGACATTCCAGTTGCTTCTCTTCTAGTTGTATTGTATGCCCAAACTGCGCTAGGTACTTGTTCGCACCACCCTTTGAGATGTCCTTCTAATTTCTTTTTAATTGTATCTGCGATTGTTTTATTTGTTGCTTCTGCTTTTCCATTAGCTTGTGGATATAACAGGGTTGACTTCCCACATTTTATCCTAAAAGCACTGAGTAACATCTCTATATATTGCCCCTAAAATTGTTTTCCATTATCAGATACTAGTTGTGCTGGAACCCCGTACCTGCAAATGAGGTTCTCAAATATGAATGTAAAAACATCTTTATCACGAATATGATGTACTGCTTTTACTTCTGCGAGCTTCGTGAAATAATCTGTTGCAACTATCAAGTATCTCCTTTGTCCAGATCCAGGTATAAATGGTCCAACAATATCCAAACCCCATTTTCCAAAAGGCCAGCAGCTTGTTGAAGAAGTTAATGTGGCCCCTGGTGCATGAATTCTTTTACCTTGCATCTTCGTACGAACAATTTTGCGTCTGTATGCATATAAGGCCAGTAATATCCTTGTATCTTTGCTCTATATGCTAGAGATCTTCCCCCACTATGATTTCCAGCTTCTCCTCCATGTAACATCTTCAGTATCTTTTCTCCTTCTTCACGAGTTAAGCATCTGAGAGGTGGTCCATTGAAAGATTTTCTATATAAAATTCCTTCTCGCAACTCATAGTTTGTTGCACGACTCTTTAATTTATGTGCTTCTAATCTGTTCCTGGATATTTCTCCTGTTGCGAGATATGCATGAATTTCTTTTCTCCAATCTGCGATGTTGTTTGATAACTCTCTTTCTACTTCCATCGCAATGACTTCCTCAATTTCTTTCTCTTTGTCCACTGATGGGTGTTGAATTATCTGTATTTGGATATTTCTTGTATTTGGATTTGTCATCATGCTTGGAATAAATGCAAAAGCATCTGCGAGATGGTTATATTTTCTAGATATATGTCTCCATTTTAATTTTGGTATCTTCGCAGATAATTCTTCAACGAGTTTCTTGTATTTCTTCAAAGAAGATTCATTTGTGGTATATTCCCCTTTAATTTGACAAATCACTAACTTTGAATCACTTGTTATCCTTATACTTTCGAGCTTCTTTTCTATTGCGATCTTTAATGCATGTACTACAGCTTCGTACTCTGTTTCATTGTTCGTGGATGCAAATTCTAGTCTGAATGAGAATGATGTTCTTTCTCCTTTTGGTGAAATTAACACGACCCCAATTCCATTTCCCTCACTATTGGATGATCCGTACACTAGAATTTCCCATCTATTCGGTTCTGTTAACAAGTCTTTTGGATTTCCAAATTCTTCTTCAACATCCATCATTTCCTCTACTGCTTCATCTTCTTCTAAAGGAAATTCTGCCAAAAAGTCTGCGACATCTTGTGATTTTTGCGATGACAATACTTCGTATTTTATCTTGTAATGGTTTACTTGTGCATTCCACCTTTCTATTCTTCCTGACCTTTTTGTGTTCTTCATGGTTGATTCAATTGGGACTTTGGTTACCACTTTTATCACATGTGCTTGAAAGTATACTCGCAACTTGAATGATGCATAAACCAGGGATAAGATTAAATTCTCCATTTTAGAATAATTCTTCTCTGCTGCATTAAATGTTTTACTAATATAGTAAATGGGCCTTTCTACTCCTGCATCTGCTCGTAACAGAACTGCACTTAGAGCATATGGAGTTGTTGCGAGGTATACCAATAATTCTTCGCCTCTCTCTGGTTTCTGTAGTATAGATGTATTTGCGAGGTACTCTTTGATTCCTTGAAAAGCTTTTTCACATTCATCATTCCACTTGAATTTTGCTCCCTTTTTAAGTATGTTGAAAAAATGTTTGCATTTATCTGACATTCGCGAAATAAACCTTCCAAGTGAAGCCAAGAGTCCATTTAGCTTTTGTACTTCTTTTACCGTTGCAGGTGTTGGCATGTCACGAACTTCTTGGACCTTTTCTGGATCAACTTGTATTCCCTCCTTTGATACTATGTATCCCAAGAAATTTCCAGATGAAACCCCAATTATACATTTCTCAGGATTTAATTTGATGTTGAACTTTTTCATCTGCTCAAATATTTCCTTCAAATCTTGCACATGGTCTTTAGCTTCCTTGCTTTTTATCAACATATCATCTACATATACCTCCAAAGTTTTATGTATCCACTTCGCGAACACTTTTTCAACCATACGTTGATATGTAGCACCCGCATTCCGCAAACCAAATGGCATCTTCACATAACAATACAAACCCCTTGGAGAAAAAAAGGCAGTATGTTCTTGATCTTCTTCTGCGAGTGATATTTGATTATACCCTTTGTACCCATCAAGTGAAGTGACTCTATCATGACCTGCAGCTGATTCCACCATTTGTGGTATATCTGGTAGTGGAAAACTGTCTTTGGGACATGCCTTGTTTAGATCAGTGAAATCTATGCAAATTCTTATTCCTTTATTCTTTTTCGGAACAATGACCATATTCGCAATCCATTCTGGATATTTTGCTTCCTTTATGATCCCTGCATCCAACATCTTTTGTAATTCTTCTTCTATCTGTACATGATAATTTTGTGATATCTTCCTTATTCTTTATTTGAATGGTCTTACATTTTTATCTATGTTCAATCTATGACACGCCACTGATGGATCAATTCCTGGTATCTCATCTACACTTCCTGCGAAGATATCTTTATATTCTCGCAAAAGATCAATAGTTCTTTTTTCTTCTTATTCATCCATCTTAGTTCCAATTCGCAAGAATAAAGGCTCCTCTTTACTTCCAATATTTATTTCTTTAGTTGGTTCAGCTGCAACATAGCTTGGACTTTGCTCCCCCATAGGTGTTGGTTCTTTGATTATTTTTGCTGGTTCCCCTTCTTTTTCTGGAATTTCATTTGGTATACCTCTCCCTTCCTTTGCTCTTATTGTATATACTCGGAATTCTTCTTCCTTTTTTGTTTCCTTCGCAAGTTTCCTACGAAGCTGTTTCTTTCTTTCTCTTCCTCCGCATTGCGTTACTTCAATTTGATAACAAAATTTTGCACTATCAAGATCTCCTTTTATTTCTTGTATTCCATTTGGTGTAGGAAATTTGATTTTTTGATGTAATGTTGAAGCAACAGCTTTGATCGCATGAATCCACGGCCTTCCTATCAGCATGTTATATGGAGATTTCATATCTATCACACACAAGATTACATGTGTTTCGATTTCTCCCTAGTAATATTGCAGCGCGCAATTTCCCCTTTAGATTTTGTTGTAGATTTTCCTAATCCATGAATAAGACATTTTGAATTTGTGATTTCTTCATCTTTAATTCCCATCCCCTTAAGTGCATGATAGAATATGATATTAATAGAACTCCCCGTATCAACCAGAATTCGGTTTAATTTCCATTTTTCTCTGACTTTCTTATCTTCTAGCATGATCGGCATTGTGATTACCAATGGTGAAGTGTGGTTCAAGTCTTCATTTGGAATTTTCACATTTTTTTGAAAATGTGATTTTCTGCTTTTCCCATTCTTCTAAAGTTGTTACCTTTTCTTCCTCCATGATCTTTCTTCCTCTACAATCTCGCTTGTATATTTTTCCCTTCATATTACTATGAAATTCATCAATCATTGTCTTTGTGATCATATTACATTCTTCTTTTTTGCAATCTTCATCTACTGACTTCATCTGATTCTTCAAATTTTCCACAATTCCCTCAAATTTAGGCTACCACAATTCTCAAGTCCCTGTTTCTAGCGCCAATTATGTAGTTGCATAATAACCTACAACTACACCCTCAATAGAATTAGTAAAAACTCAAGAAGTTCTTGATGATGAATGACAATTTTCTTATTAATGTTCTCAATTGATTACAAAGAAGTATCTAAATGGAATTAGAATAGTTACAACTTTCTCTATTCTCTTTCCTAAGATATTTTCTAACACTCACTAAAAGAACCTCTCGAATTTTACATTTGAACTCCTATTTATAGTAAAACATATACAGCTGTACATGAATTGCGAAGTATCGCAACTCATACTCGCAACATTATTCCATCCTCGCAAAACTTCATACTTCTCTGCGCTTCTTCTATCATCGTATCATTTTATAACTCTTTTCTCCTTTATTTATTACGATACTCGTGAATTATTATCTTGCGATATTCAGTACCTACATCAATATATAAAACCATAAAGATTAATACTACAACCATCATCTTCCAAACAAGTTTAGAATTTAACACAATAAATCTAAAAACAGGAAGATGAAAACTTTGGACATAGCTATGTGTAATCACAATAATGGCTATTCCAAAACACTAGTTATTCTTCTAAACAAAACAAGAAAAATAGAAGATTTACTAGGAAAACTCAACTCAAATATCTTCTGGAAACCGATCACAATCTAAAGTTCATGTTCGACAGCTTCACAGGTTTCAAGACTTTTGAGTTCGTGCTCCATATTATCAACTACATCTTCGGAGAAGATATCCTTATTGAAAAGTTCTTTAACATGTGACTTCATGAGACCAAGGTCAGCAGTAACCTTTTTTGTAGGATCAAAATATCTCCATAACAATATTCCTGCGAGATTTACAGCGACAGTTCTGCGAGCTCTTCAATAACACACTGCGAGTGTCACAAAATGACTCAAAGCAATGACGTAACAGATGAAGATAGCTGAAACATGAGAAGAGTGTGACCATTTTGTGAGGGTTATATCATCTGCGATAGTTAGCGTTATCACTACTACGATAAGATCGCGAGTCAGATCCGAAATTAAAGGACAAATTAGATGTCATCCATTATGTAATTATACTATATAAAGAGACCCGGTAGGTTCAGAAGAGAAGGATGAATTTTTGAACGCTAAGAAAGTTTTGAGGAGAGAGAAAATTCAAGAGAGTGATTGTATTCTTGATTTTTTCTATTTCTTGTAAACATTTATGAGAATCAAATAATAAAGTGTTGTTTTTAATCTTAAAATATGTGTTAATTATTGTTAATTCTGGTGAAGGGTGTAGTGTAGGTTTTCCTGCAACTACATTTTGGCGCCCGAAACAGGGATGAATTGATGATTATTTGAAGAAAAAGATAAAAATTGACATTGTGACTGGAAGGAATTTGGAATAATTAGTGAAAGATCTTACGCAATATCCAACAGTTTACTAAGATTAATGGATAGAAGAAGAAGAAGTACATCAGAACCACTAACAACCGTAAGGAGGAGTAAAAGACTTGTAGGTGGAGAAACATATGAAATAGGAGAATCTTCAAGGGTAAAAACAAGAAGAAATAGAACAAGGGATGATGGAGAAAATCAGGTTCGACAGCCAAATCAGCAAACACCAATGCAATATAGAGCTGTGGATTATGATAAAGTAAGCGTGCATACCTGGCTATCAAATTCAATAAAAGAACCAGAAAATCGACAATTAAGAGATGAAAGACGATAGGGAAGAAACCAAGAAGTAAATGGAGGATTAATACATGGAGATGATGAAAATGAAACAATAGAGGTTTTAATACAAAGAATACAAGAGGAAAGGAGATTAGAGGCGGAAGAACGTGCAAATTTGGCAAGGCAAAACCATGAATTGAGAATGGAAAACATGAGGTTAAAAAATAGAATATCAAGAAGCACAACGAGATCAAGTTCGATAACAATCGGAAGTGAGATAAGAAGAATATCACCTATAACAATTATTGAAGAAGAAAATCATGATCCAAATGGAGGACGTCGCGAAAGGAGAGAAATAAGGGAAGATCGTTACATACCACAAGGTGAAATTCAACAAAACAACAGAAGGCATGAAAATGAACAGCGTCAGGCACGAAATAACCAAGATGGAGAAGAAGATCAAGGGGAAGGATGGAGGATATTGCATGGAAGATAAACTCTAAGAAATCAACAGATAATTGAAAGACAAATCGAGAGACATTACGCTGAACAAGCACGCTTAGCTTGCGAGAGGGAAAGATTGAGAGCAGAGGTAGAAAAGAAAGAATTCCAAGAGGAAATTCGCCAGAATAATCATGACAATCGAAAAAGAAGATGTGAACAGAACCACAATAATGGTAATATTAATGAAGAATACGATAGGGTGCAAAGGAGAGCAGAAGAAAATCGCAGAAGAGAAAATGAGAGATATAACGGTGTGCGTATTAGCGAAAGAAATGTAAGAGAAGATAGCGAAGAAAGACAAGTAGAAAATAATGGAGATGTAAATCAAAATCTCGCAACACAAGATAGGCAAGAACGCAGGAGAATGGAATCTGCACCGAAAAGACCAATGGAGCAAAATTCAGTTGGGAATGAACAAGTTTTAAAAGAATTAGCAGAAATGAGGGGAATGTTAAATGATAGAAGAGAAGGAGGCAGAAGAAAACTTGATGAGGCGATTGAAGAAGCTGCAAAAACTCCATTCACTCAAGCATTACAATTAGGAGGAATACCCCCAAAATGCAACTTGCCAGCATTAACTAGTATTTTTGATGGATCTACATGTGCCATTCAACACATCAAAGCTTATGTGAGATGTATGCTACAATGGGAAAATTATAATGCTGTGTTGTGCAAATATTTCGCGTCAATCTTAACTGGCGAAGCGCTAAATGGTTTGAGGGTTTACCCAAGAATATTATAACTTCTTTCACTCATCTACAAACCACATTTTTAAGGGCATACATAAGTAACAATTCTGCGCGTCCAGGAATTGAAGATGTGTTCGGGTTAAAACAAAAGGTTGGCGAGAGTCTGAAGCACTTAGCATTAAGGTGGAAAATAATGTGAAGTGAAATATCTAGTAGAGTGGATGAGAGATATCTCATTTTATCTTTCATTAATGCTATGTTTGAAACCAATCTACTATATGTTCAAGTTTTCAGAGTCAAAAATACCATCACAATGACTGAGCTACGAGAACTACAAGAAGAATACATTGCTTTGGAGGAGAAGAAAAATGAGATGGAATCATATCCAGTCGCAAACACCAGCTCAATAACGGCAAACGAAAGTTTACTTCCTAAAATGAATAATAATATGGCGAGCACCTCGCAGTCACAACAAGAGAAAGTGGTGATTGAAAACCAGCAGAAGTTAGTAGCCATGGGAAGTCGAGATCAAGAGGAGTATGAAAGGGAAAGGAATTATTATAATCGCGGTGGAAATAATAAAATTCAAAGACTTGATCAGCCGCAAGAGACTTATGGTGGTCAGAGGCAAAATAATTTTAGAGGGAAAGGGAGTCAGAAGATAATATGGGAATAAATTAAGATGCCCCATCTAAATGCTAGTATAATTATTTTTTGAGAGGCTATCATTTTGATGGAAAATATACCATCACCCTGGAATATGGGAAAAGAACCACATCCAAATAATCAAAATCAAGAATTTTGTCCTTAACATCATTTTCATGGTCACTCAATAAACGATTGCAGGAATGTAAAAAGAATAATTTTGAGGATGATTGATCAGGGAAAATTAAATTATTTTCTAATAGGACATCCACAATCATAGCAGTTACCACCAGCACCAGATATTCGCAGAGTGAATGCTGTAAAAGGAGCAGAAACATTTTTGATAGAGGTTGGAGTCAAGGCGAAGAATTTTTTTTGTAATTCCATCATACATTCATACAAGACTATTAAGGATTTCCACGACAACGTTCTGAGAAGAGTCTTCGCGATAGACGCGGATGGAAGAGAGATAATGAATATTGCGAGAGTCTTACCATTAGAGGAATGGAAAAAGCAAACTATTTATTTCACTGCACAAGAGGTACCAGAGTCTGGAGAGATGCATTAAAATCCACTGGTGGTAAGATTAGAAATAAATCCAAAACAAATAGAAGAAGAAGATGAAGAAAATGAGGATGATAGAGTTGAAGATTCTTGGGCAATTAATAGGGTTCTAATTGACACTGGAAGTTCAGTGGATATCTTGTTTTATCATGCCTACAAGACCATGGGAGGGAGAGACGAGGATTTGATACCGTCAACATATAAGATCTATGGTTTTAACGGTACTGCCAACAATCCCAAATGGGAAATTACAATGCGAATTCCATTAAAGGGGTTATCTTCTAAGATCATATTCTATGTTGTGGATATTGAATCACCTTATAATGCCCTGATTGGCCGACCTTGGCTACATGGGATATTAGGTGTGGCGTCAACTTTCGACCAATGTATTAAATTTCCTCATCCTAATGGTGTTGGAGTTATAAAGGGAGACTGGGTTGATGGGAAGAAATTCTATGAAATTGATATGGAATCTTGCGAGGAAATGGCTGCAAAGAGCAGAAACTGGAAACATAACATCAAGCAAAAACAAAGAGGTGATAAGATGATGGTTGATATAATAGAGCGGCGAGAGGAAGGAACATTGTGAAATCAACATGAGCTGCAAACAATAAATGGCGAGCGTCTCGCAGATGGAGAGAAAATAACAAAACGCAACAAAAGGGAAGAAGCATAAATTAGTAAGTAAAAAGGTAAAATGATGAAATTTAAGAAATTTATAAATGATTTGTTGAAGAAAATGTCTCAAAAGAATATTTCGTTTGAATGAAAAAGATGAAGTTGAAAAATTATACAAGAGTTGAAATGCAAATAAAGAGAATATCAAAGAAAATAAATTTCATCAGAGTTGCAATACTTGCAAGAGAAATATAAGAACGGGATGAACCTTTATGGCGTACACCCTAGTTTGCGAATAAAATTTCGTAAGAGGAAAATGTAAGACCTAAAGTGCGTCATATAAGGGGGTATCTCTTTGCATGTATCAGGGATAAGGTTATACCGTTGCTGGAACCTGAGTCATGGAGATTGGGGTTATTGAAAACCCATCCAGGAAAGGTACCTTGTATTTCCAACTATATAAGGTTATACCCTGGTTGGACGACCGAGGGTCTCTCCTAAGGAGTGCAGAGTATGATCAAGGCGCAGAGGTACATGGTTGAGCTAAGAGTGTAAGGGGCGTACAAAACTACCCTGGACATTCATAGAAAGTCTTGGCTATGATGCACTCGGCCCAAAGAAAACCCCACATAGGGTGCAGTCTTGTAACTATAAGCCATATAGGAATAAAGGACAAGAGGCTGCGAAAAAAACCAGATGGGAGGAGCTAGTCTTGTATGGCCGATGTGCCCTCCTTGAAGGGAAAACCAGGGGGAAGATAAGGGCGGCACCCTCCATTAGGGAGCTGATAAGTGTCTAAAGACGGCAATGTCATGGGGCTTTATGATCGTAAGAACATTTAGGCCTGTCATATTGTCGCGTGATAAATATTATACAGAGGCAGCAAACCATGAGAAAAAGTTAAGATGAGATCAATGGGTTTTTACATGAAAGTGTAAAGACGTCCTGCGATTTCATCGCAAGATGGCAATGTCATAAGGCTTTGTTTTCACAAGAGAGATTAGACTTGTTATATTGTCGTAGAGAAATTGACAAAATGCGGATAAGGCAAGATCAATGGGTCAATACATGTAAGTGTAAAGACGTCCTGCGATTTTGTCGTAGAAACAAAAAAAAGTGGCTAAATAAGACCTTTAACTAGGAAGGAAAAATAAGACCACAAGAGATCATAAAATTATACAAACATGACCTGCGATATTTACGCAGAAGTTGAGACAAAGTTTACAAATAAATTTTATTCAACATTAATCTGCTCAATCTTTCATATTGCAGATGAATAATAGAGGCAAGTATGGGAATGATTTACGCAGGTGGATAAAAATTAATAATCATGTTGATTAACCATATTGCAAAAAAGAATTGTTTATTAACCATATTGCAAAAAAGAATTGTTTATACAGATAAAATCAAAAGAAATTTATACATCAAGGAACCTTGCAGTAATATCATAATAAGAAGGAGATAAATGTACAAATATTACTAGGAGATTAAAAAGAGGAAACAAAACTAGTTAGATCCATCATCATCCTCGCCAGATTTTTCTTCTTCTTTGTCTTCACCGTCATCTTTGCTGTATCCTTCATCTCCGCCAGATCATATTCGCTATCAGAGATAACAAGATTTGGAGTATTCTTTGGAACTTCTTCCGCGAGGAAAGGATACAAAGAGTGAGGAATGTTATAATCATCGCATACCTTCTTGGCAGAATCATTGCGAACACCAACAAGGAGATTACTAAAATTGGTAGCAGAAATCTTTAATTGTCTTCAATTTTGAATATTTCTCATTGCGATCAACAAGAGTGTTTGCGAGTTGATTCTTATCAGCTTCAAGTTCTCCAATTCTTTCAGAGTATCTCTTCTCAGCTCCTGCGAGTGTATAATAACAAGTTGGAAATTTTGTGAAAAACTATAAAAAACAAGAAATTAAAAAGGAAAAACAATTAACAACCTTCTCTTTCAGAAATCATGTCTTTAATTAAGGCCGCTTGTTCAACATGAAGACTAACATCTACATCTAAGTTAGCTCTGGCATTGTCAAGAATCTTTGCAGCCCAGGCAAATTCGTCATCATCATTAATAAGAATACGTGAACGAACTTGGTTTTCTCTTTCAACAAGATCCATTCTCACGCGGATAAGTTTATCCCTTTCAATTTGGACTTCAAGAAGGGTTTTATGAAAATCCGCTAAAGTTTGAGCTCCTTGCCTAGAAATGCGATCTTTTTCATCTATAAGATCACTTTTTTGGGATCTTAGAATCTTTATTTCTTCTTTAGAATTAAGATATTGACGCTTGGATGTATTAGCCGCTCTCAAACTAGATCTGTGATCAATTGCTAAAAGATGAAATTTGGATCTAAGATCATCTATAAAAAGGGATTTAATATGTTCATTTGAATAGTCGTCTAAGGATTCATTAAGGTGATTGAGAAGAGTATCATCATCTATTGGATTTGGAAAAGAACGAAGGAATACAACTTCGTCAGAAAGGCCGTAAACATCTGCGAAGAAGAAAAATAAGAAAAAATGCAAAGGAATACAAGGTTAAAGAAAAAGAGAGAGATTTCTTACCAATAAGTTGATTGTTCGCAGCTTGGAGGCTTGCGACCTTATCTTGCGAGAAAGAAAGTTCAATTTCCAACCGCTTGATCTTTTCTTGAAGGTCAGCAGACCCAGATTCCAATTTCCCACGAAGACTAGCGGACTCAGATTCCAACTCCACATTCTTCTTGCGAAGAACAATATTCTTCTTGTGAAAAGATGCGCACCTCTTCTCCAAATATGAGGCAACAACAAAGGAAGCTCTTCCAGTCTGCGATGGAACAATGTAAATTAAATCTTAGCGAGGAAATGAATACATAAATATGGTGAAGAAATGAAAACATACCAGAATACCAAGAGAGTTTAAGAGACTGGGAGTTATTGATCTTGAGATTCCTTGGAGAGAATCATTATCAACCAATATGGGAGCATCGCAGATCTTAGCAAGGGATACCCCGTTAAGAGCTTCATTTCCATAATCATTTGCAATACCATGTGTAATATCGCCAAAAATGTTAGATAATTGGGCCATGGAAGATTCAAATTGGGAGGATTTCATTGCAGAAGGGATATCAACATCAAAATCATCATCATCATCATCATCATTATCAGTATCATCATGAGAATTTTCTTTATTAGACTGGGGCGATGAAGGGGAAGTAGTTTGGATCTTTCTTTTCTTCGAGGGAGGACCAGTGAATTTTTCCTTGCGAGGAGCATCATATTTATCCTTGTGAGGAGCGTTAGATTTCCCCTTACGAGAAGAATCTTTGCTTTTCCCTTTGGTTCTCGCAACCACAACAGGTTATCTTTCTTCAATAACATGAGAACACAGATAAAGATAAGAAATAGAGGCAACGATATATTGTTAAGAATCATAAAGGAATATTTCTTACTTCATCTGTGAGAGATTTAAGGGCTAAAAAGGTGCTGGGCTTCCCAAATTTCTGGTAGTTAAGTTTCAGCCTGTTAATCTGGAAAAATTAGAGTAGTCAGTGAGAGTATGAAAACATGAGGAATATAATAATGATAATTATGAAAAAAATTTGAGGGAACATACCTCTTTATTCCTTTCAGGCCAGTTGAAAACACACGGCTGATATTCTGCGAGATTCGCAGGCAATGCATGAGGACCGGAGATGTAGGGACCTTCTAGACATAATGGAAAAATGAACCATTTGTCATTACTGGAGTGGCGAGGGCCTTTATTATTACCCGTATGCAAATCGATATCTAACATAAGAACTTTATCTTCAACGATGTCATCCTTCTTCTGCAAGCGGACATCCCTGCAAGTGTTGTCTTTCTTCATAGGAATTATATCGTAATTTATGAAGAAGTTATCCATAGTATACTTCGTGGGGACAATTGGAATATCCTTGAATTTAGGATTCTTCGCAGTTTCAGGGTAACGAGATTCTTTACCAGCACAGCGAGTAGCATACTCAAGCATTAAGAAAATTCAATCCCCACTCAACTGATATACCGCCCGCAAGAACTTCGCATGAGAGAGTATCTCATAGAATAAAGGAAGTTCAAGGTCATAGAGAGGAATGGGAAGACCAGCTTCAAGCTGGCCTAGTGAGACTATGATCTTCTCATGGTTACATGGAAGATCAGAAAATAATGTAACAGAAAGTTCAGACTTAGGGTTTTGATTGGGAATGGTGGATAAAGTAAAACCTTTGTCTTGAAGTTCTTTTTGAATCTTCTCAAAAGCAATCACATATTTGCGACCGGCTGCAATCATTTTTAGTATGGGAATGAAGTTTGAAGGAGTAAAAGATTAATAGAAAAATTGTAACAGTAGCAGATCCAGAATCTATGGAAGAACAGTGAATTTTCAGAGAGATTACGGAGAGAAGGAAGAAAAAGGTAAAAACAAGAAAAGAGAAGAGTGAAGAAGATATATATAGAAGGTAAAAAATCTCGAGAAAATAAGTGCAATTAATACAAGGAAGAGACGTGAACGGTTGGAATGAAGTGGTTGAAAGGGACGTGTCAGAAGTTGAATGGATAAAAAGATACGTGCAACAAACCTGGCGAGGAAAAGATATGTGTCAAAAGAACATGAAAAATAAACAGCTGCGACATTTCAAAAGGTTTTGATTTCTCATGGTCTTTTCCCTTCGCAGAAAAGACATGAGAAGAGGCAAGATGTAGGATCAGAATATCACCACAACAATACTCCTGCGAGATTTACAATGACAGTTGTGCGAGCTCTTCAACAACACACTGCGAGTGTCACAAAATGACTCAAAGCAATGATTTAACAGATGACGATAGTTTAAACATGAGAAGAGTGTGACCATTCTGCGAGGGTTATATCATCTGTGATAGTTAGCGTTATCACTACTACGATAAGATCGCGAGTCAGATCCAAAATTAAAGGACAGATTAGCTGTCATCCATTATGTAATTATCCTATATAAAGAGACCCGGTAGGTTCAGAAGAGGAGGATTAATTTTTTAACGCTAAGAAAGTTTTGAGGAGAGAGAAAATTCAAGAGAGTGATTGTATTCTTGATCTCTTCTATTTCTTGTAAACATTTTTGAGAATCAAATAATAAAGTGTTGTTTTTCATCTTCAAATATGTGTTGATTATTGTTAATTATGGTGAAGGGTGTAGTGTAGGTTTTCCTGCAACTACATCTTTCGACTCACTTCTAACCACATCAAGATCCTTTATTGTATCAACGAGTTGCAGTTTCGCTTTCTCAAAGTATTTAAGAAAGTCATGAAACACTTCAGCAGAAACCATATCCTCATTATCAACATCTTGATATGAGTAGGCATAGTAGCATGAGGCATTAGGTGCACCATCTTCTACAAGAGTTATTTTCTTCATTCCTTTCGATTCTACACCAAAACCTTTCTCAAGAAATCCCTTAGCAAAAGCACCATGAAGAGATGAAGAAGAGGACATTCTTGATAATCCAGAAGATAACCTAGAGTTTACGTACGTGACTTATGTAACTCAATAGGTCAGCTATTTAAAGGTTTTGTTTATAAGAAGGATTTTTAGGATTTTCAAACTGTAATTTCGAGATAGTAACCCATGTACACATTCGAACATAGTGCACCCCACAAGAAAAAAAACGCAAGACAATTAAATAGGAAAACAATAAAAGACATTAGATACTTTAAGAAATATTGTCTGCTGGCCCTAGTTTAGCTATAAACGATAAGAGAAGAGCTCAACTAGGCAAAACACAAATTGCCAAAGTACACCTGACGTTTACACATATTGCTCAACAGGATTTTTAAGAGAAAGTTCCTAACTTGTGATTAATTAGTACAAGTCTGAGCTCTGAGCTCATTCAAGGAACTTTGTTTATGATCAAGTCTCTTTTTCCTCCTGAATCGTGAGAGGGATCCCTTTTGATTTGAGAAATTATCATAAAACTTACTGTCATCAAAATATGAGAAATAATTTGGGTTCTTACCAGAAGAGTCTTGACTTGAGGAGGATGACAACCTGTCGACAATTTCTTTATACTCTTGAATCATCTTTATCAGATTTTTTTCTCATATCATTAATTTTACTCCTTTTTTCTGGGATTTTCTTCAAATCAAAGGAAACATTATTTTTAGAGAAAACAACTTGGTCTTTCCTTAGACGATTCTTATTAAGACTTTTGTTCTGTTTTCGAGCATTTGAGGAACTCATTGAACTGGCCTTCCTGGTAACATAAACATGATACGTACGAAAACCAATGGGTTTCGACATACGAATGTCAGTTATACATTTGAGGATTAAGTCTAAGGTGTGTTGAAGTTGAACAAGAGAATTTTTATTCAACTTAGAGTTTATCTTTTGTCTAACATAACCTTTTGCTTCGCAAAAGAGACATACTTTCTGATCACACGAGTGATTAAGTAGTTTAGTCTTAACATTCTCGTCAGGAGATTTCTTCCTTCCATATGGTGTGGAATTTCCTTGATCAGAGGAAACAAACATATCTTTCTTAACTGGAAGGGACTCTATTTTGACTTTTGGTGCTGGAGAATTTTTAGTTGTAGCAGAAGTAATTGGTATATTATATTGCTTAGAGAATCCTTGAATAAAGAGCTTACTCAAATGATGTTCTATTTCCAATGCATCCTTTTTAAGGCTTGCATTAAGTGTCATACATGAAGGATGATCTTCAGTATTTTCTTTAGATTTGCAGTCTCTTATCATACCAAGGAGAACACTGACGTGTTGTTTCATCTGATTGAATCTATTAGCTTGAACTCTAATAAGATTTAGAATCAACTCACTCTCTTCAGCTATTTCCCATATATTTTGAAAAATAAACTCTTGACATGTAATCAGAACAACACATGTCAGAATATGTCTGTCTAGTTTGAACACGAGGTTCATCTAGGTTTGATATTGACGGATCTTTCTCTTTAATAGACGAGACATAATTTTTATTTCTGGTGATAAATTTATCAGAGATACTACTCTTGTCCACAGAGTCAGATCGCTACAAACACAGACTTGTAAGGTCTTGAACGTGTTTGCTTGCTTTGATACCAATTGAAAAAACAGGGGTCTAACAACCACACCCAATATTTCGATTAGCAATCTGTATGGAAAACTCTGAGTTACTTTCTAAAGAATCAACTAGACAGTCATATTCAATCAATAGTAATTATCTCAAGGAGTTTATTATCTCTATATCTCAATTTGATTTACTCAAGCAAATACAATCTGCGAGTCTTAATCAAGTAGAGATAACTTGGATAGTACCAAATACCAATATCCAAGTGTCAATCAATTTAAATCAACAACCAATAAGGTCGTATATTCTAATTGATTGAACACCGCACAACCTGTATTATTTCAATTATATAACAAAATATAATGCGGAAAATAAATAACACAGACACCATAATTTTGTTAACGAGGAAACCGCAAATGCAGAAAAACCCCGGGACCTAGTCCATATTAAACATAGACTGTATTAAGCCGCTACAGACACTAGCCTACTCCAAATAAACTTCGGTATGGACTGTAGTTGAACCCAAACCAATCTCACACTGATCCAAGGTAGAGTTATGCTCATACGCCTATGATCCTAGCAGGATAGTGCGTACTTGATTCCCTTAGTTGATCTCACCCACAACCAAGAGTTGCTACGACCCAAAGTCGAAGACTTTAATAAACAAATCTGTCTTACACAGAAAAGTCTACAAGATAGATAAATTCGTCTCCCTTGAATAAACCTATGAGTTTTGTTCCGTCTTTTGATAAATCAAGGTGAACAGGAACCAATCAATAAAACCAGACTTATATTCCCGAAGAACAGCTCATTTTTATCAATCACCTCGCAATAGTCTTAATCGACGCAGCAAAAAAATATATTGTGGAATCACAAACAATGAAACGAAGATGTTTGTGATTACTTTTATATCTTTCCTATCGGAGATAGAAATCTCAAGCCAATTATTATAATTGTACTCGTACGATAGAAACAGCAAGATCATATCACACAACTACGATAAAAGTAGTATCGTTCTGGCTTCACAATCCCAATGAAGTCTTTAAGTCGTTAACATTGTTTTAGAAAAATAAAACCAAAGGTTAAAGGAGAATCGACTCTAGCTTAGCACAACTAGTATTAAAAAAAATATGTGGGGATTAGGTTTCCCAGTTGCTAGATTTCTCACTTATATAGTCTTCAAATCAGGGTTTGCAATCAATGTTATCCTAGTAATAAAGCATTCAATATTCACAGTTAGATGAAAATATGATTAGATTCAAGCTAATATTTATCAACCGTTAGATCGAAAACTTAGCTTGTCATACACACATGTACTAGATAATCTTAGTTTCGTGTAACTGTACCCAAACTTGTACATTAGTTGGTTCATCACTAGTTAACCAAGTGGTTAGCCAAATGATAACTTTCATATCAACCATATTCTTCTTCACCATAACTTGTCCAAATGACTCAAATGAACTAGTAAGAGAGTTGTTCAATTGCTTAGATCTTTATGTACTACACAAGACACAATTGAAGCAAAAATGAAGTTATTCACTCGAATCGATTCATGAACTATAAAGCCACGGTTTGAAATAGCATTCCTTAGTTTATTTATATAAGTTCACAAATATCATTTTTAGACATAACCTACTCAAGTTCGCGGACTGGGATCACGGACTTAAGTTCCCGGACGGAGTTTACAAACTCCTGCAGAAATTCTTGAACTCGAGAACTATGCCAGTTCACGGACTGAGATTGAATGCTGATTTCGCGAACTGATCTCACGCACTACTCCGGTTTCACTTGATCAACAAAGTTCGCAAACTTCGGTTCAAACAATAAGGACTTATACATATATGTGTTACCACAACAATGCTTATATCATCCAATGGTTATATTGTCTAAACCCTCATTTCAATCATTGAAACATTATCAGAGGGCGCTATATAGTTGTTATTCACAAACTATTTTTCGTTAGAGCGATTTCCAAAATGATTGAGACATAGCATGACTTTCGTCACTAGGTAAAGATGAACTTGGCTAAAGCGAAAGCTTTACCAACACATATTTTGAGAAATAGATAAGTGAGATATACTCAGGTCGAAATATCACATGTGTATAATCTTAGTCTATATAGTAATACGACTTTTGTCTCAAGATATGAGATAGAGTAGATAGACTTTTGAGTGATAGATAAGTTCAAGTCTCCACAAACCTTTTAGTCGATGAAGATCTACTGGTTTCTTGAGTAGTCCTTCGTCTTGTATGATGATCGCCATGGAGTTCTTGAGCTCAACTACACTTTCTATCCTAATCTGAAACCTTATCTATAATAGAATAGAAATCAAGACTTTATCGTTTTGATCACTAACATTGACAAACATGCTTGAGATAGCAACGCATGCGAGTTCGACCGAGCAATTCTCTAACAAAAGCAATGATTGGATCGAATCCAACCCAATGTTTATTAGAATATGTAATTAACATGAACTTGAGTTTTTTAAATTTAGATTACCTAAAGTAATCAAGGTAGCAATGACCCAACTAACAATAACAGTAGAAAAGTGTCTAAAATGACAATAGTATCCAAAGTGTCTCAAGTAACAGTGGTAATTTGAATAGGTCTTTAAGTGTCTAAAGCGGAACGAATCGGGCTGTCTCGGCATTGAATTTACAGTAGAAATTGTAGAAGATGATCTGAATATATTTGTGCCTGTCTTTGTTTCCATTTCAAGGGTTAGTGTTGTTCTTGTTTCTAACTTTGTTGCAGCATCTGGGGTCGTTGATGTTGGTATTCTTGTCGCCGGTTTGGGTGATATTCCTCCAGAGAGATACATGCTTAGGGTAATGCTAAAAGACCAAAAGTGATCACACTCATTAGGTACGTAAAAACCTCGCCGGAACAACCGTCGGAGCTCTTGTAACGGCCGAAAATGATTATCACAGATCTTACAACAAACAATGATCAAATCAAAACCCGAATTGAAGAACACCATTACATACCAATTCGAATACCCAAATATGAAAAATCCACAACAAACAGTAACCCCATGAAATTGTAACCTAAAGCATGAACTAAAACTAAACATGAGTTATTCAAATCAGAAACTAGATAAAAAACACAGGAGAGAAAAACCCCAAGTTACAGAACTTAGGAGGAGGAGATGCCGAAGAAACCACTGAAGTTGTTGCTGCTTCATTTTGCTTGAAGATTTGCACTGAAGAAGAAGATGACATGGTCTGAGTTCTCTGTGATAGATCACCAGCCATAGTTGCTTTAGCAGGCATAGTTCCAAACAGGAAAATCATGAAAACAACACACAGAACTCAGGGAAGAAAAAAAAAACCAAAAAGGTTACTGAATCTAGATTTTCAAAGCATAAAAGAGAGATCAAAAGAAGATAAAGCGAATGTAATATTTGTTCTGCTCAAATCAGCCCCAAAGGAGCCGATCTGAACAAATAAGTTTCAGGCAGTTGTGTTTTTCGGTGAGAAAAAAATTCTGGAAAGAGAGAGCAACCTGGCGACACATGTGTGATGCACTATGGAAGCATAATTGTTTACAAATGTTTACCGGATGATTGCAAGGAAGCACTATGGAAGCATAATTGTTTACAAATGTTTACCGGATGATTGCAAGGAAGCACTATGGAAGAACAATTGATGACTTGGAAATTTAGAAAATGAAGGAACAGAGGCAGGAAATTATAGCCTCTGATTATTTCTACTATTGGTCAAATCACATGTGTGATGCACATGCTTGAATTTTACTTTTTTAACAACACCAAACTTGATTACACAGGTATTTTTTTCGAAATAAAATTTAATGTTCTTATTTGTACTCATTACGTAGGTAGTTCAAAGAGCTTTCAAATATATTAATTTTACAAAAATTTGACGTGTATTTTGAAAAATATCAAGTTTTTAAAAATATTAATACATGAGTATTTTTAAAACAATGGTGTTTCTATTAATATGTAAATATGTAAGGTTGAATATGTAAATATTGATTTGATGTACGTTTTACCCTTGAATATATGTGAAGTGGTAGTTGATATTGAAGGTCATTTACCGTTGAATACATGTGAAGTAATAGTTGATATTGATGTGAAGTGATAGTTGATATTGATGGTCATATTAATAATATCAGGGTTACACCAAGCTATTTTGTCATTTTATGACCAACTAAATTACCTCTTTTATATATATATATATATATATTAGTAAGATTTTACGCGAGATCTAGGGAGAAAGAAACCAAAGACTGATGGCAACAAAAAGAAGCACAAATGCCAAAATGGTTATTGGTGAAGTCAAGAATTCGATCTTCTTGTGGGCTTTTGCTTCAAACTGGTTTAGTTTTGTTCAATTAGTTAACTTATCCCGCGTTGGAAGGTTATCCTAAAAGGAAAATATCAATTTCGCATAACTAATTGTCAACATTGCTAGTTGGGGTATCAGATTACAGGGAAGGTACCAAAATTCATATAAGACGGAAAATTTTCTAGCTTATTTTATACGTAATTTGGAACCTTTCCCAATAAACTGGTATCATCATTAGCAACCATGGTGATTGGGGAGTATTTCCATCTTTGTACTTTCTTTCTTTTATTTTTATAAAAGTATAACCTAGTTTTCACAAAAAAGGAAAAAAAAAAAAAAAACCTTAACAGGATCGAAAATAAAATTTGCAGTCATACATTTGGGGTGGCATACGACGGAGAATTAAACATTTTCTCTTCAATATTGGGTTGTGATAATGGAAAACTTAAAGCATCTCCGATGGGTGCTAAAAATCCTTCATGGAGGTGTTAGTTAGGGAAATTCCTACTGCAATCAACAAACTTATTATTTTGTTGAGCCACGTGTATGAACAAACTACATTTTCCACTATGGGAAATCAAGTCAAAATGAACAAATCTGATATTTTAGGGCCCCACTAGTGATTTTATTGATATAAACTAAAAAGAGTTGAGTCCCACTAGTGATTTTATTGATATAAACTAAAAAAAGTTGGGTCCCGCTTATTATTTAACTAATAAAACAAATAATGAAAAATAAAACCTAAATATAAAAAACGAGTTTTGGAGAGAGAAAATAAAGGGGGATCTTTCTTCTAATGCCGGCGTTTTTTTTCTTCAACACCCGGTTTTCCTTTCAACGCCAACATTTGAGCCACGCTCGCCCGGTCTTCCATCGCACGCGTGTTTGATATTCCATCTCACTCAACAAACCAACCATCCGTTTTCATGTTTGTTGAGTCCATAGTGGGATCAAAATCAACAAAACAAGGATTTGTTGAGTCAATAGTAAGTCCTCTTAGACCTTTATTTATATAAGTTTATACATTTTTGTAGAAATATTATTTTTTGTTTGAAACCATCCCAATAGTCTAAAGTTTTAATCTTAAAATTTAAAGGTGTTGGTGCCTAGCTTGTTACCAAGCTACCCGCCAACTTATTGTAAAAGATGGTTTTCACTTTATTTATTTTTTATTTAGGAATAAGAATTTTATTAACAAAAGTATATATATAAAATAAAATAAAAGGCGAAGGTGAAGAAGGGTTTGCGGTTTTTTTTTTTAAAGATTGTTATTCAACATGTATATATAAAATCTGCTCATTGTATGTTGCTTTACTTGGATATGAAATTTGCACTTCCTTGTATTGTTGCTTGTAAACCTCAAACGTCTTCAAATTTCCTTCAATTTTGTGATGCTCCTCTTGTTGATGATGACGATGTTTCTATGGACCTGTTGTTGGCGAGAGAGAGAATGGTGCTAACTGCAAATCAAACTACAAGAAGGTGGTTTTCATCTATAGACGTCACCCTCATGATTGACAGAATTGGCACCCAAGAGATCAAAAATAGTGCTAAAAATGGTGTGAAGTTGGGTAAGTCACCATTCTACCCGGAATTAATGTACGGTGACACACACTCAAAAGAAAGCTCTTTAGTCATCTACAGAGAATTTTTGGTTTGGTGCCTATGTTGATTTGAAAATAGGTAGCCTCCACTAATGATTGATTAGCAGCTCTAATAGTCCATTTCCCTCTGCACCTCATTTTCCACCGACATGATTAAATCCAGTAGAAAAACAACACGAATAATAATTAAAACAAAATAATTAAAAGATTAAACTTATTTTTTTAATTGGTATTTTAATTTCAAATAATAATTAAAATAAAAAAAATTGGTTAAATTGATGATACGAAGGACATTCCGATGGTCTAGATAGGACCTTCGTATTTATTTTGTCACCCCCCATACTTTATGGACCTGCTATTGGAGATGAATTTATTTTAAATGGGAATCTTAAGTTCTAATGGGAAATGATCTACTGACATGGTTATAATGACATTTAGTTGACATTTCAGCGCCAATTTTCTAATAAAACTCAAACAACAACGATTTTGAAGCTAATTTTCTTATCTCATATTCCTCTTATGAAGATCTACCTTCCTACCAAGAATGGATACTTTTCAAGATGTATAAAGCCATCATCTACCTCTTCTAATTTAAAATAAATTTTCTTGAAAAAATAAAATTATTACCTTTTATTAGAAATGCTCTTCAGTGGAGCGGCAAAAGGCTAAGCCAGACTAGGTAACCTATGGGATAATCAGCCTTCTAACTCGCAAAATGAGAATTAACAAAAATATTACTGACCGAAAATAACTTTAAAGAGAGAGCATAGTCTTATTCATGTCATACTTCTACCTTGTCAATGTTTTCTTTCAGCTATATAAAATGAGTGATTTTACGTATACCGTGGGAATTTTCTGGGAAAATTTCCGAAAGACACAATCTCAAAGGTCCATCTGAGTAAAACAAGGGGTCTCATTAGGAATGTGTCTCCCGGGACTTTTCCGGGAAGAATTCCACCGCAAACAAAGAATCGTTGGCTATATAAAGCTCGGGGAGACCGCTTGCCGTCCAATTTGTAGTCTGACTAGTGATCCGATAGTTTCAAAAGAAAAGAAGGAAAAAAAATAGTCATAAAAACCCAAGGTGATCAAACTTGTGGTACAAAAACCCCACTCAAATGTTGAGATCCATTAAAACTCTATTTTAAACAAAATTGATACAAAAACCCCAAATTTCAAAATTGGTTGCATCAAATTTTATAATGAAACCAAAATTTGGTTTCATCAAATTCTTGGGGTTTCATCAAATTTTATGATGAACCAAATTTTGGTTTCATCAACCGCAAGTTTCTTTTGTTTTGTTGGGGTTTTTGTGTTACTTTTGTTTTGATGGGTTTTTTGTGGATGAATAGTGACACCTTTGGAGTTATAACTCGTGACCGAAAAAAAAAGTGGAAACGGTGGGTCCCGTAAACGATGTCAAGTAATCACTGAATGTCAGGTAATTGTGGACCACAAACTGGGTTTATAAATTTGAGCCACTGATACGTTTCCGAAAGAAAAAGATCTCACGAAATAGAAAGTAGTTGATATATATGACGCCCGTGCACGACTGATTTTCGCCCATTGAGATTAGAAAGGTGGTTGATATAAATCAAGTTTTTAATACTAATACATACAGAATTACAGATGTCACCATCACATAATGCACGACTACAACTACTTCAATTCTGTTCTTCAGCAATTATACTCTGTTTTTTTTTTTTTTTTTGAAGCATAATTATACCCTGGTTGAGTAGTTCTACTTCTTTTTCAATGCTAAAATTTGGGGTCTAAATATGCATAGTGTATTTATTTTTTTGAGAAGGAGACCCACCCTCTTTTCGAAGGTGGGTAGATTTATTAAAACAAACTTAGTGTATTACAGTTCTAACATTATGGGTATAGGTAACCCCGTTTTCATCATAATAACAATATTTGAAATGCTAGTAGGATAAGTTTGATCCCAAATTTTTGTTGAAGACGTAATCCGGTGTTGTTGTTGATGATCTACCGCCGTGTTTGCTAGTTTATCCGCTGCTTGATTGGCTTCCCTGTAAATATGTGTAAGCTTCACTCGCGGTATGCTTACCATTATTATTCAGGTTTCTCAGATCATTTCGCTGAGGTACCATTGGTTGGAGTGGTTTTGGTTTTGCATCATTTAAGTGAGCGCTTTTGAGTATGTTTCAAACCATACCATAGGTCATTGCTGTTGTATTGCTAATCTGGTTGCTAGTAGGAGTCCCCATGTCTCTACCGCTGTTGCCATTGTTATCCCTAATGGTGTTGCCATTGCCATGAGTACTTTACCAGTGTGAGTTCTACAAATACATCCCGCTCCTGCTGGTCCTGGGATTCCTCGTGCTGCACCATCTGAGTTTATGTTGATCTAGTTTTGTGGTGGTAGTTGTCAACTGTTGAGAATGGCGGTGTCTCTGAATCTCTACTTGTGTATTGGTTGTGGTGCTTGGTCAGGGTGTATTGGAGGTAAATGTTGTTGGGACCATCTGTATTCTGCAACCATTGTTAATATTATTTCTTTGATTTGTGATACTGTCATCTTGATTTTTTGGTAGACCTGGGAGTTTCTTGACTGCCATAGATGCCAAACGATGAATATGAACATGGTTTGAGTCGTAGTTGGGAGCCGTTGGTCGAGAAGTTCTTGTATATTGTTTGGTTTGTTGGGTATTTGGTTTGAGTTGGGGCTTCTTGGGAGGTGTGGGATGATAAGGTTCCAGAGTTGGGTAGCTTGGGTACATTCGAAAAAAAGATGTTGTTCTGTCTCTTTATGATTGCTGCAAACTATACATTAGTTGGGGTGATGTGGATATGGTGAAGTTTTTCGAAGGTTGGTAATCCTTCTAAGCCGACTTTCCACAAGAAAATCCTAATTTTTGGTGGACATTGTATTTTCCAGATGAGTTTAAAGTCCACGGGGTTGATGGTATGAGTGGGTGTTGTTGTGAAATGGTTATGATATGTTTTAGGTTGTGAGATGATTGTATATCCAGTTTTTGCTGAGTATTCTCCATTTGTAGTGTATGACCAGATGGGTGTGTCTTGAACATGATGGTTGGGTAAATGTATGTTGAAGATATTGTGGGTCGTACTTACATCAAACGATTCAGATGAGTTGATGGTTCCATGTATTGGTGTCTTCTTGAATGAGGGAAGCTACCTTTGTTCCTTGGGGCAATGTAGTTGTGATTGGTGTATTCTGGTATGGAATCCAATTGATGTGGATGTTGGTTGATTGTCCATTTCCAATTTTTTGAAATAATTCTCCTGCAAAAACAAAACCAGGTTAGCTAAGTTCTTCCTATATGGGCTAGCCGTAGGCTTTGCTTGATGGTTGATATGAGGTGCCAGAATTGGTTCGTTGTGGAGATATTTATCATCACACATTTTATTCCATATTGACTGCTGATTGATGTGCATGTGCCATACTCTTTTGAGAAGGAGAGCCTGGTTATGCATAGTGCATGATATTTAGGATATACATGGGGAATGTAGTATATACATCTGACGATAGTGATGATAAGACCGCGGTATCATGGATGTTGAACATGTGATTCTCTTAATTCACTTGATCACCCTGTGATGTTTCATTGGAGCGACATGTATTTACTTAAATACTTATTCTTTTTTCTACCGGCATAGATAATTTTTTTTATAAAAGAGCCTGATGTAAATAAGAAAAGTTCCAACGATCTATTGAACCAACTCAAAGTAACAATACAAACCAACTCTTAGAAATGCACTATCCAAAAATATAACCCGATGTGTAAAAACCTAAGTTATAAAATAACCTTGAACTTTAACATGTTTTACGACAATATTGATTTTAGTTGTCCCGTCTTCAAAAATGATAATGTTTGTAACATCTGTATTTTTCGCATGATAGGTGCTTAAAGATGCGTCATTAAAAGAGATCAAGACTGACCAAGAGCGGTACTGCACCACTATGGTGCAATATGCAAGTTGGATATCAGGGAAGAATTGGTTATGCACCACTATGGTGTTATTTACGAAACTCGTTGTCGCGAGAGCAGGTGAACTTGGTACATGTCCTCTCCCCTTTTTATAGTTGTACAAATGTCAATAAGACATAGATAGGGAAGTGGTGATGCATTAAGATATAAAGCTTCGCCAATAAAGCGTATATGATGCTAAAGCATCATTATAGCGCGATGCTTACTCGAGATAAATTCATGATGCTTAGGAATCATCGCCGTTGCGTTGGTAAACTAAGAATACAGTGGAATGGTGCAAAAAAAAGGAAAGATGAACGATGTGATATTTCGTATATCCCGAGCTAGAGAATGCATACTTGCGAACTAAGTGTCCCAATGATGCAAAATATTGTGCTTCATTTACGAAAGCCCCTTTGTCCTACACGAACTAGGATTTGCTTGGCTTTGGGATTGCAACGATGATGACCCATAGTCCTTACTTGAAACCTTCAAGAAACGTAGAAGTGTATGTAGGCATCCGCAATGAGTTGTTGTTTTAATAGTCCAACACGTTATCCCTCGCATCATATAATTATGAGGTGATTGATATATTATGGTAATTCATATCATCTGACTCGGAAATCCGAGGTGAGAAATTATTATTGCCATACTGTTTATGGGTAAAAATCGTTTCGTCCGATTTTGGTAAATTCGGTAGGTGAGTGAGAAACTGGTTTAAACCCTAAACAAATGTGTTGCACGTGAGCACTTTCTAGATTCGGGAGATCAATCTGTATAAGTCCGGCCTAAACCAAGAAATGGTCGTTCCAGACTTGCTTCGGTCACAAAGTGGAGGAGAAGGGTTGATTCGGGGAGGATAGCGAAGAAAGGTGATGAGACCAGAGAGTTCTGGTTGGGTAGTATCTCGACTTGTATCAGAAAAAGTAGAAGCTTCGGAAGCTTGCAAGAGATGGAAGCCTTTTGGGTGAGCTTGAAAAAGTTGCTTTATGATAGTGTTGTCTTTTTCTCTCCTGACCAAGACTTGTCCTCTGGTAGAAATAGGTGAGACCTATTTATACAAGTTGAGATTTAAACGCACCCTGGCCTCATTACGGAAGGAAATAAAAGGTAGTTAAATGGGAGGAGGTGGTAACCGGCGTGTTTAAGAGTGAAAACGTTTTTTACTTTTATTTCCCCATTTAGTTGACCGCTTTTATTCCTTTGCACGCTTTCTTAATATGAGCGTAGTGTACGCTCCATGCTGTGACCGCCAAACCAAAACCCAGAGAAAGCATCCCCCAGTTTATGTTGATATCTCGAGAGTTGGTTGCACCTTGAGTGCAAGTGGCGCGTGTGGCATGTACCAATGGCATGTGCGGAATTCCTTGGTGTTAGGTTGCACGTTGAGTACAAGTGGCCATGCCAAAGCTGCTAGTGGCGCGTGTGGCATGTGCCAATGGAATGTGCGGACTGCCTTGGTGGTAGGTTGCACGTTGAGTGCAAGTGTCCACGCCAAATCATCTAGTGGCGCGTGTGGCATGTGCCAATGGCATATGCAGAATATCTTGGTGGTAGGTTGCACGTTGAGTGCAAGTGGCTATGCCAAAGCTGCTAGTGGCGCGTGTGGCATGTGTGGAATGCCTTGGTCGCGAGTTTCACTTTGAGTGCAAGTGGCAATGCCAAAGCTGCTGGGGGAGGGTGTGGCATGTGCGGAATACCTTGGTCGCGTGTTGCACTTTGAGTGCAAGTGGCAATGCCAAAGCTGTTAGGGGAGTGTGTGGCATGTGCCGATCGCATATTATCCTAGGTTAGGGGAGTGTGAGGCATGGTAAGGAAAGATGCTAGTGGTGCGTATTGGCATGAGCCAATGGCATGCACGACCATATTATCCTAGGTTGCACGGTTTGCAAGCCTAGGACGCGGGCGCTACTTTGGAATGTGTCAATGGCATAGTGGCTTGGATAGTGGCTAACGGTGCGTGTTGGCATGTGCCAATGGCACGCACGACCATATTAGCATAGGTTGCACGGTTTGCAAGCCTAGGGCGCGAGCGCTACTTTGGCATGTGCCAATGGCATAGCGGCTTGGTAAGGAAAGTGGCTAGCATAGCTAGGGCCAAGGCAGAGTGCGTTTGGCATGGCGCGGCTAGCTTGGGCTAGGTGTGGCTGGCATGATTTTCCATTGGCACGGAGGTGCGGCTAGCATGGTTGGCATGCTTTGGCGCGTTTGGTATGACTAGCATAGCTAGGGCCAGGCAGAGTGCGTTTGTCATGGCGCGGCTAGCTTGGGCTAGGTGTCCCTGGCATTATTAGCCATTGGCACGGAGGTGCAGCTAGCATGGTAGGCATGCTTTGGCGCGTTTGGTGTGACTAGCATAGCTAGGGCAAGGTAGAGTACGTTTGGCATGGCGCGGCTAGCTTGGGCTAGGTGTGGCTGGCATGATTTTCCATTGGCACGGAGGTGCGGCTAGCATGGTTGGCATGCTTTGGCGCGTTTGGTGTGACTAGCATAGCTAGGGCCAGGTAGAGTGTGTTTGGCATGGCGCGACTAGCTTGGGATAGGTGTGGCTGACATGATTTGCCATTGCAACGGAGGTGCGGCTAGCATGGTTGGCATGCTTTGGAGCGTTTGATGTGACTAGCATAGCTAGGGCCAAGACAGAGTGCGTTTGGCACGACGCGGATAGCTCGGGATAGGTGTGGCTGGCATGATTTGCCATTTTCACAGAGGTGCGGCCAGCATGGTTGGCATGCTTTGGCGCATTTGGTGTAACTAGCATAGATAGGGCCAAGGCATAGTGTGTTTGGCATGGCGCGGCTAACTCGGGCTAGGTGTGGCTGGCATGATTTGCCATTGGCACGGAGGGGAGTTAGGGTTTTTCTCGTTCTAACCCTAATTTGAAAAAATTCCCCCTATTAATTACTGACTACATGCATTAAATGTTCTAATAAATGTGTCACCGGTGACATTAGGTTATTCGTGGTTTTACGATTTTACCCTTTGTCTAAAAGCCACCATCAACATTAAGTCCCCTGCTTAGCTCGTAACAGGAGCTTTGTTGCGAGGTAAGCATAAGATGGTGACAAACTATCAGCAGTAAATCGTGAAGAGAATTGAGGAGGCTTGTTTGACCTTTTTATAGATAGGATTTGGAACCCTTGCCTCTAGCAGTTTTGCACAAATCGGGAGGCTGGCACGATTGGTAAGTCAGCATCATTGAGAGACAGGAAGCAGGGAGGCATTGAGAAGTTGACGCGAGTTGGGAAACTGAGCGTGCTAGCTGGCGCGACTTTGGTGGTCGTTGGGAAGTTGGCGCAATTGGTGGGACCGGTGCAATTGGGAGACTGGGAAGTTGGCGCGATTGGTAGGAAATTGAGCGTGCTAGATGGTGGGACTAGTCTTTATACGCACGATTTTGGTAAAGGGAAGTCCTTCCCTATTTCGGAATCTTCATGCCTATATATAGAATTCCTTTCTCTCATCTTGCACTTTGTTCTTTCATCCTTTCACGCTAGCGGCAGAGTCACGAAGAAAAACCAGCTTCCAGGTATGTTTTCCAATACTTCCCTTGTTTCCCTTTTTATGTAGGTGCAAACCCTAACAGTAGGCGTTTTTCTTTTATGATCCTTGCAATGATGTTGCGCATATGATTCTTGGACTGCTTCTTGTAGAAGATATTGTACATATGTACCCAAAGAAAATACTTCATATATGATTTTAACCCGTATAAAAATGCTGCATATATAATTTTCGAACCCGTAGAAGATACTGCGTATATAATTTTGAACCCGAAGAAGGATACTGCAGACGCATTCGAACCCGTAGAAAATACTGCGTATATTATTTTGAACCCGAAGAAGGATATTGCAGACGCATTCGAACCCATAGAAAATACTGCGTATATAATTTTGAACCCGAAAAAATACTGTATATGAATCCCAGAGAATAATACTGTATATGAATCCCGAAGAAGAATACTGTATATGAATCCCGAATAAAAACACTGTATATGAATCCCGAATAAAATTACTGCATATGTGATTCATATAATTTCGAACCCATAGGAAATATTGCATATATGAATTTCGGACCTGAAGAAAATACTACGCATGCAGTTTTGAATCCGTAGAGAAACACTTTCTCTCTTTTTTTTGTTTGGTGCGATTATGTGTCAGGGAGATAATTTCGTCTTTCTCCATTTGTTTTGCGCAGATATCTTTTTACCAAATTGTTATGAATAAATCCGACAAGATGTTACCTGAATAAAATTTCGCTTTATCGAAGGATGTTGATAATTCCAAACCAAACACGGATGATGAATTCTTTGCCAAACCCCTCGCTTCATCGGAAGAATCATCCAGGTTTCGTGCCAATTTTGTTAACCGGTGGTGAAGATGAAAAGAGAGCACGTTCGGTTCGCCCAGAGAACACCATACAGTTTTGTCTTCATAAAGGGGTATATTCTTCTTCTAACATTGATTTCAGTATATGTCAAAGCCCATTGCGTTCTTTTGATAAATGGGTTGAGTTCATGGTGAGTAAGGAGCACATAAATACCAACTTGACTCGAGCGTAGATTATTGATGCGGTCAGAGCTTCAGTAAGTCTCCAGATTAGGAAGGATATCCCGGGCTTGGTTGCTTTCATCTCCAGATGGTGTTCGGACACCCATACGATCATATGCAGATGGGGTGAAATAACTTTCTCCTTAGAGAGTGTGGCTTTCTTGCTGAATCTTCTGTTAACTGGGAATCTTAACATCCAATTGTCTGAAGATGAGGAGAAGATGCGGGATTACCTTGCCGCTAAGCTGGGAGATTTCGCTCGAAAAGACTCCACAGCGAAGTCGAAGGATTTTGTTCCAAAAAAGGATGAAAAGTACTTTTACAACAGGTGGATATCTCAATGGTTTCCGGACGAGCTGGAACCTAAACAGAAAAGCAGTGATCTTCACGTTGCATCATTTTTGGCTCTCTGGTTGTCTAGAGACATTTTTGATGACGATTCTGGCAATAAGGAAATAAGACCAGAGTTGCTAGTGATTGCTGTGAAGTTGGCAAAAGGTGAAGTTCTTCCCATTGGCAAGATATTCCTTGGTTCCCTGTATGTGCATCTAGACCACCTAGTTGCGAATATGCGGGTTTCGAATGGTTTCATGAAACTGGATTCGTATGTGCATGTTTTTTTTTTGCAAGCCTGGTTATGGGAGCACTTCGAGAAGTACGCTCCGAAACCTTTGACTTCGATCCCCGCGAGTTGGGGTGGCTCCCGAATTCTTCGATGGATGAACATGCATCCAAGAGTTAGTGTGAGCTTGGTTAGTCTGCTTGATAAGTCGCATGAAATCCGTTTTCGCCCATGAGAGCCGGTCCATAGGTCTGTTACTCAAATTGACACCTTTTCTTCTACTCCGAACATGATTTTGTCTTCTAACGACAGTTTGAGTGTTGGTTAAAACTTGTTTATTCAAAGTTGTCTTCCTGGTAATATGCCGTATTTCTGTATGGGGTCTTTCCGAATAGCTGCTTACAATATTGACTGTGCCGCTCTTCACATGGGTTTTGATTAAGGGGTGCCTCTTGCTTACCAGCTGGTGATTCCTAAGGATTCATTACGTGCCGCCCTCAGTGCCAGTGCCCTTGAGCCGGGTATCCGTATTCCCTTCTTTCAAATGGGAAGGGTAACTTCGATGACTTTTGGCTATAGTGAGTTCTGGTACGATGAGTTCATTATGATCCAAAATTTTGTAAATAACGTGGTGGAGAATGTTCATTGTAAACCTTCCCCAACAGTTTTGAAGAAGTATCCGATGTTGAGGGACCTCGAGCGAAAGTTTCCTGGAAACTTGGAAAGTCCTCAGGCAAAGAAATAGAGAACGAAGAATCGTGTTGGCGGGTTCCGGGCGGTTTCAAAAGATCAACCTGCGGCTCTCATGTCTTTCAGTTCTTCCAATAACCAGGTATGTGTCGTCTCCTTGTTGGTTTGTCTCGAAACACGTGAATTTTTGCTGGAAACATGTATCTTGTTTCTACCAGGGCTTCGATAATATTAATGATTTCGCTTCCCTTGCACGTTTCCAGGAGGCGGCAATTCCTTCGAAGAATTCCGACAGCACTGAGCCTTCTCATAACGGTGATGAGCCAGAGTAACAAGAAAGTTCGACAAGTGAGAGTGATTCTTCTGACATCACTGGTTTTTTTTTCGGGAAGGGGTTCGGTGATTTTTGCGCTTCTTTTTCCTTCTTCTTCCGCTTTTTTTTTTGTTTGAAAAATGTCTAACTTAGGTTTGCAAGAGGAATCCGGTTCTGAATATGATTCTGGGGCGGAGTCACACGAAAACTTGCCTTAGGTGACAGCGACCGCTGGTGGTAACTTGGAGATGGGAGTTAGCCAATCGCCGAGCACAGATGTGGTTCAAACGGTAGATGATTCCCTGATGGTTGATGCCGTAGACATGGAAAAATACCCTTTGCAAGTCGCGGGTCCATTTGCAGGCGCTATTTTCGATCCCCCGTACTTGGTTCCTTACCCAGGTCATGTACTGGTTGGCAGTTTCAGCATGCTGGATAAGTATGAGGCGTTGTATACCAGAATCTGGGAGAAACATGGACATATGGCCACAACCATGAAGATCACTAGTCGGTTTGCCCTGGTTAAGCGTGTGGAAGAGGATTTATCTTCCATCGAGGACATGCGTGAGGTGACTGGCCACACCATTTCTGAAGACGTCATTGCCGACTGGGAGCACCATCGCAACGTGTATGTAGAAAATGAGTTAAACGCTTCGTGGTTTGTCGAAGGCCTTGCTGAGATCCAGAAGTCGAAAGATGCAGTAGTCGATATCCTTTCTGCAGAGGAGATTGCACGACATGAGGTAGAACTTGAACAACTTTCCAAGATGTTGACTATGAAGAGAGCGGCTCTTGAAGATGCAAAGTTGACCTTCTCCCAGAAGAGCAGACCTTTGTTGGATGATTTTCCTTGAATGTCTTCTCTGTTCAACTTTCATTTAGGTTTTTTTATTTTTGAAAAACATACTAGATGTCTGGTTTAAAGTTCGACCGGTTTTGATGGACAGCTGGTAGCTTTTGAGGATATTAGATTATTTCTGGGATGAATGTTTTCGATAATATAACTCTGATTATGTTTTGTGAAAAGGTATATTGCTTTTATGAAAGTGTGTGCTAGCAATCGGCACAAGACACAATAGTATGACGGTTTTACTAAGAATCCAAAAACTGATCGTATATCTTGCCCAGTCTAAGCTTATTCGCTTCATAGGTTTTTTTTTTTGTGAACACGCCCCTTTCAATATAAAAGGCGGGTTTGATGGTAGCATTGCTATCAAGTCCCCAATCGTTGGTAGCATTTTTAGCGAGTCCCCATTTTTCCCAAGTAGCCTTTACAACTGGTAACCGGGTTGTCTGGTAGCTGAGTACATTGAGTCGCCTTCCCTTACCATCTTGACATCTGGGTCGAAGAACGAGATCGACAGTCTGACATTGTAGACGATAGATCAATGCTCCATCCGTGGTCGCCAATTGTTTATGGGTAAAAATCATTTCTGCCGATTTGGTAAATTCGGTAGGTGAGTGAGAAACTGGTTTAAACCCTAAAAAAATGTGCTGCATGTGAGCACTTTCTAGATTCGAGAGATCAATCTGTACAAATTCGGCCTAAAACAAGAAATGGCCGTTCCAGACTTGCTTCGGTCACAATGTGGATGAGAAGGGTTGATTTGGGGAGGATAGCGAAGAAAGGTGATAAGACGAGAGAGTTCTGGCTGGGTAGTGTCTTGATTTGTATCAGAAAAAGTAGAAGCTTCGGAAGCTTGCAAGAGATGGAAGCCTTTTGGGTGAGCTTGCAAAAGTTGCTTTCTGATAGTGTTGTCTTTTTTATCTTGACCAAGACTTGTCCTCTGGTAGAAATACGTGAGACCTATTTATACAAGTTGAGATTGAAACGTAACCTGGCCTCATTACGGAAGGAAATAAAAGGTAGTTAAATGGGAGGAGGTGGTAACCGGCGTGTTTAAGATAGAAAACGTTTTTCACTTTTATTTCCTCATTCAATTGACCGCTTTTATTCCTTTGCACGCTTTCTTAATACGAGCGTAGTGTACGCTGCATGATGTGACCGCCAAACCAAAACCCTAAGAAAGCATCCCCCCAGTTTGTGTTGATGTCTCGATAGTTGGTTGCACCTTGAGTGCAAGTGTCACTTCAACTGGCACGTGTGGCATGTGTGGAATGCCTTGGTGGTAGGTTGCACGTCGAGTGCAAGTGGCCACGCCAAAGCTGCTAGTGGCGCGTGTGCCATGTGCCAATGGCATGTGCGGAATTCCTTGGTGGTAGGTTGCACGTTGAGTGCAAGTGGCCACGCCAAAGCTACTAGTGGCTCGTGTGGCATATGCGGAATGCCTTGGTGGTAGGTTGCACGTTGAGCGCAAGTGGCTATGCCAAAGCTGCTAATGGCGCGTATGGCATGTGTGGAATGACTTGGTCGCGGGTTGCACTTTGAGTGCAAGTGGCAATGCCAAAGCTTCTAGGGGAGTGTGTGGCATGTGCCGATGGCATAGAGGCTTGGTAAGGAAAGCTGCTAGTGGTGCGTGTTGGCATGTGCCAATGGCACGCACGACCATATTATCCTAGGTTACACGGTTTGCAAGCCTAGGGCGCGGGCGCTACTTTTGCATGTTCCAATGGAATAGCGGCTTGGAAAGTGGCTAGCGATGCGTGTTGGCATGTTCCAATGGCATGCACATCCATATTAGCCTAGGTTGAACGGTTTTCAATCCTAGGGCGCAGGCGCTACTTTGGAATGTGCCAATGGCCTAGAGGTTTGGTAATTAAAGTGGCTAGCATAGCTAGGGCCAAGGCAGAGTGCATTTGGCATAGCGCGGCTAGCTTTGGATAGGTGTGGCTGGCATGATTTTCCATTGGCACGGAGGTGCGGTTGGCATGGTAGGCATGATTTGGCGCGTTTGGTGTGACTAGCATAGATAGGGCCAGGCAGAGTGCGTATGGCATGGCGCGTCTAGCTTGGGCTAGGTGTGGATGGCATGATTTGCCATTGGCACGGAGGTGCGGCTAGCATGGTTGGCATGCTTTGGCGCGTTTGGTGTGACTAGCATAGCTAGGGCCAGGCAGAGTGTGTTTGGCATAGCGCGGCTAGCTTGGGCTAGGTGTGGCTGGCATGATTTTTTATTGGCAAGGAGGTGCGTCTAGCATGCTTGGCATGCTTTGGCGCATTTGGTGTGACTAGCATATCTAGGGCCAAGCAGAGTGCGTTTGGCATGGCGCGGCTAGCTTGGGATAGGTGTGGCTGGCATGATTTGCCATTGGCACAAAGGTGAGGCTAGCATGGTCAGCATGCTTTGGCACGTTTGGTGTAACTAAAATAGCTAGGGCCAAGGCAGAGTGCGCTTGGCATGGCGCGGCTATCTCGGGCTAGGTGTGGATGGCATGATTTGCCATTGGCACGGAGTGAAATTGGGGTTTTTCTCGTTGTAACCCTAATTTGAAAAAATACCCCCTATTAATTACTAACTACGTGCATTAAATGTTCTAATAAATGTGTCACCGGTGACATTAGGTTATTTGGGGTTTTACGATTTTACCCTTTGTCTAAAAACCACCATCAACATTAAGTCCCCTGCTTAGCTCGTAAAAGGAGCTTTGTTGCAAGGTAAGCATAAGATGGTGACAAACTATCAGCAGTAAATTGTGAAGAGAATTGAGGAGCCTTGTTTGACCTTTTTATAGATAGGATTTGGAAACCTTGCCTCTAGCAGTTTTGCACAAATCGGGAGGTTGACACGATTGGGAAGTCAGCATCATTTAGAGACAGGAAGCTGGGCAGCATTGAGAAGTTGACGCGAGTTGGGAAACTGAGCGTGCTAGCTGGTGGGACCGGCGCAAGGTCGGGAAGCTGAGCGTGGTAGCTGGCGTGACTTTGGCGGTCATTGGGAAGTTGGCGCAATTGGTGGTACCGGTGTAATTGGGAGACTGGGAAGTTGGAGCGATTGGTAGGAAACTGAGCGTGCTAGATGGTGGGACCGGTCTTTATACGCACGATTTTGGTAAAGGTAAGTCCTTCCCTATTTCAGAATCTTCACGCCTATATATAGAATTCCTTTCTCTCATCTTGCACTTTGTCCTTTCATCCTTTCACGCTAGCGGCATAGTCACGAAGAAAAACCGGCTTCCAGGTATGTTTTCCAATACTTCTCTTGTTTCCCTTCCTATGTATGTGCAAACCCTGACAGTAGGCGTTTTTCTTTTATGATCCTTGCAAGGATATTGCGCATATGATTTCATGGCGTGCTTTTTGTAGAAGATATTGTATATATGTACCCAAAGAAAATACTTCATATATGATTTGAACCCGTAGAAAAATGCTGCATATATAATTTTGAACTCGAAGAAGGATACTATAGGCGCAATCGAACCCGTAGAAGATACTGCGCATATAATTTTGAAGCCGAAAAAGGATACCGCAGACGCATTCGAAACCGTAGAAAATACTGCGAATATAATTTTGAACCCGAAGAAGGATACTGCATACGCATTCAAACCAGTAGAAAATACTGCGTATATAATTTTGAACCCAAAAAAATACTGTATATGAATCCCGAAGAAGAATACTGTATATGAATCCCTAAGAAGAATACTGTATATGAATCCCGAAGAAGAACACCGTATATGAATCCCGAAGAAAATTACTGCATATGTGCTTCATATAATTTCGAACCCATAGGAAATATTGCATATATGAATTTCGGACCTGAAGAAAATACTTCGCATGCATTTTTGAATCCGGTGAGAAACACTTTCTCTCTCTCTTTTTTTTGGTTGGTGCGGTTATGTGTCAGGGAGATAATTTCGTCTTTCTCCATTTGTTTTGCGCAGATATCTTGTTACCAAATTGTTATGAAGAAATCCGACAAGATGTTACCTGAATAAAATTTCGCTTCATCGAAGGATGTTGATAATTCCAAACCAAACACGGATGATGAATTCTTTTCCAAACCCCTCGCCCATGCTCGGAAGAATCATCCAGGTTTCGTGCCAATTTTTTTAACCGGTGGTGAAGATGAAAAGAGAGCACGTTCGGTTCGCCCAGAGAATACCATACAGTTTTGCCTTCATAAAGGGGTATATTCTTCTTCCAACATTGATTTCAGGATATGTCAAATCTCGTTGCTTTCTTTTGATATATGGGTTGAGTTCATGGTGAGTAAGGAGCACATAAATACCAACTTGACTCGAGCGCAAATTATTGATGCTGTCAGAGCTTCAGTAAGTCTCCAGATTAGGAAGGATATCCCGAGCTTGGTTGCTTTCATCTCCAGATGGTGTTCGGACACCTATACGATCATATGTAGATGGGGTGAAATAACTTTCTCCTTGGAGAGTGTGGCTCTCTTGCTGAATCTTCCGGTAACCGGGAATCTTAACATCCAATTTTCTGAAGATGAGGAGAAGATGCGGGATGACCTTGCCGCTAAGCTGGGAGATTTCGCTTGAAAAGACTCCACAGCGAAGTCGAAGGATTCTTTTCGAAAAGCGAATGAAAAGTGCTTTTACAGCTGGTGGATATCTCAATGGTTCCCGGACGAGCTGGAACCTAAACAAAAAAGCAGTGATCTTCACATTGCAGCATTTTTGGCTCTCTGGTTGTCTAGAGACATTTTTGATGACGGTTCTGGCAAGAAAGAAATAAGACCATAGTTGCTAGTGATTGTTGTGAAGTTGGCAAAAGGTGAAGTTCTTCCCATTGGCAAGCTATTCCTTGGTTCCTTGTATGTGCATCTGGACCACCTAGTTGCGAACATACGAGTTTCTAATGGTTTCATGAAAGTGGATTCATATGTGCATGTTGTTTTTCTGCAAGCCTAGTTATGGGATCACTTAGAGAAGTATGCTCTGAAAACTTTTCCTTCGATCCCCGCGAGTTGGAGTGGCTCCCGAATTCTTCGATGGGTGAACATGCGTCCAAGAGTTGGTGTGAGCTTGGTTAGTCTTCTCGATAAGTCGAATAAAATCCGTTTTTGCCCGTAGGAGCCGGTCCGTAGGTCTGTGACTCAAATTGACACCTTTGCTTCTACTCCGAACATGATTTTGTCTTCTGACGGCAGTTTAAGTGTTGGTGAAAACTTGTTTATTCAAAGTTGTTTGGCTGGTTATATGCCGTCTTTCTTTATGGGGTCTTTCCAAATAGATGCTTACAATATTGACTGTGTTGCTCGTCACATGGTTTTTGATCAAGGGGTGCCTCTTGCTTACCAGCTGGTGATTCCTATGGATTCATTACGTGCCACCCTCAATGTCAGTTCCCTTGACACGGGTATCCTCCTTCTCTTCTTTCAAATGGGAAGGGTAACTTCGATGACTTTTGGCTATAGTGAGTTCTGGTACGATGAGTTCATTATGATCCAAGATTTTGTAAATAACGTGGTGGAGAATGTTCGTTGTAAACCTTCCCCAGCAGTCTTGAAGAAGTATCCGATGTTGAGGGACCTCAAGCGAAAGTTTCCTGGCAACTCAGAAAGTCCTCAGAAAAAGTAACAGAGAACGAAAAATCGTGCTGCCGGGTTCCGGGCAGTTTCAAAATATCAACCTCCGGATCTCATGTCTTTTAGTTCTTCCAATAACCAGGTATTTATCGTCTCCTTGTTGGTTTGTCACGAAACACGTGAATTTCTGCTGAAAAAATGTGTCTTGTTTCTACCAGGGCTTCGGTAGTGTTAATGCTTTCGCTGCCCTTGCACGTTGCCAGGAGGCGGAAATTCGTTCGAAGAATTCCGACAACACTGAGCCTTCTCATAACGGTGATGATCCAGACAAAGAAGAAAGTTCGACAAGTGAGAGTGATTCTTCTGACAGCACTGGTTCTTTTTCTGGAAGTGGTTCGGTGAGTTTCGCGCTTGTTTTTCCTTCTTCTTCAGCTTTTTTTTTTTTTTTGAAAAATATCTAACTCTAGTTTGCAGGAGGAATCCGGTTCGGAAGATTATTCTGGAGCGGAGTCACATGAAAACTTGCCTTTGGTGACAGCGATCGCTGCTGGTAACTTGGAGATGGGAGTTAGCCAATCTCCGGGCAAATATGTGGTTCAAACGGTGGATGATTCCCTAATGGTTGTTGTGGTAGACATGGAAAAAGACCCTTTACAAGTCGCGGGTCCGGTTGCAGGCGCTATTTTCGATCCCCCGTACTTGGTTCCTTACCCAGGTTATGTACTGGTTGGCGGTTTCAGCGTGCTGGCTAAGTATGAAGCGTTATATACCAGAATCTTGGAGAAACATGGACATATGTCCACAACCAAGAAGATCACTAGTAGGTTTGCCCTGGTTAAGCATGTGGAAGAGGCTTTATCTTCCATCGAGGACATGAGTGAGGTGACTGGCCACACCGTTTCTGAAGACGTCATTGCCGACTGGGAGCACCATCGCGACGTGTGTGTAGAAAAGGAGTTAAACGCTTCGTGGTTTGTCGAAGGCCTTGCTGAGATCCAGAATTCGAAAGATGCAGTAGTCGGAAGCCTTCCTGCAGAGGAGATTGCACGACATGAGGTAGAACTTGAACAGCTTTCCAAGATGTTGACTATGAAGAGAGTGGCTCTTGAAGATGCAAAGTTGACTTTCTCCAAGAAGAGCAGACCTTTGTTGGATGATTTTCCTTGAATGTCTTCTCTGTTAAACTTTCATTTAGGTACTTTGTTTTTTGAAAAACTTACTAGATGTCTGGTTTAAAGTTCGACCAGTTTTGATAGACAGCTGGTAGCTTTTGAGGATATTAGATTAATTCTGGGATGAATGGTTTCGATAATATAACTCTGATTATGCTTTGTGAAAAGGTATATTGATTTTATGAAAGTGTGTGCTAGCAATCGGCACAAGACACAATAGTATGACGGTTTTACTAAGAATCCAAAAACTGATCGTATATCTTGCCCAGTCTAAACTTACTCGCTTCATAGTTTTTTTTTTTTTTTTTCTGAACACACCCCTTTCCATGTAAAAGGCGGCTTTGCTGGTAGCATTGCTAGCAAGTCCCCAATCGCTGGTAGCATTTTCAGCGAGTCCCAAGTTTTATCGTGTAGCCTTTACGACTGGTAACCAGGTTTTCTGGTAGCTGAGTAGATTGATTCGCCTTCCCCTACCATCTTGAAATCTGGGTTTAAGAATGAGATCGACAGTCTGACATTTTAGCCGATAGATCAATCCTCCCACCGTGGTCGCCAATTGTTTATGGGTAAAAATCGTTTCTGCCGATTTTGGTAAATTTGGTAGGTGAGTGAGAAACTGGTTTAAACCCTAAACAAATGTGCTGCACGTGAGCACTTTCTAGATTCGAGAGATCAATCTGTACAAGTTCGGCATAAACGAAGAAATGGCCGTTCCAGACTTGCTTCGGTCACAAAGTGGAGGAGAAGGGTTGATTCGGGGAGGATGGCTAAGAAAGGTGATGAGACCAGAGAGTTCTGGTTGGGTAGTGTCTCGACTTGTATCAGAAAAAGTAGAAGCTTCAGAAGCTTGCAAGAGATGGAAGCCTTTTGGGTGAGCTTTCAAAAGTTGCTTTCTCATAGTGTTGTCTTTTTTCTCTTGACCAAGACTTGTCCTCTGGTAGAAATAGGTGAGACCTATTTATACAAGTTGAGATTGAAACGTAACCTGGACTTATTACGGAAGGAAATAAAAGGTAGTTAAATGGGAGGAGGTGGTAACCGGCGTGTTTAAGAGTGAAAACGTTTTTCACTTTTATTTCCCCATTTAATTGACCGCTTTTATTCCTTTGCACGCTTTCTTAATACGAGCGTAGTGTACGCTGCATGCTGTAACCGCCAAACCAAAACCCTAAGAAAGCATTCCCCAGTTTGTGTTGATGTCTCGAGAATTGGTTGCACCTTGAGTGCAAGTGGCGCATGTGGCATGTGCCGATGGCATGTGCGGAATGCCTTGGTGGTAGGTTGCACGTCGAGTGCAAGTGGCCATGCCAAAGCTGCTAGTGGCGTGTGTGGCATATGCGGAATTCCTTGGCGGTAGGTTGCACGTTGAGTGCGAGTCACCACGCCAAAGCTGCTAGTGGCGCGTGTGGCATGTGCCAATGGCATGTGCGGAATGCCTTGGTGGTAGGTTGCACGCTGAGCGCATGTGGCTATGCCAAAGCTGCTAGTAGCGCGTGTGGCATGTGCCAATGGCATGTGTGGAATTCCTTGGTCGCGGCTTGCACATTGAGTTCAAGTGGCAATGCCAAAGCTTCTAGCGGAGCGTGTGGCATGTGTGGAAGGCCTTGGTCGAGGGTTGCACTTTGAGTGCAAGTGGCAATGCCAAAGCTGCAAGGGGAGTATGTGGCCGATGGCATAGCGGCTTGGTAAGGAAAGTTTCTAGTGGTGCGTGTTGGCATGTTCCAATGGCACGCACGGACATATTAGCCTAGGTTGCATGGTTTGCAAGCCTATGGCGCGGGCGCTACTTTGGCATGTGCCAATGGCATAGCGGCTTAGTAAGGAAAGTTGCTAGCATAGCTAGGTTCAAGGCAGAGTGCGTTTGGCATGGCGCGGCTAGCTCGGGCTAGGTGTGGCTGGCATGATTTGCCATTGGCACAGAGGTGAGGCTAGCTAGGTGTGGCTGGCATGATATGAAATTCAGTGATGCACACAATATGAATTAGCATTAGTCTTTATAGACTTGCACTCTTTGTAGAATAAGGGTAAGTTGGATCAGTATGGAAGCTACATTTAAGGTATCATGCATGCGAAACATGCTTGCAATGGAAAATGAGAGTACCGTTTCCTAGCGAGCCTTGAAGTTTTAAGGTCCGTTCACTGCATTACAAATGATACATCAAGGAGTTTCGGTCTGTTAGGCATAACGCATGAGTTGTAATTTTCTGGTCTATCACAACGTTCTGAGTCTTCTAAATTGTCCAACAGATCTTTGTCGGAATGCTTGACCATATTTTCTTACCAATTGTGTGCACTTACTTAAATTGACAACTCTTAATAATTGAGTCAGTACAATTAGACATTACTCCGAGAAGAGAAACACTGTTGTAAAGTCTCCTTTCGAACACAACTTTGAGAATGATCGTGGATAACCAACTATCTATGATTCCTACAGGTTCATCCAGATGTCGAAGCAAAGAAGTGGAAATGCCAACCGTGGAAATGGTGTTTAATTGGTTTACCATACCGTAAAACTTGTTATATATTTTCAAATTTTTTTAATTTATATTATTGGATAAATATTATTACATGAAACTAGTTGGAAACCTAACAAGATAAGCTCCAACGACATACTACTATATTAATTGAACAGGTTGTTGTGCTAGCCTACCATCGAGCCTCATGGGTAACCTTGTCAAGGGGAGACGAAGAGGATGAGGGGGCGAGATTATGTCACAAGGGGGGAAAGCCAACTCTACCTTCCATGTTAATTTCTGCAATATTACGTCATTGGAGGCTCGAACCTGGGACCTCCTGGAACGCATCAAACTTTGGGAAACGGGGATGACCAGCTGAGATAGGGCCCGTTCTTAAATGGTTTTGAAAATAAATAACATCTTTTCTTAAATAAGAAAAAAAAAAGGAATATATTTTTGTCAATATTCATTAATAAGGCGGCCGCCTCGGTCAAAATGGGTTAACTATGAAGGATCGGCAGCCTAAGTCAATATTTGTTGACCAAGTAATTTTAGGTAGGCCGAAAGAGCAAGTTGAGAAGTGATTTTTAAGTTCACAAAATTGGTCAAAAAGACCAAAACATAGAATTCCTGGGTGAAATGGATTCTTAGCTTTAGATACTGTTTATATAGCCAAAAAAAAAAAAACTGTTCATTTAGCCAAAATGGATATTTGACCCAGAATATTTTTTATTTATTAACCTTAAGAGACAAATATGTCCCTATCTTCTACAAATATTTACTGTGTTGGGTTTCTAAAACCCAAAGGTTGGAAACAAAAACAGAGTACTCTCAGAAATAAAAAACAGGGTACTCTCAGAAAAAAAAAAAGTACTATATAAACAGAGTACTCTGCAGTCCACCTACTTCCACGATAACCATTGCTTCATGAATAACAACACCACCAACTTCTAATTTAGCTCGATCTCTGCAAAAAAAGAAGCTATGAAGTTACATCAAAAAGAGTAATCTATTTCAAAAACAGAGTAATCTTAGCAATATGACACAGAGTAACATAAAATAGGGCAATCTCGTAAAACTGGTAATCTCATAGAACATAGTAATCATGAAGCAATGGTTATCGTAAAACAGAGCAGTCTTATAAAAGAAGAATTGGTACCGCGGGTTAGAGATGGAAGTTCAAGATCTGGAGTTGGCTTGCGGAGATGTTGTAATGTGCAGCTTCAGTTGGTGTTGTGACGCTGTTGTTGCCTTAATGAGATGTTGCTGCTTGATTGCAGTCGCTGAAATGGTGGAGCTCTATATTGGAGTTCAGTTGCAGGCATGGATAACTACCAATGATTGAATACAATGGCCTGGGTTGTGCTGAACCTGCAACTATCAGATGTATGTTTAGGAATTGAAAACAACTGGAGAGTGGTAAGGCAAGTTGGTGTGCAGTGAACTTAATATATAGATTAAAAAATCAAGCAAATCTATTTCACTTAATATATAGATTACATTTTTTTTTTAGAATAAACAGGGAAATTTAGGATATCAAAAGCAGGTTTAACATTTGGAATTTTAACCTTTGGGATTGCAGCTATCTTGGGTTGTTGTTGTCACTGCTTCTGCTGTTGTCTCAAATCCATTGCTCCTCCCACAAGTCCTTTATTGGTTAAAAGTCCTTTTTTAATTGAGACTCTGCCCATGTCTGAATATAGTACATATCATGTCAATGTTGATCATTTCATAAGATGTAAGCACACTAAACCTCCCCCAACTGATTCTGTAGAGCAGGTAACATGGTGTAGAAGTAACATGTCGGATCCTAACCCTATTTGAGATCCTATTGAAGTTTTTATCTAGTATACCTCTAATCAGGGGAACCGGCGATGGAAGCAGCAGTGACATGATGCGGAGACATAACTGGAATTCCTCCTAGGGGTTGTTGCTTAAGATTTGAAGTAGCCAAAGGATTCCCAGCTGTTGAAACTTGTCTCTTGAAGTAAGGATTGCTCATAGCAGCTGCAATCACGTGATTAGAAACAGAAAATGTTCTAATTTCATTAGAACGATGAGTTGAATACGGATCAACGTGTTGTGATGGATATGATGTTACTGCATAATGGTTGCCCCCTTGTCTATCGAGGTTAAAGTTTTTCTGAAAAGTAGATAAAAAATGAAACTAAAGATGAGTTGATATAATTAAGAATCCACCTTCCTATAAAGGTCTACTAGAATTCACACATGCAAGATCCACCAAAGTGATTGAAACATACCTGTACTGCGTTAGCATAAGCTTTTTGGTTTACATCAAAAGCATCTGAAGTTGACATAGGCATAAAAGTAGATGATCCAAGGGGATCATTAGCCATTTTTGGGGGCCTCTCTTCTTGAGTATTTCTGAAGTTCGTGAACTGAGGCAAGGTAGGTAAACCCTTGTTGGCGAATGGCCACTGCATAGGAGATCCTCTCATGAATACTGCAAAGTCAAAGGAGTAAAAACATATGCTCTCTTTTAATTTCAGCATGTTCACCAATTCCTGCGCCCATCACCTACTACATCAACATATCCATTTCTATCACCTGTAATTTCAGCTCCATATCGGATTCATTTCATCATTGAGTATTCATTACCAGCAGTAACACCAACCAAATTCAACAATATAAAACAAGATGAAACCAGTTTCATCTAGTTTCAAATGAGTGATAGCTAACCCAATTTAAACTAGGACGTAACTAGTTACATCCAGTGTTACTAATATTCGACACAGGACGTAACTGGTTACATCCAGTGTTACTAATATTCGACACATACAATTCGTAAGCTATATTAAGTTCACTGCACACCAATCAAAAATTTAAAACATGATGAAACTGGTTTCATCCCTGCCTAAATATCGATGAAACCAAATTTAAAATAGGATGTAACTGGTTTCATCCAAGATTAATTTAAACATGGGTGAAAACTAATTAAAAAAAATTTAAAACATGATGAAACTGGTTTCATCCCAGCCTAAATATCGGTGAAACCAAATTTAACCAAATTTAAAACAGGATGTAACTGGTTTCATCCTAGTTTAAACAAGGGTGAAAACAAATTCAATTTTTTTTAAAACATGATGAAACTGGTTTCATCCCTGCCTAAATATTGATGAAACCAAATTTAAAACAGGATGTAACTGGTTTCATCCAAGATTAATTTAAACATGGGTGAAAACCAATTAAAAAAAAAACATGATGAAACTAGTTTCATCCCAGCCTAAATATCGATGAAACCAAATTCAACGAAATTTAAAACATGATGATACTGGTTTCATCCAAGTTTATCATATGACATTAAAAACAAGGAAACTTAACATAAATTTCAAACATGATGTAACTGGTTCCATCCAAGTTTATCATATTACATATAGCGAAATACTAAAAAAGATGAAACCCATATGACAGATTCATAAACCATCTAAATTTTTGATATTACATTAAAAACAAGGAAATTAATAATTATCAAAAACCCAAATTAAACGAGGAAAAATTCGACAGAATTAATCGATGCAACCCATAACCATATTCCATATCGATGTCAAAAAAAAATAATCCTAAATCAAACATGCAATTAATAAGTAGTCAATTCTCGTTTAACGAATTCAAATCAAACATAAGAACCCTAATGCTATACCGCCTTTACCCAAAATCAGATGAATTACCTCTTGCTGTTAGTTTCCGAAATAAACAAAGACGTCGAGTGGTCATGGTTTCGATGTGAATTGGTTGTGGTGGTGTTTCTGTGAAGAATGAAGAAGAAGGATACGTTGTAGACGCTGATGGAGAAAGAGAGATGGTAATGGTTTTTTTAGATCTGGTTATGTGGAGGCGGAGAAGACGAGAAGAAATGTTAAGTAGAAAGGGTAGTTTAGTATGTTCCTATTAAAAGATTCCTTTGGACATTTGACCCAGACTGAACCTTACCCGTCGATTTGACCCAGGAAACACTCAATTTTAGCTATATAGCCCATTTTCTGTTTTTAAGTTAGGGTGCATTTGACCCCAAATAAAGACACTTAACTAGGTAAATGTAGTCATGTTGGCGACCCAATTCAAACGGTCGTGCGTATTTAAATTGTGTAACTTTGAGATGTTAAGTTTCGCTTGAAGTGGATGCCTTACTTCCTATAAGTACTTCGGCTGAATTTGTCTAAGGATAACTAAAATCTGAGCAAATCACAAATATTAGTCATTTTCTTCTCTCATTTTCATGCATCATCCTATTTTACGTATATTGTGTTCCTAGTCGAATCAAGGGCATAAAACTTTTAATTTGCATTAATAGGTTTTCATTATATCTGAAGTTAGCAGTCTTGTAGTTCGTTATATTCTCTTTAGATCAACCACAGTCTTGGAGTATAATTAAAAATTTGGTTGAAAAATCAAGCGTTACGGGGCGTAATAAATACCAAATCCCAGACTAAAACCAAAAATCAGACTATATTTGGTCTTTAGTTTGATCTTTGGTCGGGCGAAGTTTAAAGGTTGCGCCTGGTAGGGCGTAACTCAATTTTTGAAAGAAAAAAAAAGGGGCGCAATTGGAGATTACGCCTGATTGGGGCACAACTTTAAAGTTACGCCTGATGACGGGCGTAACTCATAAGTTACGCCTTGAAAAAAATAAAAAAAATAATGGGGCGCAAGTATTAGTTGCGCCCGATTCATGCGCAAGTATTAGTTGCACCCCACCAAATTTGGTTTTCCCACCGTAGTGTCTGTGCACGGAGTAAACCCATTTTTTTTGGTTTTTAGTGTTTGGTTATAGTCTCCCACTGCAGTTGCTCTAAAAGAATAATATATAAAATCCTTAAGCTCAAAAGTTCAACAATCTTTTTTTCCAGTGTTTCATTCTTCCAAACCAGACATAGTTTTTCATCATTTATCAACAATGGAGAGTGAAACCTCAACTGTTACTTCTCACTCACTGTAAGTTATAAACCAGTGTGCAAAATGCTTCGAACATTTTGATTGAGATCCATATTTATATACAAAGCCATTTTCAGCAATGTTTTCTTTTTAAGTAAATCAAATGTATTTGACGATAGATTTATAGGTAAAAGTTTATTAGGCTTTGGACTTGAAATAAAACTTATTACCAAAGTGTAAAAAGAATAGTAACCAATTTTTAAATCTTTTACATATTTATTAAGTGTAAAAGAAAAATATTTTAATTTTTAAGTCTGTCCCTGGTGAAGATATAGCGGTGGATGTGGTGAGGTTAAAGGTTTATTTTAAAAGCTTAAACCAGCTTCCCATTAACATTTTTGGCATGAATGATAACCCTATTTTATTTTTTCATTGGAAAAAAGAAAAAGAAAAAGACCCTTTTGGCTAAATTTAGAAACGGTTGAGTGGGATAAGCAGGGAACTGCAAATTTATCAGCAAACTCACTTGCAAAGTTAATTAGCAAGGATAAGTTTACATCAATTAGTAATTTTTTTCATATTTGTGATTCTTTTCCGGACATTGTAAATGTTGAGCTCTAAGAAATTTATTGTGTACTAAAATTAAGTTCCTAAAACAACATTTTCTCTTATTTAGAAAAAGAACCATTTTTTTTATTTAGAAAAAGAACCATTTTTTTTGGACCATGTTTTTTTAGGGGACCATGGTTTCAATCTTAGGAGGAAATTTAGAAGTAAAGTGAAGTCACCCTTATCCAGATATTTTAGTTAATGACCAAAATATCCTTTTATTTTTTTATTTTTTTAAATTTTGTTTTTCAAAATTTTAAATTTTATTAGCTTTGGTTCGACAAGTATAAATTCGCAAGTATTTTACTCGCAAACCCTTTAGCGATATGCAAATTCGAGGGTATTTTCCCACAAACCCATTAATTTTAATTTGTTTTTGTTTAAAAAAATCGATTAGAAATCATCAAATCAGGGTTGAAATGTTAGTTATAGAGTATTGTTCGGTTAGTAGTAGTTTAGAAAAACCCTAGTTTTCTAACCGAACTCCCTGAAACATAGAACACCAAGAACACGTCGGCTAGAACGAAAAATTTCCTTGCCGAACTCATAGTTCGGTGCGTTCGCAAAAGTTTTAGAAATTTTGTACCTGACTGAACTTTGAGTTCGGTCCGTTCGCAATTTTCTTAGAAATTTTTTACTTAACCGAACTCCTATCTGAAAATACACTGAACATGGTTCGGTTATATTCAAAAAAATCTTTGCAAACCGAACTTTCAGTTCGGTGCGTTCGCAAAAATTTTAGAATTTTTTTACTTAACCGAACTCCTATCTAAAAAAAACTTTTATATATTCTCTCTTAGCCGAACTTCAAATTCAACTAGATTTATTTTTTTCCCCTAGCCAAACCTCATACAAAAAAATACAAAAAAAAAAAAAGTAAAAAGATTTTTTATTTTTTTTTAAATAGTTAAAAAAAAAAATTCAAAGAGGTGTTGGAGCCCATCTTGTAGCTAGGTTACCAACCACAAGCTCTGTATGATATTATTCAATTTTTAAATAGTGTTTTGGGAGAATTTGAGGTGAAGATAGAAGATGTAGAGACAAGGAGAAGGATATATTATTAGAATATCCAATTAGAATTATTACATAGTTTCATATATATACAACCCTAGGAATCTAGTTGGACCGCACACCCAACGGGTCGTAGGCCCTGTAACACTCCCCCTTGTGCGGTTCAATAACAAAACTTTATACATAGTTATTCACATATAGTTCTTCAAATGTTGTTCTCCTTGATGACTTGTGCCGGAATCAATTTCCTTACTAAAACTTTGACAAGGAAAAACCCAGTGGGATAAAACCTTGGTACAACTTTTCACATGTGGTACTTCACATGTTGTCTCTTACTTTACATGTAGTTCGTCACATGCAATACGATCCTCAAAGATCGACGAGTCAAAGTTAATTGTCTCGTTAAAACTTCGTCAGGAAAAACCCAGAGAGACAAAACCTGAACTAAAGAAAAAGAGTACAAATATTACGCAAACGTAGAACATAGTTAGACTCGAATATGTTGCCTCATTAAAACCTTGACAAGGAAAACCCAGTGGGATGAAACCTTGACGGAGGGAAAAGAGTACAACATGACAGGTGCTGGTAAAGGTGGTCCGTTGCAGATGATCACTTTTCTCTGTTGAAGTTGACTAGTTGCTTCATAACTCTTAAGGCAGAAAATCCTCGTGGGAAAGACAATAGCCTTAGCTGGGAAATTACATTCTCGGTGTTTGTTGTTGTCTCATTAAAAACCTTGCCGAGTAACAAAACCATGTGGGAAAAAGAAACCTCGATGAAGGAAAAGAGTTCAACACACCATTAGATGCTCCCCCCTGATGTCAGACAATTTTCGTTAGTCTAATGCAGTCAGAAGGGGTTTATCACACTTTACTTTGATGACTTGAATGTTTATAAGACAATGTTGTTGATTCTGGAAGTTACATTGCTTAACAGAATATCGCATTTCATTTCTTTGATCCAGATATTTTCAGTAATATCAACGACGATCTTTATGTCTTCAACGTTCAACATACTTGATGTTTTTAGTATTGTCTCGCTAAAAACCTTGTCGAGAGACAAAAACCTTTAGGAAAAACTATTCTCGATCGAAGGGGAAAATAGTATAACACAACTTCCATTTCGAAGTAAAATATATCGACATCATATCCTTAGATCCTCCCCCTGATGTCGGCATCTCCCCCTGATTACTTTCAGAGTTATTCCAGACAGTTCCTTTAGTCATGTATTTTTCGAAACTGAATATTGTTAATGACTTAGAAAATAATCTACCATATCTCCCTCTGATTACTTTCGTTGGAGAATAGATTATTGTTCATTCATAATCAACAACTTTTGGATTGCACTTTCATTAGCATTCCTTTTAATGTCTTTGTAGGGATAAAACAAATTCATGTCAATGGTTACCTTTAAGTACATGATTACACTCATTATACCATTCCAATGACGTTGCGTTGGTGCTGAGCTATATCTAGCTAACAAGTTACCTGAGGATGTAAAATTTAATCGAGTACATTATTATACTAAGTACAGCAATGTGTTTATTGTACTTAGATATGGGAATTTCATCTCCAAACACATATTCTTCATCTTCCTTTAGACGAAATGGTCACTTACTTACATTTGAACCTCGAATAATCATGGGAGTGCTATCAGGATGCATGTCTTTATTAAATTTCCTGAAAACTATAGACATATGCAAAATGGTGGAATAATATCCCACAAGCTCAATACTCGGTTGAGCTTTCCCTAGATTTTTCATCTCAAATTCAGTTTTTTAAATAGCTTTTAAGGTCTCCTTTTACATCAAGAGTACCCATCATGTCTGTACCATCGACATAAATAGCTACAATTCCAAATCAGGAACTTTCTTGTGAATACGCAAGGAAAAATAACTTACTTGTTTATCCCCTCTAAATCAAATAGCCACTTAGACGGGTATACCACATCCGCCTAATTGATTGAATCTATAAGTGAACGTTCTATCTAACTGTAAACACACTCTGTGGTTTAGAGTCATTTGATTTGGTAAACAAAAGTCTATCAAGTACTTTTGTAAATATCTTCTATCTCTTAATTCTTTCAGAGATACGTAACAACTACATACATATGCTGAATTTCAAGTCCTTTTGAAATTACCAAGCTAACTAAGTAGCAAAATGATATAATGCTCATTACAACAAAGTAAATAATTCCAGGGCTTTGTGAGATACCTCGCGCCACAAGGGGAGTCTTTATACCATTACGACTTCATTATTCTCACTGTACTTTGTGACAAATAATCATGTATGTCCACAGGATTTACACTTGGTTGGTTAGCACTACCACACCAAATACCTATATATTTGTCAAAGAATCAGATTCTACCTGGATTGTGTAGGCCAAATATGCTCTTTATTGTTGATATTCAAACAATAAGAAGCATGGTTCGATCTCATCGTGCTCGATTTCCTTTAGCAACTGTATATGAAAATAATAATCATTAATATGATCACAAGATCTTTCCATTGACTCGTGTGTGTTCTCATAATCCACTTGGGATGTCATTGTTCTATGGAATCGTTAAACTTCGGAGCGTCCTCCAGTATTGATTCATGGACATAGTCAGAGACAATCAAATGAGATGATTTCATTAATGATACAAATTAGATTGTGCCGTACTCATCTACTTCCTTTCTAGGTGAGCATTGATCGAACCTAGTGGCATCTCCATCTTCCTTTATGGAGCCACGACCTTAACTACACTTCCACCAAGTGTAGTTGAAACACCTTAGTTTATGGTGTACCCCATACTGAGGATTTCTAACCTTGCATGAATATTTGCAGCTGGTATGTGTGATCTTGTCACTTTAGAGACAACAATGTACATTCTGAAAATCGATTATTCTTTGTCACTTCACATTTATATTTGTGGAGTACAAGAATCAACATGAGACATAGTGGGAACACACCACGACAATTCCTTCCGTTCCCTTAGATTTTGTTTTTCTTATCTCCCCCTAATGACGGGAAGAATGTCTCATTAAAATGACAACCCGCAAATCTAGCGATAAGAGATCTCCTGCCAAAAGTTTTAAAATGCGGATAATTGTTGGGAACTCATTTCCAACATAACTACTTAACAGTTTTGAAAACCCATCATAGTACGATGTGGAGTCATAATGGCACATATATAGTGTAACCAAAAATGCGTAAAAACACGAATGTCATGCTTAAATCCAGTTACTAACTGGTACGCAGAAAAGGTTGATTAATATTGGTTTCTAAAAACAAATTAAGTAAAGAAGCGTGTAATATTGCATATCCCCAAAGCAATAAAAGGTAGGTTGGTACACATAACCTATTCCTTAGACACCATCTGTAACCTTTGATGGTCGCCTCTGCGAGACCATTGGGTATAAGGTGCTCTATATTGATCCTATTAAACATGCAATATTCATCAAGTCCTTTTGATGTAAATTCTCTAGCATTAACAAGGGTGGTTATCCTTTGCACTTTGCATTGTGTAATATGTGCAAGGAGTTTTCAAACGCAAATTTCTTGGTAACTATAACTAGTCCAAAATGTCAAAACATTCACCAGATCCATCGTTCACTTTAATGGTCCGCATTCTGCATGAATATTTTTTCTAAAATTCACCTTGTTTTCTTTGTAATATGGAATTTTTACCATATGCATCTTAGGATGGTCTCGATCCTGTTTTACTAGAGACTTTGTAAAAATGAGTGATATGCCCTCTTACTTAAAAGCATAATGTGAGGGAGGAGGGCTTTGTGCATCTAGTACTTTAGAAAACACTTATTGAGAGATGTCATTACTTCACATTCTGTCTATATTGTTCCCATTTTTTTTCATTCAGATAAAGTGATGTTCGCATGAGTCCTTTCAAAATGATCATCATGTCACAACCAAAGTTGCTTTATGGTTATGCCCAAAGCTTGTGTGAGTCAATTTCCAACATTTCATCGTTGGAATCAATATGGATTCAATAATCCAAATTAATACTATAGTGACTCATTAGTCTCTCTAAAGTATGTTTCCTTCCAAATATTTTAGTGACTATAAAAGATGCAATCAATTACATTCTCATCATTTTGATGTTCCACATAAAATCCATTTGCATGGGTTTCATTGGAATTTAACAAGGTGTGATTATCTCTCGGTACATGTAGAGATTTTGTGACGTCTTTGTTCTATCTTGGAAAAAAAAATATGAGCAGTGATGCGCTCGATAAGATAATCAATTGGCCAGGCAAAGTTCTTGTTGCCATTAAAGTTGATGTGAAAATTGGTTTCTACTATGATACACACATTACATTGTATATATCAACACCTATGACCATGTGCATTTCCAACTCTTTCATTTATTATGGGAGCTAGAATTACATCTTAGCTTCATATTCAGCTGATACCGGTACTTTGGTGTCATTACTACTGTGAAAAAAAACATTTCCGTCTCATGATATATACGTCCCTTTTCACATGCTTTATATGAGTCATTACGTCTAACCCTTATTACTTCGGGGTTCTTTCCATTTTTAATTTTGCTACACTTAGCTTAATTTGAGAAATTTCTTTATCTCAATGGGCCAAGAGAATCTCACTACACATGTCAACCACTTACTTTAGGTTGCATATATTACTAAAGATAATCCTCTTGTTGTCATACTTCAACATATACCGGTTCGTTAGTATTATGGATGAAGTAGAGAAATGGAAATTTTATGAATCATATCATCTTTTGTGAGTTCTTCCACAAAAAATGGAATACATGTGATTTTATTTGAACGTATGTTTTGAAACTATTGACAGATTAATAGTCGAGTAAGTGGATACATTCCACGGAACATTCAAAAATTTTGGGAAAATATCAAGTATCCAATAATGGTGCTCAACTACTTCTAAGCCCCAAATGAATACATTGGAATTGAGTTGGTACAACCAATTAAACAAAATACGCCATTCAACTATATCCAATATCATATTCAAGAGATCAAATAGCATTAAGACCAAAATTCTTAATGATTGAGATCAATAAAAATAATTTGAATTGACCGTTTATATGATGTTGGCTTATTTTAAAACAAAAATTAACAAAACTAGGCATATTCTAAAAAAAATAAAAAATAAATAAGCCTAGCGAGTAAATAAGCCTAGCATATAAAAACTCGCGTTATAGTTACATACCTCAAAATTTGGTTCCCACCGTATATACACAAAACCGGAACATCCTTGGTCGTGCACGTCCCAGAATCAAGCTGAAACAGGATGGGACCTGATTGGTTCGGAAAGGGCCTGTTGGAACAGGACTGGACGGGACAGCAGCTAGACCCGGAACGGAACGGGACGGGACATGATAACAACTGGACCCAGAACGGGACGGGAACCGGAACGGGAAAGACAGGCTGGAACCGGGACATGGAAACGGATAGTCCAGAATGGGACATGCTTTCTTCCTTCTCCTATTTCCTTCCCACACAATTAAAACCATCCTCACGGACTACGAAGTACGAACTAACAAACACAATCAATCACAAGTACGACTATATATTACAATATTCTAATTTTATAAAAATACTAATCATTTGATTGGCTATGGTATAACTGTGCAACGCATGTTTTAAATCAATTTTCAAGCAATCACATCAACCATATACGAATATACTACAAAATGTAATAATCATCTAATTGTTTATAGTTGGGTTAGAACAGATCCAAATCAATTTTCACTGATTTGATTTCAGGGAAAATTTTAAATAAAAAATTAGGAGAAATACATCCAACTTAGCTTATTTGATTCTGGCGTTGATGAAAATCATCCATGTAAAGAAAAAAAAATCAATCAATCCGATATAGCTCCGCGGTATAGCATCGTGGTGATAACGTGTTTTGGGAGAATTTGAGGTGAAGATAGAAGATGTAGATACAAGGAGAAGGATATATTATTAGAATATCCAATTAGAAGTATTACATAGTTTCCTATATATACAACCCTAGGAATCTAGTTGGACCGCACACCCAACGGGTCGTAGGCCCTGTAACAAATAGTTAATTTTTTATTTTTATTTAATCTTCAATATCGATAGAATTATTACATAAGAAACTCGTTGGGAGCCTAGCAACAAGCTGAACACCCACCCAGCTTAGTTAGCTCCACCTTTTAGGTCACCCATTATAACCATCGGGAAGGTGGCCTAATGAAATCATGGTCCCCTCAAAAAAAGTCATGGTCCCAAAAAAAAATCGTTTTAGAAAAAAGAAAGTGGGGTATACATGGGCCACAAAATCCAAACCGAATAACCCATAATAGTGTAGGATTATTTTTCTATGTAGTTATCTTCTATAATACAAAACAGAATGGGTTTTTGAGCTTGGACGGATGGATAACATTTTGAGAGACAAACATTCCATCCGGCCATCCCAATCTCATCCCACCTAAAGACATCCGACGGATATGAGAGTTGTAACCTATTTTGTTATGAATTTTAATTGATTGGTTCCCTCATAATTAGTGTCATAAACTTCATATTATGAATGTACATTGACTGGATTTCTTCATTTAAATATATTAAAAAAAATGCAATATGAATTTCTTTTAGGAGTATTCTTTACGTCTTTTACGGTTATAAGCACAATAAAATTATTATTTTTCTTACAAAAATGAGGTAAATTTTGTCAATCAAGTTGAAGTGAAAAAAATAAAATACTTTGGTACGAATTTTTCTACTTATCATGTTGTGCCCTCCATCATTTTGTATGCTTGTAGAAAAAACCAGAGGTGAATCAAAAAATTATTTTTCAAGACAAAATTAATAGCACGTACGAAATTTTTATCCAATAAATTTACATTTTTTTTTATTTAGTAAAATGGATTGATATTAAAATGCAAATGGTTGTTAAATGGATTGATGATACAATCTTAAAGATATTGTATATTAATCCAAGTTTGATCGAGCTTATGCTATTTTAATTTTGGTCATCTAAAATAAAATAATATATAAACAATTTGACTAGCAAGATTTAATGTAGCAATTGCTCTTAAATCAACTGATTTTAGACCAACTTTAAAAATTATTTATATCAAATTTTCAGGTTCAGAAGTTCTTATAGGTGGAATTACGCCTAACAAGATTTCAGTACCTAATTAAATATAATCGTTGATTAGATGCATGTCGAAGTGCTCTTTTTATATATATTTTTACTAAATATTTACTATAACTTTATGATAATCACATTCTGTGCCGTTACAGCACGGGTTATTTCTAGTGTAAATACAACCAAACCCAAACCCAAACAGAATAACCTTATTTTTATTTTTTAGAATTAGTATGGTTATCCATCTTAATTAGGATTCATCTTGACTCCAGTTTTACTTAATTTTTCATTTTTTAAGTAACTATCTTACCTCTGGTAGAACCTTGTACATTTTCATCTTTTAAAAAATTTCTGTTTAAATCAATAATTCTAAAAAATAAAAATAAGGTTATTCTGTTTGGGTTTGGGTTTGGTTGTATTTACACTAGAAATAACCCGTGCTGTAACGGCACGGATTGTGATTATCATAAAGTTATAGTAAATATTTAGTAAAAATATATATAAAAAGAGCACTTCGACATGCATCTAATCAACGATTATATTTAATTAGGTACCGAAATCTTGTTAGGCGTAATTCCACCTATAAGAACATCTGAACCTGGAAATTTGATATAAATAATTTTTAAAGTTGGTCTAAAATCAGTTGATTTAAGAGCAATTGCTAAATTAAATCTTGCTAGTCAAATTGTTTATATATTATTTTATTTTAGATGACCAAAACTAAAATAGCATAAGCTCGATCAAACTTGGATTAATATACAATATCTTTAAGATTGTATCATCAATCCATTTAACAACCATTTGCATTTTAATATCAATCCATTTTACTAAATAAAAAAAAATGTAAATTTATTGGATAAAAATTTCGTACGTGCTATTAATTTTGTCTTGAAAAATAATTTTTTGATTCACCTCTGGTTTTTTCTACAAGCATACAAAATGATGGAGGGCACAACATGATAAGTAGAAAAATTCGTACCAAAGTATTTTATTTTTTTCACTTCTACTTGATTGACAAAATTTACCTCATTTTTTGTAAGAAAATTAATAATTTTATTGTGCTTATAACCGTAAAAGACGTAAAGAATACTCCTAAAAGAAATTCATATTGCATTTTTTTTAATATATTTAAATGAAGAAATCCAGTCAATGTACATTCATAATATGAAGTTTATGACACTAATTATGAGGGAACCAATCAATTAAAATTCATAACAAAATAGGTTACAACTCTCATATCCGTCGGATGTCTTTAGGTGGGATGAGATTGGGATGGCCGGATGGAATGTTTGTCTCTCAAAATGTTATCCATCCGTCCAAGCTCAAATATTTTTTCTTATTTTTAATTTACATCAAGATGAATCCAGTTTCATCTTTGCTATTTTTTAAGTTTAAGCCAGGATGAATCCAGTTTCATCCTTGCTATTTTTTTTTGTCCATTTCATCTATAAATTTTTTTGCTTGTCCATTTGAACCATGTTTTAAAAATATTGATTTAAACAGAAATTTTTTAAAAGATGAAAATGTACAAGGTTCTACCAGAGGTAAGATAGTTACTTAAAAAAAAAATTAAGTAAAACTGGAGTCAAGATGAATCCTAATTAAGATGGATAACCATACTAATTAAGATGAATCCTATTGCTAGAGGAGGCAGCTCAGGCTAGGACCAAGATTTAATCATTTATTAGGCTGGGTCTTATGGTAGTCCAGGATTCAAGTTTATGCTTGGATCCACGTCAGCCAAAAATTTCTCCCGGGTCTTATGGGTATCCAAGATTCCCAACAAATGCGCATTTTGAAACTGCGTCGTACGCTGTTTGAAACAGAGTTTTATTGAAAATGAAAAGCAAAAGCTAACTTTTCTAATATATAAAATTAAATCTTTAATCAACTTTATAAAATATATAAAATTCAATCTTTTCTTAACTTTTTCTTTAATCAATTTTAAAATATATATAAATTTCAAATCTTTAATCACTTTTTCTTTTAATCTAATTTACTTCGCTCAAAAACATACACTTATCCTACCATCCGCGGTTACAAACTGCGTTCCACGCTGTTTAAAGAAGCATGCAGACGAATATTCCGTGAATTATCCTCCCATACGCTGTTACGAACTGCGTTTTATGCTTTTTCAATACGCGGTTACAAACTGCGTTCCTTGGATTGTTCCAACTTGGATCCAAGCTAGACGCAGCACTCATTCTGGACCACACCAACTGTTCACAAAAGAACGACACTTCCACAGTTTAAAACGACGGTTCTACAGGGAATAATCTTGGATCACATAGTACCCAGCCTTAGTGATTGTTTTCTTTATTATTAATCATGGATATATATACACATAATAACTTCACAATTCCAACCAATTAATGCATATATATATTGGTGACGTTTATGCATTTATGACCATTAAAAAGTTGTTGATCCGCTAAAAGTAAGCAATTATGCATGTAGGATTCCTTAATTAAAGACGATCGATCATCTTAATTGAGATGAAGTCATCAAATGTAATCCGGTCTTAATTGTGTAGCTAGCTCATTAAATGTAGTAATTTGATCTTTCGCAAGTGTTAAAACGTAGATTTTGTTCAATGTATTAGATCTCATCACCAGCATGTACTACAGCACAGTACTACATACCTTTTGGTTATTTCAAAAGATATCGGGAACTCATTTTGGCGTTTTTTCAAAAGTTTTCCTTGAATTATTAAGATTTAAAATCTTGTTAATGATGTCATTTGCCAACCAAAATTATGTATACGCTTTATGGGTCGAGATTCCATTCATGTATCATATCCTCCAGCATACTAATACTGCAATACACACAAATTAAGCCCCATTGCTGAGGATCCATTGTAACCTTTTCCATTGCCACCTACAAAAAAAAAAAAAAAAAGTATTCGCACAAGGAGATGATACATTATTTCGTGGAAGTGGCGAAGAAAAATAACTTTGGCAAAACCAAGCGGGATTGTATTTCTTGTGTACATATTTATGATTATCTTTTTTTTCTTCGAAACAACAAAATTCATTCCAAGAGCAACGAGGAAGCATAAGAAAAACAAGAAGTACAAAAAATCACTCCCCTACATATTTATGATCAATCATTCTAAACGAATCGTTTTGTGGGACAAATTAAAACCACCTAGACTCATTGGAGGACGCCACTCCAGTGAATTTGGAAGGTCCCATGGCTTGTGGGACATATTATTCTGTCTGTGTTGTTTTAATTTAAACACTCGGTTTGTTTAGAATTTTTGATTTATGATTACCGTAAGCTAATGAGGGTCGGTCATTCAGATTTATCTTTTATTGCAGTACTTATTGTTGGTATTTTTGACATATATAAATGTTTCTCAATAGTTTTCCTCTATGCTATCTTAATGAAAAAATGGATTGACACACAGAGAGATTAAGAAAAACTTACTGCCATTAAGATCCATCTTCCAAACTAAAAGAAATATAAACCAAATAAAGCACTACCTCTAAACTATTTTCAACCTACTTATACACCACATCCTGCAAGTGAAATGATTTCTTTAATATTGAGAACAGTTTTTCACCTCATTTTTCTTCGCCATTATTTGTTGTTTGGTGCCGGTTTGGTTCAAAATTAATCTTTAGTTTCACAATTACCCAGCTTTGAGTTAAGTCTTTATTTGGAAACCACATTGGCTTTTTTTTTTTTTTTTTTTGATCGGCAAAGGTAAAGAATATATAAAAGACCTACAAGAAGTAGGAAAACAAGCTCAAGAGCTACAAACTGACAACCCTACCAAAACAAGAGGAACACGCTCCTGACAAAACCAAAAAACCCCAAAAGAAGAAGCCTCAAAAGTTACATTAAGAATTAAAATAAGAACTCCAATTGGTGATGATGGAATCAAGAGTAAGACCCTTCATAATTTCATCATTGCGAGCCCAACAGTAAGCTTGTATCTTCACCTTCTTAATGACATCAGTCACATTAAAATTAATGTTCTCGAAAACCAAAGCATTCCTGGACTTCCAAATAGTCCAAAGAAATGGCAGGCCCGGTAAAAGAGGCCACTGCTTCTTACCAATTGGGTGTATTATTTTACATCTCCAACTTTTAATTATCGAGTCTATACAGTTCGGTAAAACCCAAAGAAGACTAACTCCCACTAGAAAATGATTCCAAACAAGAGAAGAGGTCTCACAATGAAAGAGAAGATGCGAGACAGATTCACCCGTGGAGCAACACAAAAGACAACCGTTGACAAGAAGCTTACCTCTTTTGTAGAGAAAATCCATAGTAGCTAACCTTTTATGGAAAACCACCATAGAAAAAACCCACTTTGTGTGGCCAAAGCCTAGACCAAACACTTAAGTTTAAAGTTGCACCTGGTTTTGTTTTTCTAGCATTGTATAACAAGATTTGATAGTGAACTTACCAGGATTTGTCGATATCCCATCTTAAAACATCATCTCCCGTACCATTGTAACTATTCTGAATAAGAGAAGTCAGAGCACAAACTTCCTCAATTTGGATTGAAGAAAGTCTTCTATCTAAACCTAAGTTCCAAGACCCACCATTGTTGACAGTTGCAGCACATCTGTTAACAGTCCACCTTTTTGTAGATGCAATGGCATATAGATGAGGAAACTTGTTAGCTAAAGGTTGGTCTTTAGTTTACTTACCGACGTAGAACTTTAATCTTTAGTTTCACAATTATCCAGCTTTGAGTTAAGTAGGAACTTACATTGACTTTCGTTTACTTACTGACATATAACTTTTTATCTAATGATTATTGGGCCGACCGACCGGAGGGTCCGAAGGGAGGGAGACCCTTTTATGACTATTTTTTTTGTAAAATGAAGAGTAACACAAATGTTCAATTTGATAAAAAGATTGGAAATTTCCGTATCCATGGTTACTTTTTCACTAGACAAAATTATTCAATCATTTTAGTCCAATTACTATAATTATTTGTGTATCCTATTTTATAGGGGTATAATTGGAATGTAAACTTTAATATAACATATCTAAAAATCCGTGCCTTGGAATTTTAAAAAATTTATCTCGTTGGAAAGCTTATAAAAAAGCCTATGGAACAAGTATAAACAACAATATCAAATTTAAAATTTTTACGAAAAATTCGGAGGTGTTAATTCTTTTAGGCACATTTTTTGAAAATTGAATGCATAACCATTAGACAAACCACCACAAAGGAAGCATCACACATTATGCATCCATATTTTGGTTTATACATCAACTATTTTTCCGTTGCAAATAATAAAACGTATGCTACATGCTTCAAAAAAAAAGTACTCCCTCTGTTTTAAGAAAAGTGATATTTTCACTTTAGGCACAATTTTCGAAAATTGAATGCATAACCATTATGCAAACCACCATAAAGGATGCATAACACATCATGCAACCATATTTTGGTTTATGGATCGACTAATTTTTCGTTTATGGAAAAGTGATATTCTTACATTCCGTTTCAGGAAAAGTGATACTTTCACTCCATTTTAGGAAAAGTGATACTTTCAATCCGTTTCAGAAAAAGTTATACTTTCGCTCTGTTTTTGAAACGGAGCGAAAGTATCACTTTTTCTGTAACGGGACGAATATATCACTTTCCCGAAACAGATCAAAAGTATCACTTTTTCTTTGTGATTGTTTAAGAAGTTGTACTAGTCATACTTTTTCCCGGTGATTGTAAAGTATCACTTTTTCTTTTTCCCGAAACGGAGCAAAAGTATCACTCTTACCATGGCAACGGTTGTACTAGTCTAGTGTTACCGCTAATTTAAGAAGTTGTTGTGGAAGCAATTACAAACTCTGTCCTTTCTTTGTGATTGTTTCTCGTTTTTGTTTCTGGGCTGGTGTATTATCCTTCTCTGGTTGAAAATTTGTAATTGTGTCTACTCGTGCAGTTGGTTTATGTCCCTTTTAATAAATTCCCTTGCTCTTTTTAAAAAAACGAATGAGAAACTCAACAAAATGTAGTCAAGGAACTTTTACAGCATCAAGTATAGTTTTGACAAAATCTACGGTGAAAGATTTTGTTAGAAAAAACAATGTTTTGTTTTAATCAAAAAATGCATGGACCATGTTTTGATCCCAAGACCTATTACTCCCTAGATGTTTTTTCATGTGAATGAATAAAACATTAGTCCCATATAGACTAAAACACTTAGAGTTTTAGACTTAAATAACATTGGTTTAGCCTTAAGGGTATGGCCCTTTGGGTCTTTAGACCTTTGTGTATGGGGAAAGCCCTAGACTATGGCAAGGTTGCCTAAACCTTATTGCATTTCTTATTGCCTTTCCCGTTCGCGCGGTGCTTCGCACAGAAGCACGCACGCTCGCTCGGCTCGGCTCGGCTCGGCGTGGGCGTGGGCGAGGGCGAGGGCGAGGGCGAGGGCTTATCCGACCCTATCTTTTTACTGAATTTTTCCACACGTTTCTCCCACACATATAAAGAATTTTATTCTTTGTCTTCTCGGTTTTGGGTGTCCGACCCGTGTGCAAAAAACCTCGTGAAGCATCTTTGAAAAAATGTCGTTGTAACACCTGTGCACCTCGAGAAGAATCTCGAAAAAATTTGAATTCCGACAAAACATTTTACTGTATTTTTAACGGATGCTTTTACTCGTCCGACAAAAGCTAAAACGTGAATCACGGACAGTCTGTCGCACATTGGATTCTTGGTCGAACGTTGAAATGTTTTTTGCTATAAATACGAGAGAAGAATTTCATTTGAAACCATACCTTTCTTAACTCTTTCTCCGAAATTCTTCTTCTTCTTTTATTCTTTCGTAAATTTTATTTAAGTTTACGTAAACATTAAATAGAGTTCTTAGTTTATTAAACATAAAAAACGAGTTGTAGTTTACAAAAACATAATTTTGTAATACTATTTTCTCGTTTACAAAAACATAGTTAGTTTACGTAAACATAAATTACTTTTTACATTTCTCCTAAACTGGTTGTAGTTTCGATTTATGTTTTTGTTTTCATTATTTGTCGCTAAGTTCTAAGGGTTCTCTCTGTGTATGCTACACATAGAGGAGAACTAATGTAGTTGTATCCTGGAGGTAATTTGTTAATTGTTATAGCATCTCAGAGGAGTAGCAGGCAATATTACCTTTAGCTCAGCGTATCTCATACGTGCCTCTACTAAGTTTTAAATACTATCATCAGTGCATCTCCGGTATAACAATAACACATCAAAGTGAGTGTTAAGTATTTTTCTCATGTTTCTTGAGTTGTTTGTTACTATTATCAGTGTAATCAAAGTATTATTTCTCAGTTGCATACGAAATTGTAACTTATTTCCAACAATCTAAAGGTAATAGCTTGCCTGATTGTAATATTGTAATATTGTGATATTGTAATTGCTGTAAGAACATGGGAAAAAATACCGTAGAAAAACCACCAAAGTTCAGTGGTAAGGACTTTAAGAGATGGCAGTCTAAAATGCTATTCTTCCTAAATGACCAAAGGTTAGATGGATATGCTTTAGAAAAACCATCGAGAAAACTTCATCGCCGTGGTAATGAAGATAAATTGGACAGTGGAATAGGAAGAATTATTTGTGCAAGAATCATATTCTTAATTGTCTTGATGATTCCTTGTATGACTTCTATAATGCAAAAGAAGATTTTAATGCTTTTGATTTATGGGAAGCTCTAGAAGAAAAATATCATGTTGAAGTCAGCTGGAAGTAAGAAATTCTTGATGGCTAAGTTCTTAGAATACAAGATGACTGATTTAAAAGCTTGTGGTAGAACAAGCTTCGTTGAACTTCAACTCCTCATCAGTGAGATTCTTGCTGAAGGCATGACTTTTGATGAAGCTCTACAAGTATCGGCTGTGATTGAAAAGCTTCCACCCTCATGGAGCGAATACAAGAGGAGGTCTGCGACACAAGACTCGTGAAATCACCATGGTGGAGCTTGGCAAAAAGATCCAGGTTGAGGAGCTTATGTGCAAAGAAGGACAAGAGCATGTTCTTTGAGCAAAAACATGACCTACAAAGCTCATGTTTTGGATGATAAAGTCGCTTCAAAGAAAACTCCTGGAGAATCCAAAGCAAAATTGGTAATAGACGTAACAGACGTCGAAAACCCAGAGGTAACAATTTTAAGCCTAAGGGTGGTGTCACTAAGCACACCATCAAAGGCGACTCGTTTTAACTGTGGAAAACCTGGACATATGGCTAAAGACCTGTAAGGCCTCTAAAAGGATCAAATATGATCCAAAACAGAAAAAATAAGGCAAACCTAGTAGATGATCCTGGATACTTTACCGGCATGGTGTCCGAAGTCGACCTTGTCTCTAGTGTGACTAATGTGAGAGACTGGTGGCTTGATTCTGGAGCCACCAAGCATGTCTCAGAATTCAGAAATGCTTTCTCCTCTTATACCATAGTAGGATATGATGAGAAATTGTTCATGGGAAACTCTACCACCGCGAAAGTGGAGGGGAAAGGCAAGGTCGAACTGAAGTTAACTTCAGGAAAAAACTCGCATTGAATGACGTATTTTACGTCCCAGACATATGCAAAAACCTTATCTCTAAAACCATCTTACTAGGAAAAGGATTTAAGATTGTTGCTGAATCTAATACCGTTGTCCTTTCTAAGCATGGTGAATTCGTAGGAAAAGGTTATGTTACCGATAACATGATTAAGCTTAGTGTATCTGATTTGAAATTCAATGTTAATGCATCTTCTTCTCGCTTATGTTTGTGACTCTTCACATGTTTGGCATGATAGACTTGGGCATGTTAATCTAAAATCTCTAGAAAGACTTGCTAATTTAGGTTGCATACCAAAAATAAACTTTGATAAAAATCAAAGATGTGAAATCTGTGTTGAATCTAAATATACAAGAAAACCGTTTAATAAAAGGATTGAACGTAAAACAGTTCCTTTGGAACTAATACACTCGGATTTAGGAGATTTGAAATCAACACCAACAAGAAGTGGTAAAAAATGGTACATCACTTTTATAGATGATTACTCACGCTATTGTCAGGTTCATCTTCTTAGAAGTAAAGATGAAGCCTTATAGGCCTTCAAATTTTATAAAATTGAAGTAGAAACCCAAAAAGGAGTTAAAATTAAAACTCTTAGGTCAGATCGTGGCGGTGAGTATGTGATACCCATAGGTGAGTTTTGTAAACATAATGGAATCATTCATGAAACAACCGCACCATATTCACGAGAATCGAATGGTGTAGCTGAAAGAAAAAATAGAACACTCATAGATATGGTAAATGCTATGTTGACAAGTTCGTGGTTATCTTCGAACTTGTGGGGAAGCTATCCTTTCGCTTGCTATATTTTGAACCGAGTTCCATTTAAAAAATCGATAAAACTCCTTATGAATTGTGGAATGGTAAACAACCTTCCTATGCATACTTTAAAGTGTGGGGGTGTTTGGTCATGGTGGCCATTCCTCATCCCAAGAAAACTAAATTAGGTCCTAAAACAATTGACTCGTGTTTTCTTAGGGTATCCCGAGCATACAATTGCATACAAGGTTCTTGGTCATCAGTCCCGACCATAATAACATTGGTCGAACACCATATTGGAATCTAGAGATGCTGTGTTTTATGAACACATTTTTCCTTTAAGGTCTGGACCTCGAAAAGGGTCCATGATGACCTCCCGGATGTTCCACCGATTAGTCAAACTCCAACTTTGGAGTATGAGACTGAATCGAGAAGAAGTAAAAGGGTAAGAACTGAAACAAGTTTTGGCCAGATTTTTTGACTCTAACGGTAGAGTCTGAACCCCAAACCTACAAAGAAGCTATGACTTCTCCAGAAGCTCCCTTCTGGGAAGAAGCTTCATTAAATGAATGGGAGTCCATTCAAAGCAAAATGAAACTTGGGAGCTTGTAGATTTACCTCCGGTAGTAAATCCATAGGTTGTAAATGGGTGTTCAAAAGGAAACTTAGAACAGATGGAACTATAGATAAATATAAAGCTAGGTTGGTAGCTAAAGGCTATAAACAACAGGAAGGATTAGATTTCTTCGATACTTATTCACCGGTTCTAGAATCACCTCGATTAGGATGTTGATTGCTATAGCTTCAATTTATGATTTGCATATACATCAGATGGATGTTAAAACGCATTTTTATATGGTGAATTGAATGAAGAAATTTATATGGATCAACTCAAGGCTTTATTGTAAAAGGTTGTGAAAAAAAGTATGCAAGTTGAACAAATCTCTTTACGGTTTAAAACAAGCACCTAAACAATGGCATGAAAAATTTGATCATGTTATGATAACTAATGGTTTCAAGGTTAATGAATCGATAAATGTGTTTACATTAAATCTGTGGATGATTCTCATGTTATTGTGTGCCTATATGTTGATGATATGCTCATATTAGGCAAGTAACCTTGATATTATTAATAACATTAAAAGCATGCTTAGAGATAATTTTGACATGAAAGACTTAGGCCCTACTGATGTAATCTTAGGGATGAAAATCATAAAGACGTCTGATGGATATAGTCTTAGTCAATCTCATTATGCTGAAACCGTATTAAAGAGATTTAATTATGAAAATGCTAAACTTGCATCTACTCCTTTTGATCCCACTTGTAAACTGAAAAAGAACAAGGGTAAGGGTATTGATCAACTTGAGTATTCTCGAATTATTGGTAGTCTTATGTATTTGATGAACTGTACAAGACCTGATATTGCTTACTCGTGAGTAGATTAAGGTATACTTGCAACCTGAGCAGGATCACTGGTATGCTCTCTTTAGAGTTTTACGTTACCGAGAGGGACCTCAAACTATTGCTTAAGTTTTGGGAAGTATCCTGTTTGTCTTGGAAGGGTATTGTGATGCCAACTGGATATCGACTCAGAAGAGTGCAAGTCTACTAGTGGGTACATCTTCTTACTTGGAGGTGCGTCTGTCTCATGGAAGTCCACCAAACAGACATGTATAGCTAAATCCACTATGGAGTCTGAATTTATAGCCTTGGAAAAAGCTGGAGAGGAAGTGAATGGATACGATGTTTCTGGGAGGAATTCCACTCTGGCCCAAGCCTCGTGTCTTCAATCGCAATCCACATGTGACAGTAAAGTCGCTCTTGGTTGCGCAAAGAACAATGTATACAACGGGAAGTCTATACATATACGAAGAAGACACAAGACGGTGAAACAACTACTCTCTACTGGTATTATCTCGATAGACTTTGTAAAATCCAAAGATAATCTTGCAGATCCTTTGACGAAAGGCTTAACCAGAGAGGAAGTTAAATTTACATCGAGGGGGATGGGACTTAAGCTCATTGAATAAATCACCATGAAGGATACTCAACCTTGTGATTGGATTTCCAAAATCAAGGTTCAATGAGACAACTAATTTATGGTGATATTGGGTAAAGCACTATCTTTGTCCCTCCCTATGGTGTAATTGTGCGATAGTGCTACCTGCAGAATTAAGGATGATCTTTTGCGATCTTAATGGGTACCATGGCTTTGATTAAAGCGGGGTGTGGCAGGACACTCTTTATGGACTCACCTTTGTGGATGTTGGAAGTGGGGCCGCTTCCTATGAGAATTTGAGATGATTCTCTAGAGACATTCATTAAGTCCGGGATTTTAGCCCACGGCCAAAATGGGCACAACCGCAAGAGCTTGGCACTGTTTTTCTTGGTTGAGGCATCAAGTGTGGCTGTTATTTCTGAATTGCATTCATTGTTGGCGGTTCAAGACATTGCATTCACCGTATCAACAAGCAGTTCAGGTAACCTCTCACTAAGTTAAGGTTCAATCCTTGGGACACCTTAGCATATATTGTTGCCTTATGTTTTCTCATGTTTTATCGAAATGTTTTATTATTCATGTGGGGGATTGTTAGAAAAAACAATGTTTTGTTTTAATCAAAAAATGCATGGACCATGTTTTGATCCCAAGACCTATTACTCCCTAGATGTTTTTTCATGTGAATGAATAAAACATTAGTCCCATATAGACTAAAACACTTAGAGTTTTAGACTTAAATAGCATTGGTTTAGCCTTAAGGGTATGTCCCTTTGGGTCTTTAGACCTTTGTGTATGGGGAAAGCCCTAGACTATGGCAAGGTTGCCTAAACCTTATTGCATTTCTTATTGCCTTTCCTGTTCGCGCGGTGCTTCGCACAGAAGCACGCACGCTCGCTCGGCTCGGCTCGGCGTGGGCGTGGGCGTGGGCGAGGGCGAGGGCGAGGGAGAGGGAGAGGGAGAGGGAGTGGGTGAGGGTGAGGGTGTGGGTGTGGGTTTATCCGACCCTACGTTTCTCCCACACATATAAAGAATTTTATTCTTTGCCTTCTCGGTTTTGGGTGTCCGACCCGTGTGCAAAAACCTCGTGAAGCATCTTTGAAAAAATGTCGTTGTAACACACATGCACCTCGAGAAGAATCTCGAAAAAATTTGAATTCGACAAAACATTTTATCGTATTTTTAACGGATGCTTTTACTCGTCCGACAAAAGTCAAGCGTGAATCACGGACGATCTGTTATTACATTGGATTCTTGGTCGAACGTTGAAATGTTTTTTGCTATAAATACGAGAGAAGAATTTCATTTGAAACCATACCTTTTTAACTCTTCTCTCTGAAATTCTTCTTCTTCTTTTATTCTTTCGAAATTTTATTTAAGTTTATTTAAACATTAAATAGAGTTCTTAGTTTACGAAACATAAAAAACGAGTTGTAGTTTACGAAACATAATTTTGTAATACTACTTCTGTTTACAAAAACATAGTTAGTTTACAGAAACATAAATTACTTTTTACATTTCTCTCAAACTGGTTGTAGTTTCGATTTATGTTTTTGTTTTCATTATTTCTCGCTAAGTTCTAAGGGTTCTCTCTCTGTGTATGCTACACATAGAGGAGAACTAACAGATAGTTGTATCCTGGAGGTAATTTGTTAATTGTTATAGCATCTCAGAGGAGTAGAGGCAATATTACCTTTAGCTCAACGTATCTCATACGTGCCTCTACTAAGTTTTAAATACTATCATCGGCAGCATTTCCCAGATAACAATAACACATCAGTGAGTGTTAAGTATTTTTCTCATGTTTCTTGAGTTGTTTGTTACTATTATCAGTGTAATCAAAGTATTATTTCTCAGTTGCATACGAAATTGTAACTTATTTCCAACAGCTTTATCAGTAAGAATGACAAAATTAAAAGATTTATCAATAAGCTGTAGTTGCAAAGGTGAAGGCTCTTTTAGCAACTATCCAATTTCTAAAGAGTTGTCCTGGTCCAAATATGAGAACACTTGGTGGTTGCAAACGTACGTAGGTAACGTAGCAAAGGAATATAGGGATAGGTATACCTACGTTTTTAGAATGCAACGTACATTTTTTTTTTAATAGGAAAATAGACTTTATTGATGAATTTAAGAAGCTACAGTACTGTTTTGGTCACTTAAGATCAAGGTATTGATCCAAGCAGGCCGGTTATAATGGTAATCAACCAAACTATCTTGACTTTTAGCAAATTTAGCTAAAAAATTAGCTAAGCTATTTGCATCTTTGTGTGCATAGCTACATTTCCATTGTTCAAAATCTGATAATAAGAAGAAAATATCTCTAAAGATATTATTTGTTGTCCACTTGACTGAGGTAGGATGTCCTTGAATGCAACATACAGTCTGGAGGTCCATATTCATGAAAGACATGCACGAATGATTCCCAAAGAAGAGAACAAAAAGGAATATCCAAGTTAACGATTCCTATGTAAATATCTATTTTAGGAATATATGGAATGACAGATATCCACATCACATCCGACACACGCACGACTACCACTCCTACTATGTTCTTGAGAAAAAAATATTCTTATATTCATTCTATATAATGTTTTTTTCAATTATATGTAGTTTTTTTTATTAATAAAGGATTTACGGGGAATGTAGTACTATACAGTTGATGATGATAACAGTCCGCCGTATCCGGGATTCCGAACATGTGATTTACTTAATTCACTTGATCACCATGTGATGTATCATTAAAGCGACACGTATAGTTATTTAATTGCTTCATTTAATGGAAGATGGAGTTCAATCAATTAAGTCCCATCTCATCATTTCTATCGAGTATCATTTAAAACCCTTGTCGAAAACATAATATTGATATATTCAGGCTTTATGGCTAGGACTTTATGGAAATGAATTCTACTGGGAAAGACAAATGTTCTGCAAATTACTTTATATATATAATATAATATAATATATAGTTCTAATAATTTTGGTGGACAAAGTGAGCAAATATCTAACAACATTATGTTGTACCTATATAGGCCGAATACGTAAAGGAAATGAACTTCAGCCTTTACCAGGTTAAGCAGACGTGAGACTGAGACAAATGGGTACGGTACTATATAAGTTTGGCAAAACCGGACTTGATCAATAGAGAAAGATGGTCTGAGTGTGGGAATTAATTCGTTTTGTGAACCTTGCCCTGGCAGGGAGTTTGCATGATGGTATGGTGATTGCTTAAGTCTCACTCCCACACAAGTCCAACTTAAGCCTACAAGTCCATGTTATTAGTATGTTACCTACCATGCATGATATCCTGCAAAAAATGTGAAGTCCGAAACAGACGCTGGGAAGGAAAAAATATCGTCAGAGATGAAAGAGATAATTATTTTCTGCTGAGTGGTCTAAATTGAGTGTTTAAATATCGTCAGAGATGAAGGAGAATTATTTTCGGTCGAGTGGTCTGTATTGAGTGTTTACTAGAAGTAAACAAGAAAAAGCTCGGAAAAATGAGTGTTTACTAGAAGTAAACAAGAAAAGCTCAGAAAGCTTACACAAACCCCAGCAGAATTCCCAAAAGCATTGCTAAACTCCTTAGAAACATGCCCAGAGACCAAAAGACCCTATCTTCATCTTCCTTAGAGAGTTGCATGTCTTCCTAAACAGTCGAAGCACCCAGACAACTGAGCCCTTAGAGCAAGTCTTATAGTGGAATCCAAGCTATTCCAAGTGTGGAAAAATTGTAGAATGTCAAGTCTAATGGCTTCCAAGTTGGGGTCTTCCACAGTTTTTCCAAGTCATGTTCTATGATTTGGTGGGATGATTTGTGGAATTCATGGAAGTGCTAATCAGATTAGCGTAAAACGCTATTCAGAATAGCACGCTAGAAGACGGAAAACGCCAATTAAAAAAGAGTTTTTTTTTTTTTTTTTTTTTTTTTATTCGTTGATTTAAAACAAGCTGTTGAAAATTTAATGGCCGAGAAGAAAAGCGCTATTCTGATTAGCGTTTTTTAGCGCTATTCTGATTAGCGTTTTTGTTGTTCCACAACAACACTTACACTTCCATCCACAATTCCAAATGCTGAGATGGCGTGGAAGACGGAAGATGAAACTCTTCCACCCCGTGACGGAGGTAAATGGGGTCTACGGACCCCACTTATTTTCTAACTTCACTGCAAATAAACTTGATTTTCTTGTAAATTCAACCATTTAGGTGGGCGGGAATTGAAAATTTAGGTTCCGTTGATTTTGATCCCAGGAGTGATAAACCTCGGCTTCGCCACTGCTTCCACCATAATACTTGAGACCAAAAGGTTTGTACATATTACGTACCATTAATAAACTAAGCTTAGTTGGTAGAACATTTAATGTCACATGGAGTATTCTTAGTAACCCTACGGCCCCTAGTTAGTAAGTTCGCGAATGATTCGCGAATCTTTCGCGAATTTTACCGTTTTATTCGCGTACGTTTGCAACTCCGAACCCAAGTCGCGTACTATGTGGCATTCCCGGATTATTCGCGAATCGTTCACGAATTTTACATATCCCGAATCCCGAATGATACGCCCGCTTAATTCGCCATAAATTCTTTAGCTTTTACGTTTTTAAAAGCCCCATTTTTTGGGGTTTACTGCCTCCCGGGCATACACGACCCAATATTAGACGTTGTTGTAATTTTTATGAAATAAAAATGATTGAAAAAATTTGAAGGTGAAGGTGAGAGAGATATCAAACTCACTGACCAAGCATCTAAACCACTATACCACGTCCTCTTGGATGACTAATGTTGTATATATTATTAATATCATCATATTAATTTTATTTTTTCTTTAAATAACTCACACATATGCATAAAAATTGGTTTATGACCTTATAAATATAAATTATTTAGTATATATAGATACCGAATTTTCAGAGTCGAACTCACATTTATAAATCGAATTATACACGTACGTATGCCGTTCCGAATTACTGACGAATCACGTTCCGTTGACCGAATCTTGGACCGAATCTGAATTTTACAAAATCATATAATACTCGTACGTTTGTCGTTCCGTACGTTTTCCGAATTCCGAATTGCTAACTAGGCTACGGCCTAAACTAGGTGACAAATGGTTGGTTATATACTTCCTGAATGATTATTTCTATCAGTTGAGATTTTATTTTTTTTAATCAAAAATTATTAAGAGAGATTAGATGTTCTCCACAGGGGTGGAGTCGCTTACATTCAAAGTTTGGGTACTAGAATTAGAATCAATGCAAATTAAATTGAACAACTTTTGTGTGATGTTGGAGACTGTGTATGTCGTAGTCCTACCTGTTCTTCCTTCTTTTGCCAATGAATCAGTGACTTCGTTCCCTGTTCTTTTCGTGTGGGAAACCTTGAATTTGTTGAAGACCTTTGCCATTTCCTTGAGCTCTTCTAGTATGTTCCTGCATTGCCAATCCATATTCATATTACCACCTTCCATGTAATCCTTTATGTCCTGATTATCTCCTTCCAAAATTATGGTTGTGAGCCCTTTTTGAATAACCCGTCTAACTGCTTCCTTTGCTGCCATGCATTCCGCCATAAGAACTGATGTTGCCACTGTTGAAACCGTATGAGCCGACCCGAATATGCCTTGGTGATCTTTGTCAATAATTCCCAATCCAACTTCTGTCTCCCCTTCTTTATAAGAAGCATCATAGTTGACTTTTATCGTTCATTCCGGTGGTTGGATCCATAGTTGTTTTACCGCCGTCTGTGGATGCTTTTGCCCATTCCTCGCAATCTTGGTAAACACCGAATTCTGAACTGTTATTTCATTTTCTATCTTGCTGATCAAATCTGTTACAGACAGTTTATGTTCTGAGAAGACCGTATCACACCTCGCTTTCCATATATTCCAAGTTACGTTGCCACACACTGCTACCCAACCACTGTATCACTTAAAATAAAAAAGATCTTTATTTTAAGTTGTCTTAAGTTTTAATTTTGTTGCAACCGTCCCAAACCCCCACGATTTATAAGGGCTGATACCTACATTACTAAGGGCTGATACCATCTCAAGATCTTAAGTGATCCTGGCCATTGGATCGGCTAAATGGTATCAACCCCCAGTAATACTGGTATCAGCCCTTATAAATCATGCAAACCCCGTGCATTTAATGCTAATTTATTGATTTTGAGTTTGTGATTGTTTGTGACCGCCCATTTAACAATGCTGCCAATGGGGGACTGGCTTTGCTTGGGAGTGTACCAAATGCTAATAAGACAAAAAATCATTTGCCTTGGGGTTGGTTGGTACACCCCCAAGCAATTTGGTACCCCATTAGCAGCCTTGCCATTTAAAGGGTTTTGAGTGGCTTTAATTATATGGATAATTACAAAATGGTCCTACTTTTTATAATTCGGTTACAAAATGATCACACTTTTGAAATTGGTTTACCAAATAGTTATGTTCCGTCCGAAATAACTATTTGGGAAAAAAACGGTGTTAGTTATCACCAAAATACCCTCTTTTTTAACTCCAGCTGCTATGAACCATGGTTAACATATCACATGTGGTAGCTGCTGACATGTACTGACACTGACATGTGGCAGCTGCTGACATGTACCAACACTGACACGTGGCATATTCTGATGTGACTTGTCTACCAAGCCGTTCATACTGTTGCAGTTTGCTGCAAGCTGCTGAGGATTTGTTGTGGTAGTCAGAATTGAGCCCCTAGTGGTGTACCCTTGCTGCTGTTGAGGTTGCAAACCGGCCAATTGCTCCTATAATGATGATGTGCATATGAATTGGTGATGATGTGAACGTTTATGCTAGTGGAGATGCAAACTGGTTTGGGAAAAACAATGGTGGTGGCTGGTGGTTTTAGATGGTGGCTGACATTTCCATGCTCTTTTCCTTCCTCGAGCTCGCCATAAATCTGAGTCCCTTCTGTTATGCTCGTCTTCGTATTCTCGAAAAACCTCCTGGCATCATCAGCATTGCTACCATCATCATTCCCCTCCACCTGTAGTAAAGAAAATTAATACACCCCAATTGTACAATACCCACAACCCAAAAAAGAGGAACCAACACGAAATTTGAAATAAAGACATCAAACCAAGGTTTGATTTTTTACCCTGCTATCAACGAACTCCTAAACTTATGTTACACTCCTCAATATGGTCACACCAGATGTGTGCTCTGGCCATTTTCACCAGCAACCTCCTGCACAAAGAGCAACCTATTAACTGCGATTTGAATCAGAGAGCAACCAATTCATAGTAAACTTAGTAAGCCCTTACCATTTAAGCAATGGAAATCTTTGAAACCAACGTCATCCAGGCTATCATTTACTGCCTCTAGAACTAGCATGGAAGATGATACTGCACTTGGAGGTCTTTGAAACCTGCAAAGAAAGTTGGGAGAAGTTAACATGAAGCTGTGAGAACAAGAAAACCACAAAGAGCATAAACACAAAAAATTCAAAACGGAATTGAGGTATACACTATAATCACTAAAATATTATTTTACATATAAGAGCTATTGAGCACAATAAATCTGGATTACCAAAGATGTGTTACATATATGAGCTATTGCTTTTAAATTTTCAAGGGAGTTGGCTCTGTAACATCTATATCAGAAGAAAAAATTCACCACTCCTGGTTCCAATTTGCAGTTCTACATTCATCTACAAATTATGCAACATCCCCATTCTTATCATCAAACAACTCTAGAAAATCTCACCATTGATAAAACTCATTCCGCCCCCTTAACAGCTCATCCATCACCTACATAGGAAGTTATTAGATCAATTACAACTTCTCTACACATTGTTAAATGGGCAATTAACAAGGAAAAAAAGCTCACTTAAGCTCTGAAGTCATCAACGAGTTCTCCCTCACGATTCATATTTGGAGCTTCTCGGCCACTTCTCAAGCAAGCCCCATGTACCAAGGCTCTGAACAAGCATCAGCCATCAGCAAGAACTCCTGCAACAAACTTACCGTTATCTTCCAATTTTGTCATTTCAACAACTATTTGCACTACAAACTACTTAGTAACCTTAATGTTGCACCCTCAATATCTCTTCCATGAACTCGTACCCCTTCTTCATAATTTCAGTCTGATCTCAAACAAACCCATCTGAAACTGCACACATCCATTGCAGTAACAACTTCTTCTTACCACCTACACCATTGTATGAAAATCACATAATCTTTTCAGAAATCCATTAGTTCAACCACCAACTGAACTCCACCTCAACCCATTGTCACTGTAATCATACCACCAGACCCATTGTTTCAATTTAAGGAAGCATCAAAATTCTAGTAACACAACCATCAACTATACATATACAATTTCAATCTTCAATTTTCCCTACTTAGGGTTTAAAAAATCTTAGGAAAAAAATAGCTAAAATCGTTAAATTAGGGTTTCTGAAAATAATAACAATATGGGTTTGTGATTACCAACCTCATGATGCTTGCGAACATTGTGTCTTCTTCTTGTAATAAAACCACTCGATTTCAACAACCAGTTACTAGTTTAAGCTTGTTAATCTTCACAAAAACATCACTATAATTGAATCGAACAATACACACTATGTAATTTTATACGAATCTGTTTGCCGATGAACTCACTGGAAATCTATCATTCTTCAGCCATTCGCCATTTTTGCAGAGCTTAGCTATTAGAAACAGAGAGAGAAATCGTTTCTGCCTTAACCCTAAACTGTTATAGATTCGAGTTTTGTTATGACCGATCATGTCCATCCATATTATCTCGAGATGTGTCAATTGTAAGATGTATGGTCTCTGATCTACTGTGGTTAAGTTAAGGACAGACTCGTAAATTTACGAGTGCCTTTAACTCTGGATTGGTGGGACCCGACGACTTAACGTCCATTTCAACGGAAGTAGGACTCTTTTGTTAATTGTTTGTAGCAGTATGACCCTTTTGCAAACAAGGTCTTAATAGTGGGACTGTTTTTTAATTTGCCCTTAATTATACTTAACCTTGGGTTGTATATTATCACGGGATTTATTTAGGAACAAGTATCATTTGTCAGCAAAGAACCACAAAGTATGGTCCTTCATTTCTATAGAGTTAGGTTTATAATCAAACAGGGCGCTATTTTCATCATAAATCTTGCAAAATACAAAAGGAAGGATTCATTAAAATCTTGATATCATCTTCCTTACAAGTCTATTAAACAGAACTCTAAGATCCTCAAATGTTTTCTCATTATTACAAAGAAACAAAAAATAAAACTCCTACAACTAGGTTTACAGTTTCCAAGCTCCTCATAACTAGACTTCTCAAATTTAAACGAAGCTACTACTTCTGTAGAGTGAAAAAGAGACTTAAACTGGCTAAGCTAGCTTGTCGAGAACAAAATGAAAAAATTATACAGAATAGGGAAAAAGATACGTTAATATTTATGATTTTTCTAGAATGGACAAGGGTTGGACTGAGGAAGGTAGAATCAAATGAAGCACGTACAGATGATGAGACTGATTATATTTTAGTAGTTGAGTTATTTCTAGTATCCGTGTGAGATAACAAAATGGCGTCAATGGCTTCTTTTACTTGAGATACTTCAGGTGCTTTACCACCTTGTGCTGGCCAGAACTCATCTGTTGCTAATACCTAATCAATTATTCAAAAAAAATAAAATAATAGTTCAATATACTATTTTAATGTTAATCATTATATAATTAAGCTGCATGAATTAATGTAATTAATTCTCATTTATTCTCACCTTTACTTGTAATTGCAGAAACTTGACATAGCTAATGGCTTTCTCTAACATTGTCACCAAATCAACCTTGGTCCCGTTGGGAACGAGGTCTTGTAATACCTTTAACCTCTCGCTGATTCGTTCTCTTCGATTCTGAAGTACAATGAATATAGGAAAACAAATTTAGTATTCTTTCACCAAGATCCGTATCAATATATATCTGTTTTTATATATATGATAAGAATTTTTAATAAGACATCATAGGTTATATGTCCAACCTTAGCGGCAAGACTTTGCGGGTCCTTGGCCGGAGCAGGTGACTTTGCTTTAGTTTTTTTTGCTGCTCCAGTACAGAGCTTCTTGCTTGGTTGCGTTTCACCATCCTGTAACAATATATACACATAATGGAAGTTAGAAAAAGTTGCATGTGAAGTTGTATCCATTTTGCATGTTCATCAGATGAAATATTTGAATTTGAGATTATAAAACTTGATGATGAATTCCGAACTAATTAAGCACGTACCAACTGATGATGAGGACGTTTAAGAAAGTTTTGCTCGGATGAACATCCAGCTTCTTGAACACCACTGTCGTCAGAACCGCTGGCACCAGCGTATAACCAGCTAAACCGCTCCTCCCCTTGATTATTATCCTTACTGACAGATTTGTTAAAAGATGAGCTAAAAATATTTGCAGATTCAAAAGAATGACGTTCTTCGGATAATCGGTTACTTTCTAATAACCCAGCAGTATTTTTTGAAGGATTCCAATGATGAGGATAGTTCGGGTCGACATGCATGACTCTACCTTCCCAATTAGGGTACTCTTGATCATCTTCCCCATGAACCCTCATCATGTAACGATTATGGGAGCCTGCATTACCGAAACTTAGTAGTGACGATGATGCCTGATGATAATTAGCAGCACTAGAACTTGACTGCCAATTATCAAAACCATCTTTGAAGTTGATTGGAGAATCATCTTCTTGCGAAGAACTCATCTCTTCATCAACGTTTGTTTGGTGATCGGTAAGAGAAGGAAGCCGGTTCATCGGGTAGTAATTCTTGTACTTTCCATCACCATGACCACCTGTTTTTTCAGATGAACCGTGTTCGCTATCTTCGTCATCAAGAACCATCATCTTTGTATAATTCTCAAAGCCTAATAATGAAGGATCTGAAACAGGTGAAGTATTTCCTCCAACACTGCACATGTTTCCATACATATGCATAAAGTTCATTGATGTGGAGTCTGGTCCTGCAATTCTCTCTTTTGCAAGCGCCATTCCTGAGAACCAATAACTAATACTAGAGCTAGCTAGTTACACTGATAAAATGTAGAATGAAAAACAAAATTATGCTGAATCGAGTGAAGAACAAAAAAAATAATTATATCTTAGTAGTATGGGGAGCTAGAAAAGTTCTGCAGTAAGACACACAACTTTGCTGTTATTGTAAAAAGAGAAATCAAACTCACATATATATACACATAGAAATGTAGAGAAGATGAGTTGGTTAATGACTTTAGCAAGAGGAATTCCATTAATAATTAATTAAACGAAAATTAATAATATTAATTTGCATATGTGTTTGAGAGAGAAAAAGATGGAATTAAAATCACCATTAATATTAAGAGTATATGAAAACCAGTAAAATACAGTATAGACATTGTCACAATTAATATTTTTTGGGGATTGTTAGCTGGCACAAAGAAAATGAATGAAAACTTGAGAGAATTCAAGAAGAAGAAGAGAGAGCAAAGAACCAAAATCATCGCCGGGTCTATCGGGAGATGCACGTCTTTAGATTCCGCTTGCTCGTAGTGTTAAGTCTCTTACTCTCTGTCTCTCTCTCGCCGTAAGAGATAGAAGAACCTGGACCATTTAAGTCGACCATAATAACTAGCTAACTAACTACTCGCACCTTCTTCATCACTTCCTTAATTTACTTTATCGATCACTTTCAAAATCTTCTTCACGTGGCTCCATACCATTCATATATACTCTAATGTTATTTTATACATATGATCGTGATTCTGTGATTGTTCTGTTACTAACTTAATATTGATCATCCTTGAGAGAAAAAAACCATCATGATTCATGACTGCGGTTCTTGGATCACTATGTATCAAGAACTTAACAATGACTACTCATCCAGTTGCGTGTCCTGGATAATGTATATTTTCTCCTTTTTTTAGTTCGTGGAGGTATCAATACCATAAGAAGGCTGGATAAAATATCCCAGGATAAACATCCTAGCTTTAAGAAACGAAAGACCATAACCGGCTTTTCACCGTGTGGACTATGTTGTAAAAGGCTAGCGCCTTTGGCGCTTAAGCGCCAAAGGCTTACTAGGCGCAAGGCTGGCGCCTGGCAAAAAAAGGCCCCCAGGCGTCAAATTATATCTAATTGTGTTTTTTTCTAAAAAAAAAACCCTCGCCTGGGGCGCCTTAGGCTCCAAAGGCGCTAGGCGTTGGGCTTGGCGCCTCGCTTGCCTAGCGCCTTTTACAACATAGCGTGTGGATTCAAATGACTAAACTAATTTTCGGCCGACTGGTTCGTTGCACTTAGCCGATCTACTTAAAATCATCAATATAGCGTCAAGGTCTCAAAAACAGGTTAGTAGTAGTATCACAAAAGTTCAAAGTTGTCTCTGTTAAACAGAACCACGCATCAAAATGGTGATGTCTGCATGGACAAATCGATGCCGTTGGACATATCGGCGACAACACTTAAATGGAATATGCAATTGTAGGATAATTTTTTATGTGTGTACATATAATATAGTTACACAAAATTGGTTAAAAAGACCAAAATCAACAATTTCTGGGTGAAAAAGATATCTAGATTTTGATACTGTTTAAATGGACAAAAATATAAAGATAGCCAGGATGTAATCAGTTTCATTCTACCCATTTTCAAATATTTTTTCTTATTTTTAATTTACATCAAGATGAATCCAGTTTCATCCTTGCTATTTTTTAAGTTTAAGCCAGGATGAATCCAGTTTCATCCTTGCTATTTTTTTTTGTCCATTTCATTTATAAATTTTTTTGCTTGTCCATTTGAACCATGTTTTAAAAATATTTGGACAAATAATCCATTTTCTGGTATAGTTATTAATTACTTCACAAAAATTTTGGTTCGCCAACTATTCCCTTCATTTTTAGAAAAGAAATGCTATCGCTTTAATAATTTTTTGTTTTTTGTTTTTTGACAGAAAATACTACTAACGCTTCCGCATTTTATTGTTTTAAGCAATTGCTGCACTCCTATATCAGCATCCGGTATCCGCCTCCGATGTCAATACTAATATCAGTGCTTCACACTTCAGGACTTCACATAACCACGCGCTATATGCATTTTGATATGCACACTTTTGAATGCAATCAGAAAATCTAAGGATACATTTATAAGTGTGTATTCGGACATCAGAGACATGGACATCTAAAAGTGCATACTTTATTGCATAGTACGGTCATCTTTACCAATGATAAACTATTCATTCGTGTCTTAAGAACTCAATAAGGACTCAGGATATTGGTACTTGAGACTGAGAGTTTAATTAGCTATATAAAAAGATAAAAAACCATAATGTGAAACCTAGGGTTGTGCAAAAAAAAACGGAACCGTGAATTTTACCCGTATCCGTCCGCAAAATTGCGGATAAAACCCAATCCGCAAGAGTTATGGGCCGGACACGGGTGAGATTCTCAAATCCACATGTTTACACGGTTTGGTTGCGGTTGGACTTCGCAATCCGCGGATCTACCCGCACCGCAGGGCAATAATAGTGGATATAAACAAAATGTTTAGTAAATTTAAGAGAGAACTTCGTAACGACAGAAGGAGGGATCAAAGATGAAAGAGTAGTAAATTCCAAAATCTTTACTCTTCAGTGCTTGCACTACCCATGTGACCTTCGTTCTATTTTTGTCAACATAACCTTGGGCATACAAATTTTAGCTTTAGCTGTCTCTTTGGTTTCTTACTCTAGTTTCCTGAATAGACCTTAACGTTGGAGTTAAATACTTGACCGGTTTAGAAATTATAGTAGATAGGCAGTTATATACCAGAACTAGGTTTAGTCGCGTTATACACGTCCCCGATTAAAAATCCAGTACTTCTAATCTATGCTTCACCAATCTTTCATATAATTCATTAAGCTTGCGATTGCTTCCCTCCGGATATTATCAAACATGTGAAGATCCAAGTTTATAACTGGGTCGCAATGATGAAATCTTTAAGGGGGTGTGCCTTAATTCAGTTATTGTTAACTGGGATAGCTATTTCATTTCTTAAAAGCTAATGTTGTTTAGCTCCTCTCTTGGTTTGTTGGTTTTTTCTAAGGAGTTTTTCTCTATGGTCGTGATGTCTTGTTGTAGCTCTTGAGCTTGCTTTCCTACTTCTTGTAGGCTATTCTATTTAATAACTTTTGCTGATCAAAAAAAAAAAAAAAAAAAACTGTGCTTCCAGAGGACGCGGTTCCACCCTACAAATTGAAGACAATACCAAAGTAAGTATCAAAACAAACCCTAACGAAGTCAACCATTATATCTTTGCTGCAACACCTCAGGCTGATCAATCCAGTACTCGAAATATATAATCGTTTCAACAAAAAATAGTATTAAGCTGACCCTGATGAGATAGAGAAAGCAAGGGAGGGAGAGGTGCACTGCACAATATATGGATATGGACATAGCTTATATATAGTTTTGGCACGGGTGTATTTTGAATATGCACGACCTTTGTTTGTTTTTTTACTTTTTACTTTTTTTTTCTCTCTAACTAAATCCGCAGTTAATCCGCATCCGGTCCGTATCACTCGCTGATCTGCGGATGTGAAATCCGCGGGTGATTGGGCCGGTCACAGTTGGATTTTCCAAATCCGCAACTTTGACGGATTGGACACGGGTGACCCCTAATCCGCAACCGTCCGTCCGTTGCACACCCCACTGAAACCCTACGTCTCCTACCAAATCAAACAGTCAGGCCTAGCTAGCTAAGATTCAACTAAGTTCAATACGAAATTAAGAACCCAATGTAGCTATGCCTAGCTAGCTTATCTATAGAGAAGTCGACTTCAATGCTTCATCAGTCCACGATTCATGACCAGGTAACCAAAAAACCAAAAACAAAAGACTTGAATTACACTCAGGAATCTGGATTAGAAGATGAGGTAATTGGGACATCATTATCCTTCCAGAAAACAAGCCCACTCAACACCCAACATAGTCTCCAGTGCTATTGGCCGGCTAGCCCACAACCTCTACCATAAGAAAAATTTAAAATTTATAAGCAGCATAACTACACACATAAAAAAAAATCGCATGAAAACTCTTTTGGGACATGTCCTTAAATAAATTGGTTGAACACAACTAATGATAAGAAGAAACGTTGAGATTTTTCTCATTGGGTTTATTATTTCCTTCTATCCTGTTAACCCAGAATTTTACTCCGAGTTGAATCATTACAGGTGATCATCAGGTGAGCTCCAACAGCAGTTGTTACATGGGCTACACCGTACACTACTAAAAGGAGCTATAATTTGGCATAATTTGAACAGCAGCCATTCATACAAATAAAATAATCACCTTTGTTTCAAATCCAGTATCTGAAATTAGCCCAGAGAGAAGAAAAAACAACAAGAAGTTAATCTTGTTCTCAAATTAATCATCTACGTTCCTAATGCTAGAGTAATTTTTCCTTTTCTGATGAACGATAGAGTACCTTTTATAAGAAAAATAAACGGTCTATAAAAGTAAGGTTGTTTGGGTAATTAAGTCATTAACGTCGGCCTGGCCACTTAATTTGTCTCCTTGTAATCAAACACGGCGGAAATTATTTTGCTCTAGCCATTTTTTTGATTGGTTTGGAAGAAATGTGATTGAAGAAGACAAAAAATGAATGACGTAACAGGATCTAATGGTTAGAATCGCTGCTAGAGCAAATGCTGCTAGAGCAAACTCGTTCCCAAACACGGCCTGATTGGTTTAATTGCAAGAAGGTAAACTATTAATTGCCCACTACTACTAATTTGTCAATCTTTTCAGTTAGATATCTAGCCTCTACGGATGAGCTTGCTAAAACGGGCATTAACATTAACAGACCAGCTTAATCCATTCATAATGGCCTTATCTTCAAAAAGATTACGAGATGGTATAATTAAATTAAGTCTTCTTCTGTAATTAATTCATGGATGGTTCTTCTTATTGATTACTCATTCCACCTGTCAAGCTTTTAATTAGCTCCCATTAATAACAAAACCATTAATGGCTGCTATATAATCATACTATCAGTTATTGATCCAATTAATGGTAAGGATCAGTTAAATACTTAAATGTAGATATTAATTGTTTGAATACATAAACATAAATACAGCTTACGTAAGGATATTCTACAAGAATCCATGGTGGTGTGGTATCAGTGTACTGTAGATTCTTTTGACGCTTAAGTACCGTCGCGGAATCGGGGACAGGAAAAACAAAGAATATAGGACATGTCGACGTATGCCATCTTACATACTTTGTTGAGGAGAGATCAACATTAAACTCTAGGAAACACTAATTCAAGACGTTATGGATGAGATTGAAGCTTTAATGTCTAGAATGTATGTTATGCAGTTAGTCAAGGTAGCAAGATATAATTGGTGCGAGATGAGAACCTTCTATATAATGTAGTTGACTTAAACACCATTAAAGTTTGGCTTTTGAGATCCTTAAAAGTGTTTTTCAATGTCCGGTGGCTTAAAATGAAACAAAAACCCTTGACACGCCGAGAGAGTTGCACAAAAGAAAAAAAACTCGCTCACACTTGGGGTGAGCAAAAACATTCGGGCAGGTGGATTTTATACGATCCGATCTGCAATTTGGCAGGTGGACACCTGATCCGTCTCTCGACGGATTGGACGCGGGTAAACTTTTAAAACCGATCATTTTCATGGGTTGGACGCAGGTTAAACATCACCCATCTGTTGGACAACCGACCCTAATGTTGATATATATATATTTTCCTATTGAGATGCATTAAAGTCCCTCAAAGATATTCAAAAAGTATAAATTTTGGATTGATCGGAGGCCATCATGTCACTAAAAAATACAACTTTGTTTGTTGGAAAGACATTATGTTACTCTTATTATGTTAATTACAAATATTTCAGTAATCTAAGTTTTAAAAATGTTTTCTTTTATATCTTTTTTGAATCCGCAAATTCATCCACATCCAATCCGCTCATCCCGCAGGTGTCAAATCCGACGGATAACGATTGAGGGGTGGGCGAAAATCTCAAATCCATCATTTAGACGAATTGGACGCAGGTGATATCGAATCCGCATCCACCCATCCGTTTCTCACCCCTAGCTCACACAAATAGTGGTTTTTGGGGATGTGGGTAGGGCCCACTATGAAAGAATACGAGGATCAATATTTTTACTTTGTTTTTATCTCGGTATGTTCAGAAGGGCTCTAGCTTATAAAGTTGATTTACTTTTATGGACACTTCATCTCGTTGTAAAGTAATTTTCAAAGTCTACCTCTACACCAATTATAAGGAAGTAGAAGGTGATTTTATGATTCCTCGGCTGCTCCTAGAAACCTAGTCGATTCGAGATGGTTTCTTGTTTCCATGGAAGTTTTTCAATCTTATTATACCTCTATGCAACGTGTTTATGAGATATCTAAATTTCTTTAAAATAGTTTTGAATTAAAAACCCGAAGACAATGTTGTGTCAATGATAAAACTCAATCGTGTTTGTTTCTTCTCCACTGCCTAAACCTTTTAATAAAAGAAATAATTCTCAATACAGACTTCATAAGTTGAGTATTTGAGAGATGTTGAAAGTCATAAAAATAACCACGTTAGTTGTCTAGTTCTCTTAAGGATTCTATGCTATTAAAAAAGAGATTGAGGACAAGCTACGTAATTGTCTAAGGATATTTCTAAATGTGTTTCTCTATTAGGTAAAGGTTATTATTTCTTCAATTTTATCCTTAATTGAAGATCACAACAAGGTCAGAGTTCTAGGTGTGCTTGATTTTTTAAGCCAGGAATCATCCACTTGTAGAAGTGGACGCTGGATTCTTATCCATCATCACAACGTAGGTCGGATTTCTATGCAACTTTCTCCTTAGGTGCAAATGGACATCATCTTATTTTATGTCTTATCGATCATCTTGATCCATATCAATATTTTCTTGCAACTCTAACTCAGTTGGTTCACAGATTACAACCCTTTTTATACTTGCCCAAAATGTATGACGTGGGGTTTAAATAAATAATTGCCTTCCTTAACTTTGATCTACAACATAAGACAATGCTCATGTTCCTTCCAATTCCGCTCGTAAATATGTTTTTTCAAATACTTTTACTTGGATTGGTTAAAAATCTATCGATTTCACATACATGTAATTTATACATTTGTAATTGGTTACCTTATAATTATCGACCTAGAAGATTTCATATATCTACACAAATGTACAAAAAATAAACTAGGAGGTTTAGGATGAAAACTATTAGATGTGCAAGAAGCTTTGCCATCTAAGTGGATATGGAAGTATTCTGGAAAATAATGTACTTTGGACGAAAGAAGTGCAATATAAATTTTTGCATTATTAATTTAACTCTGGGTGATAATTCCAAGTTACAAGTATGTGTAGAAATTATTCTGAATTATACTTTCTTTTTGCATTATCATTATGGTGTTCACTTTAGAAATGGTAGGGCTATCAAATTATGGCTCGATAAGTAATTGATTACTAATGATCATTTTGAAGAACATATATCATGGAATCTTTTAAGGATTCCAGTCAAAAAAAAGCTTCTATTGAAAAATAATATACAATGGGAAGTTAAGTTCCAATTCTAAGAGTAATTTGTCTGTCATTAGACAACTAGAATGAGCTGGGACTTATGCCTGAACTTTTAGACGAAGAAGACTCGGTTACTATTTTTGGTAACTTTTTGTGTGTAAAAGTATTATGCATTAAAATTTCAAGATAATGGTGAATTTTCCTTTAAGGGGTTCCTTTGGCATAATATTGTTCATCAGATTTAATGTTATGAGCTAACTTCTATAATATTTTACCAACTTTTAGTATGTTGAGGCGCAGGGGTATCAATGTTCAAAGATGAATAAACGAGGGACCCGAGTACACCACCAAAAAAAAAAATCTCTTAACCGATAGAGATATTATTTGTATTATCTTTTTTATCTAATAAACATTAAGGAACAATTCATCAATGCGATCTTGGTAGTAATATAAGTTCAGCTTAAAGATAAAGTACAAGTGTATTTACTTTAAGTATAAAGTTAACAGATATAATTGAAGTATGGAGTAAATACCACAGACTCACAATGATAAAACTACTTGGAAAAAATACCCCAAGACCTAGTCCAGTTTTAAATACTCTTATAATTAAGCCGCTATACAAATGCCTACACACAACCTTATGTAATTGAGACCGAATTAACTATCCTTAGTTACTCGGTTTTCTCAATATCTCTGCGCCCACAACCAATCTAGCAAACGCACGTGAATATCTCAATATAGTCCACTGTCAAGAGTTGTTTCATCGTTGTGAAAACTTATGTAACCCAACCATTTAGGATGTCTTCCAAACAGAAAAGAACTAACCTGTTTAGTAACAACTAATTATCAAATATATTAAATGATGAAGTTCAGAGTCAAGGTTTTTCCTTTTAGATCTAAGATACCAATAAAATATCAGATCTAATCCTCCTTGATTAAATCAACCAAGATTTACAATACTTCAATAACTCACTTGATTACAAGACTTAAGTTTATCAAGATTAGATAAATCCTTCAGTAATTCCTTGATTAGATCAATCAATATTTATGATACCATAATATCTCACTTGCTTACAAGACTTACGTTTATTAAAACATAGAAATAAAATTTCCATCCACAAGATTTAAGTAAACTTGTTTGCCCGGACAATTAAGTATTACAGATAATCACACCAAGATCAAAATATCAAAGTCATCAAATCTTCAAAGTATTCAATCTTTTTAAATTTTACAAGTAACAATTGTTAGAGCACTGCTTGATCGAACTCGTAAGTTTTGTCATCTCAAGCTTGTTGTCAATGTTAGTAAAACAAAACTATAGTTTGATTTCTAGTCTACTTACGTCAAGTCTCGAACTAGGTTGGAGTATGGTATTTGAGTATCATACATCACTGAATAACCCTCGAAGATTGAAGAATAGAGATCAAACGAAGAAATTTGGAGAATTTCATCAACGAAGAAGTATGTGAAGACTGAACCATTATATTTACTCATAAGTATTACCATTCTATCTATATGAGATGAGAATATATTGTATGAATTCTAGTATATATTGCGTTAAATAAATTTTGAGTCAAGCTTGTCTTGTTAAACATCTCGAAATATGATTCAAGCAATAGTTGTTCATATACTTGACAAACTTAGTTAAGAATAATTTATTGTTCATGAACTATTTTGATTCAAGACTATTATATGAAATTTCCCAAGCGATAGTGTACATCATCTATGGAAATTGAGAAAGTTCCAAATCGATTAATGAGAATTTTCAGAACTATACTGAAATTATGGACACATGAAGGTACACGTACCTAGTACGCACACCCCTTACTTTTGAGTTCGTGTAAAGGGGTGAGGTACGCATACCTCAAGGATTAAAGTTTTTAAATTACCTTAGGGTACGCATAACCGATACACGTACCTTGGCTATCTGAAGTTATGAAAGGTCCATAGGTACGCATACCATAACACATACATACCCACTACGAACTTATGCAGATGCATTCAGACTATTTTCTAACATATGTTTGGTATCGCTGTGAGTCTCGTAAACACCTCTAATATATTTGATCTTTGTGCTTGTATGTTATGACTCAAGTCTTAAGTGTTGAATGAACAAGGCTTGCTTATTACAAGGCATATTTTCCAAAAACTATTATTGTACACAGTTCTGATACTATGAACCATATTTTTCTATGTGATTTCTAGACAAACTTATCACATACTTACATGAACTCCTAACAAGAGTTTCATCTAAACAGAGAAAATATTTGTTTCAATCTCAAGTTATCTTAGCTTGAATTCTTAGTAAACCCTATCCTTGAAAATGTATAAATAGAGATACTCAAACAACTGGGAAATTCAATCCCTGACACTTTTGTATCCTAGTTGTTTGATAGAGTCGTCCTCTATGAACTTAGGTTTTCTCTAAGAAATATAATTAGGTATACGACTTAAAGATTTCACTTAGGGGTTCGTGAAGCCAGGTTCGACTATCTTTACCTTGATAATGCGTGTATATCCTGATTTATTTATTTTTGTTATCGAGATTTTAGTAATCTCTTTCAGGTACGAGATAGATAGAAATTACAAAGATCTATTCATCTCCAACTTTTTGATTCCTCAAGATAGATATCTATAACTCTTCTTCATTTATCGATTTAAGATTGTTCTTAAGAGGCAGTTAATAATCCAGGCTACACGGATAATTAACTAAGTGTAAGTGTTCCAGATTTCTGAGGTTTGATATCTTTGTATATTGTAAACATATTTTCAAGTCTAGATCTATTGATATAGAGGGAAATCAAATAGGCTTATCTGTTAGAGGCAGATTGATATCAAAAGTCTTTACTTGTCTAAAGCAACTCTTAGGATGTAAAAGACGTCATCTAAGGGAATCAATTGTGTAAATCCTTGCGAGGTTCAAGAGACGTATGGAGCACGAATGCATTTAAATTACTTATGGGGTAAATTCGGTCTCAACTACATTAAAACCCAAAATCTGATAGTAGGCTAGTGTCTATAGTGGATTAATACATTTAGTGATCCAATCTGGACAAGGTCCCGGGGTTTTTTCTGCAGTTGCAGTTTTCCTCGTTAACAAAATTTCTGGTGTCTTGTGTTTTTCCTTTTTCACGTTATATTTTTTATCTTTATAATATGAATAACATAACTATTATGTAATCAATTCTAGTAGATAAGTCTATCTTAATTGTGATCGATTACGATACTTGTTCTTGTAGAATTCGTATGTTTAAAGATAGATAACAAGTTTCATACTTGGTATAATACAGATATGATTATTTGGGTATGACTAGATTGATCTTGGATATGGATTTTTTTAGAGAGTCCAAGTACTCTTTTATACAATCAGGTTCATGGGATTTTTTGTATTGACTTTCTAAGATGGAGATATAAACTCCATGTACATATTGATCAAGGATCATTAAGTTGACCTACTTGCAATTGTATTTGTTTTGTCCATATAGGTTGCCAAATGATAAAGTTCGCGGTGTACTTAGTACCCTCTCCTTCTCAACAATCTCCAATTAATTCCACTATATCATTTGACTCATATAACATGATATGTTTACAACATTGTAAAATCAGTAGTTTTATAAAAAAAAATCGGAATCATTAAATTTTTGTATAATAAAATCTTCAAAGTCTTGAGTGATCTTCTATAACAAAAGAAATATCATAGAATAAACTAGAATTATCTAGGATATAACTATCCATAAGCTCAATAACAAGTAAACAAAGAAAATTAAATGACGATCCATATTCTCACCAACAGTACTACTAGTGCTCCTCGATTTCAAAGAAGAAATTAAACTAGTTAACCGTGCTTTTGTCCAAATTGAATCAAACTACTTTCTACTAACAATAACCTCATGCTTATCTTAGTTGTATTCTAGGATGATTTTATAAAAATACAAAGATCTACTATTTGTAGTGTTATAACCAAGGCTTTTTTGGAAACAAGAACTACTAAAGTCGAAAATCAAAATATATTGAACAAATGGCATTCTGATTTTAGCAAAAATCTTGATATTATATGATTATATTAACACGCATAACTCATTTGTAATAAATACAATATATTGTTTCCAAAATATATAATCAATAATATTTTTCAACATTAACACTTGAGATATTCTGCTAGTATGACAACCAATGTTAGCTAGTTGCAAACCCATGTACTATGTCAATTTAGTTAACACGTTATGTGCAATCTTCTGATAACGTATTATGATGGGTTTTTCCACAGGTTAAAATTGTCTCTGGCCACATGTCATAAATATACAGTCTGTACGATTCGCAAAGAATCTAGATCATATATAATCAACCAATGGTCATAGGTGATCACCTAGATCCATAGGGCATGCTTGTGTATTTATGTGCTAGAGCTTCACCTAGCTAAACTCTCAGTATTTTATACATTTAATATACTTAGTATTTCTATATGTGTATTGTATGACTTTGTACCTTTATATGAATTTCATAATGTCATTAGCGCCCAATTCAATGCTTACAATGAAGTTATCTGATTATGGAGAATGATATCAAGTCATAGATGGATTGCCCACTAGTATGGAGCAATTTGAATCTTATTCTAGTGTCATATTTCGTAGTTGAATTTCTAAAAAGTATTTTACATCAATATTTAGACTTTGTTAAGTAATATTGATTTATTACAATACTCACAAAACTTGTATGAACTTACTCCTTACATAAGAAATACTTAAGTAATACTCTATAAGTGCAACATTTGTAAACTTATCCAAGTGATATATACCAGAATTGAATCAATAGTTGTGAGTATGAATTTTCATCAGCATTAGCGTGCATACACAAGGACATAAATCTTCAGTACACTACTTGCATGTATATATACGACTCTAAACCTTGCAAACTCATGAACGGACAGACTAAGATCCACGAGTCCAGGCTTATCCCACTGCTACCAGTCTTACACACAACCAAGTTTACACTACCTTTCCATAACTATATATATGGATAATCATATATGCCTTGTGTTAGAGCATTTATCGAACTAAAAAATGTTGATATATCAAGCTTGTTTTCAAATTTAGTTGTCAAAACTGTATCTTAATTTCTAGTCTACACTTAGTTAAGTCTCAGTCTAGGATATAGGTAGTTGAGAAATGAGTCAGTCATCATTGCGTTCTACCATTTGAAGGAGAAGATCAACCGAAGCTTTTGGAGAACTTCATCAAAAAAAGATAAGTGAAGACTGAACCACCTATTTCTCAAGTTATATTCACCTTTCTATCCTTGAGACAATTATCGCATAACTAATTAGACTAGCTTGCATAGATAAGAATTTCAAGTCGAGAGCTAATTATTTAGTTTACGAATTTCTCGAAATATAATGACTAAGCTTAATGAACAATTGTTCATACTTGACCAAATTCTGTGGAGAACATTTATTGTTAGGAAACATTTCTTAATTCAAGTTTATCATTCGAAAATAGCCCGGAATAGTGATATGTGTCATTGATTTTATTCAGGAATGTTTCGATTTGATTTAGAGAAATATAGAACTACTATATTCGGAATAAAAGACAATGTTATCAGTCTTACAAACTGGGAAAACTTTTTATGTCTCAAGATGTATTACATGTATTCGTACACGTAGCAGAGTATCTATATATCATATTTGTGTGATACGCATATTCGTATGCACATCATGGGAAAATCTGTTTTTTTCATGATCCACATATGTATGTATTTTTATACAAGCCATCGGGAACTGTGGTACGGGAACAAGGTTAAAGTATTCAAACCGGTATACGAGCCAATATAGTTATATGTTTCAGAACTAGTTTAAGTACCCAAACCGGTACGCAAACTGAAAACGTTCCGTGAAATCCGAAACCGGTAAGGTCTTCAGTTTGCAAACCAGTACATGAACTGAAAAGTTATGTCAATTCCGGAACTTTGAGTTGCACCTAAGTTTGCAAACCAGTACGTGAATTGAAAAAGTAATGTTAACTTCGAAACTCGATTATTGCTTATAAGTTTGCAAACCGGTTCGCGTATTTTGACTCAGCCGATTCACGAACTACTTAAGTATTTGTACTTTGTGCATTTACCAACTATGTCGATTATGATTCAACTGCGATTAAATTATCTCTTTGAGATAATTCTCATTTTATCAATTCTCTAATCAACACTAGACTCATTTTATCACATGACTGTGACTCAAGATCAATGTCTTTGTGTTCATGGAAATGAGCGTTAAGATTTTAAGTTCAAGCTGGCTAGTTTCGGCTAACTATATTGGACATAATATATGTTAGAGCATTGCTCGGTTAACCCCCTTGCGTTGGTATGTCAAGTTAGTTATCAATTTTAGTTTCCAAAATCCATTCTTGATTGAGTATACTAAAGATAGTTTCAGACTAGATTAAGTCTAAGAAGTAGAATCGAAGCTATCCTTGACGGATGAAGTTTGAAGACTACAAGAAGACATCAACAAGGACTTCATCAACAAAGGTATGTGGTAATTGATTTCATTTGGATTCTTGTCCAATGCTACCTTTCTCATCTATCGAAACAAATGATCAGTCTATGGAACAATTCATATGATGGTAAATGTACATTTTTGTATATATACTTGAGGTTATTTGATTCATGACTTTGGTGACAATGAAATTTATCCTTAGAAAGGATCTCATGTTCTAGTGAATGAGCTTACGAATTTAAAGAGCCAAGAATCACTCAATTCCGAGTTATAACGATGAAGTTATGAGTGATTTATTAAAGTAACAATTATAAGTGTTGTTGTAATTGTTACAGTTCGTTAGTAGGAAACAATCCACGAACTGTTTGTAACTGTTCACGGACTTGAGCCCAATTACGTGACTAGAAGCCATTTTTGGTCATATTTATGATGTTTCCTTATCTAGGCAAGATAACTATTACTCGAAACATATTTGATTACCATATTAAAGTGTTTGTGATAACTTTTAATTCCTGCCCAAGTTAAAATGTGATTTATTCACATAAATACAATATTTGCTATTTAATTATTTATTTAATTATTTTGGCGAGAGTTGTAACTTAGGAAAGACTCACAAAATTAGGAGAGTCTTGAAAAAGGAAAATAGATTTGCTTAGCTTCAAATCTATTGTTCACTATAAATAAAGGGTTAGTGAGTGCTACACATTTTTTATCCTCTTTGGAAAATTGATGTAAGCTTTACAAGGTTGTTTTCAATGTCTTCTGTTCTTCATGAACAAGAGTGAGATAAAAGTATTTGTATTGAGGATCACAAAGCCGAGTTGGATTTAATCTTCGTGATTGATTATACAATTTGTAATCTAGGTTTTTCACCTCTTGTCTATTCTAAGGTTTTCTCTTCTGATATAAAACCATTCAAGAGTTGTTGATCATAAACCCTAGGTTTTAAACTTGTTAGTCGAAATCAATAGCTAGAAAGAAAACTTCGATTAAGGTATCTCGTAAAAATCCTTAAGAAGTTTTAAACAAGATATTTCTAGATTTATTCTAGTTGTTCTTGTTTTAGAATTATTAGGGTTTTCTCAACTTGGAAATTGGTCTTTGGAGTCTCCCAAGTTTACTTGCGAAAATCAGGTTCACGGACTCCTTGTGTGTACGCATACTGATTGTAAGTTAAAACCCTAATCTACAAGTTTGTTTTGGTATCTCTACTTTTATCTGGTAGTTGTTCGAAACAAACACAAGATTTCCAAAACCTTGATTTACATCTAAAGGTAAATTGATTCGGTGTTTTGTAACAAAAGATCGAAAAACATCAACCGTGTTGTTGTATCTTTTGAAGAAAACTTTGTTCTGCCAGAAGATTTTTGGGAATAACTTCTAAAGAGGACTTGTGTCTGCTAGAAGTTATACAAGAGGAATTCCTAAAGAGAATCGGTGTTCTATTAGGAGTTTTATAAGTGCTTGAATATAGCTGAAGCAGGTATTACATCTAATCCGAATAGGTAGTAGCGTTAGAGCATTGCTCGGTCGAACTCGCATGCATTGCTATCTCAAGCATGTTTGTCAATGTTAGTGATCAAAACTATAACGTCTTGATTTCTAGTATACTATAGCTAAGGTCTCGGAATAGGATATAAAGTGTAGTTGAGCTCAAGAACTCCATGGCGATCATCATACAAGACGAAAGACTACTCAAGGAACCAGTGGATCTTTATTGACTAAAAGTTATGTGGAGACTTGAACTTATCTATCACTCAAAAGTCTATCTACTCTATCTCCTATCTTGAGACAAAAGTCGTATTACTATATAGACTAAGATTATACACATGTGATATTTTGAGTTGAGTATATCTCGCTGATCTATTTCTAGAAATATGTGTTGGTAAAGCTTTCGATTTAGCCAAGTTCATCTTTACCTAGTGACGAAAGTCATGTTATGTTTCAATCATTTTGGAAATCGCTCTGACAAAAAATAGTTTGTGAATAACAACTATGTAATGCCCTCTGAGAATGTTTCAATGATTGAAATGAGAGTTTAGACAATATAACCATTGGAGGATATAAACATTGTTATGGTAACACATATATGTATAAGTCCTTATTGAGTAAACAGAAGTTTGCGAACTTTGTTGATCAAGTAAAACCGGAACGTGAACTGATAACTCAGTCCTCAAACTGGCGTAGTTCTCAAACCCCAGAATTTCTGCTGGAGTTGTAGCTCAGTTTCAGTCCATGAACTGACGGAAGTTCTCGACCCGAGAATTTCTGCTGGAGTTTTTAAACTCCAACCGGTGAACTTGAGTCCGCGAACCCAGTCCGTGAACTTGAGTAGGTTGTGTCTAAAAATAATGTTTGTGAACTTATCTTAATAAACTAAGGAATGCTTTGCAAACCCTGGCTTTATAGTTCATGAATCGATTCGAGTGAATCAAATTCTTTTTTGCTTCAATTGTGTCTTGTGTAGTACATGGGATCTCCAAGCAATTGAACAACTCTATAACTAGTTCATTTGAGTCATTTGGACTAGTTATAGTGACGAAGAAGATGGTTGATATGAAAGTTATCGTTTGGCTAACCATTTGGTTAACTAGTGTTGAACCAACTAATGTACAAGTTTGGGTACGGTTACACAAACTCTGATTTGAAAGACTATATAAGGGAGAACTCTAGCAACTAGGAAACCTAATCCCCACACATTCTGTGTGATACTAGTTGTGCTAAGCTAGAGTCGATTCTCCTTTAACCTTTGATTTTCTTCTTCTAAAACCAGGTTAATGATTTAAAGACTTCATTGGGATTGTGAAGCCAAACTGATACTACTTTTCTTGTAGTCATGTGATCTGATCTTGATATTTCTATCATATGAGTACAATTGTAATAATTGGATTGAGATTTCTATCTCCGATAGGCAAGATATAAAAGTAATCACAGACATCTTCGTTTCATCGTTTGTGATTCCACAATATCTTTTTTCGTTTCGTCGATTAAGACTAGTGTGATGTGATTGATAAAACTGAGCTGTTCTTCGGGAATATAAGTCTGGTTTTATTGATTGGTTTCTGTTCACCTTGATTTATCAAAATATGGAACAAAACTCATAGGTTTATTCGTGGGAGACGAATTTATCTATCTTGTAGACTTTTCTGTGTAAGACATATTTGTTTATTAAAGTCTTCGACTTTGGGTCGTAGAAACTCTTGGTTATGGTTGATATCAACTAAGGGAATCAAGTGCACAGTATCCTAGTGGTATCAGAGGCGTAGGAGCATAACTGTACCATGGACCAGTGTGAGATTGGTTTGGGTTCAACTACAGTCCAGACCGAAGTTAATTTGGAGTAGGCTAGTATATGTAGAAGCTTAATAGAGTGTATGTTTAATCTGGACTAGGTCCCGGGGTTTTTCTGCATTTGCGGTTTCCTCGTTAACAAAATTCTGGTGTCTGTGTTATTTCTTTTCCGCATTATATTTTTATATAATTGAAATAATACAGGTTGTGCGTTGTTTAATCAATTAGAATATCCGACCTTATTAGTTGTTGATTTAAATTGATTGACACTTGGATATTGGTCTTTGGTACCATCCAAGTTATCTCTCTTTGATTAAGACTCGCATATTGTATTTGCTTGAGTAAATCAAATTGAGAGATTGAGATAATAACTCCTTGATATATTTTCTATTGATTGAGTCTGACTGTCTAGTTGATTCTATATAAAGTAACTCGGAGTTGTCTATACAGATTTCTAATCGAAATATTGGGTGTGGTTGTTAGACCCCCGCTTTTTCATTTGGTATCAGAGCAGGCAAACATGTTCAAGACCTTACAATTATGTGTTTGTAGCGATCTGACTCTATGGACAGAGGTGTTATCTCAATAAACGTACCACCAGTCTTCCATGGCTCTAATTACTTATGGTTGAAAATTGCTATGTGAGCTTTTCTTCAAGCACGTGTGAAAAAAGCGGGGGTCTAACAACCTCTCCCAATATTTCGATTAGCAATATGTATGGACAACTCCGAGTTACTTTCTAGAGAATTAACTAGACAGTCAGACTCAATCAATAGAAAATATATCAAGGAGATATTATCTCAATCTCTTAATTTGATTTACTCAAGCAAATACAATTCGCGAGTCCTAATCAAAGAGAGATAACTTGGATGGTACCAAAGACCAATATCCAAGTATCAATCAATTTAAATCAACAACCAATAAGGTCGGATATTCTAATTGATTGAACAACGCCCAACCTGTATTATTTCAATTATATAAAAAATATAATGCGGAAAACAAATAACACAGATACCAGAATTTTGTTAACGAGGAAACCGCAAATGCAGAAAAACCCCGAGACCTAGTCCGGATTAAACATACATTGTATTAAGCCGCTATAGACACTAGCCTACTCCAAATTAACTTCAGTCTAGACTGTAGTTGAACCCCAATCAATCTCACACTGATCCAAGATAGAGTTATGCTCCTATGCCTATGCTCCTAGTAGGATATTGCGCACTTGATTCCCTTAGCTGATCTCACCCACAACCAAGAGTTGCTACGACCCAAAGTCGAAGACTCTAATAAAAAAATATGTCACACACAGAAAAGTCTACAAGATAGATAAATTATTCTCCCACTAATAAACCTATAAGTTTTGTTCCGTCTTTTGATAAATCAAGGTGAACATGAACCAATCAATAAAACCAGACTTATATTCCCGAAGAAAAGCTCAGCTTTATCAATCACCTCACAATAGCCTTTATCGACGCAGCAAAAAAATATATTGTGCAATCACAAACGATGAGATGAAGATGTTTGTGATTACTTTTATATCTTGCCTATCGGAGATAGAAATCTCAAGCCAATTATTACAATTATACTTGTACGATAAAAACATCAAGATCAGATCACACAACTATAAGAAAAGTAGTATCAGTCTGGCTTCACAATCCCAATGAAGTCTTTAAGTTGTTAACCTGGTTTTAGAAGAAGAAAACCAAAGGTTAAAGGATAATCGACTCTAGCTTAGCAAACTAGTATCACACATAATGTGTGGGGATTAGGTTTCCCAGTTGCTAGAGTTCTCCCTTATATCGTCTTTCTAATCAGGGTTTGCAATCAATGTTAGCTTAGTTACAAAACATTCAATATTCACCGTTAGATGAAAACCTGATTAAATACAAGCTAATATCTCTCAACCGTTAGATCGAAAACTTAGCTTGCCATACAAACATGTACTTGACGATTTTGGGTTTGTGTAACCGTACCCAAACGTGTATAATAGTTGGTTCAATATTAGTTAACCAAATGGTTAGTCAAATGATAACTTTCATATCAACCATATTCTTCTTCACCATAACTAGTCCAAATGACTCAAATGAACTAGTTAGAGAGTTGTCCAACTGCTATGAGATCTCATGTACTACACAAGACACAATTGAAGCAAAAACGATGTGAGTCACTTGAATCGATTCATGTACTATAAAACCACGGTTTGTAATAGCATTCCTTAGATAATTTAGATAAGTTTACGAACATCGTTTTTAGACATAACCACTCAAGTTCGCGGACTCAAGATAACCGGTTAGGGTTCACAAATTCCAGCAGAAATTCTCGGGTTCGAGAACTTCCGTCAGTTCGCGGACTGAAACTGAGCTACAACTCCAGCAGAAATTCTCGGGTTCGAGAACTACGCATGTTCGCGGACTGGGTTGACTGCTCAAGTTCCGGTTTCAATTAATCAACAAAGTTCGCAAACTTCGGTTCAAGTGCTAAGGACTTATACATATATGTGTTACCACAATAATGTTTATAAAACCCAATGGTTATATTGTCTAAACTCTCATTTTAATCATTGAAACATTCTAAGAGAGCGTTATATAGTTGTTATTCACAAACTATTTTTCGTCAGAGCGATTTCCAAAGTGATTGAAACATAACATGACTTTCATCACTAGGTAAAGATGAACTTGGCTAAAGCGAAAGCTTTACCAACACATATTTTGAGAAATAGATAAGCGAGATATACTCAGCTCGAAATATCATATTTTTAGTCTGTATAGCAATACGACTTTTGTCTCAAGATAGGAGATAGAGTAGATAGAAGCTTGAGTGATAGATAAGTTCAATTCCTCCACATACCTTTTAGTCGATGAAGATCGACTGGTTCCTTGAGTAGTCCTTCGTGTTGTATGATGATTGCCATGGAGTTCTTGAGCTCAACTACACTTTTTATCCTAGTCCGAGACCTTATCTATAGTAGACTAGAAATCAAGACTTTATAGTTTTGATCACTAACATTGACAAACATGCTTGAGATAGCAACGCATGCAAGTTCGACCGAGCAGTGCTCTAACAATCTCCCCCTTTCTCAATTTTAGTGGCAAAACTATTAATACATATGGAATACAAAAAATATATAAATAAAATTTGTAGCTCATATTCCACATGTCTAATCTTCAACAATACTCGAAATCTTCGTCACTTCCAAGTAGTCCAATAATCCCAAAGGTTGTAAGTTTAGCATCATCGTTGTTGAAAATCCGTAGCTATAACAATGAGAAACGCATCGGCTCTCAATCATTGTTATACAGTGTCATAGTATTATTACACAGCGTCAAAGTCCAATTGCATCACTACTTCAACAACAATACTATGGTGATACTTCAGTCCCCCTTAGTCAATACTCCATCTCACATGGAAACCACTTCCTCTTAATGATCTGAAAACCATATGTATTTGGAGTGTAAACTACATATTAATTCTCCCCCTTTTTGTCAATAAAATTTGCAAAGGTACGAGAATGGGATCCTAATGAAATTTCCATAAGAGACATTTCATGACCAAAGGTAAATGTATATCATCTTATTTAGATGCAATCATAAAGCCGAAGCTAAATTCATTCATCATGGAGTTTATAAAGATACAAGATAACCCTTATAATATTTCACAGCCGCACTCCCCATAAAAATTTGGCAATTAAACACAAGTTCAAAAGAACTCTCCCCCATAATATGTCATTCCCTAAGGAACAACAAGAGCGACCTTAATTTCAAAATAAAAGAAGGATTTATTCACACTTACAGAAACGAATAGATGAATCAGCTACAAACAAAGTATACACCAACCGGAGTTCCAACTCAATTGCCAAAAAGATCGAGATAAGCACAGGGGCAAGAGTTACTAAAATAGCTAATGAACTGAAACAACACCAATAGACTGCCTTAAGTGCTGAAAAGTGGCAGTGTCTAATGTCTTGGTGAGAATTTCATCCAACTGTTGTTCAGAAGGCACAAATTCCATATTTATTATACCATTCTCATAAAGATCTTAAATAAAATGGTACCTTATGTCAATGTGCTTTGTTCTTGAGTGCTCAACAGGATTCTTAGTGATTCGAATCACGCTAGAGTTATCACAAAAGATCTTCATTATTCCATTATCAACTCCATAGTCTGCCAATATTTGTTTCATCCATAAAAGTTGTGTACAACATGACCCAATAGAAATATATTCTGCTTCGCATGTATACAGGGATTGTGAATTTTGTTTCTTACTGTGCCAAGCAACAAGATTTAGTCCTACATAGTAAAAAAACCCCTGATGTACTTTTTATGTCTTCTACACATCATGTCCAATCAGCATCAGAATAAGCGAAAAGGTCAGTATTAGTATGAAAAGTGTAGGATACACCATACCCGACAGTGTGATTGACATAACGTATGATCCTTTTTGAAGTTGCAAGATGAGATTCCTTTGGATCAGCCTGAAATCTAGCACAATAACCAATACTAAAATAAATATCAGGTCTAGTAGCTGTTAGATATAAAAGGCTTCCAATAATAGATCGATACATTTTTGATCTACTTTTACTCCTTTCTCATCTCTATGTAATTTACCAATAGTAGGCATGGGTGTCAATTTTGGAGAATACTTATCCAAGCCGAATCGTGTTACAAGATCCCTTGCATACTTTTCCTAGGATAAGTAAATTCCATCCTTATGTTGTTGAATTTGTAATCCTAGAAAGAATTTCAATTCACCAACATTGCTCATTTCAAATTCTCTAGCCAATTAAACTTGAAAGTCCTTTGCTAGCTTCTCAGAAGTTGATCCATAGATGATATCATCTACATATACTTGAGCAATGACAACGTTTTTCCTACTCCATTTGGTAAATAAGGTCTTATCAGCTCCACCTCTTGAGAAACCTTTCCGAATAAGAGAAGTGGTAAGTTTTTCAAACCAGGCTCTAGGTGCTTGTTTTAACCCATATAAAGCATTTTTTGAGTTTGAGAACATGATCTGGAAAGTCACGGTTTTCAAACCCCTTTGGTTGAGCAACATAGACTTCTTCTTTTAAAATCCCTTTCAGGAACGCAGATTTTACTTCCATCTGGAAAAGTTTAACTTTGAGAAAACAAGCATGAGCTAATAAGATCCTAATGGACTCAAGGCGTTCCACAGGTGAAAAGGCTTCATCAAATTAGATACCTTCAATTTGTGAGTATCCTTGAGCGACAAGCCTGGATTTGTTTCTAACAATTGTGACAAATTCATCATACTTGTTCTTAAATATCCATTTGGTACCAACAATATTAACATTGGAGGGATAAGGTACAAGTTCCCATACGTCTTTCCTTTGAAATTGATTTAAATCTTCATGCATAGCGTTCACCCAAGCGGGATCATTAAGAGCTTCATCAATATTTCTTGGTTCTACGAGAGACATATAACAACCAAAATTGCAAATATTTTTAAGTTGTCCTCTTGTTCTAGCTGTAGAATCTCTTCCTTCAATAATACTTTTTGGATCATGATTCCTTTGAACCCAGAGGTGTTGTGGAGGGGGAACATGTTCTAGTTCTTCAGGGGAAGCTTGATCAGTGTCCTTCTCCTCGTCACTAGAAATATCAGGATCAGTAATAGTTATAATGACTTCAACTGATTATGGTGTTTCTTTGACTTCTCAATTGTCTCAGTTGGAGGCAACTCAGTAGGAGAATTATCATGATGGAAATCACTAATATCATCAATAATAACATTAGCAGATTCCATCATGACCTGTGTTCTGATATTAAATACTCGGAACCCACGACTGTCAGAAGCATAGCCAAGGAAAATACCTTTATCTCTTTTGGTATCAAATTTCCCTCTTTGATCTCGATCTTTTAGTATGTAGCACTTACTTCCAAACACTCTAAGATAGTGTAAGTTGGGTTTTCTACCATACCATAACTTTTAAAGAGTGTTGAGAGTTTTATATCGTAAGTAAACACGGTTGATCAAGTAACATGCTGTAAAAACAGCTTCTTCCCAAAATCTTAAAGGTAGATTCCTGGCCATCTCTTGAATATTCATGTTCTTTCTCTCGACAACTCCATTAGCTTGAGGAGTAATGGGTGGAGAATATTGTTGAGTAATCCCCAGTTCATCACAAAATTCAAAAACTTTAGTGTCCTTGAATTCAGTTCCACGGTCGCTCCTAATTTTCTTCAGTTTACGACCTTGTTCGTTCTGGATTCTACTCACAATAATCTTGAATTCTCCAAGGGTTTCATTCTTATGAGATAGAAATGCAACCAAGTGAATCTGGTGTAATCATCTACCATAACCAAAGCATACTTCATGCCAGCAATAGTGGGTTGTTGAATTGGTCCGAAGAGATGCATATGAATTAAATCAAGTGGAGCTTTGGTGAGAATATCTCGGGATAATTTATGGTGAACTTTTGTTTGTTTACCCTTTTGACAGGAACCACACATACCTTCAATCTTTTCATTGATTTTTGGAACACCTCTAACAAGTTCTTTGCTAATGATCTTAGTTAGAAGGCAATAATTAATATGACCAAAACGTTCATGCCAAAGATGTGTAGATTCCACCTTAGTCAAATTGCAATAATTGCTAAACTGAGTATCGAGAAGATAACAGTTGTTTTTACCACGAGTTCCTTGAAAAATTACTTTCCCAGCTTTGTCTACAATGTCACATCCATTTGAATTGAAGACAACTCGATGGCCCTTGTCACAAATTTGACTAATAGAAAGAAAATTTGCAGTCATACCTTTTACGTAGACTACATCATGAATTTCAAGTACGCCAGGTAATTTGATCGTTCCCTTCTTACTTATGTAGCAACATCTTCTATCTCCAAATGTTACTGGTCCTCCTTCATAGTCATCTGTGGAAACAAACCAAGTAAGATCACCTGTCATATGTCTGCTACATCCACTATCAAGGAACCATTGAAAAGGTGGCATTGATTTTAAAGCAAATGCTCTCATATTATTAGTGATGTCCTGTTTGGTGTTTTCTAATAGTTCTGTATGTCTTTTTAGAGACGCAAGAAGTTGTTTAGTTTTCTTATAAAGATCACTTGAAAATTTTAAACTCTTTTGAAAAGACACACACTTATGTTGAAAGTGATTAGAGGAATCACAAAACAAACATAGACCAACACCTTTAAACTTGGTAGAACAGTTCTGAGTCACATCAGCTTTCACAACCTTTACACGTTGTTTATTATATGATATATGACGGTTCCTTAGAGAGGAACTATTATAGTTACCCATATCCATTAACGAACTTAAATTGGGTTTCAAATCATTTAGGATTGCAATTTCTGCAATAAGATCATAATTGATCTGGATTTGTTCATCCAACCTTTTCTGAAGGATAACTAGTTCATCAGAAATTCTTCTACCATTGTTTTTTAATCTTGGTAAAGCGTTATAAGAGACTTTGTCATCCATAGAGTCAGATCTCTACAAACACAGACTTATAATGTCTTAAACATGTTTGCCTACTCTGATACCAATTGAAAAATCGGGGGTCTAACAAACTCACCCAATATTTCGATTAGCAATCTGTATGGACAAATCCGAGTTATTTTCTAGAGAATCAACTAGACTCAATCAATAGAAAATACTCAAGGAGTTATTATCTCAATCTCTCAATTTGATTTACTCAAGAAAATACAATTCGCGAGTCCTAATCAAAGAGAGATAACTTGGATGGTACCAAAGACCAATATCCAAGTGTCAATCAATTTAAATCAACAACCAATAAGGTCGGATATTCTAATTGATTGAACAACGCACAACCTTTATTATTTTATTTATATAAAAAATATAATTTGGAAAAGAAATAACACAAACACCAGAATTTTGTTAACGAGGAAACCGCAAATGCAAAAAAACCGCGGGACCTAGTCCAGATTAGACATACATTGTATTTAGCCGCTACATACACTAGCCTACTCCAAATTAACTTCGGTCTGGACTGTAGTTGAACCCCAATCAATCTCAAACTGATCAAAGGTACAGTGATGCTCCTATGCCTCCGATCCCAGTAGGATACTGCGTACTTGATTCCCTTAGCTGATCTCACCCACAACCAAGAGTTGCTACGACCCAAAGTCGAATACTTTAATAAACAAATTTGTCTCACACAGAAAAGTCTACAAGATAGATAAATTCGTCTCCCATGAATAAACCTATGAGTTTTGTTCCGTCTTTTGATAAATCAAGGTGAACAAGAACCAATCAATAAAACCATACTTATATTCCTGAAGAACATCTCAATTTTATCAATCACCTCACAATAGTCTTAATTGATGCGGCGAAAAAAGATATTGTGGAATCACAAACGATGAGACGAAGATGTTTTTGATTACTTTTTTATCTTGTCTATCAGAGATAGAAATCTCAAGCCAATTATTACAATTGTACTCGTACGATAGAAACAACAAGATCAGATTACACAACTACAAGAAAAGTAGTATCGGTATGGATTCACAATCCCAATGAAGTCTTTAAGTCGTTAACCTGGTTTTAGAAGAATAAAACCAAAGGTTAAAGGAGAATTAACTCTAGCTTAGCAAATTAGTATCACACAGAATGTGTGGGGATTAGGTTTTCCAGTTGCTAGAGTTCTCCCTTATATAGTCTTTCAAATCAGGGTTTACAATCAATATTATCTTTGTAACAAAGCATTCAATATTCACCGTTAGATGAAAACCTGATTAGATACAAGCTAATATCTCTCAACCGTTAGATCGAAAATTTATCTTGCCATACACACATGTACTTGACGATTTTGGGTTTGTGTAACCATACCCAAACGTGTACAATAGTTGGTTCCATATTAGTCAACCAAATGGTTAGCCAAATGATAACTTTCATATCAACCATATTCTTGTTCACCATAACTAGTTCAAATGACTCAAATGAAATAGTTAGAGAGTTTTTCAATTGTTATGAGATCTTATGTACTACATAAGAAACAATTGAAATAAAAATGATGTGATTCACTCGAACCGATTCATGAACTATAAAGCCACGGTTTGCAATAGCATTCCTTAGATAATTTAGATAAGTTCACGAACATCGTTTTTAGACATAACCACTCAAGTTGCGGACTCAAGTTAACCGGTTGGAGTTTACAAACTCCAACAAAAATTCTCGGGTTCGATAACTACGCACGTTCGCGGACTGGGTTGACTGCTCAAGTTCCGGTTTCACTTGATCAACAAAGTTCGCAAACTTTGGTTCAATTGCTAAGGACTTATACATATATGTGTTACCATAACAATATTTATATCCCCCAGTGGTTATATTGTCTAAACTCTCATTTTAATCATTAAAACATTCTCATAGGGAGTTATATAGTTGTTATTCACAAACTATTTTTCGTCAGAGCGATTTCCAAAGTGATTGAAACATAACATGACTTTCGTCACTAGGTAAAGATGAACTTGGATAAAGCAAAAGCTTTACCAACACATATTTCGAGAAATAAATAAGTGAAATATACTCATCTCAAAATATCACATGTTTATATTCTTAGTCTATATAGTAATACGACTTTTATCTCAAGATAAGAGATAGAGTAAATAGACTTTTGAGTGATAGATAAGTTCAAGTCTCCACATACCTTTTAGTCGATGAATATCCACTGGTTCCTTGAGTAGTCCTTCGTCTTGTATGATGATTTCCATGGAGTTCTTGGGCTCAACTACACTTTGTATCCTAGTCCGAGACCTTAGATGTAGTAGACTAGAAATCAAGACTTTATAGTTTTGATCACTAAGATTGACAAACATGCTTCAGATAGCAACGCATGAGAGTTCGACCGAGCAGTGCTCTAATAACATGATTTCCAATCATAGGTATATGTTTTCAATGGATATGATGCTCCTGTTGAGTCAGTTGGAGGTGTAAACCTTCCAAAAATATTGGTGAATACACTCCTGCAGAGATTCTTGTTGCAAAGCAAAACTCCAACAGTTTGAATGCCATCATACATGCCATTACCCCAAATATTCATCACTGTGTGTCTAATTGCACTAAGTCGCAAGAAGCTTGGGATATCTTAGCAACCGTATTCGAAGGTAATTCCCGTGAAAAGGATGTTAGACTTCAAAATCTTAATTCCAATTGGGAAAACCTTCGTATGGAAGATGAAGAAACATTTGATGAGTTTGATCACAAAGTGTCTGAAATTGTTAATGCGTCTTTTTCATTGGGTAAGACTATTTCTGAAAAGGAAATTGTGATGAAAATTCTCAGATCACTGCCATCTAGATACGATTTTAAGAAGCATGCCATCGTTGAGGGAAATAACCTTGATACTCTCTCCAGAAATATGCTGGTTGGAAAGCTTAATATCTTTGATCATGAACATTCGTCCAAATCTAAGGATGTTTCCTTTCAAAGAACTAAAGGACACTAAATTACTTGATAAAAGTAAAAAACTTTATATCTCTGAATATGATCACTTTGAGACAGATTCATCAGATGAAGATCTTGACAAATCAGTCTCGATGATCACAAGAAAGTTTAGGGATCTTCTGTTGAAGAGAAGTAAACGGTTCTCTAGAGATAAGCCTAAGGCATCAGTCAAACCTCATAATCGTGTTCCTCCTAAAAACAGGGATATTGATGAAACTGATGATGAGGATGTTCCTCAGTGATTTAAGTGTAAAGGTTTTGGTCATTTTGCAAATGAGTGTCCAAATCGTATAAAATACACTGGGAAGAAAGGTCTTGCTGCAACTCTTGATGAAATGTCCGACAATTATGACTCTAATGAAGACGAGAAATCAAATGTTGCACTTCTTGGTGAAAATATTGATTTTGATAATTATAGCGACACACATATCAATCTTGATATCCTTTCAGAAGATAATCCAACCATTCTAGAAGAAAAAGTTGACCCTTTCCTTGGAAACTCTGTTTATAATATTTCAGGATCCACTATGTGCCTAGATGCTTGCACATTTTAGAAACCTGATTATTATCCAAGTATGACGTGCTCATATTGTTCATTAAAATGTCATGAACTCTCGAAGTGTTACAAGTTCAAACACAAACAAAGATCCGTCAAAAAACTTCAACGATTAGCAAATCATTTAGCAAGAAAGCTTAAACTGGCTCAAAAGACCGCTGAGGTATGTAATATTTTATCTTCGTCTAAGAAGTTAGTTTCCAAAGGAAAACCAAGACCATTTGAAAAGAAAGTATGGTCTAATCATTTTGATATACCGAGGTTTGTGGATTCCTCACATGAGTAAATTGGTGGACGAATTGTTGTTCACCACAACGCAACTTGATTGTGTTGTTTTTAAATCTTGTCTCATGTGCCTGATCAAAAGAGACAATGATTTTGTACCTCTCGGGCTTTAAGAAAAGTTTTATTTCTTCTTTCTTTTCTTAGGTTTGTTTTGTCTATCAAACAAAATAAAGGGTAATATCGACAATTCTACTCTAAATAGGGATAAGAGTTGATTGTTTACGAACATGTCTTAGGTTTCGAACCCTACATTCATTTTCCTTCTCTAAAAACCTCTTTTTATCTCAAGACTAGTTGTTGAGTTAATTGTGATTTCCTCTCACAAACCCATACATCATGGAAACTCCAAGAATGATGTCTTCTGATAAAAAATAAGGTAATGTGATTGTTAATCCATCAATCATGAAGGAAAAATAAAAATCTCCATTGCCTCCAACCTTGAAAATAAAAAGAAGGAATATGAGGAAGCCAAGAGTTGTTCCTTCAAATTCTCAGAAGTTTTCTGATGTTCTTGAAGTGTTAAAGGAGTTGCGAAAGGAGATTCAATAAGTTAAGGCTTTTGTTTATAAGACTCATGAGATTCAGAAGGCCCTGGTTCGACAACAGCAACCTAGAAGGTTTATTGATATAAACTCCTACCTTAATGAACCTTATGTTCCAATGGCTGTTGACAACAAGGAGTTCGGGGACGATAAAGAATTCTTCAAAGGTCTTATAGACTAGTAAATCTTCTATTTTTTCTCTTTTATTTAGAAGAATAACTAGTGTTTAGAATAGCCATTATTGTGATTACACATAGCTATGTCCAAAGTTTCATATTCTTGTTTTTAGATTTATTATGTTAAATTCTAAACTTGTTTGGAAGATGATGGTTGCAGTATTAATCTTTTGATTTTATATGTTGCAATATTTTGATGGGATATGTGTGTTTACGTCCGTGAACTTAATTGTCCCATATTTTGTCAAAAGTAAAGTCGTTCATGAATTAATATGCAAATATTGATAAAAGAATGAATAGACTTTTAGCAAAACACAAAAGTTAATCCTATATTATCAATTATTGATGTAAGATAGGTTAAAATCTTTTGTGATTCAAGGATGATGTCTATTGTGTGTCATTGTGCAAATAGTGATTATAGTTGCCATTTATCTCACAACTACACCCTCATAAGAATCCATTAAAATGATTCCTAAACCTAACTAATTTGATATGAAACTAAGAATTAAGGTACTAAAATTATAAAGAGACACAAAGATTTTTACGTAGTTCGATCAATGTGATCTACATCTACGGTGCTTCACTAGTGATTGTATGTGATTACATGATTTTACAATTGAGACTCCATTAATGAATATTTGGAGCTCTCGAATTTTGGGGAAGAAGATGATAAAGAAAATAAATCCCTCTCTAAAATTTTCTCTCTCCTACTAAAATCATCCCCTCTCTCAAAATGTGTCTCCTCCTTTCCTCTCATTCCTAAATGGCTTTTTATATGATTTTACACATTGGATAACAACTAATCTTTCCCTTAATTTCGGATCAAAGAATCATCATACGAACCTTCGCAAATTTACTTCACGAACTTCCTTTACTCGTAAAACGTTCTTCGTGATTTCTTTATCTTCGCAAAATATTCTATACTCGCAAAATGCATTTTCTCTCCATAATTTCGTAAGTTATCATTTGCTGTGATATTCCGCTCCTACATCTTGCCTCTTTTTTTCTTGAATATTTCTTGAAGAGCGATCTTTAAGAAAAAATCCGTTGTTGTAGTAATCTTTGATCTTTGTTGATGAAGGAACGAGCGAAAGAATATCAAACTCAAAAAGTATATACTTGCCTCTATTCTTTTGCGAAGTTCTGAAGCTTTAAGAAGTAATTAGAAGTATCATCTTGCGAAGTATGAAGTATGTGAAGTATCTTGAAGAAGTATGAAGTATAAGAAATATAAAATATCCTTGAAGAAGTATAAGAAGTACTTAATCCTCGAAATATATAAGAAGTATGAAGTATCCTTAAGAGAGTGATAAATATTTCCTCTGTTCGTGTGAAATTATTATTCCACTTTTGGTGAGGATTCTTGCTGAGAAGATAAAGAACATCAAATATTTTCTTGGGTATCCATAGTTGCCTCTGTTCTTTATCTTCGAAAGAGAATTCTTGAGAAAATGTTGAATAATTAAATTGCATCTTTATTGTTATGTTGCCTCTGCCTCAAGTGGTAACCCTGTTATCTTCTGAATATTTCTACGAATTCCTGAGTTTTTCTGCGCATTTCTGAACTTCTGAATAGTGCTGTGAATAGTGCTGTGAAAAGTGTTGTGAACATACTGTTGCGAATCATACTGTTGCGAATGTACTGTTGCGAATCATACTGTTGCGAATGTACTGTTGCGAATATAGTGTTACGAACATAGTGTTGCGAATATAGTGTTACGAACTATGAATAGTCCTGCGAATTATGAACTTTTCTGCGAAGTTTCGTGGTTTTTTCCTGTAAAATTTTGTACAATACTTGTGCGAATATAATATTTATGTAATGATTATGTTATGAAATATGTATGCGATGCTTATTCCATGAAATGTTTATGCAATGCATTTATGATGCAAATATAATGCTTTAATGATGCGAGTATGATGCTTGTATGATGTGAATACTTATCTATTATAATGCATATTTCAAGTTTCTGTTACTTAGCTCATTTTGCCGTAGTAAAATTGATATAACTTTGAGTTGCTTCCATTCATATAACTATCTTCGCAAGTTTATTTATGTATTTTCTTATATATATTCGTCTTTGATCGCGAATGAAATCGCTTCTTCTTCGTGAAAATTCTTCAATGGGATTGTCTTCTTTGTTTCTTCAATGGGATTGTCTTCTTTGTTTCTTCAATGGGATTGTCTTCTTTGTTTCTTCAATGGGATTGTCTTCATGATATATATTCTCTTCAAAATTCTTCAATGATACTGATGGAATTAATTGATGTGGTCTTATCATGCCTTCATAAGTAAAGGTCTTATTTTGCCACCTCTTTTGTGATAATATTTTGTATTTGCGATAATATGACAAGTCTGAACATTCTTGCGAATATACAACCTCGTGACATTATCGTCTTGCGATGAAATCGCAGGACGTCTTTACACTTTCATGCAAAAACCCATTGATCTCATCTTATCTTCATTGTTATGTTCTGCGAGTTATTTTTTCTTTTCTTTCTTTTTTTTTTTTTTTTTTTTTTTTTTTTTTTTTTTTTAGAAGGCTCGCAGAAGTTCAATTGTTGCACAAATATGACAAGCCTTTATGTTTTCGCAAACAAGAAGCCTCGTGACATTTGCGTCTTATAGCACGTATCAGCTCCCTAATGGAGGGTGCTGCCCTTTATCTTCCCCCTGGTTTCCCCTTCAAGGAAGCGTACATCGACCATACAAGGTTAGCTCTTCCCATCCGGTTCTGCCAACAACCATCTTTTGATCGCAACCTCATATCCTTTTTGCCTATAGGGCTTATAGTTACGAGGTTGCACCCTATGGGGTATCTTTGGGCCAAGTGCATCATTTTCCAAGACTTGTCAAAAATGGCAGATGTGGTTCAACCTCACCCGGCACTCTTGACTCAACCGTGTACCTCGGCGCCTTGATCGTTTTTTCTGCACTTCTTGGGAAAGACAGGATGCCTTAGTCGCCCAACCTAAATCCTCTTACACCGCATTTTATATTGCGTAATGTCGCTAGATTAGGTGAGAATCCAAGGTGTCTAACCCGGATAGGTACCCCATTATTGGGTTGTACCCCTAAATTTTTACCATGTACTAAGGGTCCTTGGTGGTGTTCCGGTTACCCTTAGCCACGTTTATAGGTACCCCCTTAAATGACGTACTTTAGGACTTTGCCTCTTACGAAATATAGCTTCGCGAACTAGGTTGTACGCCACAAAGGTTTGCCTGTATAAAATTTTCTGCGACTCTCTTTCTTTTTTGGAGGCTGATCACAGATTGCGGTCTTTTATTCGCAAATTAATCGCAATTGATTTTTGGCGGTATTTTTTCGCCTTTTTATAAGTAGAATCAAAATTCTTTGTATTCGTAAAAACCCATCGTAAATGTTTCATGCTCATAAAATGTTGAATGTTTTCATAAAATCTTTAGTATAAAAAGTATGAGAAGTATGAATCAAAATTGTTCTATAGAAATATAGGAATTTAATTTTCTCTGTTTTTTGTAATTTTGAAGTCTTTGAAAAAAAAATTGAGATCTTTAAATTTTTGTGATGAAGTCATTTTTGAATCTTGCGATTGTGTCGTTTTTCACCAACCTAAAAAATCTTTGAAATATTTTGAAATCTTAGAAATTGTAGAATTTTTGCTAGTATATCGGTTTTAATAAATTAAATCAAAATTCTTCTGTCTTTAGTAAATAAAGTATTCAAGGAAATGGCACTTACCTTTTTACGGCTTGTTGTTGTCTCTTGCGAAGTATATGATTTGCTTGCGAAGCTAGCATCCAATTGTTCTAACCCTTTCTTGCGAAATATGTCAAAATATGTATACCTACGGATCCATATATCATTTGTGCTATTAATGTTCATTTGTTCATTTAATGGGCTTGGGCGGACCGATTTCTAGTGTTGGTTGAATGGGCTTGGCTTGCATGAAGTAGTCTATTCCTTTCTGCGAAGTTTTGCTCTGCAAAGATTTGATTGTGTATTCCCTTGATAGTACTGCGAACATTCGCAATCTAAACATTTGCGAAGGAAATGTAAATATCCATTCTTGTCGCGATTGTTCGCAAAGTAAACATCTGCGAAGGAAATGATTAGGATGTAAACATTTGCGAAAAAGAAAAAGAAAAACAAAAATTCTGCGTTATAATGGAGATTCGAACCCGCGACCATCAGCTTATCAGTTTCCACTTGCAACCATCTGTCCAAGCTCCCTATTTCTGTAAATGTAGTAACATTCATAAAACTTATTCTAATGTTATCATCTCTTATATATTTTTTCCCATTATCCTTTCTTCTTCCTCCCTGAGTAGTTGTTCTCTTATTCTGAGTTGTTTTTTTCTTTACTAATTGATGTTGCGAACTAAAATAACCGCCTCACACTAACTTATTGCCAACTAAGTTCAGTGATGCGAACTAATGCGTCATTGAATGAAGAAAAAATTTGCGAACTAAGGTATATTGCGAAGGAAATGTATACAGGTGTCGTTGTTGTGGTTTCTGTTGAAAGAAAATTACAGTGTTAACTGCTGTTGCTGTGACTGGCCGTGGTAATGAAGAATGATAATGATCGAGCTTGGAAGTTCGTAGTGATCAGTAATGGAAGCTTAACGGTGGTTGGAAATTTATGAATTAATGGTATTTGAGCTCAAGATAATCTGTTATTTCTTTCATAGTTACTTATTGTTGAATAGGGAAGAAAAGAAATGGCAAAGTTCAATATAGCAAACTTCTGTTCGCAGCAACTACTTTTCCTCCTTTCCGTCAATTTGTTGCGAACATTCGTATAAGAAACTTCGTAAAATAAACGTCTTAATTTTGTTCGCAAAGCTCACTCCACCCACAGCTCACTTCACCAACATCTCATTCGTATAGGTTATTGTTAGGACAAGGGAATGGTCGGAGTTGCAGTTCGAATTAATTTGATGAGCTCAATATTGAATGTTTCATTTTCTGGATGTATGCTAGGTGTAGCTGGAGGCAATAGCTCATTTTTGTTGGATTGAATCACAACTGGTTTTGAGGTCTACATTTCTGCAAGCAATATTTTCACTGATCTTCCCTTGGGTGTTACTGATCCTCAAAAGCATTTCTTCACTGTTGGTAATGTTGTTGATGGCTTGGAATCGAATTATTGTGAATTGGGTTGCGAACTGATCGGTTGTTTGCAAAGTGAATGAAATCATCACGTCTTTCCTTATTTTGTTGCTCCTCCCATTCTAACTATACTGTTGACTTCTCCATGGTTTATCTCAAATCTTTAGAATGACTTGGATGGTTTGCTGATGAATTTTCATCGTAATTGGTTGTTGATTTACGATGAGCTATCTTTTGTTTGCTGATTGTCTTGTTTGATCTCCTTTTATAAGTTGTTCTTCTTTGTGAGAACACGAGTTGTTCCGGGTGCTTATTTCGCAAGTTTACATTTCTGCGAACAAAAAATTGATTCAATGAGAAATCTTGAAAAGTTCATGCTCAAGCATAATTTTGTGGAGAATGGAAATTGTCATCAAAATTTTCTTTAATTTTGTTCACAGAAAAATTTCCAAATCAACTGAAAATTTTCAATCCCAACTATTGTTGAAATTCAGCTAATAAGCTCGCAAAACACGATTTATTGAAGACAAATTTATAATCAAAATTCGTTTTGAATCAAAATCTTGGACATAAAATCAGATTCTTGCGAAAGAGCAATTAAAGTTTTTACAAAGTGTTTTCAAAATTTTGTTTGTAAACGACCAGATCTAAAAATTTAAGAAAGTAATAGATGAGTTTTAGGGGAATGATTTTTCTTCTCAATCTGCTTCTGGTAAAAGTTTCTTTGATCTCCTTTTCTTTTATTTTTTGAACGAGCATTATGCATCTTCCTCTTTTTTGTCTTCTTCAAATGGCGAGATTTTCCGTAATTTCATCACCAATAATAGCTAATTTCTTTGAACTTTCTTGAACCAACAAGTTACAGGAAGGATAAATCTTTTTCCTCTCTCCCAGTTTCTAGCGCCAATTATGTAGTTTCCGTTTATCTCACAACTACACCCTCATAAGAATCCATTAAAATGATTCCTAAACCTAACTAATTTGATATGAAACTAAGAATTAAGGTACTAAAATTATAAAGAGACACAAAGATTTTTACGTGGTTCGATCAATGTGATCTACATCCACGGTGCTTCACTAGTGATTGTATGTGATTACATGATTTTACAATTGAGACTCCATTAATGAATATTTGGAGCTCTCGAATTTTGGGGAAGAAGATGATAAAGAAAATAAATCCCTCTCTAAAATTTTCTCTCTCCTCCTAAAATCATCCCCTCTCTCAAAATGTGTCTCCTCCTTTCCTCTCATGCCTAAATGGCTTTTTATATGATTTTACACATTGGATAACAACTAATCTTTCCCTTAATTTCGGATCAAAGAATCATCATACGAACCTTCGCAAATTTACTTCACGAACTTCCTTTACTCGTAAAACGTTCTTCGTGATTTCTTTATCTTCGTAAAATATTCTATACTCGCAAAATGTATTTTCTCTCCATAATTTCGTAAGTTATCATTTGCTGTGATATTCCGCTCCTACAGTGATGGAAACATAGAATGAATCCTTGCTTATTCCACGGTATAAGGTCGATTCTCCGATCCACAATTTTTGTGTAAATACTGTGTTGTTCCATGAAGTGTCTTATGTTGAGCACTAAACCAACAAAAGTTGATTGCTTTTGTGATTAGCTCAGTTATTGTTCCGTAAGGTACTTTATGTTGAACATGTTGAACTAAATTAATCATCTTATGTGATTATTTAGTTATGACTCCGTAAGTTTTTCTCGTGTTGAGCATGATTGACTGGGTTGGTTATTTTTATGATTAACTTAGTCATCGCTCCATAGATTTTCTTATGTGAGTTTAAACGATTGAATTGATTACTTTTGTGACTAGTTTAATTGTGTTTTCCGGTTAGATTAATTATGACTTCTCTTGTGAATAATCCAATCGAGTTATTAAGTCTCCATAAGTTCACTTGTGTTGAGCATATTTAGTCAAAATAATCTTGGTTCGCTTTGGTTAATATGATTGAATATTTCTTGTTGGATTCCAAATTCATACTTGTATATAATTTGTTGAGTCTAAAGAAATCCTTCTTTTCTTTTGAAATTAAGGTCGCTCTTGTTGTTCCCTTGGGAATGACATCTTATGGGGGAGAGTTCTTTTGAACTTGTGCTTAATTTCCAAATCTTTATGGGGAGTGCGGATGTGGAATATTATAGGGGATATCTTGTATCTTTATAAACTCCTTTATGAATGCATATAGCTTCGGCTTTATGATTGCATCTAAATAATATGATATACATTTACCTTTGGTCATGAAATGTCTCTTACGGAAATTTCATTAGGATCCCGTTCATGTACCTTTGCCAATTTTATTGACAAAAAGGGGGAGAATTAATATGTAGTTCATACTACAAATACATATGGTTTTCGGATCATTATATAAGGGGGAGTGGTTTCCATGTGAGGGGGAGTGAAGTATCACCATAGTATTATTCTTAAAGTTGTGATGCAATTGGACTTTGACGCTGTGTAATAATACTATGACACTATATAACAATGATTGAGAACCACTGCTTTTCTCATTGTTATAGCTACAGATTTTCAACAACGATGATACTAAACTTACAACCTTTGGTATTATTGGAATACTTGGAAGTGACGAAGATTTCGAGTATTGTTGAAGATTAGACATGTGGAATAGGAGCTACAAAGTTTATTTATATATTTTTTGTATTCCATATGTATTAATAGTTTTGTCACTAAAATTGACAAATGGGGAGATTCTTAGAGCATTGCTCGGTCGAACTCGTATGTGTTGCTATCTTAAGCATGTTTGTCAATGTTAGTGATCAAAACTATGAAGTCTTGATTTCTAGTCTATTATAGCAAAGGTCTCGGACTAGGATAGAATGTGTAGTTGAGATCAAGAACTCCATGGCGATCATCATACAAGATGAAGGACTACCCAAGGAACCATTGGATCTTCATCGACTAAAAGGTATGCGGAGACTTGAACTTATCTATCACTCAAAAGTCTATCTACTCTATCTCCTATCTTGAGACAAAAGTCGTATTACTATATAGACTAAGATTATACACATGTGATATTTCGAGCTGAGTATATCTCACTTATCTATTTCTCGAAATATGTGTTGGTAAAGCTTTCACTTTAGCCAAGTTCATCTTTACCTACTAACGAAAGTCATGTTATGTTTCAATCACTTTGGAAATCGCTCTGACAGAAAATAGTTTGTTAAGAACAACTATATACCGCCCTCTGAGAATGTTTTAATGATTAAAATGGGAGTTTATACAATATAACTATTGGAGGATATAAACATTATTGTGGTAACACATATATATATAAGTCCTTATTGCTTGAACCGAATTTTGCGAACTTTGTTGATCAAGTGAAACCAGAACGTGAGTTGATAAGTCAGTTCGCGAACTTGCGTAGTTCTCAAACCCGAGAATTTCTGCTCGAGTTGTAGCTCAGTTTCAGTCCATGAACTGACGGAAGTTCTCGACCCGAGAATTTCTGCTGGAGTTTGTAAACTCCAACCGGTGAACTTGAGTCCGCGAACTTGAGTAGGTTATGTATAAAAGCGATGTTTGTGAACTTATCTTAATTAACTAAGGAATGTTATTGCAAATCGTGGCTTTATAGTTCATGAATCGATTCGAGTGAATCACATCATTTTTTCTTCAATTGTGTCTTGTGTAGTACATGGGATCTCATAGCAATTGAACAACTCTCTAACTAGTTCATTTGAGTCATTTGGACTAGTTATGGTGAAGAAGAATATGGTTAATATGAAAGTTATCATTTGGCTAACCATTTGGTTAACTAGTGTTGAACCAACTAATGTACAAGTTTGGTTACGGTTACACAAACCCAAAATCGTCAAGTACATGTGTGTATGACAAGCTAAGTTTTCAATCTAACGGTTGATAAATATTAGCTTGTATCTAATCAATTTTTCATCTAACGGTGAATATTGAATGCTTTGTTACTTAGCTAACATTGATTGCAAACCCTGATTTGAAAGACTATATAAGGGAGAACTCTAGCAACTGTGAAACCTAATCCCCACACATTCTGTGTGATACTAGTTGTGCTAAGATAGAGTCGGTTCTCCTTTAACCTTTGGTTTTCTTCTTCTAAAACCAGGTTAACGACTTAAAGACTCCATTGGGATTATGAAGCCAGATCGATACTACTTTTCTTGTAGTTGTGTGATATGATATTATTGTTTCTATCATACGTGTATAATTGTAATAATTGTCTTGAGATTTCTATCTCCGATAGGCAAGATATAAAAGTAATCACAAACATCTTCGTCTCATCGTTTGTGATTCCACGATAGCTTTTTTCGTTGCGTCGATTAAGACTAGTATGAGGTGATTGATAAAACTGAGCTGTTCTTCGAGAATATAAGTCTGGTTTTATTGATTGGTTTCTGTTCACCTTGATTTATCAAAAGACGGAACAAAACTCATAGGTTTATTCGTGGGAGACGAATTTATCTATCTTGTAGACTTTTCTGTGTGAGACAGATTTTTTTATTAAATTCTTCGACTTTGGGTCGTAGAAACTCTTGGTTATGGCTGAGATCAACTAAGGGAATCAAGTACGCAGTATCCTGGTGGGATCAGAGGTGTAGGAGCATAAATGTACCATGGATCAGTGTGAGATTGGTTGGGGTTCAACTACAGTCCATACCGAAGTTAATTTGGAGTAGGCTAGTATCTGTAGAGGCTTAATAGAGTGTATGTTTAATCTGGACTAGGTCCCGGGGTTTTTCTGCATTTGCGGTTTCCTCGTTAACAAAATTATGGTGTCTGTGTTATTTGTTTTACGCATTATATTTTTATATAATTAAAATAATACAGGTTGTGTATTGTTCAATTAATTAGAATAATCGACCTTATTGGTTGTTGATTTAAATTGATTGACACTTGGATATTGGTCTTTGGTACCATCCAAGTTATCTCTCTTTGATTAAGACTTGCATATTGTATTTGCTTGAATAAATCAAATTGAGAGATTGAGATAATAACTCCTTGAGATATTTTCTATTGATTGAGTCTGACTGTCTTGTTGATTCTCTAGAAAGTAACTCGGAGTTGTCCATACAGATTGCCAATCGAAATATTGGGTATGGTTGTTAGACCCCGCCTTTTCAAGTAGGAAATTGGTGTAACAGATTATAATCAGTGTGTGTTTATTCTGTACTAGGTCCCGGGGTTTTTCTGCTTTTGTGGTTTCCTCATTTACAAAATTTCTGGTGTCTGTGTTATTTCTTTTCCGTATTATATTGTTTATCCTTATAATTGAAATATCACAGGTTGTGCGTAAGTTCAATCAATTTGGAATCCAACCTTTGGTTGTTGATTAAATTGATTGACACTTGAATATTGGTTTTTGATACCGTCTAAGTTATTTCTTATATTCAATCGGGCATGCAAATTCCTATTTGTTTGATTGCGGATTGAATTGAGAAATAGAGATATAACTCTTTGATATACTTTTCTTAAGATTGAGTCTTACTGTTCAGTTGATTCTCTTGAAAGTATATTGAAGTTAGTCGATACAGATTATCAAATGAATTATTGGGTGTGGTTTGTATACCCCCACTTTTTCAATTGGTATCAGAACATGCAAACACGCTAAGACCTTATACATATGTGTTTGAATCAATCTGATTATTATGGATAAAAGTTCCATGTCTATAAACGTACCACCAGCCTTTGATGGCATTAACTATTTATAGTGGAAAATTGTTATGCGTGCTTTTATTCAAGCGCGAGTTTTTCAATCATGGGTTTGTATTGTTAATGGCTATAATCTTTCATTAGTTACAGTAGACGGTGTAACCGTTGTAAAGGATATTGGTGATTATGATGATCTTGTGATTCTTGCTGCAAAGAAAATTTCTGACTGATTAATGCTATCATCCATGCCATTACCCCAGATCTCCAGGATCATGTGACTACTTGCACGAAGTCTAAAGATGCTTGGGATATCTTAGAAACCGTATTGAAGGGAATGCCGCAGAGAAAGAAGCAAGGCTTCAAAATCTAGCTTCTAACTGGGAAAACCTTCACATGTATGATGATGAAACCTTTTATGAGTTTAACCAAAGACTTTGTCAAATAGTTAATTCCACATATTCATTAGGAAGAACTATTCCGGAGAAAGTTATTGTGTGCAAAATTCTCAGGTCTCTACCATCAAGATACAAGTCTAAGAAACATTCCATTGAAGAAGCAAACAATCTTTCTAGACTATCCAGAAATGCTTTTGTTGGAAAGTTAAAGATATTTGATAATAAACACCTGTCTGGAAAAGAGGTGATTTCTTTTAAAGCTGATGATAATTCTGAATCCTCTAAGGATAAATCCTGTTCGCCAGATACTAAGGATGTTACTCCACGACAATTTAGAAAACTTTTAAGAAATAGGAAAAAATAGTTTTTCTAAAGTTACAATATCTCCTAATGATGATGTACAATGCTTTAAATGTCGTGGTTTCAGGCACTTTTCTTCGGATTGTCCAAGATGGAGAAGTAGACAATCGGCATATGCAACATATTTACCTACTCTTGATGATGGACCTAAATATTATGATCACCAAGAGCATGCAGGTGAGGTTACATTAGCTTCTGGGAAAAAATTTTCGGATACTAATTCTGATTCTGACGAAGAAGTGTTCCATATAGATCTAGTTGCTAATAATCTTCTTAAATAATATTATCAGAAACTTTCAGAAGCTGAAAGCACCATTTTCAATGAGAAAGTTAAATATGACAGGCTTCGTTGTCGGAACAAAGACTTGCAAGACCAACTTGATTCTATTGGTACAAGAGATTATCTCAATGAAATACGAAAGCTTAAAGAAGAAATTGCCGGAGGTCGAGATCAAGAAATTTATCTTCAAGCAAAGCTAGATAACTTGGAGAACATTGAGATGAACTTGTTATTTGATTCGAAACGAGAAGATCTCAAAGTTCAATGCGAATCATCCAAGAATGATCTAGTTATTGCGCTTGAAAAGGTCAAAAGTTTGGAAGAAGAAAACTCGAGCTTAAAAGAGAGTTTGTCTAGTAATAGCAGCTCAGATAAATTAACCTCAATATTTGGAGCATGTAGAATTCATCGTGATACACGAGGATTGGGCTATGAAGGAATAGACGCTCCTAGTATTTGCAAAGAGGTAAAATTCATCAGAGCTAAAGATTCTTCTCAACCAAAACCTTCCACGGTTGACAAAAGTGAAGTATCTCTACCAACTGCCGATGACGAAAAGAGAAAATTGTAATACCCAGATATTCGGCAGCGGTTGGCCGAATGGAATATAAGTAATGATTTGTTTTTCCTAACACCGAGGCCTTTTCAGCACAATTGGCTTCAGAGTTGGCAGAAAACTCTACAATTAAACATGCTCGGGTGGGAAAAATTCATGGATGGGCGACCTCCCGGGAAGTTTCTGTTGGATTACCGCAGTGATGCCCACTGAAAACCTCGCACTGCCGGATAACCGAAATGTCTAAGTGGGGATAATATCGTTAGAGGGGCGGTCATTACAAATGGTATCAGAGCCGACGACGGGTCACCTGCCGAGGGTGGGAAAATATGATGGACGGGGTTGGTCCAGGTGCTTCTCATGAGGGGCAGGGAATGTCGGATATTTGGGCTTGCGAATATATTCTGAAGCCGAGGACGGATCCAATTTAAGGTGGTGGTATTTTAATACCCCAATATTCGGCAGTGGTTGGCCGAATGGAATATAAGTAATGACTTGTCCTTTCCTAACATCGAGGCCTTTTCAGCACAATTGGCTTCAGAGTTGGCAGAAAACTCTATAGTTAAGCGTGCTCGGGCAGGAGTAATTCATGGATGGGTGACCTCCCGGGAAGTTTCTTCTGGATTACCGTAGCGATGCCCGTTGAAAACCCCACACTGCCGGATAACCGCAGTGGCTAAGTGGGGAAAATATCGGTAGAGGGACGGTCATTACATAAATTATGTCAAGCTCCAAAGCAAACACATACACATTCAGGTAACACTAAACATAACTTTTTCCATTATACTAAACATTGCTTTTATTGTGGAAAACCAGGTCACTTGCAAAGGAATTGGAGATTTCTTAAACGAGATAAAACCAGATCTGATTCTGTTAAGATGACAAGATCTGATGTTCCAAAATGGAAAAAAACTGAGTCTCATAATATCAGTTTATCCAGTATTTTCCCAAAGAAGTTTCATAATTATATTGGGGAGAAAAATATATATGTTGCTCCAAAAATTGCTCAAAAATGGGTACCAAAGAAGATTAATAAAGCAACGAGTGCTATTATGAAGGATCTCCCAATCAAGAGTTCGACAAGGGATAATATCTTAAAAAGGTATGGAACAGTTATTGAAAGTTTCAAGGAAGTTGTTAAATTCCTAGAGTACATGCATGATTTTTTTTCAAATACCTGTGGTGAGCAAGATTTTGTTCACCTCGACATAACCTGATTGTGTTGGAAGTGCATCCTCACCATGAATCCCTAGTAAATGCAGTAAGGATTGCAAAATAATTTGGGCGCACATATTGTGTTGGATAATTTTTGAATATGTGGAATAATTTATTGTTTCAAGATGATTCTAACTCGCTTACATATTTCTAAAAATATGTGTTGGTAAGCTTTCGCTTTAGCCAAGTTCATCTTTACTCGTGACGAAAGTCATGTTGATTATTTCAATAACTTGAAAATCGCTTTGATGAAAATAGTTTGTGAATAACGACTATTTTAACATCCTCTAAGAAAGTTTCAATGATTGAAATGAGACTTTAGAACATGTAACCATCTTTGGAAATAAACATAGTGTGTTCTCACATTTGTGTAAAAGTCCAAAACCGGGAACCCAAAGTATGTGTACCCGTATGCGTACTGGCGGTTGTTGAAAATCTAGGTAAGTATGCGTACCTGTACGCATACTGGCGGAAGTTTCACGTTCGTGAATTTCTGCTGGTTTTGGTAGTAAAAGACAAACTCAATCTGGCTATTTAAGTATGCGTACCCATTTGCATACTTCAGCAGGTTACTTTCTTAAATCGGTTTGTTCATCAACTAAAACATTTATATAATAAGGAATGCAAACTTTGCAAACCGTGGCTATAATGTTCATGAATTGATTCGAGTGAATCAAAATTGATTTTGTTTCGATTGTGTCTTGTATACTTCTATGAGATCTAAGCAATTGAACAACTATCTAACTAGTTTCATTTGATTCATTTGAACTAGTTATGGTTAATATGAATATGGTTAAATACCACGCGTATGATTCTTAATTACCTAACTTGATTTGTGATTTAAATTCTTAAGCATAACAGGTTAGAAGCAATAATCAAAACCATTGGATGTTGGATTTTATTGTCAAAGAAACTCTTTCATACACTTATGGTAACCATTCTTGGTATAAATCATTGTGGAAAAGGTTATTCTTCCTTCTAAGCATATAAATTCTTGTTTATACAAGTTTGTATCTTAGAAAATATAATCACAATACTTGATCTTCATGATTACATATTGTGTATTGTTACCATGGGATAGTTCTTTTTTTTTAGTAACACGATCTCGTGAGGGACTTTCAATGATTGGTCCTTAGATCGTATCTGATAGACGCATTTATGTGTCTATATTAGTCTCAATTCTCTGTAATGTTAGTACTCGATTTTGTGCTTATTTTGGTATTTTATGTCATTGTAGGTGTTTTTGGAGAAATAAACATGTGCGGAGAAATCGACTCAAAAAGTTGATAAAGGCATCTGGAGGATACTTACTATTCAGACTCCCAGTTTGGATAAGGGGAATCTGAATTACTAAGGGGTACTCCATTGATAAGGGGTGTCCTAGTTGCTATTTACACCTCACGGCTATTGGCACCCCCGTATTGGATAAGGGCACCCATCCTCTTCATTTTGAATTTCAGAAAAAGGAGGGAAAGTGTGCTTTTCACTGGTAGGATTAGGGTTGAAGTTTTGGATGTGATTTACAGAGATTCAATCGCATATTTTCATGGGTATCGACTGATATTAACATGTAATGATCAAACATGACTAATAGGTGCAACAGATTCGAAGAGAAAACAAGATTTACACGGAGTCTATACGAAACAGGGATGGAGAGTATATTTATCTGTGACTTTCCCTGGATCGTATTTGGAGGAGATATGGCCGGAATTTTTCACGAGAATGATTTGATATTACCCTGTTACATCACAATAGTGTAGCTAGTGGTTTCAGAATCGGAAAGAATGGAAGTTATGCCGAAACAGGGAGAAGAAAAGTTATCGGGTGTTTGGCTGTACTTTTGGAAAGTGGGTGGAATCTTATCAAAGGAAATATATTCTGTGAGAATTATTCTGTCGGAGATAGTTTCAGGGACGTTGGATTAAGCAAGAATCCGCGTGAAGGTAAAGAAGATAAAGAAGGAAATATCGAGACTTCCAGTGAAAATTAGAGCAAGAATATCCTCGGGATTTAATCGAGATTTTTGATCTGGTTTTATATATAATAGGTGGTTGGAGTCACGTAGGAGGATAACCGAGAGTTTGGGTTGATTTGGGGGATATCATAGTAGTAACCGGAGCTGAGGTCGAAGAAAAAGAAGTTGCAGAACTCAGTTCCTACAGTTTCAGGCGACGAAGAAGAATAATAATAGATCACAGCATATAACATGCCTGTCATATTTTCTTTGTAACAGTCATCCAATTGTAACAGTGTGTTCTGTAGCGTCTATAAGCCGTTGCGAATCTCTGTATTTTTATTAATTTGTGATTTTGTCTAATGGTGTATGCTTAGTCTAAGAACTTTTGATGCATCATGCTTATGATTTACATCTAATACTTTATAAAATCTATTTTCGGCAGAGAAAGAGTCAATATTTGTTATCTTATAAGCTATAATTGTCTAGAATTAATAGTTGAACCACATAAATATAAGAATTGGTGGAATCCCGAGTCTCAGTCTCTTGATATTGTGATAATATTTTGTATATATTTTCTAGTATTAAGTCTAAAATCAATCTCAACAAGTCCGAGTTGAACGAACCTTTCTTACCATTATCAAAACAACATCAATTTTTGGTGTCGCCGACGCGGACTTGTATTTATGTTTTAGGTTTTAGATTTTTTTATTTTAGATTTTTTTTTGTACTCTTTTACGCCTTTGGTTTTTCTTTGATTCTTTTCATATTTGGAGCGAAGCTACAAGGAAATAAAAAGTGTTATAAAAGTAACGCATCGCCAAAGAAGGAAAGAAAATAATAGTTCAAAAGGAGTGAAGAAGATTTTGTATATATTTAGATTTTATTTCTTTTATTTTTGGAAAACTGTATTAGGGATTGCTTTGTTGTAATTTTTCTTTTTGGACATTCTTTTTGGACTTTATTTTTGGACATTATTTTTAAAACCCTAAGGAAGGGTTAAGATTAAATATAAAACTACTGCAGGGAAGAACGATAGTTACGATATTTTCTCGGCCCCTCAGGTTTGTGCACTAACATAGGAATCGGTGGCCTGAGTCGACTACAACCGATTCGTCGCCCGTATAGTACGAGAGGTAAAATTCTTTCCACCCATGAATCCCCTGTCAGTGGGTTTTATTTTGTATGACAACTCACACCCATGCTATTTATGGGTGAAAACTATTTTGGCTGGTTTTGGTAATTTTGGGTGTGTGGATGAGAAATGAATCTAAACCCTAAACAAATGCACTGCACGGGAGTGCTTTTGATTCGAGAGATCAATCTGTACAATTCTGGCCTAAACCAAGAAATGTCCATTCCAGACTTGCTTCGGTCACAAAGTGAAGGAGACGGGGTTGATCTTAGGGAGGAAAGCGAAGAAGGTGTTGATATCGTGAAGGTGTTGGATGTTTATGAATTGTATCAGAATGGTGATTTATGGATACTGATGAAAACACTTGGTTTTTTCTATGTTTGGAAATAGGCAACGAACCTATTTATCCAAGTCATTGAGCACAAACCCTCATCTCGTAGGAAGTGGAGGAAGTTGAGTGATGGAGTAGTGGGGTCGTGTGGGTGATTGGACGATCACGTCTTATCTAACTTACCTAATTATCTTAACCGTCCATACCTCCTGACACGTTCTTGTAATGGCGCATTGCACGCTGCATGCTGTAAACTGCCATACCAATACTCGAGTAAGTATCCCCAAGTTTGTGACATGCTTGATGTCTCGAATGAGTGGATCATGGGACCCACTGTAGAAAGTAGCATGTGATGCTAAAATAACTAAGGATTTTATATTTATGAAAAATCGTGTATGATCAATCCATGTAATGCATCGCAAACAATCAGCATGTACGAAGCATCGATGTTTTAAATCCTGACTGAATAAGTTGCGGACCAAGCGTCTTAAAATAGCATCACGTCCAACCATCTTCGAGTGATCGTTTGGAGGTGCATGGGCGAGCTATCTCCTGGCCTATCACTCCATGTGGAAGAGTGGCGGATGGTTATCATCAGGATACCTCACTGGTCATATAGCTTTCAACCTAGGCTGTCCCGACCAAGCTAGTGAAATTGGACGGACGAGATGGTTTAAAATCCTCATCTACGACCGTTGATGGATTTTCAGGGTTTTAGGAAGTGCGTGAGCATCACTCCTATGCTTGACCGAATCCGAGTTTGGGCACAAATTTTGGTAGAGCCGACCAGGCATGCGTGTAGACGGCATGCCGGTGTATATGCCCATACCTCTTTGTCTCATGAAGGTGCGATCTACGCCACTTAATTTTACCGGCAAAGGTGAGTGGTCGAGATCGATTTGCGGCAGAAATCCATTGCCGCAAAGGATTTGGAAGCCGCTCAGCATGCCACTTTCGGGAGCGCATTTCGAGGTCATCGAGTCCTAGTCTGCCTAGGACAACTAGCTCCACGCAAAGGTGGGCCCACGGTGATCATGTTGACATGCTTGAGACCTTTTAAGTCTATATCTATACCCTCCATCCAAGCTTGCGAGATGGATGGTCGTGATTGAACTGCGACAGTTATGCAGCGCCTTGAACCCTAATTAGGGTTTTGAAAAAAGCATGTACACATGATTTTGGCCAAACGGTTTGGCAAGTTATGCTCCTCTTTAGGAGAAACCGATCATGTGGGTCCCATGTTGGGCTAATGGTAAACATGTGTGCACCTTCCTGATGGTCTTAGGCATAATCTAAGCCATCCAAACATGCTGGAAAAGTTGGATGGTTGTGATCGATTTAAGACACTAATGGAATTCTGCGACCCTTTAAAGCATCACGCCAGCCATGTTTTGAGTAAAAATTTATTGCTCAATGGCTTTGTCGTGAGAAAACCGATTGGCCAGGGATAGAGTGGGCCCGCTAATATGCGTGTTGGCGCCTCCTCCACATTTCATGGTGCATCTAAGCCATCCAATCAGGCTAGTGAAGTTGGATGATCACGATCATTTTGAGACTATCTTAAGCAGTCTTTCTTATTCGAGCTTCTTCCAAAGCAAGGCGGCCACCCTATTTTGGGGCTGGTGTTTTGGCATGCTGAGAAATAAAGTGTAACATTCGACCGGCTAGGGCATAAATAGGCTCTCCAGTGGTCATCACGATGATAGCCTGCTCATGTTAGGGCTTGTCTAGGTTAGTTAAATCATGCGATCAACCTGCGTGGCTGTATTCATTTCTGAGACTGATATGGACAGTCGAGATTTCCCTTAGTAAATTAAATATGCTCAATAGGGCTAATATAACACACCGAGATATGTGGCATGTACGGGTATTTCGTGCATGCCTCACCATTGTGTAGATGGGGAAAAACAATTGCTGGTTTTTAAGGAATTAAGGAGACGACCGTGCGGAGGAGACTCCTTGAACCGAGAAAAATGTTCAACCTCACACATATACACCGCTGCAAAGGGGGTGCTTTGAATTCGAGAGATCAATCTGTAGTACTCCGGCCTAAACCAAGACAATGGCCGTTCCAGAGTAAATTCGATCACAAGAGAGGATGGGTTGATATGTAGGTGGGAAGCTAAGAAATGTGAGGAATCAATATTAATCAAAGATTATGGGTGTGTTGTGAATTCTGAATACAATAAGTTCTGAATGATTGAAATTGATCAGTTGAGAGCAATTGCTCAATTAATGAGTTGTTAATCTCGTTTTGTCAGTGAGACGTGAGATTCTCGTCGTTGTTGTTCTTGTTCTTTCAATCATGATTCAGAGACTTATTTATATTACTGGAATTGTAGAAACCATGATCCCATGAAGTGTGACAGTTGATGGAATCAAAGAGTGGAGAGATGAAAATAGTGTTTGAAACCAGTTGCTCATCGTGCAGAGACTTGGTTGATTTTCCATCCACAACTTTGTTAACTCCTTCAATTGATTGCACGACTTGCTCACATTCTATCGTGTGTTTGAACACACGTGCCATAGACCGCCAGACCAAAACCCTAGTTTATATCCCCCAAGTGACACGATTGATGTATCGTGGTTAGTTTAGTCAGTTGTTGACTTCGTGATATCATGGGACGATGAGTCCATGTATTTACTGAGTTGAACATAATTTTTTAAAATGTTCTGAAACTCATGGATTGAACATGGGCATGATTCTCACGTTGATGGTTGAGGCGAGAAAGTATTGCTCATTCGATGATTTGTTGAATATTGATAGTTGAACCAATGTTCCTTGATTTGAGCAAGTATTGCTTATTTGAGCAAGTGTTGCTCATCTGATGAATTATATTAGCAATGTGACCAAAATAAAATATTAATTAGAATACTGGTAGTTGAACCAAGTATAATTAATATGAATATTGATCATGAGATCCTCATAAATTTATTAGTGTTTGAATCTGGAATTATGATCCTTGGACTCAGAAACCCTAATTTGATCAATTGATGATCACTTCATGGTTTGTTAGGAATCAAACCATGGAACGAAGGAAGGATTGGTTTCATGAGACCGTGGGTCAATCATATAACACCCATATGCTCACGTGAGAAAATACCAAGACCGCTTGAAGAGTTGGTGACTTGTCGATGAAAGAATGATTAAATGCTGGTTTAATCATTTATTCGGAAATGCTCGTCTAAGCCTTAGGTGATAAAACCTAATTAATTATGAAGAGATGAGGGACCGACCAAGGGGTCATGAAACCGGCCCTGGGTGGTCACGGGATCAAATGATGATCATTTCATGAAATTCAAAGTTGTTTGGAAGAGTTTTGGACCTAATACGTGCAGTTGCGCAAATTAGGTCAAATTGTGAAAATACGTGAGACCAGCTCATTGAGAGCCAAAAATCCAACCTTGGCCATTCAAGATAACATGCTCATGTCTCCAAAGTGTCCGAATCTCAATTCTGAGAATTTTGATATTTTCAGATGTGCATTTGAGAAAATATGAAGAAACCAGGTTTTTTTTTATAAAACTGTCAAAACTTCATGAGATGAAGGAAAATAATGAAAAAGTGAAGGAATCATGAAGTGTGGGATCGGCCAAGGGATCCAATCCACACGGTTTTTCCAAAATTTTATAATATTTTCATGATTTTAGAGAAATATGATAAAATCAAGGAGTTTTTGCTAAAATTAAAGAGTTTTGTTGAAATCAAGGAGTTTCCATGAGATGAGGTAAACATAAAAAATAATAATAATAAAATAAGGGACGTGTGGGCATCTGGGATCGGCTTGGAGCATTGTTGGCCGACTAGGGCCCGGTCCCATGCGTTTTTCCTAATTTTATGTATTATTTCATGATTTGAAGGAATTTTCATAATTTGAAGGAAATATCATGAAATCAAGAAATTTCATGGGATTATGAAAACATGAAAATATATAATAATAATAAAATAGGACGTGTGGGGCCACCTAGGGCTTGGCCGTCCGGCTAGGGCCCGATCACACGGGTTTTCCTAATTTTATATTATTTTTCATGGGACCAAGGAAATATCATGAGATTAAGGAGTTTTCATGAAATTAAGGAAATAATAATAAAATAATGAGGAACCATGAGGTGTAGGCTGGATGAGACCAAGGCATGGTCACGCCCCACAATGTTTTCCTTAATTTTATATTATTTCTTGAGTGTGAAAGAAACACCATGAAACTGAGGAGTTTCCTCAAAACGAAGGATACTTGTTCAAGTGAAAGGATTTTCATGAACTCAAGGAAAATAACAAAAAATATGATAAAAATATGAAACTGGCGTGGGATTGACCATGGCACGGTCGGACGGTCAGTGGGCCCATGCTCCCAGTGCCTTGGTCAATTTTTAATTATTTATTATTTTCCTTCCTATTTTGCATAGGTTCATTGTCTCGTCGTATTTTGAAATACTCGTTCGTGCGGTGATTGTTAGTGCATCATCGTTGAGTACACTTTCACCATTTAAATCGGGGCTTACTCAGAGGTAGCTCAGACGCCCGTGCGTTGAATATTTATTACTAACCCATGGATTTTTTCTGAGAAGAACCATGGTTTGCAGTAATGAAATATCTGCAAAAATATTTGAATATTTTCGGAAATTCTGTGGATGAATCCAAGAATTTAGGAATAATTAACTTATGGCTCTATACTAGCAGATCAAGCTGTCTAGGAGCATTAATTATTCCGATATGAGCTTGCTGGAGCTTCATATCCTTTATATAGTCAGGGTAAACTCGTTGTTTGTATCCTGAAGACGTTATCGCTCTATACTAGCAGAGCAAGCTGTCTAAGAGCCGTCCATCTCGTGATACTATATAGAAATAATTACCGAAGTGTTCAGTATTCATGAGATATGTTGTTGTCTAGCAGTGAGACTACATATCTACATGTACTCTGAGAGAAGGTATTCTCCGTCAGAGGATTCAATGAGAGACCCGTGTCTCAATACTCACGTCTGATTGTTGGATCAGAGGTTCGTATAATTATGGGTTTACGATTTTAGCCTTTGTCGAAAATCACCCACCATTGAATGGTGATTTTCCGGACATAAACAACATAAGTAATCGAACTTAGTCGTAAGTTAAGATGTTACCGGATTTCGATCGTACGAGCATACCATGACTTGAATGAAGATTCTAGTAACATGATAGAATATTGTTTGGTAGACATAAATTGGTGTTGAACCACTGATTTGGACGACGAGACCTTGGTCGTTTAGGATTCGCGGGCCGGGCCCAGTAAGGAAATCCTTAGAAAATTAGGTTGTAGAAATAAAAATTGATATAAAAGGAATTGTTTTTTTTTTTTTAATTTTCCCACACGACCAGAGTCTTGATCACGTCTTCATCATCTTCACGCCAGGGAGGAGAAGTTTTTCCGCAGGAGCACAGCGTCGCCGCCGTCACGCCACCGTCCGGCTACCTTCCGCCGGCGCCGACCAGGTAAGCGTCCAAACCTTTTTTTTCCTTGATGTTTGCTGAGTTCATATGAGTTTCATGATGTGATCATGTTGAAGTTATATACATGTGCATATATGAGTGTGGGTTTCGTCGAAAACCCTCGTTTTGAAAAAGTATGTTCGTTTGATCATTAGTTTTTGAAAACTAATAATAATCCCTGATTTAGGAGAGATTTTTTATTTATATATGAATATTTAGGTTCAGTGATAAAACTATGTTTATGAGTTTTCATTTGAGCCAAAGTTTTATCATGAAAAGATGAATTTTCGTAAAACCGAAATAAACCCTTCGTTTTAAAGAATGACGATGATACGAAGAGGAGGTTTTTGTTCTTTATATATATAAGAACTTGTGACCAGTGATAAAATTTTTTTTATGAGCTTTCATGTAACCAAAACTTTATCTTATAATGTGTATGTTTTCATAAAATTGAAATAAACCTTCGTTTCAAAGACGTATGACGATACGAAGGAAAAGATTTTTTTTTTATAAACCATGGTATATTCATGGATTTTATTTTTGAAACCGTGGAGTGTCCACAAGATTTATTTTTGTGATCCTTGCTCACGTTGAAATTTTTATTTATTTATTTACGTGAGTAAATAAAATGTTTTCTTTATATATATATATGCAAATATATATTATTTTCTACAAAATCAAAACTTGAGTTTTGTGTAATACTATTTAGAAATAAACAATTATTTATGATGAAATAATGTTTTATTTTTCATGATTTCGTGGTGAATGTTCACACAGTAGAAATATTCATGATTTTATGAAAAATTTGAGTTTTGTTCGTCTTTTGTAGGTTTTAAAGAAACAAATGATTTTGAGGTGTTAACTCTAGCATTACTCTCACTACTGTTAGTGGAAGCGTAAAAGGTAAGAATTAAGAGTTACCATTAGATGCTAGTATTTCCTTGATTCTGGATGGTGTACTGAAGTAGAATATAATGTGAATTTTTGCAGCTACTTCATAAGATGACCAACTCCCAAGTTAACGACACTTCAAGAGATGAAATGTGTGTTGATGATGACATCTCTAGAGATGAGACTAGTACGGATGAAACTTCTGTTGGTGAAGACGAAGACGAAGCTCCTGGGATTAAGAATGTCCCGAACATAGATGATGCATTTTTCGAGGAAGATATTCCAGGAGTTAAAAAGCATTTGAAATCTCCAGCGTATCATCTTCTGATAAATCCTAGAACTGTCACTCAAAAAATTTTTGTGATTCCTAAGACAGTTATCCGATTTTGTCTTGAACGAGGAGTCTTCCTTGCATCGATCATAGAATTTAAGCTTTCTCGGCGACCTTTGGAGAAGTTTTCCGGATGGGCGAGGCATATGTTGGGTTTTCCTCATGTGAGGGTCATGCTCGATCAGGCGCAGGTGACAAGGGCTATTCAGGCTTCTGGAGAGTTGTTCATTTTTCATGATGCAAGAAGTATTGTGGCTCTGCTTTCTCGCTGGTGCATTCCTACTCACACCTTCATATGTAGATGGGGAGAGTTCACTATTACCTTGGAAGACGTGGCAGCTCTGATGCATTTCCCAATCACGAGCAATCTCCCTGGGGATCTTTCAGAGGAGACCGCCGTTTCTCATGTCTTGACAGCTGTAATGGAGGTAGCAAATAAGGCTGGAAGTAAAGGATGCTATGCTCTCTAGTTGACACACTGGTGGCCTAAAGACGAGGTTTCTGATAAACCTATCGACGGTATGTTTCCCATTGCTGCTTTCTTATGTTTATGGTTGTCCAGAGATGTTTTTGAAGACAGTGGAAACTTGTTGAAGCCTGTCGTGATCCCCTTTGATATTAAGATGGCTCAAGGTGAGCAACTTCCGATAGGTAACTTGTTCTTGGGTTCCTTGTATTACAACTTAGACTCTTTGGTTATAGACTCCAGTGTGTCGAATAGCTTCATGATGATTGAATGTTATGCTAACACGATGTTTCTTCAAGGTCTGATGTGGGAGAACTTCAAGAATTATGCACCCATTCCACGTAATGTTTTGCAAGGACCGAATACTGACGCTCACCATATTTTCCATGAGAAAGATAATGCCAGGATCATGCGTTGGTCCACAAAGAAGCATCGGTCTAAGGCGCGCCTTATTGACGTATTGGATGACGAATTTGAGTTTGATTTCCGTCCTTGGGTGTCCGTGCCTCCTTACGTTTCTGAACCGATGACTTTCAATACTGGAGAGAGTACGAGTTTGTCATCTGGTGCGGATCTGAACGATGGTGAGAGATCCTTCATGTTGAGTTGTACCCCTGGTCATTTGCTATCGGTCTCGTACGGAGAACTTTCAGTGGAAGAGTACAATATTGATATAAAAGCTCGACAAATGGGCATGGATCAGTGTGTTCCAACTATTCTGAGGATGAAACCATCGGTTGAGAAGCTCATGACTCATTTAGACCATACCCATGTGGAAGGAAGTAAATACTGGTTCCCTTGCTCCGATAGATTTGCATATGTGACTCCAGGTTATGCAGACTTCTGGGACGATCAATTTGAGTGATTACATGAATTCGTGACAGTCAGTCAGCCTCTAATAAGGAATCGTCCTTTTGATGAGATGATTTCCGGTCGACCAAGATTGAAGTATCTTTCCGGTGATAAGCGATAATCGTCTCCAGGATGCTCTCGGGTACACTTTTTTATAATCTTCATAAAATTATAATAGCTGTATTTTGATTTTGTTACCGAAATTATAATAGCTATATTCTCTCAGAGACTGAGGCGGTTGTTCATGGCGGAGAAGGCAGGGATAAAGGTTATATGTTGTTACCCAACACTATAAAGTTCCCAACTGGCGCTTTGGTGAGTTTTCAGTATTTTCCTTGTTGTGACCCTTTCTCGCCCGTACTATTAGGATCATGAAATGGATATTGTTATTCCGTTGCAGAATTTCGCCTCATCATGTATTGATGGTCTTAGGTTCTCCGCTTCTGGGCGAACTATTTCTGACTTGAGTGATGAAGAAGAAGCTGTAAGTATCTCTTACCATATTAATTATGGAGCCTTATGAATGAGATGCTAATTGTTGGGGATATGTCCAGGAGGATGTTTCCATGGACGTGGAGAATACTGGTGATGCTGGTTTGAAGGACGGTGATGAAGAAAGCTCTCAGAATTCAAAATTGAATGAAGTTAATTGAGCTGTCAACGTTGATGTGGGCAATTCTTGTAGGCTCAGAATATCGCAAGAAGGACACATTTGCGAAGTTTGATCAATAACACTTTGCGAGCCTCGCAGAATGATTTGAAGAATGACGTAACAGGTGACGATGGCAGAAACATGAGAAAAGTGTGATGACTCTGCGATGATTAGAGTGTTTGCGAAGATTAACAATATAACTCTTGCGAGAATATTGCAAGTCAGATCCTAAAATAAAGGACAGATTAGCTGTTATCCACTATGTAATTACCTATATAAAGAGCCGAACATGCATAAGAGAAGAGAGATCTTTTTCGGGTGTTGAACAAGTTATTAGGAGAGAGAAAGTCCAGAGCGGTTGATAATTCCTTAGCTTTATTTCCTTTCTATCTTGTAAAATTTGTGAGATTAATCAATAAAAATTGTGATTATTGATCTAAAAAATGATTTGATTGTATGAATTCTTGTGAGGGGTGTAGTGTGGGATTTCCTGCTACTACATATTGGCGCTAGAAACAGGGACATTCCTTGTTTTAGTGTGAAGATTAGTATTGTGATTTGAAAGAATTTGGAGTAGTTGGTGAAAAGTTTTATATAATTTTTAACAATTCATTGAGATTGAAGAGATGGCTAGAAGAAGAAATGCTTCAAGACAACCAACAACTGTTAGAAGGAGTAAGAGACTTGCTGGAGAAAGAAGGAATGAAATTGGGGAATCTTCAAGAATACACGCAAGAAACAATGGAGAAAATCAAGTTCAAAAGCAAATTTAACGTACGCCAACGCAAAACAGAACTATAGATTATGATAGAATGAGTGTACACACATGACAATCAAATTCAGCAGATGAAGCGGAAGAAGAACGACAATTAGGAAATGATAGACGATTAGAGCAAGATCAAGAAGCAGTTGGAGATATAATTCATGGAAATGAAGAGATTAGAGCATTAGAGGCATTGAGGCAAAGAATACACGAAGAAAGGAGAATAGAAGCAGAAGAACGTGCTAATTTGACAAGGCAGAATCATGAATTGAGAATGGAAAATATAAGACTACAGAATAGAAGGTCAAGAAGCACAACAAGATCAAGTTCAAGATCAATCAGAAGGGAAGAAAGACGTGTAGAAAATGTTGATGGAAATATTTGACAGGAGGTGCAAAATCCAGATGAAGAACGTCGCGAAAATAGAGAAATGATTGAAGATCGATACATTCCACATGGAGAAATTCCTCAAAACAGTCAGCGTCAAGAACGGAATAACCAAGATGATGAATAAAATCAAGAGGAAGGAAGGAGAATATTACATGGGAGAGAAAATCGTAGAAATCAGCAAGTAATTGAAGAAGAAATCAAGAGACATTATGTTGAACAAGCACAATTAACTTGCGAGAGAGAGAGATTGAGAGCAGAAATTGAAGAAAGAGAACTCCAAGAAGCAATACGTCAGAACAATCATGACAATCGAGAAAGAAGACGCGAACAAAACCGCAACAATGGTAATATTAACGAAGAGTATGATAGAATACAAAGAAGAGCTGAAGAGATGCGAAGAGAAGAAATGATGAATGGACATAATCGCAGAGGAGAAAATGAAAGGCATAATCATGTACGAATTCAAGAAAGGGGTGAAGGAGAAAATCGCAAAAGGAGGCAGGATGAAGATGATGAAGAAATACAGAATCTCGCAAGAAAAGACAGGAATGCATGCAGAAGGAGGGAAGCAGAACTTAAACGACCAATGAACGAAAATTCAGGTGTAAATGAGCAAATCTTAAGAGAATTAGCAGAGATGAGAGAAATGCTAAATAATAGAAGGAAAGATATGACTTCGCTTTTTCATTCTCAATCTCTTCAATTCTTTTGCGATATCTCTCTTCAGCCTCTGCGAAAATATAACAATAAGTCAACAATCTGATAGTAGTTTATGAAAAAGCAAATAACTAAAGGAAGAAGAACAACTAACAACCTTCTCTGTTAGAGATCATATCTCTAATCAAGGCCGTTTTCTCAGCTTGAACACTAACATCTACACCTAGGTTATTTCTGGCGTTATCAAGAACTTTTGCATCCTAAGCAAATTCATCATCATCATTTATGAGAATGAGTTTGAAGAGCACATCATTTCTATGTTTGAGATCATCTCTTTAAATTTGGACCTCAAGAAGGGTTTCTTGGAATTTCGCTAAAGTTTGAGCACCTTGGAGAGAAATACGATCTTTTTCATCTGTGAGGTCACTATTCTTGGTTCTTAAATTATTGATTTCTTTGGAATTATGAAAGAAACGTTTAAATTTATTATCCATAGTCAAGACGGATCTATAGTCAACTTCTAAGAAGGGAAGTTTGGATCTGAGGTCATGTATGGGAAGAGATTCAATCCTATTATTTGTAAAGCTATTTACAGAGGTATTTAGGTGTTCAAGAAGAGCATAATTATCCATAAGATTGGGAAATGTATGAAGAAGAATAGATTCATCATAAAGACCATAAACGTCTGCGAAATGATGAACCATATAAGATAGAATAATGAGGAAACGAAATGAAGAAAAAGAAGAAAAAGTTCTATACCATAGAGTTGTTTATTGGCATCTTGAAGACCAGAGATTTTATTCTTTTGAATAGAAGTTTCATATTCCAATGGAGCGGGAGCGGAAGTTACGGAAGAACAATGAAGTAAAGTTCGAGGAGAAAGTAGAGAAAGTAAAAAGAAGAAAAGAAAGGGATAAGAAGAATATATATAGAGGGTAGAAATTCTTGAGAAGATAGACACATTTAATGCGAGGAGTAGACGTGAGTGGTTAAAAGCAGTGGTTGAAAAATACATGTCAAGAGATGGATGCAAGAAAAGATATGTGTAATAAAATTCATGAAAAATACATAATCGTGTCAGTACAGAAGAATATGAAAAGATGAAATGGCGGCATTTGGAAGAATCATTCTCTCCTTGCAGGAAGAAGAAAGGAGAAGAGGCAAGATGTAGGATCATAATAAGCAAGAAGGACACATTTGCGAAGTTTGATCAACAACACTTTGCGTCGCGAATGATTTGAAGAATGACATAACGGTGACTTGATGGCAGAACCATGAGAAAAGTGTGATGACTGCGATGATTAGAGATTAATGATATATAACTCTTGCGAGAATATCAAAATCGGATCCTAAAATAAAGGACAAATTAGCTGTTATCCACTATGTAATTCTCTATATAAAAGGCCGAACAGGGCGTAAGAGAAGAGAGAAGTGTTGAGCAAGTCATTAGGAGAGAAAAGTCCAGAGTGGTTGATAATTCATAGCTTTATTTCCTTTCTATCTTGTAAAATTTGTGAGATTAATCAATAAAAATTGTGATTATTGATTTAAAAAATGATTTGATTGTATGAATTCTTGTGAGGGGTGTAGTGTGGGATTTCCTGCTACTACAATTATGATTTATTGAACGCTTCGGAGACCACTCAAGTAAGTATTTATCTTGTATTTCATCCATAGAAGTATAAACTTGTTGATCCATGAGTGAATGAATGAGAATGTATGTGAATATATGACAAGTTTTGCCGAAAATACGTCGCCAGAAAATTCAGAACTCAGCTTCTTAGGAAAAACGCCGTGGAATCTTCGTCTGATGTCATATTTTCATGATCCTCATATGTATCTTTTAGCCCAGGAAATCTGCAAGCTTGGTTGAAGAATATTTTTAAGTTTTGAGCACGTTCAGGGCCTGAAACATGCGAAATAGTGAACTTCCAGGAGACTTTCAGAACTTTCTCAAATGACTAGTGAGTTTGACCACATCGTTTTCCAGTCCGATTTCCTGAAATTTTGACATGTTGTAGGTAACATCCATACGAAGATAATGGTATATAACTAAACAAATTATTTTTCAATAATTGCTCCCAGTTAGTCATTTCGTACAAGGCAGTGTAAAATCTTCCCAGGTGAGCTTGTCGAAAAACGTGTTTTTGTGACTTTCATGTTTTTTTCCGACATCTAGCATGCATAATGAAAGACTTTGATGATGTTAGACCACTTGTATGCTGTAGTTCATGATTTATTTTGGTTTCATGCTTGGATGATCCTAATCTCATGTAATCTTCGTATTAGGTGCAAAATACCGAAGTTGAGAATGAAGGAACCCAAAATGATGAAACGAGTGACCCTGAGGCTATTGATAAGGAGGAAATATATATGCTATTCAATGAAAATTGTTGATGAAGTCATGGAGACCCATATTGTTGCTTTGTTTTGATTGTAGAAGTTGCTCCAATAATTGAAAATAGTATAATAATGCATGAATACCCCAAGTTCAGGAGTTGATTTTGATCCTCCATTCGATGAATCATGAGTTAGTTGGTGGATTCAGCGTTCCCATTGGATATGTGGGTTTGTACAAGAAAATATGGGAGAAATTTGGCCATATAATTATCGACAGGAATCCTGGGCGTTCTTATGCTTTAACAATGCAGGTAAGTGTACTCTTGTGTGTTGTAAGCGATATATGTACTAGAGCCAGAAATTCCGTAACTCCAGATGTAATCTTTGATTGGGAGTTCAACTTGGAGAATTCTGAGAGACTTGGCTTCAATATGAAGTAGCTTCGTAAGAATTTGAAGGCTATTAAGGATTCATGTAAAAATAACATACCCTTTCCCAATGATGCTGTGATGGAGAAGGAAGACAAGATTGCCAGGCTGACTGAAGAGCTAAACAATGAGAAGGAGGCTTTCAGCTTTGAAGGATCGAGAGCGCAAAAGATTTTCTTTGATTCACTTTCCATAATCTCTTGAACTTATGAATTTCTGATAGATGTGAGGTTTTATTTGGGTTTTGATATCATGGTTTTGGATTGGTAGATGTTTAGGGATTTTCTTTCGGATTTGATAGATATTTTATTTTAAGAAATATGAACTGAATTTTTGATAAATTGCTGAATTCAATTACTGATTGCAAGTATTGCAAACGTTTTGGAGGAATTTAAATAAAATGAAAGAAAATCCTAAAATGCCAAATACAGACGTCAGGAATGCTTGAACGCCCAGTACCTCAAATGCCCAATAATCTCAGACAAACGCCTTAAGCCAATTCTCATGAATTACTGGTAAGGTTCGTCCATCCGTGTTAATCAGTTTGTAGTATCCTACGGTTATGGACCTAGCAACCATAAATGGTCCTTCCTAATTAGAGCTCCTTGCAGGATAGAGATCTCGTTTAGTCACCTTGAGAACCAAATTTCCTTCCTTGAATTTGTTCGGCTTTGTAGTCCGTGCCTTGAATATCTTTTGTTGATTCGAAATTTTATGTGTGGTGCGGCTCCATGGTTGTGGAGGCCAAAGTCAATTGGATGAAGCCATGAAGTGTGACAGTTGATGGAATCAAAGAGTGGATATATGGAAATAGTGTTTGAAACCATTTGCTCATCGTGCGGAGACTTGGTTGATTTTCCACCCACTACTTTGTTAACTCCTTCAACTGATTGCACGACTTGTTCACATTCTATCATATGTTTGAACACACGTGCCGTAGACCGCCAGACCAAAACCCTAGTTGATATCCACCAAGTGACACGATTGACGTCTCGTGGTTAGTTTAGTCAGTTGCTGACTTCATGATATCATGGGACAATGAGTCCATGTATTTACTGAGTTAAACATAATTTTGTAAAATGTTTTGAAACTCATGGATTGAACATGGGCATGATTCTCACGTTGATAGTTGAGGCAAGCAAGTATTGCTCATTCGACGATTTTTTGAATATTGATAGTTGAACCAATATTCCTTGATTTGAGCAAGTATTGATTATCTGAGCAAGTGTTGCTCATCTGATGAATTATATTGGCAACGTGACCAAAAAAAATATTAATTAGAATACTGGTAGTTGAACCAAGTATAATTAATAAGAATATTGATCATGAGATCGTCATAAATTTATTAGTGTTTGAATCTGGAATTATGATCCTTGGACTCAGAAACCCTAATTTGATCAATTGATGGTCACTTCATGGTTTTTTAGGAATCGAACCATGGAGCGAAGGAAGGATTGGTTTCATAAGACCGCGGATCAATCATGTAGCACCCATATGCTCACTGAGCAAATACCAAGACCTCTTGAGGAGTTGGTGACTTGTCGATGAAAGAACGATTAAATGTTGGTTTAATCATTTATTCGAAAATGCTCGTCTGAGCCTTAGGTGATAAAACCTAATTAATTATGAAGATATGATGGACCGGCCAAGGGGTCATGAAATCGGCCCTGGGTGGTCACGGGATCAAATGATGATCGTTTCATGAAATTCCAAGTTGTTTGGAAGAGTTTTGTACCTAATACGTGCAGTTGCGCAAATTAGGTCAAATTGTGAAAATACGTGAGACCGGATCATTGAGAGACAAAAAGACAACCTTGGTCGGTCAAGATAACATGCTCATGTCTCCAAAGTGTTTGTATCTCAATTCTGAGAATTTTGATATTTTCAGATGTGCATTTGAGCAAACATTTGAGAAAATATGAAGAAACTAGGTTTTTTTTGATAAACCCGTCAAAACTTCATGAGATGAAGGAAAATAATGAAAAATTGATGGAATCATGAAGTGTGGGATCGGCCATGGCCAAGGGAGCCAATCCACACGGGTTTTCCAAAATTTTATAATATTTTCATGATTTTAGAGAAATATGATAAAATCAAGGAGTTTTTGCTAAAATTAAAGAGTTTTGTTGAAATCAAGGAGTTTCCATGAAATGAGGGAAACATAAAAAAAATAAAATAAAATAAGGGACGTGTGGGCGTGTGGGACCGGCTTGGAGCATGGTTGGCCGGCCAGGGCCCGGTCCCGTGCGTTTTTCCTAATTTTATGTATTATTTCATGATTTGAAGGAATTTTCATAATTTGAAGGAAATATCATGAAATCAAGGAATTTCATGGGATTATGAAAACATGAAAATATATAATACTCCCTCCGTTTCAAAAAGACAGTCCGCTTTGACTTTGCCAAAATATTAAGGAGACCATACTATTTTATTTGACCACCCTTAGCTACTTACCTATTTTATTTTAATAAAAATGCTAGTAATAAAGACTATCCAAAATTGTTGTGAAAATTATAAATACGAAATATAAAAGGAAAATTTAAAAGATATCGAATTTATGAAGTATAAACTTTATAAGGAATTTAATTTTTAGAGTTAAATGTATATTTTCTTAAAAGGAATGAAGGATATATTTGTTTCCTTAATTATACTAATTTCTTTAATATTTTAGATTGGGTCACGTTAAAAATGGATTTATGAATATAAAGAATTCAAGGGTATATTAGAGAGTTCATTGAAAAAGTATGACTATAAACAGAAGCTGGACACAATTTTGAAACTGACGAAAAATGAATAGAGGACGGTCTTTCAGAAACAGAGGGAGTAATAATAAAATGGGACGTGTGGGGTCACCTAGGGATTGGCCGGCCGGCTAGGGCCCAGTCACACGGGTTTCCCTTATTTTATATTATTTTTCATGGGACCATGGAAATATCATGAGATTAAGGAGTTTTCATGAAATTAAGAAAATAATAATAAAATAATGAGGAACCATGAGGTGTGGGGCCGGATAAGACCAAGGCATGGCTGGTTGGCCAATGGTCACGCCCCACAATGTTTTCCTTAATTTTATATTATTTCTTTGGTGTGAAAGAAACACCATGAAACTGAGGAGTTTCCTCAAAACGAAGGATACCTGTTCAAGTGAAAGGATTTTCATGAACTCAAGGAAAATAACAAAAAATATGATAAAATATGAAACTGGCGTGGGATTGACCACGGCACGGTCGGACGGTTAGTGGGCCCATGCTCCCAGCGCATTGGTCAATTTTTAATTATTTATTATTTTCCTTCCTATTTTGCATAGGTTCATCGTCTCGTCGTATTTTGAAATACTCGTTCGTGCGGTGATTGTTAGTGCATCGTCGTTGAGTACACCTTCACCATTTAAATCGGGGCTTACTCAGAGGTAGCTCAGACTCCCATGCGTTGAATATTTATTACTAACCCATGGATTTCTGCTGGGAAGAACCATGATTTGCAGTAATGAATTATCTGTGAAAATATTTGAATATTTTCGGAAATTCTGTGGATGAATCCAAGAATTTAGGAATAATTAACTTTTGGCTCTATAATAGTAGAGAAAGCTATCTAGGAGCATTAATTATTCCGATATGAGCTTGTTGGAGATTCATATCCTTTATATAGTCAGGGTAAACTCGTTGTTTGTATCCTGAAGACGTTATCGCTCTATACTAGCAGAGAAAGCTGTCTAGGAGCCGTCCATCTCGTGATACTATATAGAAATAATTACCGAAGTGTTCAGTATTCAAGAGATATGATGTTGTCTAGCCATGAGACTACATATCTACATGTACTCTGAGAGAAGGTATTCTCAGTCAGAGGATTCGATGAGAGACCCGTGTCTCAAACCTCACGTCTGATTGCTGGATCATAGGTTGATAGGTGCCTTAAAATACATCATTTGAATATCAATTTCGTATGCTTTTCTTAGTTATTTCTCTTGTATTTTTGTATATTACGCTTTGTTTGCGTTTTGTAGGCATTTTGGAGTCATTGGATCAAGAGAAGAAGAAATAGGTGCAAAATGGGTAAATTCGTCATTTCGTAGGCAAGTGCTACTGGGAGTTCAGACGAGGATAAGGGACAACCAGCTGAGTGATGCACTAAGGACATATTGCAGAGCGTTAAGGGGCACCTCATCCTTCCTTACAACTAATCTAGGTCGAGAGAAGATATTTCCCAAATTTTCTTAAACTGAGAACACAGAACACAGATTGAAATTGGAGTTTGCTTTGGTTGATTAGCCAAAAGAGAGTGAGAAACTAAATGCAGCGGCTGCTGCTGTTGAAACCAAGAGAATCAATGGGCTTTGCTCGATTTTAGTTCTTGATTGACAGAGTTTGAGTGAAGGAAATGGGGTAAGTGCTGTGGTGATTTTAGACAAGATTTGGCTGGAAATTTATACCGGAAAATCAGTTAACGAGACTGATTCTATTGGTCCGTGAATTCAATGGGTACTGGTGGATTTGAGCTCGAATTTGGATCTAAGAATGGTTGTCTAGTGGCTGAGTTCTTATGGGTTCTGTTGGTTTGATTTGAATGAAAGCTGGTTGATTACACAACATGGGTGTGTCTCCAATTCGGAATTGCAGGTAGAAAGAGAGCTCGTACGACGTCAGAATGTCTACCTCTGAGTTATCAGATAACTACACACTAAATGCTCGGCTAAATGCGTGAGTGACTGAGCAATTTCCTTGCAGATTATGTTGCTCACTGAACAGAGTCATTTTCCTCCAGTTAGCTAGATTGGTAATTGAGCTTGTTATTTATTTCAAGATGTTGTTCTGAATTGAATCTGGGAAGCACTAGAAGATGGCAGAGCTGCGAAATTGGGTTGATGCAATAATTTGCAGTTGAGAAGAAGCTTGAGCTTTGCAGAAGCAGTGCATAAATGGTTTGCAGTGGCGCTGGTGATGTGGGATATTCCGGTGGTGATTGAACTGTGAGCAGAATAGCTGCGGAAGTAGAGATGGATGCTGGTATATTTGGGTGTAGACTGTGAAGCTAGAACAAGTGCTGATGGATGATTCTCATGGGACCCGGTGATGAAAGAAGCTACAGATGCAGTTGTGAAGCTGCAGCTGGTTAAGTTCTAGATTGCAGGGATTGTGTTGCAGTGAATGGAGCTGGTGCTTGGTTCAATGGTTAAGTGCAGGGTTTATGTGGCAGTAGCTGGGAAGTGATAGCTTGGGTCTGGTAGAATTTGAGACAGGAAATGAGCAATATTGGTGTTGTTATTTGAAGGAAGCTAGGAAATAAGGAGATGGAACTGCAGAAGTGGTTGCAGCTCAGAAGCTACAGCTGCAGGTGATGTGCAGGTGTTGGTATGAAGCATTGCAGGTATTGGTGCAAGTGACTGAAATGGAAACCTGCAGGTAGATTTATGGCCAAGTACTGCAATTTTAGGTGTTATCGATGCTGAGATTCTGTGACATGGATTGGTAATGAAATGGAGGCTTGAGGAAGGAGAGTAGAGCAGAGATGAAGGCACTGGTGGAGATCATTGATTGAAGATGCAATGAAGGAGCATCAGAAAGCTGCAGTGCGAAATGGTGCTGGCTTTGTGTGTGATGGCAGCTGAGCTGCAAATGCTGGTTACAATGCAACTGGTGCTGGTGGGTTGTGTCACAGGAATGGATATGGGAGCTGGTGACATGAATCTGAGAAACTATTGAGATGCTGCCAGAAACTGTGCGAAAAGCGAGCGAAAATGGCGCGCCGGTGATACTAGTTCCGGTTGTCGGATTTCGGAACTTGAAGCATGGATTGCAATATTTTAGAAAATTGCGAAGGGGGTATGTGTTGGATACAAGAGTTGGCGGCCGGACATATGAGCTACAGGTCACGCTTTTGGGTGCGTTTTCGCAAGAACAAGGAATTGCTTTAGATGGTTTTTGTGAATGTTTGAACATAGAGAAGGAGAGAAGAGTTGCAGAAAGTGCATATTTTCCTGGTGACAGTTTCATATGGCAAAAGTGGCCTGAGACACATTTCCGACGATCGAATTCCGGCGCCGGTGGCCGGATTCCGGCGATGACTCAGCAATTCCGGTGACATTTCTTTGGACCCAAAATTTCCAATGGAGATGTTTCACACATGGGCTTGGTGGACGAATTTGAGACGGGTTTTGAGAAGACTTGACCTACTTTTGAGTATCCTTTTGGGAGAAGCATATAAATAGAAAACTCTTTTCTAAACCTAGAGATATATCTCCATTAGGGAGACTACTACTTTTGGTTCTAGGGTTTAGAAACATGATAAGTTTTTTTTCTTTCTTCTTGTTATGAACTCCTATGCCATGAGTAACTAAGTTTTTATTATTGGTTAAAGATGTAGTTGGATTTTGAAAACAAGTTTTGATCTTTATGAGTTAGTTTTCTCTCAAAACCATCGTTCACTTTCTACTGATTATAATGATTGCATGATTGATGTATTGCAATATGATTGAATGTTTGTTTAGTTGAGTCTAGAATTGATTGAACATACATCCATATCTATAGCTATTTTAGGGTTTTCATCGAGCGATAACCTTGAATACGAGTAGCATGATATGATTACGGTTTGTAGTGATACACTCTTGTAATCATATGTAGACTTTGACCTTTGTCCGAATTGTCATGCGCAATGTGTGATAGTTGCATTGATTACCCTATTTCTGGAATTTAATGCTCCTAGGAATTGAACTTGATTAGCGCAAGGGGTTGAGTTATTCTTTAGGTAGAATTCACATACGCAGCTCTAATGTGTATGTTGATGACTTAAGAAATTTACGGAGTATTCTTGCAATAAGGTATTCTAGGGCTTTTGATGATAGCGAGATTAAATACGAATTCTATTCATATATTCAACACTTGTTTACAATTGAAGATGAAACCTTTACCCAATATTTCACATCCTTGATTTGCGTGCTTTATTTATTTGTTTTGCTTTTATTTTATTTTAGTATATAAAAATCAGAAAAACCCCCGATATTTTATATAGGAAACCGAAACAACTTGACAACCTAGTCCTCTCTGTGGGATCGATCCTTTATTTCCCTTGCTATATTTATATTTTGAGTAGTAAGAAAGTGTGAATTATATTTGTGTCGGCTGACAACCGATCAAATTTTGGCACCGTTGCCGGGGAGGCAACGGTTGTCACTTGTTTTTGGTTTCTTTTTTTTGTTTTTAGTTTTTCTTATTTTCTGTTTTTTAATCTTGTTTTGAGAATCGTGTTTCAGGTACTTATTTCTCATGGATGGAGCATATTGGAACAATGGATACGGTTTCCAACAACCTCAACAACATGACAACTTCCAACCATTCCATGGGTATAATCAAAGCCAATTTATTGGCTATGATCAATATCCTGCGGAATATTGTGGTCCTCATACGTATCAACAACCTTATGACGGGTATGTGTATGAACAACCACAAGGATGGGAGGATTCTTATGCTCGTGAACAACAAGTCTCTAACTTGTTAGACAACTTTTCCAACTTTGTACGACAAGAGTTTCAAAAAGCTAAAGAGACTAGAGACGATCAACTCCAAGAACTTCGTGAAGGTATTGCTAACTTGCGAAGAGGCATTGATAAATGTAAGGAAGATATGAATAATTCTAATGTGAATATGGTTTGTGATGACTATTTAATTGATGCTAATGTTGAAAAAGGCCAATCCTTGGGAACTTTCGTTGATAATTGTGTAGCTAACTCAACTCTTGATCTTAATAATGATCATTCGCCTATTCAAAAGGATGATTTAGAGTTTAGCAACACTAAATTCAGCAACGACAAACTTTATGTTAACTATGAAAGTGACGGTGATTATGTTATATTGCTTGAAACGACTCATGGTGACAACAAAGAGGAGTGTACAATGGAATCTTTTTGGGATCAAGATGAATACGAAGAGGAATATGATGACACTAGTGCAGCTTGCTCAAGCATTGATCTTAATAATGATCAAGAGCCTATTCGAAGGGCGGAGCTTGAGGATGAAGCATTTTTGAGTGTTCTAAAAAAGTTCCTCATAGTGAAATTTGGATCCGCAGTGGAGTATATGCCTTACAACACAGAGGAGTATGTTGAGAATGTGACCGTTACAACCAATATTGTGGAAGACCCAATTGAACTTGTGAATGATTGTAACGATGATGTTAATGTCGATACTTTGGTTAAGGCAGAAACGGACGAAGAATGGTTGCAAGGTTTAATAGAGGACCATGATATACAAGAGGTGAATAGTTCACTTGAATTTTTCAAGGATGAAGAGGATTCCGTGCTACAAGAGATTGTGCGAAGTTTGTCTAACCCTTTGCATATTATTTATTCTCCTTTACCTCTTATTGGTTTGAATGTATGTGCTTCGAAAACATTGTTAGATGACTTTGTTTCTCGATATCCGCCGTTAGAAACATTTGATTCTCATACTATGCAGGTTTGTGAACATGACACCGTGGAAGTACCCGACTTCTATATTCTTTATACACTTCCAAGTGTGGACAAGAATAAGTGTGGGGGAAGCTTTTATCGGTTAATAGCTTCGTTTGTGTTTTATATTACTAATATTTGTGTGAAGCTAGTGTTTCCAAAACAGGTGCTATGGAAGGATCCCCAACTTTTCAGATTATTGGTGTATGGGGAATGAATCTTATAAGAAGCAAGTCGGGCCGTCGACTTTAAAACAAGCGCTACTGGGAGGCAACCCACTGGTTTTGTGTATCTATCTCTATTTTATTTTTTTATTTTTTTAAGTCTTTTATCTTTATTTTCTTATTTTGGATATTTGCATATCAAAACTCCAACTTTTAGAGATTTTTGAAAAATCTAGAATAAACACTAGCCTTTCTAAGTAGATGAAATTTTTTCTTAGCGGTGAGGTGTATATATTGGCTGAGTTGAGATTAGATGCCAACTAAATAGCTTGTTTAGTGTTTATTCTCTATTGTTCCTAAATAGCTATGAGTTGGAGTAATGAGTTTTTATCATGCATTTTATTTCTTCTTTTATTTTCATATTGTGTATATATATCATATTATGAATTTCCCATCTTGAACTTTACTTTGAATGACTAAATTTTACATTGAGGACAATGTAAAGTTTAAGTGTGGGGGAGTGTTCTCATATAGAGTTTTTAGCCTTGTTATTTTTCCCTTGTGTTCGAAAAAAAAAAAATTTTTTTTTTTGCTTTTTGAACTCCGAAATCTAGAAAATTGTGCCTTTAGGATGACACCATTAGTGGATGGAACCATTTTGGCTGGAGGAGTTGAGGAACCAATTAACTATAAAGGGGACGAACATAGCTCAGAAATCACAATTAATATGATAGTTGTTACCATATCTCGGAATATCACCATATCACATTCTATTTTTATTTTTCCATATTTATCTAATGTTCTCTAAGTGTTTTGGTGGGTCACTAAACATCGACGTGTTATTACTGCTAGGATGAAATAGAGTGACCAATTAGAAAAAAAAAAAGTCCGACCAATTAGACCAAACGGAATAAGAATGACACTTGGATAGCAGTGTGTGTGAAACGTTGTCCCTGTCTCCGTCGCCTAAACAAGCATGGAATGCAGGATCCAAGGCAACTATCACATTCTTGCTGACAAGAAGCATGCGCTTGGGTCCAAAAGATCTAATCATGATGTCTATAAAAAAAAAGTGAAAAAGAAAAGAACAAGAAAATAAAGTTTTATATTGGTTGACTAAAGTCACTCCTGGTTCCCTTGTATATGCCAGTGAGTTGATGTAGAATTAAAACTAGTAGCTCAATCCAATAGGATGCATAGGTTCATCTTGGTAGTGACCTTCAGACAGATATGGGAAACATCGATCACTTGTGAACATTCGCCAACAACTACATCTATATTCATCTTCTTAATCTTTTCATTGCGATTGTGGTTTGTTAGTTTCCGAGTATTGTGGCTTGTTCGACTATCTAATTAAAGCTTTATTTTCTAATATATGAATTGAATTTGTGCAAGGTACCTCCTCTTGTAATCATTTTGGATTCGTTCATTGGTTTGTCACAAATACACGGAGTTGGAAATATAGGTTTTGTAGGTAGACCTCTTGTAAACCTTCACGAGACTATAACTCGTCCACTAGGGACACCTAGGGGTTCAAAGGCTTGTAATTTATGCTAAAAGTGACCGTAGACTCGATGACACGGAGTTGTTGTATTTTTGTTGTATTTTGTTTGCTCGAGGACTAGAAAAGATGAAGTGTGGGGGAATTTGATAGGCGCCTTAAAATACATCATTTGAATACCAATTTCGTATGCTTTTCTTAGTTATTTCTCTTGTATTTTTGTATATTACGCTTTTTTTGCGTTTTGTAGGCATTTTGGAGTCATTGGATCAAGAGAAAAAGAAATAGGTGCAAAATGGGTAAATTCGTCATTTCGTAGGCAAGTGATACTGGGAGTTCAGACGAGGATAAGGGACAACCAGCTGAGTGATGCACTAAGGACAGACTGCAGAGCGTTAAGGGGAGCCTCATCCTTCCTTATAACTAATCTAGGTCGAGAGAAGATATTTCCCAAATTTTCTTAAACTGAGAACACAGAACACAGATTGAAATTGGAGTTTGCTTTGGTTTATTATCCAAAAGAGAGTGAGAAACTAAATGCAGCTGCTGCTGAAACCAAGAGAATCAATGTGATTTTTTCGATTTTAGTTCTTGATTGACAGAGTTTGAGTGAAGGAAATGGGGTAAGTGTTGTGGTGATTTTAGACAATATTTGGCTGGAAATTTATACCGGAAAATCAGTTAACGAGACTGATTCTATTGGTCCGTGAATTCAATGGGTACTGGTGGATTTGAGCCCGAATTTGGATCTGAGAATGGTTGTCTAGTGGCTGAAATCTTATGGGTTCTGTTGGTTTGATTTGAATGAAAGCTGGTTGATTACACATCATGGGTGTGTCTCCAATTCGGAATTGCAGGTAGAAAGAGAGCTCGTACGATGTAAGAATGTCTACCTCTGAGTTATCAGAAAACTACACACTAAAAGCTTGGCTAAATGCGTGAGTGACTAACCAATTTCCTTGCAGATCATGTTGCTCACTGAACAGAGTCCTTTGCCTCCAGTTAGCTAGATTGGTAATTGAGCTTGTTATTCATTTCAAGATGTTGTTCTGAATTAAATCTGTGAAGCACTAGAAGATAGCAGAGCTGCGACATTGGGTTGCTGCAATAATTTGCAGTTGATAAGAAGCTTGATCTTTGCAGAAGAAGTGAAGAAATGGTTTGCAGTGGCGCTGGTGATGTGGGAGATTCCGGTGGTGATTGAACTATGAGCAGAATAGAGGCGGAAGTAGAGATGGATGCTCGTATATTTGGGTGTAGACTGTGAAGCTAGAACATGTGCTGATGGATGATTCTCATGGGACCTGGTGATGCAAGAAGCTACATATGCAGTTGTGAAGCTGCATCTGGTTAAGTTCTAGATTGCAGGGATTGTGTTGCAGTGAATAGAGCTGGTGCTTGGTTCAATGGCTAGGTGCAGGGTTTATTTGGCAGTAGCTGGGAAGTGATAGCTTGGGTCTAGCAGAATTTGAGACAGGAAATGAGGAGTGTTGGTGTTGTTGTTTGCAGGTAGCTAGGCAAGAAGGAGCTGGAACTGCAGAAGTGGTTGCAGCTCAGAAGCTACAGCTGCAGGTGATGTGCAGGTGTTGGTATGAAGCATTGCAGGTATTGGTGCAAGTGACTGAAATGGAAACCTGCAGGTGGAGTTATGTCCAAGTACTGCAGCTGTAGGTGTTATCGATGCTGAGATGCTATGACATGGCTTGGTAATGAAATGGAGGCTTGAGGAAGGAGAGTAGAGCAGAGATGAAGGCACTGGTGGAGATCATTGATTGAAGCTACAATGAAGGAGCAGCAGAAAGCTGCAGTGCGAAATGGTGTTGGCTTTGTGTGTGATGGTAGCTGAGATGCAAGTGTTGGTTGCAATGCAACTGGTACTGGTGGGTTGTGTCGCAGGAATGGAGATGGAACTGATATGGGAGCTGGTGACATGAATCTGAGAAAGGATTGAGATGCTTCCAGAAACTGTGCGAAAAGCGAGCGAAAATGGCGCGCCGGTGATACTAGTTCCGGTTGTCGTATTTCGGAACTTGAAGCATGTATTGCAATATTTTAGTGAATTGCGAAGGGGGTATGTGTTGGATACAAGAGTTGGTGGCCGGACATATGAGCTATGGGTCACGCTTTTGGTTGCGTTTTCGCAAGAACAAGGAATTGCTTTAGATGGTTTTTGTGAATGTTTGAATATAGAGAAGGAGAGAAGAGTTGCAGAAAGTGCATATTTTCCTGGTGACAGTTTCAGATGGCAAAAGTGGCCTGAGACAAGTTTCCGGCGATCGAATTCCGGCGCCGGGGGCCGGATTCCGGCGATGACTCAGCAATTCCGGCGACATTTCTTTGGACCCAAAATTTCCAGTGGAGATGTTTCACACATGGGCTTGGTGGACGAATTTGAGACGGGTTTTGAGAAGACTTGACCTACTTTTGAGTATCCTTTTGGGAGAAGCATATAAATAGAAAACTCTTTTCTAAACCTAGAGATATATCTCCATTAGGGAGACTACTACTTTTGGTTCTAGGGTTTAGAAACATGATATGTTTTTTTTTCTTTCTTCTTGTTATGAACTCCTATGCCATGCGTAACTAAGTTTTTATTATTGGTTAAAGATGTAGTTGGATTTTGAAAACAATTTTTGATCTTTATGAGTTAGTTTTCTCTCAAAACCATCGTTCACTTTCTACTGATTATAATTATTGCATGATTGATGTATTGCAATATGATTGAATGTTTGTTTAGTTGAGTCTAGAATTGATTGAACATACATCCATATGTATAGCTATTTTAGGGTTTTCATCGAGCGATAACCTTGAATACGAGTAGCATGATATGATTACGTTTTGTAGTGATACACTCTTGTATGTAGACTTTGACCTTTGTCCGAATTGTCATGCGCAATGTGTGATAGTTGCATTGATTACCCTATTTCTGGAATTTAATGCTCCTAGGAATTGAACTTGATTAGCGCAAGGCGTTGAGTTATTCTTTAGGTAAAATTCACATACGCAGCTCTAATGTGTGTGTTGATGACTTAAGAAATTTACGGAGTATTCTTGCAATAAGGTCTTCTAGGGCTTTGATGATAGCGAGATTAAATACGAATTCTATTCATATATTCAACACTTGTTTACAATTGAAAATGAAACCTTTACCCAATATTTCACATCCTTGATTTGCGTGCTTTATTTATTTGTTTTTCTTTTATTTTATTTTAGTATATAAAAATCAGAAAAACCCCTGGTGTTTTATATAGGAAACCGAAACAACTAGACAACCTAGTCCTCTCTGTGGGATCGATCCTTTCTTTCCCTTGCTATATTTATATTTTGAGTAGTATGAAAGTGTGAATTATATTTGTATCGGCTGACAACCGATCAGAGGTTCGTATAATTATGGGTTTACGATTTTAGCCTTTGTCGAAAAACACCACCTATACATTGATACTTGGAGATTAGTGTTACTCTGCTAAGAGCAACGCTCATTCGTCATGCCGCCCCAATAATAAGAGTTCTGCGGGAACATAACAGGAAATATTAGGCAAATCATGCATTATAAATAATGCTAAAAATTCACAGGGTATTTGGGATTGTTGCTACATGCTCCATCCTGGATGAATTTTAATTCAAAAAATATTTGGGATTGTTGCTACATGCACCATTCTGGGTGAATTTTATATATTTATTGAATTTCTTCAAATAAATAAAACGAGAGGATCTCTGCGCTCATCGTTTGTCAAATGACCTTACCCTTTGCAGGATGTCGGCACAAAAATTGGTTTTACAATTTTAGCCATGAACTAAAATCCACCATCAACACGTGCATAAAAGAATGTCGAACTGGTATTACAATATCCAATACAACGAATATCCGACTGATTATCAAAATGGACATTACTCTGACCATAGTGTGAATAGTGGTTGGGAACATCAAACTTTTGAAAGTTATGGCTCATACCATGGTGATCCTAATTACTATCTACACATGCACCGATCATATGAGCAAGAAAATAAGGAGTATTATAGTTCTAGTTCCTTATCTTTGGACAATATAATGAAAATTTTGAAAACTAGTCCCTATTATGGTCCTTCTGAACCTGTTCTTCCTTTAGAAGAGTCTCTCAAACAATTAACTGAGAATACAAATAGGTTTGTGTTAGAAATGAATAAATAAAATGCACCAATGAGTGAACCTTCTATACAAAATACCATAAGGAAGTCATGCGAGTCGATTCAAAAGCTTTTGTTAGAGGCCCAAAACAGAACTGCTCGGAATAGTATTTCCAATAGTACCCTTGAAAATGAGGATAGTAATTTGCATAATCAAGATGACGAGGATAGAATTGGTAAAACTACTTTTTTAGATGAGGTTCGACCATTTTCATGTTATTATAATGATGATTATGATGATGATAGTGTTGTTGAAGAATCAGACACATGTAGGCAGAGTGATCAGGATCAGGAATTTGTTACTCCAATTGTGCTTTACAATGATAATATTATTTCTAGTTCAAATCCAAATAATTTTAATAATTATTCACTTATTCAAAAGGACAAGGATTTGACTAGAGATACCACCGTTTTAGACGATGTTGTATTCCCTCATGATTACGAAGCCGATGATAGTTTAGAGGAGCGGGTTTATCCTAAGAATATTGTTTTCGAGTCTAGCAATTTAGAAACATTAGTCTTAGATAAAGAAGATAGACTCACAGAGAGTTCAAATATTAGTGAGGATGTTTCACCCGAGTATAACCTAGAAGAAGCAATTGACCATTTTCAGGAATCCGAAGACCTAGAAATTAGGGAAATTGTAGCTAGTCTATCTAGAGACACCCAAAACTCTAAGTTTGGGTGTGATTATCATTCTCCATGTACTTCACCTTTAACTTTTATAGAGATCCCTCACTTGGGACTTGATATATGTGCCTCAACCATTCACTAGTACAGAAATGGGCTTTAACCACTGTAGTACCAGAATATCGCTACAACACTATTCCTGCGATATTAACAACCTTTCTGCAAGCGTCACTGCCGATTCTTCAACAACATTTCACGAGCGTTGCAGAACAATTAAAAGAAATTGACGATGGAAGAAATAAAAGAAGAATAAGACTGATCCTGCGATGGTCATTATGCTTGCGATAGAGAAATATTGTAACGATCGCGATAAGATCGCAGAATAAATCCGAAATAGGAGGAAAACTTAGCTGTCATCCATTATGTAAATCCCTATATAAAGGGCACGATAGATCCAGAAAATGATGATGCATTTTTTGAGAACAGAGAGAATTCTGAGGAGAGAGAAACTCCAGAAAGAAAGTTGTACTTCTGAGCTTTAATATTTCTTGTAAATCTTCCTGAAAGTGAATTAATAAAAGTGTTGTTGTTTCACAATTATGACTTAATTTTCATAGATTCTTGACAAGGGTGTAGTGTGGGAAATCCTACAACTACATTTTGGCGCTAGAAACAGGGAGAATCAATCTAAGAAATCTCAAATTGCAACTTGAAGATTTGAAAAAATTGTTAGAATTGGAGAAATGGCTAGAAGGAGAAGAAATACATCAGAACCACCAACAACTGTGAGGAGGAGTAAAAGACTTGCAGGTGAAGGAACAGGTGAATTAGAAGAATCTTTAAGAATAAGATCAGGAAGAAATAGAACAAGAAATGAAGTAGAAAATTCAAATCAACAGCCGAATCAACAAGCACAATCGCAAAATAGGGATGTGGATTATGATAGAGTGAGTGTACACACTTGGAGGTCGGATTCAATGGAAGAAGCAGAAAATCGACAATTAAGAAATGGAGAAGAAGGAGAAAGAAATCAAAGAATGGCTGGAGAATGAGTTCACGTGGGACGTGAAAATGGGATAATAGATGGTCTTAGGCAAAGAACACAGGAAGAAAGGAGATTAGAGGCGGAGGAACGTGCAAATCTAACAAGACAAAATCATGAACTAAGAATGGAGAATTTGAGATTACAAAGAAGGAGGTCAAGAAGTACTATAAGATCAAATTCAAGATCATTCAGGGAAGAACCAAGGAGAAATTCCCCAATGATAAATGTTAGAGAAGAATTGCAAAATTTAAATGGAGAGCAACATCATAGAGAAGAAGAGATAACTGGCGATCGTTATAATCTGCGTGACAATAGAAATCAAGAGGGAAGAAACAACCAAATTGAAGAAGAAAATCCAGAGGAAGGTATGAGGATATTGCATGGGCGAGAGAATCAAAGGAATCAAAGAATAATTGAAGAAGAAATTGAAAGATACTATACTGAACAAGCGCGCCTGGCTTGCGAGAGAGAAAGATTAAGAGCAGAAGTAGAAGAGCAAGAATTTCGAGAGGCAGTAAGACAAAATAACCATGAAAATCGAGAAAGAAAACGTACACAAAATCGTTATAATGATAATATTCAAGAGGAGTATGATAGGATACAAAGAAGAATAGAGAGACAGCGAAGAGAAATGAGGAGAAATGAAGAAATTCGCAGAGAAGAAGATAGGCAACTGCGATTTCAAGAGGATGGTGAAAGAGAAAATTGCAGAGAAAGACAGGATGATGAAGAAGAAGAAGATACGCAAAATCTCGCAAGACAAGAACGCATAAGAAGGGAAGCTGCATTAAAAAGGCCAATGGAACAAAACTCAGTTGAGAATGAGCAAATTCTGAGAGAGTTAGCAGAAATGCGAGGAATGATAAGCAATAGAAGAGAAGGAGGTAGAAGGCAACTTGATGAAGCTATCGAAGAAGCTGCGAGGACTCCATTTACTCAAGAAGTATAGTTAAGAGGAATACCTCCAAAATGCAATTTACCAGCATTAACCAGCATTTTTGATGGGACTACTTGTGCCGTTCAACACGTTAAAGCTTATGTTAGATGTATGCTATAGTGGGAGAATCATGATGTTGTGTTATGCAAGTATTTTGCATCTAGCTTAACTGGCGAAGCGTTGAAATGGTTTGAGGGGTTACCAAAAAATACTATAACTTCTTTTGATCATTTACAAGCTACATTCTTAGGAGCGTACATCAGCAACAATTCATCGCGGCCGGGTATTGAAGATGTGTTTGGGCTAAAACAGAGAGTTGGCGAGAGTCTGAAGCATTTAACTATAAGATGGAAGTCAATGTGCAGCGAAATAGCTGGAAGAGTGGATGAAAGATACCTGATCCTATCCTTCATTAATGCAATGTTTCCGACTAATTTTTTGTACATTCAAATTTTCAGAATCAAAAATATAATTACCATGACAGAATTGCGAGAGCTACAGGAAGACTACATTGCTTTGGAGGAGAAACAAAATGAGATGGAATAATATCCAATTGTGAACACCAGCTTGCTAGCGGCAAGTGGAAGTTTGCTTCCTAAAATGATAAATAATGTGGCGAGCACCTCGCAGACACAACAAGAGAAAGTGGTGATTGATAACCAGCAGAAATTAGTAGCGATGGGCAGTCGAGATCAGGAAGAATATGAAAGGGAGAAGAATTATTATAATCGCGGTGGTAATAATAAGCTTTAAAGACTCGATCAACCTCAAGAAACTTATGGTGGACAAAGGCAGAATAATTTTAAAGGACAAGGTAATCAGAGGATAATCTGGGAAGAAATTAAGATGCCTGCTCTCAATACTAGCATAGAAAAGATTTGGGAAGCTATCATTTTAATGGAAAATATACCCTCTCCGTGGAACATGGGAAAAGAACCCCATCCAAACAATCGAAGTCAAGAATTCTGTCCTTATCATCATTTTCATGGTCACACAGTAAACGATTGTAGGAATGTGAAGAGAATAATCTTGAGGATGATTGATCAGGGAAAGTTAAATCATTTTCTAGTAGGACATCCACAATCTCAGCAATTACCGCCAGCACCAGAAACTCGCAGAGTGAATGCTGTAAAAGGAGCGGAAACATTCGTAATAGAAGTTGGAGCCAAAGCAAATAATTTGTTTTGTAATTTTATTGTACATTCACGCAGAACTATAGAGGACTTCCATGACAATATCTTAAGCAGGGTCTTCGCGAGAGACACGGATGGAAGAGAGATATTGAATATCGCGAGATCCTCGCCATTAGAGGAGTGGCAGAAGCAAACTCTATCTTTCACTGGGCAAGATGTACATGAGGTTGGCGAGCAACACGATAATCCATTGGTCGTACGATTAAAGATTAATCCAAAACAAATGCTAGAAGAAGATGAAGAGAATGATAGTAAAGTTGAAGATTCTTGGGCCATCAACAGAGTCTTAATATATACAGGGAGTTCTGTTGATATCTTATTTTATCATACCTTTAAAACCATGGGAGGAAAAGACAAAGATCTAATTCCATCAACATATAAAATCTATGGTTTTAATGGCACAACTAACAAACCAAAGGGGGAAATTGAAATGTAGATACCGTTAAAAGGAATATCTTCAAAAATATTATTCTGTGTTGTGGACATCGAATCACCTTACAATTCCTTGATAGGACGACCCTGGTTACACGGGATATTGGGTGTAGCATCTACTTATCACCAGTGTATCAAATTTCCTCATCCAAAAGGTGTGAGAGTTATTAAAGGATATTGGGGAGAAAGAAAGAAATGTTATGAAATCGATATGAAGTCTTGCGAAGAAAGAGCTGAAAAGAATGCCAATTGGAAGTGAAAAATTAAGCAACGACAGAAATGTGAAAGGTTAATGATTGATGCAATAGAACGAAAAGAAGATGTGAAAGCTAATGACGAGCGTCTCGCAGAAAAAGAGACAACAGCAAAACGTAGCAGAAAAGCAGAATCAGAAAATAGTAAGTAAAGAGGTAAAATGATGAACTTCAGAGAACTCTGCGAATAACTTGTTTGAAAAATATGTAATTGAATAAGATATTTTGCTTGAAAGAATCGCAAAACTTTACCAAAATGATCAAAGTTATGAAATTTTATCAGAGTTAGAATACTCGCGAGAAACGCGAATAAAATTTCTCAGAGACATAAGAATGGGACGAACCTTTATGGCGTGCACCCTAGTTCGCGAATAAAATTTCGTAAGAGGCAAATGTAAGACCTAATAACGCGTCATATGAGGGGGTATCTCTTAACATGACTCATCGATAAGGTTATACCGATGTTGGAACCTGAGTCATGCAGACGATGGGGTTAAAGAAAACCTATCCGGGAGAGAGATATTGGATTTCCAACTATATATGGTTATACCCTGGTTGGACGACTGAGAATCTCTTCCAAGAAGTGCAAAGTATGACCAAGGCTCCGAGGTACACGGTTGAGCCAAGGGTGCCCGGAGCGTACGAAACTCTCTTGCCATCCTTGGTAAGTCTTGGATACAATGCACTTGGCCTGAAGAGAACCCCAACTAGGGTGTAGTCTTGTAACTATAAGCCATATAGGCATAAAGGACAAGAGGCTGCGAAAACAATTGGTTGTTGGTAAATCTGGATGGGAGGATCTAGTCTTGTATGGCCGATGTGCCCTCCTTGAAGGGGCAACCAGGGGGAAGATAAGGGCGGCACCCTCCATTAGGGAGATGATAAGTGTCTTAAGACGGCAATGTCATGGGGCTTTATGATCGCAAGAAAATTTAGGCCTATCATATTGTCGCATGATGTAAATGATGCAGAGGCAATAAGCCATGAAAAAAATGTTAAGATGAGATCAATGGGTTTTTACATGAAAGTGTAAAGACGTCCTGCGATTTCATCGCAAGACGATAATGTCACGAGGCTTTGATCTTGCGAGAGAACTTAGACTTGTCATATTATCGCAATATAATCAAAGAAGAAAGTTAAGGCAAGATCAAGGGGTCAATACATGCAAATGTAAAGACGTCCTGCGATTTTTTCGCAGAAAGAAGAAGCGTGGAAAAATAAGACCTTTAATTAGGAAGGCACAATAAGACCACAAGATTACTGTGATAATACTCGCAGATGTTATAAGAATTGCGATTTCACGCAACTATTATTGACAGTAAGATCTCCAATATTAAGGTAAATTTTGATTTTTATTTAATCTTTAATCAATTTTTATATTGCAGATGAATAATAGAGGCAGGTATGGGAATGCATGAGAACGATGAAATTATTATTCATCTATCATATAGAAATTGCATAGATACAAGTACGCAGATAATTATAAGAATAATAGTTATATTGATTGATTAACTTGCAGAAAAAGAACTGTTTTCTGATTCTTACAGGTAGAAACAAAAGAGGCAAAAGAAATTTACAAGTTAACGGCAATATTACAGGAAAAGGAGAAAGAAAAAGAAGAACTAGTTAGATCTATCACGATCCTCCTTATCAGACTTCTCTTCATCGCCAGATTCTTTCCCTTTATCATTATCATCATTATTTTCTTCTCCACCATACTTTTCACCTTCGTCATCACTATCATTTTCATCCTCATCAGAATTTTCATCCTCACTATCAGAGATGTCAAGACTTGAAATTACTACGGGTACTTCTTTTGCAAGATCAGGGTATACAGAAGGAGAAATTCCATGGTCATCACAGACCAATTTAACAGAATCATTTCGAACGACAATGAGAGATCTATTGAAGTTCGCGGTGGTGATGACAAACTGCTTCTTCAGTTGTGAATATTTGTAATTGCGAGCAGCAAGAGTATTCGCGAGCTGATCCTTCTCTTGTTCAAGCTCCTTGATTCTTTCAAGATAACATTTTTCAGCTTCTACAAGAATATAACAACAAGTTAGAAATTTTATAAAAGAGAATAATGAAAACAAGAAATTAGCAAGAAGAAGAGTAGCCAATAACCTTCTCTGTTAGAAATCATATCTCTAATAAGAGCCTCCTGTTCGACTTGAAGGCTAACATTTACACCTAAATCATTTCTGGCATTGTCAAGGACCTTCGCAGCCAAGGCAAACTCATCATCGCTATTAATAAGAAGACGAGATCGAATTTGAGTCTCCCTCGCAAGAAGATCTTCATTCTCGCGGATAAGTTTATCTCTAACCTTTTGAACTTCAAGGAGAGTTTTATGAAAATCTTCTAAGGTTTTAGCTCCCTTTTTTATGGCGATATCCTTCTCGTCAATAAGATCGCTATTCTTTTGCATTAATTTATCTATTTCTTTCTTTGAATCAAAATAAAGGCGTCTATATTTGTCAGTCAAGCCTAAATTGAATCTGTGTTCAAGTTTTAAGAGATTAAACTTGGATCTAAGTTCATCTATGGAGAGGGAGTTAATCTTATCATCTGAGAAGTTACTCAAGGAATTATTAAGACTAGCGAGAAGAGTATGATCATCTACAGGTTCAGGGAAAGTTTGAAAGATTATAGCCTCATCAGTAAGACCATAAATATCTGCAAGTTAAAAGTGATTGCTTGAATAAGCTGCGATAGAATAAAAGGAATCAAGAGAGAAGGGAAATCAGTCATACCATAAAGTTGTTGGTTAGCTTTATCGAGATTAGTAATTTTTTTCTTATCAACAGAAGCTTCCGTCTCCATCTGCTTATTCTTCTTGCGAAGTTCAATAACTTTAGACTCTAGTTTTTCCTTATCTTGGCGAACTTTAGCTGCTTTTTCTTCAGCATTGACACATATTTTATCTAAGTCAGAAGCAACAGCAAAAGAAGCTCTTCCAACCTGTGAAGAAAAGAAATAAATTAAAATCTATCGATAGAGAAAATATGAACAAATTGAAGAAATGAAAACATACCAAAGCACCAAGAGAATTCAAGAGACTGGGAGTCAATGATCTTGAGATTCCTTGGAGAGAATCATCATCTACTAAGATAGGAGCATCGCAAACTTTAGAGAGAGCTTGGGATGTCTTTTCAATAACTTAATCCTTGCCATTAGAGGTCATGCTATGGGAAATATCGCTGAAAATTCTGGACAGATGAGTCATTGAGGAATCAGAAGAAGAATAATTTCTTATTGAAGGAAAACCGCCAACATTAAACTCCTCGTCGATATCCTTATCAAGAACAACACTGGGATTCTCTGGAATATTTTGAGGAGTTGAAGAAGAAGAAGGTTGAGTTTTTAATTTCTTTAGCGGAGGATCGCTAGATTCATCATTGCGAGGGGCAAAAGATCTTCCCCTAGAAGAAGTAGTAGGCTTCTCCTTGATAGATTTCCCAGATGGTTCCTTTGGAGATTTATCCTTGATTTTTGGAGGAGGCAGTGGTTCTAATTCTTCGATTTCCTATGAGCACAGATGAAGATAAGAAATAGGGGCAACAATATATTGTTAAAATTTTCGAAGAAATATTTCTTACTTCATCTGTAAAAGATCTCAGAGCCAAGAGAATGTTGGGTTTCCTAAGAGTTTGATAGCTGAGTTTCATTCTATCAATCTGAGAAAATCAAAAAGGTTAGAGAGAATATAAAGAAGACAATAAATAATAATAACATGAAAAGTTGAGAGAATATACTTCTTTAGATCTTTCAGGCCAGTTGAAGACCCAGGGTTGATATTTTGCAAGACTCGCGGGAAGTTCGCGAGAACCAGATATATAAGGACCTTCAAGACTTAATGGGAAGATGAACCACTTGTCATCGCTAGAATGACGAGGACCTTGGTTAGTAGGTGTATGAAAGTCAAAATCCATCATTAGAGCATTGTCACCAGCGACCTTCTCTTTCTTCAAACGAACACCCCAACATGTACTATCCCTCTTCATAGGGACAATACTATAGTTTACAAAAAAGTTGTCCACATTATAATCGCAAGAAACAATGGGGACATCTTTGAACAAAGGATTCTTTGGAGCCTTGGGGTAGCGAGTTCCTTTACCAGTGCCACGAGAAGCATATTCAAGTAGTAATCTGATGCAATCCCCACCCAATTGGTATATTGCTCGTGAGAATCTCTCATCAGAAATTATTTGATAAAACAGGGGAAGATCAGGATCATAAAGAGGGATGGGAAGACCAGCTTCAAGTTGTCCTAGCGATACTATGATTTTCTCGCGAGAACATTGGTCATCAGTAAATAGTTTAATGGAAAGTTCTGATTTGGAATATTGATCTGGAATCAAAGATAAGTTAAAACCTTTAAGTCTGAGTTTCTCGCACATTCCATTAAAGGCCTTCAAATTTTTAGCACCAACAACAACCATTTTTGAGTATGGGAATGAGAGAAAAAGTTAAAAAGAAGGAATAAATCACAGTCGTTATAGAAGCGCAATTCACGGAAGAACAGTAAAAATTGCAGAGAGAATATGGAGAGAAGAAAGAAGAAAGTAAAATAGAAAAAGGAGAGGAATGAAAAGAGTATTTATAGAAGAAGAAGTTTCTCGAAGAAGATGAAGGCAATTAATGCAAAGAAGAGACGTGGGTGGTCATATCGCAGCGGTAACAAAATACGTGTCAAAAATTTATTAAAAGAAAAGATTCGTGGAAACAGCTGGAAAAGGACAAAGATATCTGAAAAGATAAGCAATTATGGCATTTTAGATTCTCATATCTTCTCTTCTTCGTAGAAAATACATGAGAAGAGGCAAGATGTAGTACCAGAATATCGCTACAACACTATTCCTGCGATATTAACAACCTTTCTGTGAGCGTCACTGCCGATTCTTCAACAACATTTCACGAGCGTTGCAGAACAATTAAAAGAAACTAACTATGGAAGAAATAAAAGAAGAATAATACTGATCCTGCGATGGTCATTATGCTTGCGATAGAGAAATATTGTAACGATCGCGATAAGATCGCAGAATAAATCCGAAATAGTAGGAAAACTTAGTTGTCATCCATTATGTAAATCCCTATATAAAGGTCACGATAGATACATAAAATGATGATGCATTTTTTGAGAACTAAGAGAATTCTGAGGAGAGAGAAACTCCAGAAAGAAAGTTGTACTTCTGAGTGTTAATATTTCTTGTAAATCTTCCTGAAAGTGAATTAATAAAAGTGTTGTTGTTTCACAATTATGACTTAATTTTCATAGATTCTTGACAAGGGTGTAGTGTGGGAAATCCTGCAACTACAACCACGCCAGATATAAATTTCCCTGTCACGCCTTTCTGATTTTGGCGTGTCTATAGGGTAGAGCTTTAAGCCACGTCATGGCTAGTAGGGTGTCCAAATATCAACTGTTCAGTCACGTTAACTTTTAATTTTTTATTGGGCGTGTTTATAGATCAATCTATGGTCATGTGAACCAGTTGTGGTGTGTCCATAAAAATAGTCACGCCAATTGAGGCGTGATTAAAAAGTTAGTTTAAATAGTCACGCCACTTGAGGCGTGGTTAAAAAGTTTGGTTTATTGGACACGCTAGTATGCGTGTCCATAGTGGCCATTTAATAGCCACGCCGGTTTTGTCGCGTGGCTAAAAAGTTCGGTTTATTGGACACGCTAGTATGCGTGTCCATAGTGTGCATTTTATAGCCACGCTGGTTATATTACGTGGCTAAAAAGTTTGGTTTATTGGACACGCTAGTATGCGTGTCCATAGTAGGCATTTAATAGCTACGCCGGTTTTGTTGCATGGCTAAAAAGTTCGTTTATTGGACACACTAGTATGTGTGTCCATAGTGCGTTTTATAGCCACGTTGGTTGTATTGCATGGATAAAAAGTTCGGTTTATTGGACACGCTAGTATGTGTGTCCATAGTGTGCGTTTTATAGGAACGCCAGTTCTATTTATTACCGGGTACATGAAATGGGCTGTAACTGCAACAACATTGGTCCATCTCTGTTGAGGGCCGTTTTCTTCTCCAGCCCAACAGTCATTAACTGACATTCAAAAAATAAATAAAAAATCTTCTACCCAAATTCGAACGCATGGTCTCGACGCGAAGGAGGTAGGTAACTAGATGAATCAATCCACCAAGCTGCAAATCTATAATTGTTTAAGTTTAGTTACAATAACCTATTTTTGCTATTCTGTATGGACCAAATTATAGTTACAATCTATAGATGAATCATTTTATGCTCCACAACTCACAAAGAAGAAATTCTTTTTCATCCTCCTCATGCTATGCAACTCATTCATCCCTTTTACCCCAAACCTATATTTCCATTTCCTCCTCCTTTACTACTCTTTCACCCCTTTAATCCCAAACACTAGCATTAATGCTTGGACTTGGTTTTGTTGTTGTTTCTTGTTTGCTGCATGAATCCATTAATATATTTTGGTGCTTGTGCAAGTGTTTTAATGGATTCAAAAGCAAACAATAAGACAACAACAAAAACTAGTCAAAGATACTCTGCCAAGTTAACCTGCATCTGAATGTCTATAAATAACACATCTGATAGACTTGCCTTCTATGAATGCATAAAACCAAACGGATTTAAAGAGGGTGCACATGGTATTAAAAAGGAATTAATAGCCAAGCGACAGACACTTGACTAATCTCCATAAAAGACCATTTATGGCTAAGCTATTACCATTAATTAAACAAGGAAGGGGGATAAACAGATTATTATACCAAAAGAAGAAATCATGGAAATATAGATTAAAAAAACAAATAATGGCAGAGAATTCTAGTAGTTGAGCAAATAAAAATCACACCGAGCCACCAACGGATTCAGAAGCAATGGTACGTGCAAAGTTGACAATTGGGACTTTATCAAGCTCTGAGATTGAAAGGTTGATTCCTTCCCTGAATCAGGAGAAGATAAGGAATAAAGAGCAAGAGGAGCGAGAAAAATTTGAAAGATTAAGGGTTGAAAATGATGAGGATTTTCAGTTGTGGATGAGAAAGTTGGATGCCAAAGATGCATGTCGACACAGGCAGAAGCTTCAACGATGAGGAGATTGGAAGTGTTCATGGGGAAAACTCGCAGTGCGACATAAAGTGATAGTGAAGATGAAGAAAAAGAACTGTGAAGGAGGAGAAGATGAGGAGCGTAGTAATGATTCAATGAAGAAACATGAGAGATCAAAAGAAGCAGAGAAAAAGAAGAGGAAGTGGCAAGAGTTTGAAGATGTGATGTACAACTTTTATCCCACCGAAAAGAAGAAAAACCCTCGTAAGTTTGCTCAAACCATGTCGGAACACCTGAACGTGGATTCTGATGGAGAGAAGATTCCTGGGTTAAACCTCGATGGAGAGCCTGTGTTTGCCGGTGAGATGGTGGTTTACAGTGAAGCATAAGATGAGTAAGAAGAAAACAAAGATGATGATCTCCAGGGTCCCTACACATCTTCATATGATGATGATGGTACTGGTCCCTACTATGAAGATGATGAGTTAAACTACAACAGAAATAGTGATGCCGATTCTCGGTGATTTCCTTATACTGTCAAATCCATTAGAACTAGAGTAATGTGATATTTTGATTACTATTTCTCTTGTGCATCTTCGTGAAAACTTTTGGGGATATTGATGGTATTTTATGTTGCTGAAAAAGTGTATGGATAATGGGGTTTCAATTTCAGACATTTGGTAGTTGTTTTTTTTGTTTTTTTTTGTTTGATAGATGGTGTTGATGAAGAAGGTGCTAGAGGGATTTTGGGGTTCAGTTTGCAGCAGGTGCATTATTTGGATAACAGCTGGGAGTGTTGCAGTGGTTATGATTGAGTAAACTTTTTATGTCAGGTAGATTAGTAATGTTGCATCTTAAAATTTTGATTGTAAAAATAAAGTTGTAATGGCACTGGTAGCATGTCGGGTGTTTAGAAGTCGTATTCTGTTTACTTTTTCCTTCTTTAGATGTAATTAAACTAGTTGTGTTCTTCCAATTGTTTGAATTTTCAGTAGTATTAAACTTGTGATGGATGTATTTTTGAAGGGTTTGAACATAATGTGTCAGTCTTTCTTGCTCATTTGATTTCAGTAGTAATGGATTGAATACAGTAAATGTAAAAACAAGTAATGTTCTTGGTGAATGATTCTAAAATTTCAATGATTGTTAAGTTGAGATGGGTAGGAATGACTGAATTAATGAATCAATAGGGTATATAAAATGCTGTTTAAGATGGTAGAAATTAGGGTATTACTCCAGTTTATAAAATGATGTTGGAGTAAGATTAATTCAAAGACTATTTTAGGCCCAATTCCAAAAGAAAATCTATGTGCAAGCCTAGTACTATTACTACTAATCCTAACATGACAGAATATTAATTCAACAATCAGTATAGCCAACTCCAAACTCATCCAACATTGCTAAAACCTATCTGCATACAAAACCCCACCATGATTTAAGAATCATTTTTTTTCAACAATCCATACATTCATTCTCTAGTTAACAGAAAAATCCAAACTGCTAACTTAAATTTGAACCAAATTCAGTACCATGATGATCATCATTACCAAAATAGTATAACCCAAAACCAAAAACAAAGGCTAAGAGAATATAATTTACACTAACCAGTTCCTTAAGCAAAAACCAAAAAATGTTCCAACCTAATCATTCATCTATTAGAAAACATAAACAACTACATTCTATCACCTGGCTTGTCGCTTAGTCCTTGGAAATGGTTGCTCAGATGCAGTCGTTTTAGAAGAAGGGACTGCTCTTGTGCTGATGCTTTCCTTGCAGTTCTATCCTTAATGTCATCTCGATAGTAATCATCCCTGGATGTCCTTTGCAGGTCAAGTTTATATACCTTTGGCAATTTATACTCATTCCGATAAATAACTGTCATACTGAATTCCTCGTCGACTTCATCACCAGCATATTTCTAGATTTGGGTAGGTGCACCTAACATAACATACTTTTTTTTTAGGTCTGGCACATAAAATACCTTCTTAGCTTAGGAGGCTACAATGAAAGGATCATCATGGAGTCCCAACTTATCAAGCTCAACCAAAATGTAGCCAAGTTTGTCTTTTGAGCCCCTGCTTTGGTAACCCATTTACACCTAAAAAGTGGCACTTTCAGTGAATGATATGTCAACACCCATATCTCTTGTCAAACACCATAATAATTCGTCAAATTAAGGGTAACCCCGCTTTTCTAATGTGCGCGTCAGTTGCCTCTACGTAAAGCCCGCTTTTCTGGTTAACGGAACCATCATGAGATTTTGTGCGAAACAGGTATACATTGATGTGATATGCTTTGTATGTCTCTACTTGTGCATTCGGTGGGATTTCTAGCCACCTTAAGTCCTGATTGAAGTTTTCCCTAAAGTCTACCCACTCACTCTCAACCTGAAATACATTATAAGGATTAGCCTCCTGTAGGTACCGAATATCACAAGACATTAGCTTACGAACATCGTAATAAATACAAGAGGAAAGAGATACAAAACAATGCGATGATAGAGGAAGCACGTGAAAGTATGAAAGATTTACGAAGATAAAATAGTCTTACGAAGATGTGTTGCGATACTTCGCAACACATATACAGCTGTACAAATTTCATTATAAATAGGAGTTCAAATGTAAAATTCAAGAGGTTCTTTTAATAAGTGTTAGAAAATATCTTAGGAAAGAGAATAGAGAAAGTTGTAACTATTCTAGTTCCATTTAGATACTCTTATGTAATCAATTGAGAAGAATTAATAGGAAAAGTGTCATTCATCATCAAGAACTTCTTAAGTTTTACAAATTCTACTGAGGGTGTAGTTGTAGGTTATTCTGCAACTACATAATTGGCGCTAGAAATAGGGACCTGAAGAATTCCTGCATCATAGAAATGGAAAGAAGAAGAAATATATCAGAACCATTAACTGCAGTAAGAAGAAGCGTAAGACTCGCATGAGGAGAAGCAAATATGACAGGAGAACCTAGTAGGAGAGGGAGTAATCGAAGAAATCAAGCTCAACAAACAATAGATCATGATCAAGTGAGTATACACACTTGGAGAACTGATACACCAACAGAAGAATACAGAGAACCACAAATCAGAGAAAATGGGAGGCTGATTGGAGGAACAATTCTTGAAAAAGAAAGAGAGGTATTAGAAACATTGAGACAAGGAATTCAATAAGAACGAAGGTTTGAAGCTGAAGAACGTGCTAATTTAATAACACAGAATCAAGAATTGAGGAGGGAAAATGAGATGTTACAAAGGAGGAAATCTCAAAGTGTTGCAAGATTAAATGTTAGACCAGAAAGAGAAGGAAAAAATTCACCAACAATCAATAATGAAAGTACTATGCAAGGACAAGCACAGAATCAAGTTAAAAGAAATCAAGAGAATCGCTTCATTTTAGTACCAGACCCTCCTTCACGAACCAGGCCAAATCCTAGAGAAAACAATCAGAATGGTGAAGAAAATCGAGAGGAAGAGAAGCAACTTGTGGAAGAAACTGAGAGGCAACAAGCAGTACATCAAAACAATTACGAGAATGGAGTAAGAAGACATGAAGAGGCTCGTAACAATCAAAATATTGAGTATGAAAGAATTCAGAGAAGAATTGGAAATCAACGAACAGAAATAACGAGGAATGAACTAAACTTTAGAACCAGAATATAGGAGAATCAAGAAGAAATAAATCACAGAAGGAGGAGAAATGAAGAAGAAGAAATTCCTGATATTCGCATGAGAAGAATGAGAAGAATAGAAATGGAAGAACAAGAATTTCAAGATGCTCTGCAACAAAACAATTGCGATAATTTAGAAAGAAGATATTTTCAAAATTGTGCAAATGAAAACATTAATGAAGAATATGATAGAATGCGAAGGATCGCAAGAGAAGAGGCGCAAGAACGTAGAAGAGGAGAGGCTGCGTTGAAGAGACCAATGTAGGTACTGAATATCGCAAGATAATAGTTCACGAGTATCGTAATAAATAAAGGAGGAAAGAGTTATAAAATGATACGATGATAGAAGTAGTGAGGGGAAATATGAAGTTTTGCGAGGATGAAATAAATTTGCGATACTTCGCAATTCATATACATCTACATAAGTTTTACTATAAATAGGAGTTCAAATGTAAAATTTAGGAGGTTCTTTTAATGAGTGTAAGAAATTATCTTAGGAAAGAAAATAGAAAAAGTTGTAACTATTCTAGTTCCATTTTGATAATTCTATGTAATCAACTAAGAGAATTAATGAGAAAATTATCATTCACCATCAAGAACATCTTGAGTTTTTACTAATTCCATTGAGGGTGTAGTTGTAGATTATTCTGCAACTACATAATTGGCGCTAGAAACAGGGAATTGAAGAATTCCTGTACCAGAAAAATGACAAGAAGAAGAAACACATCAGAACCATTAACTGAAGTAAGAAGAAGTGTAAGACTTGCAGGAGGAGAAGCAAATATAACAGGAGAACCTAGTAGGATAAGGAGTAATCGAAGAAATCAAGCTCAACAAATAATAGATCATGATCGAGTGAGTATACACACTTGGAGAAATGATACACCAGAAGAAGAAGATAGAGAACCACAAATCAGAGAAAATGGGAGGTTGATGGGAGGAACAATTCTTGAAAGAGAAAGGGAGATGTTAGAAACATTGAGACAAGGAATCCAAAAAGAACGAACGATCAAAGTTGAAGAACGTTCCAATTTAACAAGACAAAATCAAGAATTAAGGATGGAAAATGAGATGCTACAAAGAAGGAAATCTCAAAGTGTTGCAAGATCAAATGTTAGAACAGAAAGAGAAGGACAAAATTCACCGATAATCAATAATGAAAATAATATGCAAGAACAAGCGCAGAATCAAGGTGAAAGAAATCAAGAGAATCATTTCATTTTAATACCAAACCACGAACAAAACATGGAGAATTTACGAACAAGACCAAATCCTAGAGAAAACAATCAGAATCGAGAGGAAGAACAACAACTTATGGAAGAAACTGAGAGACAACAAACAGTACATCAAAACAATCACGAGAATGGAGTAAGAAGATATGAAGAGGCTCGTAACAAACAAAATGTTGAGTATGAAAGAATTAAGAGAAGAATTGTAAGTCAACAAACAGAAGTGGAGAGAAATGAACCAAACTCTTGAATCAGAGTACAAGCAAATCAATAAGAAATAAATCACAGAAGGAGGAGAAATGAAGAAGAAGAAATTCCTGATATTCGCATGAGAAGAATGAGAAGAATAGAAAGGGAAGAACAAGAATTCCAAGATGCTCTGCGACTGAACAATTATGATAATTTAGAAAGAAGATATTTGCAAAATTATGCAAATGAAAACATTAATGAAGAATATGATAGAATGCGAAGATTCGCAAGGGAGGAAGCGCAAGAACGTAGAAGAAGAGAAGCTGCATTAAAAAGACCAATGGAAGAGAATTCTGAGGCAAATGCACGGATCTTTCGAGAATTAGCAGAAATGAGAGGGATGATAAAAAATAGAAGAGGAGGAGATAGAAGGCAATTAGATGAAGCAATAGAAGAAGCTGCGAGGACTCCATTTGCTAGAGAAGTACAATTGGGAGGAATTCCACCAAAATGCAATTTGCCCACACTGACCAGTATCTTTGATGGGACTTCATGTGCTATTCAGCACATTAAAGCATATATAAGATGCATGTTACAATGGAAGAATCATGATGATGTGTTATGCAAGTAATTCGCATCGAGTTTAACAGGGGAAGCTTTAAAATGGTTCGAGGACTCCCTAAGAACACTATTACGTCATTCAGTCATTTGCAAGCAACTTTCCTTGGAGCATATATCACAAATCACTCTTCACGTCTTGGTATTGAAGATGTATTTGGTTTAAAACAAAGAGTGGGTGAAAGTTTGAAGCATTTGGTAAGACGATGGAAGACTATGTGCAGTGATATGGCAGGGCGCGTGGATGAGAGATGCTTGATTCTGTCCTTCATAAATGCGATGTTCGCAACTGAACAATTATATGTTCAAATCTTCAGAAGAAAGAATTCCATAATGATGACAGAGTTACGAGAATTGCAAGAAGAATACATTACACTAGAGGAAAAGCAAAACAATATGGAATCATATCCAGTAGCAAACACTAGCAATCAAGATGGAGTAGCAAATTTACTTCCCAAAATAATCAATGTAGTAGCAGGTACTTCGCAAACATCCTCACAAACTTCTTCGAAAATTTCAGAAGAAAAGAAAATCAATGATAGCCAGCCAAAAATGGTAGAAATGGGTAGTAGAGATCAAGAAGAGTATGATAGAGAGAGGAATTTCTATAATCGAATAGGAAATAACCAAATTCCAAGATTAGATCAACAACAAGAAAATTATGGGGGACAAAGGCAAAATTATTTTGGACAAGGGAACCAGAGACAAAATTATAACAACGGTCAAGAAGGTCAAAGAATGGTAAGGGAAGAGATAAAGTTGCCACCTTTGAATACAAGTGTAGAAAGATATGGCAAGCAATTATCCTGGTAGAGCATGTACCAACTCCATGGAACATGGGAAAGGAACCACCAATGGGTCCAAGAAGTCATGAATTTTGTTCATATCATCATTTTCATGGACATTCTACAAATAATTTCCATAATATCAAGAGGATAATTTTGCGAATGATTGATCAAGGAAAACTAAATCAATTTTTACTTAAGTAGACACAGTCGCAACAATTACCACAGGCTCCAGCCATAACTCGCAGGGAGAACACAGCACAAGAAAAGGGAGAAGAAATCCTATATATAGAAGTGGGATCAAAAGCAAGGAATGTTTTCTGTAATTCCATTGTTCATTCATATAAAACCATAGAGGATTTTCATGATAATGTGTTAAGCAGGGTATATGCGAGGGATGGTGAAGGAAAGGAAGTAATGAACATCGCAAAAATTTCACGACTTGAAGATTGGCAGAAACGTGAAATTTCTTTTGAAGCCACTGAAATTCCAGAAGGTTGTGAGGCACATGATAATCCATTGGTAGTAAGATTAGCAATCTACATGAATATGGAACAAAACGAAGATGATATGGAGGAAGAATCAAGTGGTCTTAATAGGATTTTGATTGATACGGGAAGTTCTGTTAATATCCTCTTCTATTCTGCTTACAAAACTATGGGGGGAAAAGATGCAGATTTAATACCTTCTACTTACAGAATTTATGGTTTTAATGGAACTGCTAACAAGCCCAAAGGAGAAGTGAGCATGCGAATTCCATTAAGTGGAATGCGAACTGAAATTCTGTTCTACGTTGTTGATGTTGAATCACCATATAATGCTTTGATAGGAAGACCATGGCTTCATGGAATTCTAGGCGTAGCTTCCACTCTACATCAGTGCATAAAGTTTCCTCATATGAAGGGTATTGGAATTATCAAGGGTGATTGGGCTGAGGGAAAGAAATGTTACGATACAGAAGTAGAAGTTTGCGAAGGAAAAACTACTGAGAAGGAAAATTGGAGAAAAAGAGCAAAGGCTGTGAAAAGAAGTGAAAATTTAATGGCGGAGGATTAAGGCAAAAGAGAATAAAATTACGATGATAATCATACAAGAAATTTAAGATGATAATAAGGGGTTGTGATTTGCGAAGAAAGAAGAAGGAAAATAATAAAACAAGAAGGTAATCAGTATGTTTGCTCGTGGAAATGAGGTATGTTGCAAAACAAAAAAATTTATTTTTCATTTCGTGATAAATTTTACGAATATTGTTTGCTCGCAGGAAATTGGGAAAAGTTACGAATTTCAAAATTTATATTGCGATTAAACTTTCATTAATTTGCGAATAAAAGACCGCAATCTGTGATCAGCCTCCAAAAAATAAAGAGAGCCACTAAAAATTTTATACAGGCAAACCTTTGTGGCGTACACCCTAGTTCGCGAAGCTATATTTCGTTAGAGGCAAAGTCCTAAAGTACGTCATTTAAGGGGGTACCTATAAACGTGGCTAAGGGTAACCGGAACACCACCAAGGACCCTTAGTACATGGTAAAATTTTAGGGGTACAACCCAATAATGGGGTACCTATCCGGGTTAGACACCTTGGATTCTCACCTAATCTAGCGACATTACACAATATAAAATGCGGTGTAAGAGGATTTAGGTTGGGAGACTAAGGCATATTGTCTTTCCCAAGAAGTGCAAAAAACGATCAAGGCGCCGAGGTACACGGTTGAGTCAAGAGTGGCGGGTGAGGTTGAACCACATCTGCCATTTTTGACAAGTCTTGGCAAATGATGCACTTGGCCTAAAGATACCCCATAGGGTGCAACCTCGTAACTATAAGCCCTATAGGCAAAAAGGATAAGAGGTTGCGATCAAAATATGGTTTTTGGCAGAACCGGATGGGAAGAGCTAACCTTGTATGGTCGATGTCCGCTTCCTTGAAGGGGCAACCAGGGGGAAGATAAAGGGCAGCACCCTCCATTAGGGAGCTGATACGTGCTATAAGACGCAAATGTCCCGAGGCTTCTTGTTTGCGAAAACATAAAGGCTTGTCATATTTGTGCAACAAATGAAGTTCTGCGAGTGTAGTTGCAGAATAACCTACAACTACACCCTCAATAGAATTAGTAAAAACTCAAGAAGTTCTTGATGATGAATAACAATTTTCTTATTAATGTTCTCAATTGATTACAAAGAAGTATCTAAATGGAATTAGAATAGTTACAATTTTCTCTATTCTCTTTCCTAAGATATTTTCTAACACTCACTAAAAAGAACCTCTCGAATTTTACATTTGAACTCCTATTTATAGTAAAATTTATACAGCTGTATATGAATTGATTACAAAAGAAGTATCTAAAAGTATCGCAACTCATACTCGCAACATTATTTCATCCTCGCAAAACTTCATATTTCTCCGCGCTACTTCTATCATCGTATCATTTTATAACTCTTTTCTCCTTTATTTACTACGATACTCGTGAACTATTATCTTGCGATATTCAGTACCTACATCTTGCCTCTTCTCATGTCAATTCTACGAAGAAGAAATGTCATGAGAATTCCTATTCTCGTAAATTTAGTATAGTTATTACCACCCATCAAGTTCGCAACACGTCTTTTTACTTTTCCCTTATCTTTTTGACACGTTTCTTCGTAACCGTTCTTTTCAACCGTTCACGCTTACTCGTATTAATGAGTTTTTATCTGCATCAAACTCTCTCTATTTATAAATATTCTCCTTTGTTTTTGTTTTTTATTCTCTTATCTTATTCATCTTCTTCACCACTTCTGCCTCTGCAATACTTTTTCCTTTCTATTTTCCCTCTTATATTCAATGGCACCAAAGAAGAAAACTATTGAACAGATTAATGCGGAACTTGCTAATAGGGACCTTATTCTCTCTGAAATTGAAGGTTATGATAATAAATCTTCTCTCTGTGTGAAGCTCTTTACCAACTATGTTTGGGATGATCGGAAAATTTTAATCTCACGAGGTCAAATCCTCGCAGGTCTTCCTCTTCCTCTTTATGATGTTAACTTTCCTCTATTCTATGAAATTATTTCCCACCCCAATTTTTCTTGTCCCATTTACCAATTGACTGGTGATTGTATTCGCCTCTTAGTTGAATTCGCAAATCGTGCGTCTTTTGGGAAATCTTTGTATTCAGTTGATCTTAGGAAACCTGGATTTGAAAATATGGAAATTGTTGCTGCGAATTATACAGTTGAGGGTTTCTTCAAAAATTACACACTAATTCCTGCGAGGAAAGAAGATAATCGTTGGGGTGTTCATCTTCATCGTAAATCTAATATCGCAGTAGATGATCTTCTCATGCACGATATTGATTATGCTTCAGGAAATAATAAGACACCTCGTCGTTCTAATGATGAAGATTGGTATAAGTACCCTTTAATATTATCGGGTTCTTATATTTTTGGGATAGTAGAACTCCTGCGAACCTTCGTAACCGCCATTATCAACCTTGGGTTTTTAGAAATGTATGTACTTCCATCTCCTTATCTTTTTGTTACCCTTCAATTTCAAATGAGGTAAGAAACACTCTTGTATTTTTCTAAACAATATATTGTTGCCTCTGTTTCTTATCCTTATTTGAATTTGCAGGTTCCACCTCTTCCTGAGATTGCTGCGAGTGAAAATAAGAGTTCTACTTCTTCTAAAAGGTTGACTGCAAGACAACAAACTCTTCGTTCTGCGAAGGTTACCCAAGTTTCTGGTAGTCAAGATGATGTTCTTCGCAAAGGGAAAAGGAAACTTCAAGATGTTGTTTATGAGAGAAGGACAAATAAGAAACTCTCAACCAAGTCTCATTCCAATGTAATCTCTTCTAATGAGAATATTGAGGAAGATCTTGGTGATGAAGATGATAAATTTCCTGAGAAGGACTTTAGTTCTAACTCTGATACCCTTTCTGACGAAGGAGATGATGATAATGATGTTGATGAAGGTGGAAATGAAGATTTCAGTATCCCAGAAACTTTTGCCTCAGCAATGGTTAGCATTTCTGAAGCTTTCCTTCATTCTTCCCGTGGATTAGGAAATTCTCCTACAACGAATGCTCGCAAACTTATTGCGAAGGCTTGTAAAGTTCCTACTGTAATTGATAATAACTCCCTCAAAGGCATTTCAAGATTCGTCTCTCCTGCTTCATTATATGCTTTAGGTAGCATGGTAAGTTTCTCCTCTATTCCTTGTTTATTTCCCTCATTTTGTTGATTTCTAACCCCTTTTTTCTTGTTTAGGTTGGAAGAGTTAGTTGTGCAGCTTTTATGATTTGGGAAAGACGTCATTCTATTCGGAGAAGAAAACTTTGAATCGTTGTAAGAAGTTAGAGGTTGAAAATTCAAACCTCCGTCAGAAAGTAGAGGATTTAAGTATTGATAACGCAGAATTAATATCTCGTCACGAAGATAATTCTCAATCTGCGAGCATCGCAATTGATAATTCTTCTCTTCTTGAGGAGAATAATCAATTAAAGCTTGAAAATTCTTATCTTCGTAATGATAAGAAACAACTAGAAGGTAAATTCTTTGCGATGGTAATTATTTTGATTATTTTTCCTTCGTAATTTGCTAACCAATTCCTTAATTTCTCTCCTTGCTGCAGAAAATTATGCGAAGATGAATAACGATCTGGAAACTATCCTTGCTAATCGTAATAAGAAAATTTCTGATTTGAGATCTCAGCTTCTAATTTCCCAGCATAACCATAGTTTATATGTCAAGCGTTTTCGAGCTAAGATGACTCGCAAGATTTGCGAAGACAATGAAATTCCTCTCAAGAAGTACCATACGCTCCTTTCTGAAGAAATTCCTGAAGATACTCCATATCTGGAAATCTATGAAAGTGAAGTTGAAGATGATAGTGAAGTTGAAGAAGAAGATCACTTTGATGGGAATAGATCGCCTGAAGAATAACTTCACTCTTTTTTGTATATCTGTTCTGTAACTCTACTCTTTTTTGTATCTTTGTTCTGTTTCTCTTCAATACAACATTTTATTCTTGATTGCACTTTTAATCAATCCAACGATTTTTTTTCAAAGCTTAATTTGAATTAATCTTTCTTTGACCAATTGTTTCCCTTATTCGCATAACTTGATCATGTGGAGAGAAATAATATATCTTAAAGACTTAGCTTAGTATTCCCTTTCCCCTTATTATTGCTCTTAAAATGATCAACTATCGCTGGAAGTATTAGAATATCCTTCTCAATTTATCTTACGAAGTTTCGTCTTTTTGTGATTATGAATAAAAGGTCCTCCCTTTGAAGTATAAGAAATATAAGCCTTTTGCCTTTTGAGGGATGTTGCGAAGTAAATAATAAATCTCCCCTTGAAGTATAGGAAGTATGAAGTATACAAAATATGAAATACCCTTAAGAAGTATAAGAAGCATAAAATATCTTTGAAGAAGTATTAGCAGCATTTAATTCATGAAGAATTTCCCAATATATGAAGAAGTATAAGAATTGTATGAAGAAGTATAATAAGTACTTAACCTTCGCAAAATTAAATATCCGTTGAAGAAGTATAATAAATATGATATACTCTAGAAGAAGTATAAATAGTATTGAATTTGTAGAAAAATATTCAATATATGAAGAAGTATAAGATGTATTTAATTCTCGTAACATTTTACGAGCATGAACTTATCAGTATTTGATTACTATCAAAATCGCATCTTTTGTTAAGTCTTCGTGAAAATTCTTCAATGATGTTATCTTCTTTGATAGGACTTCTTGTAAAAATTCTTCAATGGTATTGACGAAGCTGTCTTCTCTTCAAAACTTTATGATGTATATTCTTGTATAATTTCTTCAATGGTTTTGATGTAATGAATTTCATGAATTTCTGTGGTCTTATCATGCCTTCCTAAGTAAAGGTCTTATTTTGCCACCTCTTTTGTAGCGACAAAATCGCAGGACGTTCTTACACTTTCATGCAAAAACCCATTGATCTTGCCTTATCTTTTTTGTATAGTATTTTAGCCTCTTCAGGAATTGTTGCGACAATATGACAGGCCTAAATATTCTTGCGAACATAAATCCCCATGACATTGCCGTCTTGCGATGAAATCGCAGGACGTCTCTACACTTTCATGTAGTGACCCATTGATCTCATCTTAACTTCTTTGTTTCATTCTGCGAGTTCTTTTTGTATGTTTTCTCTCTCTCTCTTTTTTTTTAGAATGCTCGCAGAACATCATTTGTTGCACAAATATGACAAGCCTTTATGTTTTCGCAAACAAGAAGCCTCATGACATTTGCGTCTTATAGCACGTATCAGCTCCCTAATGGAGGGTGATGCCCTTTATCTTCCCCCTTGTTTCCCCTTCAAGGAAGCGTACATCGACCATACAAGGTTAGCTCTTCCCATCCGGTTCTGCCAACAACCAGCTTTTGATCGCAACCTCTTATCCTTTTTGCATATAGGGCTTATAGTTACGAGGTTGCACCCTAGGGGGTATCTTTGGGCCAAGTGCATAATTTGCCAAGACTTGTCAAAAATGGAAGATGTGGTTCAACCTCACCCGGCACTCTCGACTCAACCGTGTACCTCGGCGCCTTGATCGTTTTCTGCACTTCTTGGGAAAGACAGTATGCCTTAGTCGCCCAACCTAAATCCTCTTAAACCGCATTTTATATTGCGTAATGTCGCTAGATTAGGTGAGAATCCAAGGTGTCTAACCCGGATAGGTACCCCATTATTGGGTTGTACCCCTAAATTTTTACCATGTACTAAGGGCCCTTGGTGGTGTTCCGGTTACCCTTAGCCACGTTATAGGTACCCCCTTAAATGATGTACTTTAGGACTTTGCCTCTTACGAAATATAGCTTCGCGAACTAGGGTGTACGCCACAAAGGTTTGCATGTATAAAATTTTTTGCGGCTCTCTTTCTTTTTTGGAGGCTGATCACAGATTGCGGTCTTTTATTCGCAAATTAATGAAATTTTAATCGGAGTATAAATTCTGAAATTCGTAACTTTTCCCAATTTCCTGCGAGCAAACAATATTCGTAAAATTTATCACGAAATAAAAATTTTGTTTTGCCACATACCTCATTTCCACGAGCAAACATAATGATTACCTTCTTGTTTTATTATTCTCCTTCTTCTTTCTTCGCAAATCACAATCGTAAATTTCTTGTATAATTATCATCGTAATTTCATTCTCTTTTTCCTTAATCCTCTGCCATTAAATTTTCACTTCTTTTCACAGCCTTTGCTCTTTTTCTCCAATTTTCCTTCTCAGCAGTTTTTCCTTCGCAAACTTCTATTTCTGTCTCGTAACATTTCTTTCCCTCAGCCCAATCGCCCTTGATAATTCCAATACCCTTCATATGAGGAAACTTTATGCACTGATGTAGAGTGGAAGATACGCCTAGAATTCCATGAAGCCATGGTCTTCCTATCAAAGCATTATATGGTGATTCGACATCAACAACGCAGAACAAAATTTCAGTTCGCATTCCACTTAATGGAATTCGCATGCTCACTTCTCCTTTGGGCTTGTTGGCAGTTCCATTAAAACCATAAATTCTGTAAGTAGAAGGTATTAAATCTGCATCTTTTCCCCCCATAGTTTTGTAAGCAGAATAGAAGAGGATATTGACAGAACTTCATGTATCAATCAAAATCCTATTAAGACCAATTGATTCTTCCTCCATATCATCTTCGTTTTCCTCCATATTCATGTAAATTGTTAATCTTACTACCAATGGATTATCATGTGCTTCACAACCTTCTAGAATTTCAGTGGCTTCAAAAGAAATTTCACGTTTCTGCCAATCTTCAAGTCGTGAAATTTTTGCGATGTTCATTACTTCATTTCCTTCACCATCCCTCGCATATACCCTGCTTAACACATTATCATGAAAATCCTCTATGGTTTTATATGAATGAACAATGGAATTACAGAAAACATTCCTTGCTTTTGACCCCACTTCTATATGTAGGATTTCTTCTCCCTTTTCTTTTGTTGTGTTCTCCCTGCGATTTATGGCTGGAGCTTGTGGTAATTGTTGCGACTGTGTCTGCTTAAGCAAAAATTGATTTAGTTTTCCTTGATCAATCATTCGGAAGATTATCCTCTTGATATTATGGCAATTATTTGTAGAATGTCCATGAAAATGATTATATGAACAAAATTCATGACTTCTTGGACCCATTGGTGGTTCCTTTCCCATGTTCCATGGAGTTGGTATATTCTCTACCAGGATAATTGCTTGCCATATCTTTTCTACACTTGTATTCAAAGGTGGCAACTTTATCTCTTCCCTTACCATTCTTTGACCTCCTTGACCGTTGTTATAATTTTGTCTTTGGTTCCCTTGTCCAAAATAATTTTCCTTTGTCCCCCATAATTTTCTTGTTGTTGATCTAGTCTTGGAATTTGGTTATTTCCTATTCGATTATAGAAATTCTTCTCTCTATCATACTCTTCTTGATCTCTACTACCCATTGCTACCATTTTTGGCTGGCTATCATTGATTTTCTTCTCTTCTGAAATTTGCGAAGAAGTTTGTGAGGATGTTTGCGAAGTACATGCTACTACATTGATTATTTTGGGAAGTAAATTTGCTCCTCCATCTTGATTGCTAGTGTTTGCTACTGGATATGATTCCATACTGTTTTGTTTTTCCTCTAGTGTAATGTACTCTTCTTGCAATTCTCGTAACTCTGTCATCATTATGGAATTCTTTATTCTGAAGATTTGAACATATAATTGTTCAGTTGCGAACATCGCATTTATGAAGGACAGAATCAAGTATCTCTCATCCACGCACCCTGCCATATCACTGCACATAGTCTTCCATCGTCTTACCAAATGCTTCAAACTTTCACCCACTCTTTGTTTTAAACCAAATACATCTTCAATACCAAGCCGTGAAGAATGATTTGTGATATATGCTCCAAGGAAAGTTGCTTGCAAATGACTGAATGACGTAATAGTGTTCTTAGGGAGTCCTTCGAACCACTTTAAGGCTTCCCCTGTTAAACTTGATGCGAAATACTTGCATAACACAGCATCGTGATTCTCCCATTGTAACATGCATCTTATGTATGCTTTAATGTGCTGAATAGCACATGAAGTCCCATCAAAGATACTGGTAAGTGTGGGCAAATTTCATTTTGGTGGAATTCCTCCCAATTGTACTTCTCTAGCAAATGGAGTCCTCGCAGCTTCTTCTTTTGCTTCATCTAATTGCCTTCTATCTCCTCCTCTTCTATTGTTTATCATCCCTCTCATTTCTTCTAATTCTCGAAAGATTCGTGCATTTTCCTCAGAATTCTCATCCATTGGTCTTTTTAATGCAGCTTCTTTTCTTCTACGTTCTTGCGCTTCCTCCCTTGCGATCCTTCGCATTCTATCATATTCTTCATTAATGTTTTCATTTGCATAATTTTGCAAATATCTTCTTTCCAAATTATCATAATTGTTCAGTTTCAGAGCATCTTGGAATTCTTGTTCTTCCCTTTCTATTCTTCTCATTCTTCTCATGCGAATATCAGGAATTTCTTCTTCTTCATTTCTCCTTCTTCTGTGATTTATTTCTTCTTGATTTGCTTGTACTCTGATTCGAGAATTTGGTTCATTCCTCTCCATTTCTGTTTGTTGATTTACAATTCTTCTCTTAATTCTTTCATACTCAACATTTTGTTTGTTACGAGCCTCTTCATATCTTCTTACTCCATTCTCGTGATTGTTTTGATGTACTGCTTGTTGTCTCTCAGTTTCTTCCATAAGTTGCTGTTCTTCCTCTCGATTCTGATTGTTTTCTCTAGGATTTGGTCTTGTTCGTAAATTCTCCATATTTTTTTCGTGGTTTGGTATTAAAATGAAACGATTCTCTTGGTTTCTTTCACCTTGATTCTGCGTTTGTTCTTGCATATTATTTTCATTATTGATTATCGGTGAATTTTGTCCTTCTCTTTCTGTTCTAACATTTGATCTTGCAACACTTTGAGATTTCCTTATTTGTAGCATCTCATTTTCCATCCTCAATTCTTGATTTTGTCTTGTTAACTTGGCACGTTCTTCATTTCCTTATTCGTTCTTTTTGGATTCCTTGTCTCAATGTTTCTAACATCTCCCTTTCTCTTTCAAGAATTTTTCCTCCCATCAACCTCCCATTTTCTCTGATTTGTGGTTCTCTATCTTCTTCTTCTGGTGTATCAGTTCTCCAAGTGTGTATACTCACTTGATCATGATCTCTTATTTGTTGAGCTTGATTTCTTCGATTACTCCTTCTCCTACTAGGTTCTCCTGTTATATTTGCTTCTCCTCCTGCGAGTCTTACAATTCTTCTTACTTCAGTTAATGGTTCTGATGTGTTTCTTCTTCTTGTCATTTTTCTGGTACAGGAATTCTTCAAATCCCTGTTTCTAGCGCCAATTATGTAGTTGCAGAATAACCTACAACTACACCCTCAATAGAATTAGTAAAAACTCAAGAAGTTCTTGATGATGAATAACAATTTTCTTATTAATGTTCTCAATTGATTACAAAGAATTATCTAAATGGAATTAGAATAGTTACAATTTTCTCTATTCTCTTTCCAAAGATATTTTCTAACACTCACTAAAAAGAACCTCTCGAATTTTACATTTGAACTCCTATTTATAGTAAAATTTATACAGTTGTATATGAATTGCGAAGTATCGCAACTCATACTCGCAACATTATTTCATCCTCGCAAAACTTCATATTTCTCCGCGCTACTTCTATCATCGTATCATTTTATAACTCTTTTCTCCTTTATTTACTACGATACTCGTGAACTATTATCTTGCGATATTCAGTACCTACAGCGAGCATCCTAAAAAAAAAGAGAAGGAAAACATACAAAAAGAACTCGCAGAATGAAACAAATAAGTTAAGATGAGATCCATGGGTTATTACATGAAAGTGTAAAAACGTCCTGCGATTTCATCGCAAGACGGTAATGTCACGAGGTTGTATGTTCGCAAGAATGTTCAGACTTGTCATATTATCGCAAATACAAAAATTTACTACAAAAGAGGTGGCAAAATAAGACCTTTACTTAGGAAGGCATGATAAGACCACAGAAATTAATGAAATTCATTACATCAAAATCATTGAAGAAATTATACAAGAATATACATTATGAAGATCTGAAAAGAAGACAACTTCGTCGATATCATCGAAGAAATTTTACAAGAATATAGATCATGAAGTTTTGAAGAGAAGACAGCTTCGTCAATATCATTGAAGAATTTTTACAAGAAGTCCTATCAAAGAAGACAACATCATTGAAGAATTTTCACGAAGATTTAACAAAAGATGCGATTTTGATAGCAATCAAATACAGATAAGTTCATACTTGTAAAATTTTACGAGAATTACATACTTCTTATACTTCTCCATATATTGAATATTTCTCCACAAATTCAATACTATTTATACTTCTTCAAGAATATATCATATTTACGATATTTCTAATACTTCTTATATCTTCTTCAACGGATATTTAATTTTGCGAAGGTTAAGAACTTATTATACTTCTTCATACAGTGAGTAATAATTCTTATACTTCTTCATATATTGGGCAATTCTTCATGAATTGAATACTGATAATACTTCTTCAAAGATATTTTATACTTCTTATACTTCTTAAGGGTATTTCATATTTCGTATACTTCATACTTCTTATACTTCAAAGGGAGGACTTTTTATTCATAATCACAATAAGACGAAACTTCGCAAGATAAATTGAGAAGGATATTCTAATACTTCCAGCGATAGTTGATCATTTGAAGAGCAATAATAAGGGGAAGGGGAATACTAAGCTAAGTCTTTAAGATATATTATTTGTCTCCACATGATCAAGTTATGCGAATAAGGGAAACAATCAATCAAAGAAAGATTGATTCAAATTAAGCTTTGAAAAAGAAATTGTTGGATTGATTAAAAGTGAAATCAAGAAGAAAGTGTTGTATTGAAAAGAAACAGAACAGACATACAAAAAAGAGTGAAGTTACAGAACAGATATACAAAAAAAGAGTGAAGTTATTTTTCAGGCGATCTATTCCCATCAAAATGATCTTCTTCTTCAACTTCATTATCATCTTCAACTTCACTATCAGAGATTTCCAGATATGGAGTATCTTCAGGAATTTCTTCGGAAAGGAGCGTATGGTACTTCTTGAGAGGAATTTAATTATCTTCGCAAATCTTACGAGTCATCTTAGCTCGAAAACGCTTGACATATAAACTATGGTTATGCTGGGAAATTAGAAGCTGAGATCTCAAATCAGAAATTTTTTTATTACGGTTAGCAAGGATAGTTTCCAGATTGTCATTCATCTTCGCATAATTTTCTGCAGCAAGGAGAGAAATTAAGGAATTGGTTAGCAAATTACGAAGGAAAAGTAATCAAAATAATTACCATCGCAAAGAATTTACCTTCTAATTGCTTCTTATCATTGCGAAGAGAAGAATTTTCAAGATTTAATTGATTATTCTCCTCAAGAAGAGAAGAATTATCAATTGCGATGCTCGCAGATTGTGAATTATCTTCGTGGCGGGATGTTAATTCTGCGTTATCAATACTTAAATCCTCTACTTTCTGACGGAGATTTGAATTTTCAACCTCTAACTTCTTACAACAATTCAAAGTTTTCTTCTCAGCAATAAAATGACGTCTTTCCCAATCAGAAGCAGCTGCACAACTAACTCTTCCAACCTAAACAAGAAAAAAAAGGGGGTTAGAAATCAACAAAATAAGGGAAATAAACAAGGAATAGAGAAGAAACTTACCATGCTACCTAAAGCATATAATGAAGCAGGAGAGACGAATCTTGAAATGCCTTTGAGGGAGTTATTATCAATTACAGTAGGAACTTTACAAGCCTTCGCAATAAGTTTGCGAGCATTCGCTGTAGGAGAATGTCCTAATCCATGAGAAGAATGGAGGAAAGCCTCAGATATGCTAACCATTGCTAAGGCAAAAGTTTCTGGGATACTGCAATCTTCATTTTCACCTTCATCAACATCATTATCATCATCTCCTTCGTCAGAAAGGGTATCGGAATTAGAACTAAAGTCCTTCTCAGGAAATTTATCATCTTCATCACCAAGATCTTCCTCAATATTCTCATTAGAAGAGATTACATTGGAATGAGACTTGGTTGAGAGTTTCTTCTTTTTCCTCCTCTCGTAAACAACATCTTGAAGTTTCCTTTTCCCTTTGCGAAGAGCATCATCTTGACTACCAGAAGCTTGGGTAACCTTCGCAGAACGAAGAGTTTGTTGTCTTGCAGTAAACCTTTTAGAAGAAGTAGAACTCTTATTTTCACTCGCAACAATCTCAGGAAGAAGTGGAACCTGCAAATTCAAATAAGGATAAGAAACAGAGGCAACAATATATTGTTTAGAAAAATACAAGAGTGTTTCTTACCTCATTTGAAATTAAAGGGTAACAAAAATATAAGGAGATGGAAGTACATACATTTCTATAAACCCAAGGTTGATAATGGCGGTTACGAAGGTTCGCAGGAAGTTCTACTATCCCAAAAATATAAGAACCCGATAATATTAAAGGGTACTTATACCAATCTTCATCATTAGAACGATGAGGTGTATTATTATTTCCTGAGGCATAATCAATATCGTGCATGAGAAGATCATCTTCTGCGATATTAGCTTTACGATGAAGACGAACACCCCAACGATTATCTTCTTTCCTCGCAGGAATTAGTGTGTAATTTTTGAAGAAACCCTCAACTGTATAATTCGCAGCAACAATTTATATATTTTCAAATCCAGGTTTCCTAAGATCAACTGAATACAAAGATTTCCCAAAAGCGGCACGATTTGCGAATTCAACTAAGAGGCGAATACAATCACCAGTCAATTGGTAAATGGCACAAGAAAAATTGGGGTGGGAAATAATTTCATAGAATAGAGGAAAGTTAACATCATAAAGAGGAAGAGGAAGACCTGCGAGGATTTGACCTCGTGAGATTAAAATTTTCTGATCATCCCAAACATAGTTGGTAAAGAGCTTCACGCAGAGAGAATATTTATTATCATAACCTTCAATCTCAGAGAGAATGAGATCCCTATCATCAAGTTCCGCATTAATCTGTTCAATAGTTTTCTTATTTGGTGCCATTGAATATAAGATGGAAAATAGAAAGGAAAAAAGATAAAAGAGATTGCATAGGCAGAACTGGCGAAGAAGATGAATAAGATAAGAGAATAAAAAACAAAAACAAAGGATAATATTTATAAATAGAGAGAGTTTGATGAAGATAGAAACTCATTAATACGAGTAAGCGTGAACGGTTACGAAGAAACGTGTCAAAAAGGTAAGGGAAAAGTAAAAAGACGTGTTGCGAACTTGATGGGTGGTAATAACTACACTAAATTTACGAGAATAGAGATTCTCATGACATTTCTTCTTCGTAGAATTGACATGAGAAGAGGCAAGATGTAGGTACTGAATATCGCAAGATAATAGTTCACGAGTATCGTAATAAATAGAGGAAAGAGTTATAAAATGATACGATGATAGAAGTAGTGCGGGGAAATATGAAGTTTTGCGAGGATGAAATAAATTTGCGAGGATAAATTGCTATACTTCGCAATTCATATACAGCTGCATAAGTTTTACTATAAATAGGAGTTCAAATGTAAAATTCGGGAGGTTCTTTTAATGAGTGTAAGAAATTATCTTAGGAAAGAAAATAGAAAAAGTTGTAACTATTCTAGTTCCATTTTGATAATTCTATGTAATCAACTAAGAGAATTAATAAGAAAATTATCATTCACCATCAAGAACATCTTGAGTTTTTACTAATTCCATTGAGGGTGTAGTTGTAGATTATTCTGCAACTACAACCAATGGATGAGAATTCTGAGGCAAATGCAAGGATTTTGCGAGAATTAGCGGAAATGAGAGGGATGATAAACAATAGAAGAGGAGGAGATAGAAGGCAATTAGATGAAGCAATAGAAGAAGCTACGAGGACTCCATTTGCTAGAGCAGTACAATTGGGAGGGATTACACCAAAATGCAATCTGCCTACACTTACCAGTATCTTTGATGGGACTTCATGTGCTATTCAGCACATTAAAGCATATATAAGATGCATGTTACAATGGGAGAATCACGATGCTGTATTATGCAAATACTTCGCATCAAGCTTAACAGGAGAGGCTCTAAAGTGGTTCGAAGGACTTCCTATGAATACTATTACATCATTTAATCATTTACACGCAACTTTCCTTGGAGCATATATCACAAATCATTCATCACGGCTTGGTATTGAAGATGTGTTTGGTTTAAAACAAAGAATTGGTGAAAGTTTGAAGCATTTGGTAAGAAGATGGAAGACTATGTGCAGTGACATGGCAGGGCGCGTGGATGAGAGATATTTTATTTTGTCTTTCATAAATGCGATGTTCGCAACTGAACAACTGTATGTTCAAATCTTCAGAAGAAAGAATTCCATAATGATGACAGAGTTACGAGAATTGCAAGAGGAGTACATTACATTAGAGGAAAAGCAAAACAATATGGAGTCATATCCAGTAGAAAACACTAACAATAAAGATACAAGAGCAAATTTACTTCCTAAAATAATCAATGTCATAGAAGGTACTTCGCAAACATCCTCGCAAACTTCTTCGCAAATTTCAGAAGAGAAGAAAATCAATAATAGCCAGCCAAAATTGGTAGCAATGGGTAGCAAAGATCAAGAAGAGTATGATAGAGAGAGGAATTTCTATAATCGAGGAGGAAATAACCAGATACCAAGATTAGATCAACAACAAGAAAATTATGGGGGACAAAGGCAAAATTATTTTGGACAAGGGAATCAGAGACAAAATTATAACAATGGTCAAGGAGGTCAAAGAATGATAAGAGAAGAAATAAAGTTGTCACCTTTGAATACAAGTGTAGAGAAGATATGGCAGGCAATTATCTTGATAGAGCATATACCAACTCCATGGAATATGGGAAAGGAACCACCAATGGGTCCAAGAAGTCATGAATTTTGTTCGTATCATCATTTTCATGGACATTCTACAAATAACTGCAATAATATCAAGAGGATTATCTTGCGAATGATTGATCAAGGAAAACTGGATCACTTTTTACTTAAGCAAACACAGTCGCAACAATTACCACAAGCTCCAGCCATAACTCGCAGGGAGAACACAGTACAAGAAAAGGGAAAAGAAACCCTACATATAGAAGTAGGATCAAAAGCAAGGAATGTTTTCTGTAATTATATTGTTCACTCATATAAAACCATAGAGGATTTTCATGATAATGTGTTAAGTAGGTTATATGCGAGGGATAGTGAAGGAAAGGAAATAATGAACATCGCAAAAATTTCGCGACTTAAAGATTGGAAGAAGCGTGAAATTTCTTTTGAAGCTACTGAAATTCCAGAAGGTTGTGAAGTACATGATAACCCATTGGTAGTAAGGTTAGCAATTTGCATGAATATGGAAGAAAGCGAAGATGATATGGAGGAAGAATCAATTGGTCTTAATATAATTTTGATTGATACGGGAAGTTCTGTCAATATCCTCTTCTATTCTGCTTACAAAACTATGGGGGGGAAAAGACGCAGATCTAATACCTTCTACCTACAGGATTTATAGTTTTAATGGAACTGCTAATAAACCTAAAGGAGAAGTAAGCATGCGAATTCCCTTAAGAGGAATGCGAACTGAAATTCTGTTTTGCGTTGTTGATGTCGAATCACCGTATAATGCTTTGATAGGAATACCCTGGCTTCATGGAATTCTAGGCGTAGCTTCCACTCTACATCAATGCATAAAGTTTCCTCATATAAAGGGTGTTGGAGTTATCAAGGGTGATTGGGCTGAAGGAAAGAAATGTTACGATACAGAGGTAGAAGTTTGCGAAGGAAAAACCACTGAAAAAGAAAATTGGAGAAAAAGAGCTAAGGCTGTAAAGAGAAGTGAAAATTTAATGGCAGAGGATTAAGACATGAAAGAATAAAATTACAATGTTAATCATACAGGAAATTTATGATGATAACAAAGGATTGTGATTTGCGAAGAAAGAAGAAAGAAGGTAATGAAACAAGAAGGTACTCAATATGTTTGCTCGTAAAGCATAACAAGATATACGTTTAGAAATGAGAAATTGAAATGAGGTATTTTACAACACAAAATTTTTTGTGATAGAATTTTGCGAATTAAAACAATTTATTGCGATTAACTTTCATGAAAGAAAGACGCAAACATTAATTTGCGAAGAAAAGACCGCAATCTGTGATCAACTTTCAAAAAAGAAAAAAAACCGCAGAAATATTACAAAGGCAAACCTTTGTGGCGTACAACCTAGTTCGCGAAGCAACATTTCGTAAGAGGAAAAGTCCTAAAGTACGTCATTTAAGGGGGTACCTATAAGCATGGCTCAGGGACATCGGAACACCACCAAGGAACCTGAGTACATGGAACTTTACGGGGTACAACCCAATAACGGGGTACCTATCCGGGTTATACACCTTGGATTCTCACCTAATCTTGCGACATTACGCAATATTATGCGATGTAACATGATTTAGGTTGGGCGACTAAGGCATACTGTGTTTCCCAAGAAGTGCAGAAAATGATCAAGGCGCCGAGGTACACGGTTGAGTCAAGAGTGCCGGGTGGGATTGAAGCACATCTGCCATTTTTGACAAGTCTTGGCAAATGATGCGCTTGGCCCAAAGATACCCCATAGGGTGCAACCTCGTAACTATAAGCCCTATAGGAAAAAAGGATAAGAGGTTGCGATCAAAAGCTGGTTGTTTGCAAAACCGGATGGGAAGAGCTAACCTTGTATGGTCGATGTACGCTTCCTTGATGGGGAAACCAAGGGGAAGATAAAGGGAAGCACCCTCCATTAGGGAGATGATACGTGCTATAAGACGCAAATGTCACGAGGCTTTTTGTTTGCAAAAACATAAAGGCTTGTCATATTTGTGCAACAACTGAATTTCTGCGAGCATTCTAAAAAAATAATAATATATATATATATATATATTTACAGAAAAAGAGAACTCGCAGAACATAATAAAGAAGTTAAGATGAGATCAATGGGTTATTACATGAAAGTGTAAAAACGTCATGCGATTTCATCGCAAGACGATAATGTCACGAGGTTGTATATTCGCAAGAATGTTCAAACTTGTCATATTATCGCAAATACAAAAATATTATCACAAAAGAGGTGGCAAAATAAGACCTTTACTTAGGAAGGCATGATAAGACCACATAAATTAATGAAATTTATTCCATCAATATCATTGAAAAATTTTTACAAGAATATATATCATGAAGTTCTGACAAAGAAGGCAATTCCGTCAATATCATTGAAGAATTTTTACAAGAATATATATCATGAAGTCTTAACAAAGAAGGCAATCCCATCAATATCATTGATGAATTTTTACAAGAATATATATATCACGAAGATATAACAAGAGATGCGATTTTACTCGCAATCAAAAACAGATAGTTCGTATTTATAAAATTTTACGAGAATTACATACTTCTTCATATATTGAAGATTTCTCCACAATTTGAATACTTCTTATAATTTTTGAAGAACGTCTCATATTTATTATACTTCTTCAACGGATATTTCATGTTTATCAAATTTTGCGAGGGTTAAATACTTGTTATACTTCTTCATACATTGAATAATTCTTCACGGATCGAATAATTCTTATACTTCTTCATACATTGGATAATTTTTCACGGATTGAATACTTCTAATACTTCTTCAAAGATATTTTATACTTCTTATAATTATTAAGGATATTTCATAAGAATCTATTCTTATATTCAAAGGGAGGATTTCTTATTCACAATCGCAACAAGCTGAAGCTTCGTAAGTTAATTGGGGAAGATATTCTAATAATTCCAACAATATTTGATCATCTGAAGAGCAATAATAGGGGGAAAGGAAATACTAAGCTAAGTCTTTAAGATATATTATTTCTCTCCACATGATCAAGTTATGCGAATAAGGGAAGCACTCAATCAAAGAAAGACCAATTCATCATCGTAAAATTAAGACATTAATACTAGTTAAGCTTCAAAAATAAATTGTTGGTTGATCAAAAGTGCAGGAAAGAAGAAAGTATTGTATGAAAAGAACTAGAACAGATATACAAAAAAGAGTAAAACTATTTTTCGGGTGATTTATTCCCATCAAAATGATCCTGTTTTTCTTCTTCAGAGAGATCATCTTCAACTTCACTATCAGAGATTTCCAGATATGGGGTATCCTCAGGAATTTCTTTAGAAAGGAGCGTATGGTACTTCTTGAGAGGAATTTGATTGTCTTCACAAATCTTGCGAGTCATCTTAGCTCGGAAACGCTTGACATATAAGCTATGGTTGTTCTGGGAAATTAGAAGTTGAGATCTTAAATTAGAAATCTTCTGATTACGACCGGCAAGAATAGTTTCCAGACCATCATTCATCTTCGCATAATTTTCTACAGCAAGGGAAGAAATTAAGGAATTGGTTAGCAAGTTACGAAGGAAAAGTAATCAAAATACTTACCATTATGAAGAATTTATCTTCTAATTGCTTCTTATCATTACGAAGAGAAGAGTTTTCAAGCTTTAGTTGATTATTCTCCTCAAGAAGAGAAGAACTATCAGCTGCGATACTCGCAGATTGTGGATTATCTTCGTGATGGGATGTTAATTCTGCATTATCAATACTTAAATCCTCTACTTTCTGACGAAGTCTTGAATTTTCAACCTCTAACTTTTTACAACGGCTTAAAGTTTTCTTCTCAGCAATGGAATGACGTCTTTCCCAATCAGAAGCAGTTGCGCAGCTGACTCTTCCAACCTAAACAAATAAAAAGGGTTAGAAATTAATGAAATAAGGGAGACAAACAAGGAATAGAAAAGAAACTTACCATACTCCCTAAAGCATATAATGTAGCAGGAGAGACAAATCTTGAAATTCCATTAAGAGAGTTGTTATTGAGTACAGTAGGAACTTTGCAAGCCTTCGCAATAAGCTTACGAGCATTCGCAGTAGGAGAGTTTCCTAATCCACGAGAAGAGTGGAGAAAAGCCTCAGATACTCGAACCATTGCTGAATCAAAAGTTTCCGCGTTATTGTAATCTTCATCTTCATCTTCATCAGCATCATCATCATCATCTCTTTTATCAGAAAGGGTATCCGAATTAGAATTAAAGTCCTTTTCAGGAAATTTATCATCTTCATCACTTTGATCTTCGTCAACATCCTTACTAGAAGAGATCACATTGGAGTAAGCATTGGTTGATAATTTCTTCTTCTTCCTCTTAAAAACAACATCCTCAAGTTTCCTTTTTCCTTTGCGAAGAGCATCATTTTGACTACCAGAAGTTTGGGTATTCTTCGCAGAACGAAGTGTTTTTTGTCTCGCAGTTAACCTTTTGGAAGAAGTAGAGTTCTTATTCTCACTCGCAACAACCTCAGGAAGATCAGGAAGAGCCTACAAATTCAAATAAGGATAAGAAACAGAGGCAACAATATATTGTTTAGAAAGCATATAAGAGTGTTTCTTACCTCATTTGAAAATAAATTGAAGAGTAACAAGAAAATAAGGAGATAGAGATACATACATTTTTATCTTCGTTAGGCCAAGAAAAGACCCAAGGTTGATAGTTACGATCACGAAGGTTCGCAGGAAGATCTACTATTCCAGAAATGTAAGAACCCGATAATGCAAGAGGGTAATTATACCAATCTTTGTAATGAGAACGGCGAGGGGTTCTATTATTTCCCGAGGCATAATCAATATCGTGCATGAGAAGGTCATCAGCTGCAATATTAACTTTACGATGAAGACGAACACCCCAACGTTTATCTTCCTTCTTCGCAGGAATTAATGTATAATTTTTAAAGAAACTCTCAACTGTATAGTCTGCAGCAATAATTTCCATATCTTGAAATCCAGGTTTCCTAAGGTCAACTGAATACAAAGATTTTCCAGTAGCAGCACAAGTTGCTAATTCGACCAGAATGCGAATGCAATCACCAGTCAATTGATAAATGGCACATGAAAAATTGGGGTGGGAAATAATTTCATAGAATAAAGGAAGATTAACATCATAAAGAGGAAAAGGAAGACCTGCGAGGATTTGAACTCGTGAGATTAAAACTTTTTGATCATTCCAAGTAAGATCAGTAAAGAGCTCCATACATAGAGAAGACTTCTTGTCATGACCATCAATTTCAGAAAGAATGAGGTCCCTATCGGCAAGCTCTGCATTAATTTGTTCAATAGTTTTCTTCTTTGGAGCCATTGGATGTAGGATAGAAAATAGAAAGGAAAAGAGATGAAAGAGATAAGAAATCGTAGTAGCAGAAAAAAGGAATAAATTGCAGAGGCAGAAGTGATGAGGAAGATGAATAGGATAAGAGAATAAAAATAAAAACAAAAGATAATATTTATAAAGAAGAGAGAGTTCGATGAAGATAGAAACTCATCAATGCGATTAGACGTGAACGGTTAAAAAGAACGGTTATGAAGAAATGTGTCAAAAATTTAATGAAAAAGGAAAATACATGTTGCGAATGTCATAGGTGGTGATAACTATATTAAATTTTACGAGAATAAAGGTTCTCATGACATTCCTTCTTCGTAGAATTGACATGAGAAGAGGCAAGATGTAGGTACCGAATATCACAAGACATTAGCTTACGAACATCGTAATAAATACAAGAGGAAAGAGCTACAAAACAATGCGATGATAGAGGAAGCACGGGAAAGTATGAAAGATTTACGAAGATAAAATAGTCTTACGAAGATGTGTTGCGATACTTCGCAACACATATACAGCTGTACAAATTTAATTATAAATAGGAGTTCAAATGTAAAATTCAAGAGGTTTTTTTAATAAGTGTTAGAAAATATCTTAGGAAAGAGAATAGAGAAAGTTGTAACTATTCTAGTTCCATTTAGATACTCTTATGTAATCAATTGAGAAGAATTAATAGGAAAAGTGTCATTCATCATCAAGAACTTCTTAAGTTTTACAAATTCTACTGAGGGTGTAGTTGTAGGTTATTCTGCAACTACACCTCCGTCTCAACGCAAAAGTTACATAGCAAGAGTGACATTTTCTGCAAACTCTTACCACTTTTTGTAACCATTTGGCGAACTCTTCACGATGTTTTTGATCTAGCTGTCTATCACTCATACCAAGATATTTATCCTTCAAAAAATTCTGGTGTCGGCTGGACAGTGCAATGATTAATATTATTATATTTATAGAAATTCGGACACAGAATCAAAAACTAAATAAAAAATGAGGTTATTTGGTTAGATCTAGTTATACATACTCAACGTAAGGAGCAAGTTCAGGAAAATTCCGCAATACATGGAAATGCGCTTTATCAAACCGATCCTTATCAACACGAGGAAACTTAGGATTTGACATTGGTTTTCCCCTGAAAGAATAAGAATCTTCACCAGTGTCAGATGTGTTGAGTTTGTATGGTGGAATTTTGACTGTATCATTCATGCTTTGTTGGTGCTCACTGATAACCTCAATTGTATCTTCCGCAAGGTTCCCTTCAGCAATGCTTCCTCCAGGTATGTTTCTGTTTCGCACATGCCCTTTAATGACCTTCATGCACCTTTCGAACGGATACATCCATCAAAAGAATACAAGAATACAAATTTGTACTTCCCTGGTAAGATGCACAGTTAAATAAACCATGATGTCGATAAAGGATGGAGGAAAGTATTTATCGAGCAACCACAACGTCACAACGAGATCCGACTACAATTTTTCTAGCTCTGCCACCTTGATTTCTTTGCTAGATATTGCCCTGGAAAAAAAAAACCTGATAATAGCATATCTTGTTGGCTGCGGCATAATTGATTTAATCTCAATGGGCAAAAAATGATGCATTAGCATGTGATAATCATGCGATTTTAGTCCGATAAGCTTTCGATCTTTTCAATTCACCAGGGTTGAAAAGTTTAAACAATACCCTTGTGGAACCTTTATCTCGGATAATATTGCACATAACTTGTCCTTTTCATCCGCGCTTAATGAGTGACATGCTGCCTTTAGTATATATCCCCATTTGCCATTTTCCCAAGGTTGTAACTCGTCTCTAAAACCCATCTCCTTTAGGTCCATTCGAGCAGCAAGGTGGTCTTTCAACTTAAATTCATTGTTCAACAATGTTCCAACGATACTCTCGCATACATTCTTTTCGACGTGCATGAAATCTATGCAATGGTAGACAACATGATACCGCCAGTAGGGGAGGAGCCTGAACCATATATTGAACTTTTTCCAGTAGCGCCTTTCGGTCTCCTTCTCCTTCCCCTTTTTTGGGTCGATTGTATTTTCGATTCTCTTCATCTTTTCACCTCTTCTAGGGTTATCCTGCACGAATTCCATCATAATATTCTTCCGTCCCTTTCCCCATTTATTCTTTATAAACTTTAGCTCATTGTATATTTGTGACGGGGTCATAAGTTCCAGAGACTTTTCAGTTTTATCTTTTCCGTTGAACCCAATCTGACGTCTGAATGAATGATTGTATGGTAGGTATCTTCTATGCCAGGTATAAACCTCTTTTCTACAATGTTTTAGCCTGACATAGTAAGTATTTCTCCCATACACCTTACAGGCATATCTTCCCTGGTAGGGGCAGCCACACAGTGTACCGAGAGCAGGGTAATCATTTATTGTCCATAAAACAACCGCACATAGAGTAAACATCTCCTATTTAAGTGCATCAAAACATTGGACTCCCTCAAACAATTCCTTGAGATCCTCGACAAACGGTTGTAACATAACATCAATGTCCTTACAAGGCCCCACATCGATAATTAATGAGAGCATGGTGAACTTTCTCTTCATACACAACTCTGGCGGAAGTTTATAAATCACTGTCAGAATTGGCCACACACTGTGCTGTTTTTGCATGCCTTTGTTTACGTCAACCCCGTCAGCCGAAATGCCTAGCCACAGATTTCGAGGATCATCACGAATTACAGTATATATTTCCACTATATTTTTCCATGCTGGTGAGTCCGCCGGATGCCGTAAAACACCCTCTTCTTTCTTTCTGGTGTCGTGCCACAATAAATATTCAACAATTCTCTTTGATTGAAACAACCGTTTCAGTCTTGGGATAATTGGGAAATACCACAAGAATTTTGCCAGAATTTTTTCATAAACCTCGTGGGTGGTGTCTTCAACTTTCCATCTTGATTCCCCACAGGTGGGATACTTGATGTGATCCTTGTAATTCTTCCTATAGAGAATGCAGTCATTGATGCATACATGTATCTTTTCGTAACCTGAACCCAAATCTCTCATCACCTTCTTAGTTTCATATGTACTTTTCATCATCTCATTTCCTGGAGGGAGCATGGATTTTAACAGAGGTAGAAGTTCATTAAATAACTTGTCGGAAGCTCCGTGCTTGATCTTTAGGTTAAATAGTTCACACATTGCATATATCTTTGTAAAATCGGCACATCCTTCGTATAGAAGTTTCCCAGCATCTTCGAGTATCCGTTGCATCTTCTCAGAATCCTTTGAAAAGCTATCTCCTAATAAAGCACTAACCATTTTTATAGTCTCTGCAGCATGTGTTGGTTCATCAGAGTGCGAACCATTGCTGCCATTACCATCCAGAAGTGTCCACCATGATGACTCATCTCCTTCTCTGTACTTAGTCCATACCTCATAATTTTGAATAAACCCAGAAGAATATAAATGAAAATTAACTTTACTTGCCTTGCCTTGTGCGTATAGAGGTTGAGACATTTCATACATGGACATAGAAACTTAACTTTTCCCTTGTCGTATGGTTTCCGTTTCCCATTCGTAATATCCTGTTGGTATGTATGCGTAGCAAACTTTATAAATGCATTGACTCCGTCTTGATAACGCGGTTCGGTTCTATCGGTATACATCCAAGATTTATCCATTACTCTAGAATCCATTATAAATTCTCATATACCTGGACGGAGAAAAAACTTGTGAACATCTTGTGAAAATGCTATTGTGGTCCGAATAAAACTATGAAATATCATTGCAAAGTGTAATACGTACACAAAGACTAATCACAAATCACAATGTGAGTTCAGTTATCATATATGAATCATACAAATAATCAGAGGTTAGCTACCTACATACAGTTGCATATGAAGAAAATATTGACCCTATTATGACCATTAGAGTTACAATCTCAGTTAACAAAGCAGTACTGAAAAGAATTACTTACACGGTCGATCTGATTATGCCGCAAAGCAAAACTAACATGGGAATATATGGTTTATCCAGAGATGAATTAGATGATCAAAGTAAACCACTTGTTTCGTTTTCTAGGGGGAGGTTAGAAAATTTAAGAGTAGAAACATGAAATGATTTAAGACGAGAGAGATGAACACAAAGGGTAAATGGAAATTTGGCAATATTTTTCCTAATAAATAATTTCATAATATTTAAGTGTATATTGTAAATAATTTGGTAAAACAGGAAGGTAAAGATCCTTCAATTTGCATGCTGCACGTTCTATGTTAAGAATTTTCTCAGTCAAATCTTGTTATCCTGCTGCATAATTTTCTTCTTTGACGGCTCTAAAAGACCAGAGTGCAATGCGACTAATATTCATTCCACCCGAATTCAGAAAATAAATCAAAATGATAGCTAAAAAGTGGAGTACATGTTGCTACATTTGTTATAACGGTACTAAAGTAAAAAACTAACTTTGTAAAAAATGGAGAACGTGTTGGTACAGTTGAAAATAAAATCGTAAGAACTGGAAAAAGCTATGGACCTAATTAGAATTAAGTGAATTAAAACACATTATTCTAATTGTGTGTTCTGTCCAATTAGAATTAATATCTAAATCAAAGCTTGATTCACCCAATTAACATAATAGGTTTGATCATTGATGGATTTCATTAAAGTCTCACAATTTGATTCATAGATAACATAATTAAAGTTCTTAGAGGGTGCCAGAGTAATAGCTGCCAGCATAGCCTTACATTCCATCTCCTCAGCTTCAACTCCTATCTTCATTCCTCCATTGAAGCATTGTCCTTGCACCCGAAAGAAGCTACCTGCACAATTCCTCATTATTAGCCATATTCCACCTTGTAATGAATCTGTCTTAAAGAAGCATGTAGAAGAAACAAGATTAGTTCCAGGAGATACAAGTTTATTAATGCCATCTATTGACATTGTCCTATTTAGAGTTATGTACTGAAAAATCTTTGAACATCAAATAATCCAAACTGATGCTTAAATTTTTTTTGTCCAAACTGAAACCATTAGCAATTTATTAATCTCATGTCTAGTAATTCCTGCACTAAAGGTAATATTGATATTTAAAAACAACCAAATAGATCTAGCATAACCACATTCAAGGAATAGGAGATTACTGGATTCCACATGACGATTGCACAAACTGCAATGCAGTGAAGTAAACGATTACAATGCCAAATAAGAGTATGAAGTCCGATTCACCCACCATTGAGTTCTGGTGAAACTCCTCAGCTGGTGGTACTCCGAAAATATGAATACTATGAAGTAAACGATTTCATCAAATATGAATGCTTCCCCATTTTCCTCTAAGTAGCGCGCTTTCACGGCTTCGTGCTACAAAAACAACACACAAACTTATTTGGTTACATATAAGTTGAAAAAAGTATTGTGCCGAATAAACCATAAAGATACGTACAAGTTGTAGAGGGGACAAGCTATGGTGGCTTGCGTGTAATATTCGGTGTTTGATTTTAAAAACCAAGCTACCGCATCTAGGATATGTTGTGCCTATCCTTGATTTTTTGAACACTTCTTCTTTTCGGGTTCCCATAATCTTGGCTAAATTTGCTATGTATATTCGCCCAATAGGTCTCGGTAGAGCAGCGATCTAGAACTCGACTTTCGACTACCCATGCTTTGGTGATTTCCAAATCTTCTGCTGAGTCAAACGATGTCATTTGTTGTATGTGGAGGTAGGGAATGAGTAGGTTCTCTAATAGGATACAAGTGGAGTGTATGTACGTTGCTGGTAGGTTCTCTAATAGGATACAAGTGGAGTGTATGTGCGTTGCTGGTCGAACACCGAGTTTCAAATATGTATTTTTCCCTGTTAAACCAGTTGCTTAGCATGATAGAACACCGTTGCGAAGTGAAGAAAAAAAAATCGAGAGAATACAACAACAGATTCTCCTTTTTGGCTCTATAACAATGCCGGCTTAATCTACTGTAGTTGCAGAATATCCTACAACTACACCCTCAGTAGAATTGGTAAAACTTAAGAAGTTTATGATGATGAATAACAACTTTCTTATTAATGCTCTCAATTGATTACAAGAAATATCTAAATGGAACTAGAATAGTTACAACTTTCTCTATTCTCTTTCCCAAAATATTTTCTCACACTCACCAAAAGAACCCCCCTGAATTTTACATTTGAACTACTATTTATAGGGAAATCTATACAACTGTATATAAGCTGCGAAGTATCGCAACTGATATTCGCAACAATATTTCATGTTCGCAAATGCTTCACACTTCTTCCGTGTTTCTTCTATTATCGCATTATCTTGCGATATTTTCCTTTTATGTTCGTAAACTAATATCTTGCGATATTCGGTACCTACATCTACAATGCAACTTTTACTCCTTACAGAAACAGAAGCTAATTCCTAATTCCATAAAAAAACCACTAGTAACAAAATTTAACTCAACCTAAACCAGATTCCACAATTTCCGTCACAAAATTAATACTGTCTAACAAAAATCAATAAGGAAATCATAAGGAAACGTGATCATCCATGTGAACCCAAACTCAAAATTATAATCTTATTATTAGAATTTATCAGAGAATGCTCTAGATGAACTCTCTCTAAATTGGTTTATGATCATAAAAAAATGAAAGACCTGAATAAAACAAAAGAAACCCTAACAATATCGATGTGCTTTCACAATTTCCATCACAGATAAGATATAGAATCCCAGCCAAGATCATAAAAAACTCCTAAAATTGACAGAACCCTAGGTTTACATAATATAGTAGAAAACGGTTTTAGTTTTAGGAAATGTATATACCTGAAACCCTAGAGATAGTGATTTCAAATTAAGAAAAACCCATCCCCCATTCATGAAATTAAACAAGTAAGTTCGAATTTAATCTGATAAGAGAAGTGTATAATTTTTTTCTTCTATTTCCTTACCTAGGGTTTCTCTATTTCGCCTCTTCCAGTCTTTCTGCCGCGCAAGTAAGAGAATGAAATAACTTTTTTATTTCTTTTCTCTCTAGTTATTAAAGAACCACCAATTCGGGGATATCCAATCTAATTGGGGGATATAGCTACAAGACAAAACCGGTGTCCCAATAGCAATTCTGGGTGACCCCCTATCCAATTTTTATTAATTCCTAATATAGCCCTCACTAATCCTAATTAGTATTTAATTATAATTAGTAAAAATGTTAAGTATTTGTTATAAGATTAGTTTGTGTTTTTATTTGAATTTGGGTGAGTGAGGTGAGATTAGAAGGAGGGGAAAAAATTTTGGGAGGGAATTTTTTTGGTGAAAATGGAGGATGATTATGAAGAGAGAATTGATGTTGCTGAATCTTTAGCTCAACTACAACAAGGATCATATCTTGAATCTTCTGTTGATGACAACAACTCATAATTGCAAGTTTTTGTGGAACCAACACCCTTGAATTGATGATTTTTATCAGCAGGGAGAGTTGTTTGAAGAACCTGCACAAGAAAGTAAACTTGCACAACATACAAGCATCCCCAACACATAGGTAAAGCTGCTTAGAGGTTGAAAATTTGATTTTTTTCTTTGAAGTCGCCATTTTTTCAGTTGAAAAACCTATGTACCGGCATAGAAGAAGTATGAATACAATGCCAGAACTTTCAATACCGGCATAGTGTTCATAGAACGACAATGCCGGCAGCCCAATATCCCCTATTTTGAAACCAAAACCGGCATAGTTTTCAACCAAAAACTGTGCCGGTACTGCATGAAAAACATACAGGAAGAAGTGCCTTCTAAAGTTAAATATCGGCATAGAAAAATTAATTAAAAAGAATGCCGGAACTGCAAGTCTTGTTAGAAATAAAAATAAAAAATCACCGGAAGTGATGAAGACCATGCCGGGAAATGGTGTCGGCATGCTTGGTAACTAACATTCAATGCCGTAACTAAGTGCCGTCATGCTCGATAGAAATCTATCAATGCCGGTACTCAAGTGAATTTTTTTTTCAAGTTTCTGGATACTTTACATCATGTGCCGGCATAGAAATTCAAGCAACATACAATGCCGGTAGCAGTACCGGCATGCTCGAGAATTAAATGACTGTGCCGGCAGTGGATTGAAAACCAGGAAAAAAAAACAAAACGGACTGAAATTCAATTTTTCTATGAGACGTTGTCTCGCACTCTAAATTATATGCCGGTATTGATAACAAATTCCAAGGGTTTTCCTGTGTACTTAAAGTGTACTACCGGCATACACGAATAAATTCAAATCAATGTCGTGACATACTACTGGCATTGAAGTCAACCTAAAATCAATGCCGGACAAAACATTCATTTTCAGGTAATTATGTAACTTAATACCGGCATAGAATTCATACCTAAAATCATTGCCATAAATATCTATCGGCGTTGTCTTCAACCTAAATTCCATGCCGTTACTTGGTACCGACATTGTATTCATACAAATGTCAATGTCGGAACTCACTGAAACTCAGCTGTTTGAGTTAGGGTTCGCGATTCTAAGCTAAACCCACTGTTGTAAACTAGTTCAAAATCACTAACCTTCTCACATAAGCCATGTTTGCGAGAGGTTGGTTTTCCGAGTTCTCCTCTTCTTCTTCTTTGACAATCCGATTGATTATTTCTTGTTGTTTGTATTGAACAATCGATTTTGAATTCGATTTGGCTTTTGATTTCTTTCGAGGAGGCATGATTAAATGGATGAAGAAGAAGATTGAAAAAAAAATCAAAAACCTAAACCTAGGTGACTTCCGGAACTGATTTAGAAGAAATGGGGGATATATGAAATTGGTTTTTGACTTTAATGTTTTAGGAGAAAGGGTATAACAGTCTTTTCATAAAGTTTTTTAATTAACCAAAGGGTATTTTGGTATTTTCATACCAAATGGTCACCCCTTAGCAGAAACCATGGGTTGGGGGAAGTAATCAATATCCCCCAATTGGGGGTTCTTATTAAAGCTACTTTAATTAACCAAAATGCCATTTTACCTAGGTTTATCACGTCATTATGACATAGTGAGCTAGACTAGGGAACGTGTTCGATTAAGTCTTTATCTTGGAAACATGCATGACCCTCCAAGAATTTATAGTTCATGATAGAGTAGTTTATTAGGGGATTAACAGGGAAACCAAAGAGTTAGAGAGAGAGCAAATAATTTCGGAGAGAAATTTGTAGAGGGAGACTACTGTTTACTGAATTTTTCTAAATCAAATCAATCAAAATGGATGGTGATGATGATCAACACAGATGAAAGGGTAAATCCCTCATGACTGGAGAGCAACTATTGAAAGAGTTGGAAGAGAAATAAAAACGAGAAAGGTTGTCAGCCACTATGCAGATGACCAAGGATGATATGGATAAGGTACAAAAGAGAGTAAGTGACATGTTATGTGATATTGAAATCCAACCTCTCTGGGAAGATATGCATGACTTAATGGATGAAAATAAAGCAGAAGAGAAACCAGTTGAAAAATCGGTAGAGAAACCGGTACAGATTTTGCAAAAAAAATGTCATCATGATTTTTTCATAGATGAAGAAGAGGAGGAAAAATTATGGGAAGTGCAGGGTAAAAATATGAGGTTGGATAAAATGGAAGTAATGAAGAAAGAATCTGGGACGTATGACAGTGATGCAAATTCTTCCGAAGATGAAGAGCCTGGTGTTTTTGTTGTTCATCGAAGTGATACACATATCGTTTCTGTCCTACAAGAGATAATTAAGGAATTTTTCCAAGATGAGAGATTTGGGATTAATGATTAATTGTTGGACCAAAAGACCGATTCTGAAGCGGACGATACAGATGAAGACGAGAAGGAAGAGGAAGAGGGGTTTGATGAGGAAGAGGGGTCTGATGATGAGGAAGAGGAGTCTGATGAGGAGAAAGAGGAGTCTGATGAGGAGGAAGATGAATCTGATGATTCTGATTCCGAGTGATGGGTATGACAATGAGTAAGCCTTATCGACATTTGAAATCTTTTGTAGAGAGATGATGGATTTTTGGGTAAGTGCTCGAATGGAAATGATGACATAATGTTAAAAAATGGTTAAGAGATAGATATTATCATCAAAGTACATAGAAGAATTAAAATGGAGAGGGGTCTAATACAAATGGTAAGTCACTGAATCATGTGTTTCTTTTTTGGTTCTGGCAATGGAGACTGAAAATGCAGGGTAATGTTATGTTTATTTTGCTTTTTTCATTTTCTTTTTGGTATTTGGACATTTTGTGGGTAAGATGGTGAAATATTTGTAAATGGGTATGTTTTAGTTTATGAACATGTAAGTGGATATGAAAGGATAGTGTTGCTGCTAAATGTTGCTCAAGACTGAATGAACAGAACAGTTGTAACTCTTTTATATGCAATATGATGAAGTCAGCTTATTTATATTATCCAACGATAGTGTGTCGATAATGTTGGAGATGCAGGATGTATTCCAGAAACTAAAACTACAATCAAAGAACTGGAACATGTACAAGACTAAAATGTATAGAAAACAAATTCATACTGAAAACAAGTCACTTTAGTGTTTCTCTATGCATTCTAATTCACTTGGTAGAGAGGCATATACACACCTAGTCTTAATCTACAATCTGGCAAAGGGAAAAATTACGAACATCCATATGTGTTTGATCTTTATATATTTTGTCAAATACATGAGTAACAAAAATTGGCTTGCGTTGGTTGCGTATATTCGACTTGCACATAACTGACATGAACACTACTTGGTGGAGCCTTATGCACACCTAATTTGATTCTACAATCTAACAGTAAATACAAATCACAAAGACTCCTGAGATGATGCTTCTCAAAACAGAATACAAGCTTTATTAACCAATGCTGACATCCTACAACCAAATATTATGTCTGAGTTTAAGATCATCTGTCAACTGACATATAAAACTACTTGGTGGAGGCATAATGCCTGTCAACAGGTGCTAGCTCTATGAAAAACGCGTAAACCCTGGTAAACCGTGCATGATCAACAAGTGTTGGTGTCTATGAATTTTTCAAAAAAACAATTATGATTATAGTAGTAATGTAATAAGAAAAATTGCGTCTGAAATTCAATAAGGAATGAGTATTTTGTTAAATAAGGAAGGTAAAATTTTAATTTTAACAAGTGTACTATCTCATTGACATGAATGCTTAACGTGTCAAGATATTTAGAGATATCTTTAGGGATACGGCAAGATTATATACGTCTAATTAGAACTGACAATCAGTAGTCTAATCCTATAATCCTAAATGCAATATTTTTCTGCTCGGTCTCGGAAAATCCGCAAAATCGTACTTTCCATATATCACTATGATTTTCATTTGTTATATTCATGGTAAACATAACCCACCCACTATATTTAGATTTGCATACTAGATATGTATAGAAAAAAAAACACTATATTTAGCTAGATTTGGATCCTAGAAATAAGAAATTAGATACCTAGTTCATAAGTAAAACAAATAAGGAATTGAGAGGATGAGTTCGAGGATGAGTTCTAATGAGAAATGTGTTGGTCCTACCAATGGTCTTATTAATAATGATCCTCCTCCTCCAAAGGGCTTTGGTTCATGGGATGACTTTGTGGAAAGCATTGGTGATATACTAGAAGATTTTGTCGATGAAGAATGGGAACTAGTTCATAATAAGAAAATGATCCATGTTGAAAATGATCCTCCTCCTAAGGGTTTTGCTTCTTGGGATGCATTTGAGAAAAGCTATGGTGAACATTTGGATAATGATTACAATGAATAATAACTGGGGAAGCCACCAAGACAAACAAATTTATGGCTGAGCACTCGGCATTGACTAAATTCAAGTTTTTTACATTATTTTTAGTATGCTAATTTTATTAATGTGTAAGCACAATTATGTAGTAGTCCTAGGCCTACTGTTCAATTGTGCTGTCAATTCTGATTATTATTTTTTCGGTGAAGTTTGTCAGATTTGGCATTGCAATTTATGAAAAATTTGGCTATTTTTTCCAACTCTGATACAAGACACAATATACAGTCCCTATCATATTCATGATCCTATAACTTTAACAGCAAAGCCACAACAAAATCATGGTTAACCATAACATCCAAATCTCTACACCAAGCCCCATTAAACACATTACTCGTTCATTTTGTTTTGTCAAAATATTGATACTCCAACAGATGAACAATGGACAGAAATTAAATAACATATGCACTTGGAATCTAACGAAAATATTGCATCCGTAAATATTAAACATTCACAAAAACTATACTTCCAAGCAACTTTACAAACAGACTAATTAAACATCAAAAAAATAATAATAAGATTACACAAATAACAAAAAAAACTAAGAAAGACATATATATATAACTAAACAAAAGATGATGGATCAAGATATGATTGAATACCATTCTTGCATAGCAGAACCATGAAAACAAAGGACTAGATCAGTCAGAATCCCCTTCTTCTTCACTGTTGCTGTCGATAATCGTAACCACATCTTTGTATGGCCAATCATCATCGTCATCATCAATATCATCATCTTCATCTTCATCCTCAAGCGCTGGCCCAAACCAAAATAAGTGTTCTGGATCATCATCATCATACTCATCATCCTCTTCATCGTCCTCCTATTCTTTATCGTCAACAGCATCATAATCATCAATATCTCCAAAACAAGGAACAACCTCGCAACCAAAATAACCAACAATCTCTTTGTCTTCATCAAGAAGAAGAAATCGGAAGGAAGTTACTAGAAGAGCAGTCATTTTGTCTGGTTTGATACTAAAACTTTCAGTTTTTGATACTGAAATCCTAGAATTTAGAGAGAGAATTGGAAAAGAAAACGAGGTATTGTCCAACCTCCCTTCCTTGCTCGTGTTTTATACCGTGACACACGTTTTCACTTTAGCTCTAGCTTAGCCACGTGCAAACTTGGCTAGTGAACAAGTATGCGGCTTTGGAAAATAAATAAAAAGTAATATAAAAAAATATTGGATGGAAAATTAACATCAAGGAATTTATCTGGCTGGAGATACTCCCAGTAAATTTATATTTGGACGATAAATAATTGCTAAAAATCATGACATCGAAATATAAATTGGTTTGCAAGCTCGTCCAAGAGTGACATCGGTAAAAATGGAAAATTACCATTAAGAAATTTGTCTCGGTGGAAATACTCCCAGGAAACTTAGATTTGGATGAAAAATTCTTGCTAAGACCATGACATGGAAATAAATAAAAATTGGTTTAAAAGCTTGTCCAAGAGTGACATCGGTAAAAATGGAAAATTACCATTAAACAATTTGTCTCGGTGGAAATACTCCCCGGAAACTTAGATTTGGACGAAAAATTCTTGCTAAGATTCTGACATCGAAATAAATAATAATTGGTTTATAAGCTCCTCCAAGAGTGACGTCGAGTCTTGTCAACGAAGCCAATCATAGTCGTTCATGAATTCATAATGCTAACCAATCAAATAAACTAGTTTAACCTAATAACCTAACATCCCCAAACATCCTAGCCAATATTATCGGCTGATCGGTCCGATACGACCAATAATGCGATATTATCGGATATTCATATGTATCGCTGATATATCATGTTTTGTCCATATTAAAGGCAAAAACATGATAAAATCCTATATTGTCGACCAGTATTTTAAAAAATAAATAATGATCTCGGTTCTTTTAATACAAATTTAATTGTAAAAGCTAGCTAGAATTGCTTCTAAGAATATGAATTGGGATTTTAATCAAAACAAATTGCACCAAAAAGCATTTATGATCTTCCAAGGCACTAGCTAGTACTATATATTAATCATTTATTATTTTATTTTTTAAGAATATGTGAATTGGGAGTAAAATAGTGCAATGTAGTTGACTCAGTAGTAAAGAAAAGATACTACTATATCCAAGGTACTAGTAACAAAGGAAATAGCTAGTACAATAATAAATACTTCAGTTTGCAGTGGTATTTTTTGATCTTTGATCATTTCTACTTTAACAATTTGTGTAGAATATTATAGTGGGACCCTGTCCTAAATACCAACCGCATCACTAAATACTAGGAGTATATATATGGAACATTCCTATGATTTATTTTTGGATTTAAGGGTACATTCCTATGGTAGTTGTACTTTAGGACTTATTGTTATGTGTGACTAAAAGAAAAGTATGAGTCAATATCGTATACCCCACAAGATCTGATAAATTTTGGTCTTATCAAAAAAAGTAAAAAGTTGGTATAGCCTTCTCACACTTTTTTTTTTTTTTTTAATTTACCTTTTTTGGTAACAAGATATAAAGCAGAGAAAGAAAATAACCTAACTATATGCTTCTCAATCCTTTGACTACCTAAGTAGATTTTGTCAATCATCATTACACCTCAATTTCTCATATTTTACTTCCACTAATATACGCAATCACAATGAGTCCCTTATTTTTTGTGAGCATGCAAAATAAGAAGATCTAGGTAGCTGTTACGGTCCTGCAATAAATGGGCATGTGACAGTAGCCATAATGATTATCTTATGCGGCCTTGTCGGGTACATGCAAAAGAAAAGATAGATGTATTCGGTAATCCTCTTCTTCTGTTTTGCCAAATAATATAGAGAAGATTATTTTTTGTTTCTAAAATGTCTGTCACATTGGGTTGGCTTGACCCAAATTTGGAATTGGTGCCAAGATCCCTTATGGTCCAGTTTTTCCATAAATTAATGTTATATTTCTTCCATTTTGGTTATGCCTAAATTAAAATTAAAATTAAAATCCGATAATTGTCATGAAACTAAAAATTGGTTTAGAAGCATATTCCCAACGAGTGACATCGGTAAAAATTGAAAATTACCACAATCAATTTATCTTGGTGGAGATATTCCCCGTAAACTTAGATTTGGATGATAAATACTTGCTAAGCTCGTGACATCGAAATATAAATTGGTTTACAAGCTCGTCCATGAGTAACATCGGTAAAAAATGGAAAATTACCATCAATCAATTTATCTTGGTGGAAATACTCTCGGAAACTTAGATTTGGATGAACTATACTCTCTAAGATCGTGACATCGAAATAAAATTTGGTTTAAATGAATAAGCCATGTCCAAGAGTGACATTGGTAAAAAACTTGGATATCGAGTCTTGTCGATGAAGCCAATCATAGTCGTTCATGAATTCATAATTCCGACCAATCAAATAAACTAGTTTCACCTGATAACCTAACATCCCCAAACATCCTTGCCAATATTATCGGTATATCGGTCTGATGCGACCAATAATGCGATATTATCGGATATTCATATATATGTATCACTGATATTTCATGTTTCGTCCAGATTAAAGGCACAAACATAATACAATCCTATATTACTGGCCAGTATTTTTAAAAAAATAAATATTGATCTCGTTGCTTTTAATACAAATTTAATTGTAAGAGCTAGCTAGAATTGCTTCTAAGATTATGAATTGGGATTTTAATCAAATAAAAAATTGCCTAAAAAAACATTTATGATCTTTCAAGGCACTAGCTAGTATTATATTAATAATTTATTATTTTGCTTCTAAGAATATGTGAACTGTGAGTAAAATAGTGTACTGCAGTTGACTCAGTAGTAAAGAATAGATAGTACTCTATCCAAGTCACTAGTAACAAAGGAATTAGCTAGTACTCCAGTTTGCAGTGGTATTTTTTTATCTTTGATCTTTTCTACTTTAACAATCTGTGTAGAATATTCTAGTGGGACCCTGTCATAAATACCATCCCCATCACTAAATACTAGGAGTATATATATGGAACATTCCTATGATTGATTTTTGGATTTTAGGGGTTACATTCATATGGTAGTTGTACTTTGGGACTTCTTGTTATGTGTGACTGAAAGAGAAGTATTATAACAAGAGCTTGTATTGTATACACAAGATCTGATAACTTTTGGCCTTATCAAGATAACTTTTGGTCTTATCAAAAACAATAAAAAGTTGGTATAGCCTTCTCACACTTATTTTTTAATTTACTTTTTTTGGTACCAAGATATAAAAAAGAGAAAGAAAATGTAGTTGCAGGAAATCCTACAACACATCCCTCACATGAATTCATAACAATCAACACATTTTTTAAGATCAATAACTACACTTTTTATTAATTGAATCTAGAAATTTTACCAAAAGGAAATGAAATCAAGAATACAACACTATTTCGGACTTTCTCTCTCCTCAAAACTTTCTTAACACTCCAAAAATTATCTCCCCCCACCTTATGGTTATTCATCTCTTTATATAGGGTATTCCATAGTGGATGATAGCTAAGTTGACCTTTATTTTCGGATCTGACTTGCGGTATCTCGCAAGCTTACAAATGCTAAAATTCGCAAACATCCTAAATTTCGCAAGATCATCACACTTTTCTCATGTTTACGCTGTCATCATCTGTTATGTCATTTCTGAAATTACTCTGCGACGTCTTCACAGTGTTGTTGATGAAGATTTCGCCAGTGTGTTATTGTTACGATATTCTGATCCTACATCTTGCCTCTTCTCATGTCTTCTCTGCGAAGGGGAGAATGTCATGAGAATTTGTACTTCAGAATGCCGCAGTTGTTCGTTCATCTTTCTATATTTTTCTCCCGACAAGATTCCGTGAATTAAGTATAACCGCCTACATGTGTCGAATACGCCTCTACTCATCGGCACGTTCATTGTTATCCAGTCACCATTTTTTTGTCTATTTACGAAGAGATCTAGTAGAGAGATAATTTTCTTCTTTTACTTCTCCGTAAATTCCTCATCATCTGCAACTTTCTTCCATTGAAGATTCATCTGCTACTGCTTTCATGGAATCATCAAGGTAAACATTCTTCTGATTTTGTTGAAACCGATCTTGTTTATTGAAATTATCTTATCTGATTTTATTCAACTCTATGTAATTCCCATACTGTTTCTGTTTCAGCAAAATCACCTCTAATATCAATTTTTTCAGTCCAAAACCCTAATGCTCCTCAAGATTCACAGCCCAAAGTCGCTGCTGTAGATGGTGGATTTTCAACAAGGGATAAAATCGTAAACTCATGATTATAGGGCCTTTGGTCCGGCAGATCGCACATGAGTATTGAGACACGGGTCTCTCATCGAATTCTCAACGGAGAGTACTTTCTCTCAGAGTACATGTAGATATGCAGTCAACGCCTAGACAACGGAATAATCTCATGAATACTGAATACTTTCAGTCATTTCTATATAGTATCACGGGATGGACGGCTCTACGGAGCAACATCGTCTTCAGGAACAAACAACGAGTTTAACCTGACTATATAAAGGATATGGCTTACCGAAAAGTCATGTCAGGATAATTAATGCTCATATCGTAGTCAGTTTATTCTGCTACGCATAGACCCATGAGGTTAATTATCCCTTCATTGCTCTGGTTCCATGGTCGAATCAATGACGATCCTATGGAATGGCAATAAGATTGCTCCTATTCCATGGTCGAATCAACGACGATCCCATGGAATGGCAATAAGATTGCTCCTATTCCATGGTCGAATCAAGGACGATCCCATGGAATAGCAATAAGATTACTCCTATTCCATGGTCGAATCAACGACGATCCCATGGAATGGCAATATCATTGCTCCGATTCCATGGTCGAATCAACGACGATCCCATGGAATGGCAATAAGATTGCTCCGATTCCATTGTCGAATCAACGATGATCCCATGGAATGGCAATATCATTGCTCTGATTCCATGGTCGAATCAACGATGATCCCATGGAATGGCAATATCATTGCTCCGATTCCATGGTCGAATCAACGATGATCCCATGGAATGGCAATATCATTGCTCATATTCCATGGTCGAATCAATGACGATCCCATGGAATGGTAATGATCACCTCATCGTTCTGAGTTCATAGTCGAATCTTCAGCTGATCCTATGAATTAACAGTAATCATCTATCCATTTTATTACTCGTTTCATGAATTATTCTCCATCAAATTTCATGAATTGGTAATAAATAATTAACGGGCGTCTGAGCTACCTCTAAGTAAGCCCAGATTTAAATGGTGAAAGTGTACTCAACGATGATGCACCGACGGTCACCGTACGAATAAGTATTTCAAAATACAACGAAACGATGAACCTATGCAAGATAGGGAAGAAAATAATAAATAATTAAAAGTATTTGACCAAGGTGCTGGGACACTGACACACGATCAACTCATCGTATCGTGGTCAGTCCCACGCCAATTCTATATTTTTAATATACTTTTATTATAAAAATTCTCTTGATTGATCAAATCTCCTTCTTGAGGAAATTCCTCAGATTCGTGGTACTTCCACAAGTCCGTCAAAAATAATATAAAATTAGGAAAGTGTTTGGGACGTGACCGTTGGCCGATCGGCCATGCCTTGGTCCCAGCCGTCCCACACCTCACGATCCTTATTATTTTATTATTATTTTTCTCTAAAAATTACCTAATTTCATGTATTTTTATCACATGATTTTATCAAACATGATAAATTTAGGAAAAATATGATGGGACCAGCCCCTTGAATTCTTCCTGAATTTTACTCTCGGGCTGTTTTCACCGCCCGAACGAGATTAAAACCTAAATATTCCCGCGTTGGGAGATAGGGAATTCTTTTCCGTACATAATGGAGGGGCGGACCATCAAAATCCGAGTCCGTATGAGAATTCTACATCGATTTTACTAAAGGGCCCTAATTAGGGTTTTAACCTAGCCGGTCCCATGTGTCAATTGTTTTATTATTATTTGGTATTTTGTTTCATGATTTCATGAAAAAACTCCTTAATTTCATGGTATTTTTCCTCAAAATTCCTTTAAATCATCAAAAATAATAATAAAATAAAATAAATTATGAAAACTTGTGGGACCGGGCCTTGGCCAACTTCTAAGTCGACTTAAGTAACACAGCTACTAAAATGAATCACCACCACTTAAACCTGAACTACACAGTCCATTATCAACTTCATAAATCCACTTCAATCCACCACACCACCTCAATCTGAACCCATTCCTTGTAATATAATCACAACCCCAGCTTTACAACTACAGCTTCATTTACTATCCCATTGGCACTATTCTCTCAGCCATAGATTACCACTTCAGTTCCAATTACACTTCATACATCTCTGCCACACTCTGCATCTGCACATTCAGTTCCATGTAGATTCAAACAATCCATCTTGTCAAACTCAGTTCTATTACTAACTCCAATTCCCTTATCCAGCAACAACCAACCCATTACACAAACAATACCACCAACACCATTTCCTTGCACTCACTACAACCAACACATCTCCATTCCATATTCACTAAATTCTGAGCTTCATAAGCATTACCAGTTCAACAAAAGACCACAATCCCCTTCCATGCACTCATAAACATCACCAATAGCTACAACAAATACCACTATGGAACTCCACTCCATTTGCAACAATAATTCATCTCCAATTCTAAACACATTCAAATCTTTAACTCCATACACTCCTTGCAATAACATTATGTGACCACCGCCAATAATTCAAATCTATACCCATTCATTCTTTTCATCCTCTATGATTCAATAACATCAGTTCATCAAAAACAAACCTAAACAATTCATATCCCATGAATATCAAACACACTGCCATTCCAATCCATCACTACTTACAATTTAACTTGACTAACAACAATCTCAGAACTCTGTTCAAACTATCTTTCAAAATTTGACTGCACATCTTTTTAATTGTAACTCAATTCAGTTTAAGAAGAAAATATTACCTTAGGTGAAATCCAAATCTCATACGGCTAGATGGTCTTCTCTGCTAATTCAGTTCAATTCCAATCAGCTCTGGATACCCCTCTCTTATTTTTACAATCACTATAAGTTCCATCAGTTTGAGCCTGAAACCCTAATTCGTTGAAGCTTCACAGAAAAACTCCATATCATAATTTTAACTTCAACAATAACTCTAATTCGTTTAATACTTCAATACCCATCTCTAATCACCTTTCTAAAACATCGAATTCATCTTCTAACTCATCTTTAATCGAATCTCGAAATCCGCTTCAGAAACCCTAGTTCTCAGTTCGTCTCCAAGACAAATTCAGAACTTCAATTGAACCTCTACCCATGATTCTTCATCAACAATAGCTCCTTAATTCATCTTTTAAATCTTCAGAAGATCAATAGAAACTACAAACCCTAATTCCGACCCTCTGATTCAAACCCCAGTTGTTTTGTTTCCCAATTAACGACCACGCCATCTTATCAATCATCTATCAGTCCTACCAGTTGGTTTCCCTCAATCAATTCTTACTCAAACCCTCATATAAACTCGGTGAAGAAGAACATAAGAGAAGCAGAAGAAAAAATAAGAAAGAGGAAGAAAGAAGAAGAATGAATAATTCGATCGGGTTTAGGTGAAGATAATGCCAACCAAAATGTTAAAGGAACTCGACCAAATAATAAGGGCACCCAAATGGTTAATAAGATAAATGATCATTATTCCCTTCGTGTTACTCTGATGATATCTTTTTGTTTTGTATCCGAATGACACGCTCGAGTAGTCCATTTCACGTAACTTTTCGAGATCTATCTAACGGTACTAATTTCGTATCTAGATCGTTCTTAGATTAATTTCTATTAATTAATATTTGTGTTAAACTAATCGAGTAATTAACGGCTAAATCGGCTTTTGACTAGTCTAATAGCGTTGACGAGCTTGTGGTTCTTTACATTCTCCCCACCTTATTCATTTTCATCCTCGAAAATCGAACCACCCTTCCGGTCTTCAATACTCCCCACCTTAAAGAATAACCTTATCTCTTGTCTAAGCGCAAACAACATAAAACAAACAGAGCACAAACCTATATGACTTTTTACTACTAAAATTTGTGGTTCTAGGTTCAACTATGCTAATTTAATTTCTATAAAATAGGGAAGTCTCTAATTACAAGGTAGATTCCTACAGATCTTTCTAAGTAAATTTAAAATTACCGGTTTTCTAAAAGAACTAAATTATACTTCTATGATCATCTCTGAATGCAGTTGCCCTGTCAAGGTTGGCCAATCCCAACAATGCCTTCCTACGGACAGAGAAAACACAACCTTCACTATTCCACAGTGCTGGATTAACTAATTATTAATTTATTAAAATTAATTAGTCTTTAAACTTTTATTGTAACTGGTGTAGGTCTGATAAATTTACTTCGTAAATAGTTTAGATCATTTTAAACAATTTAGTCACCTAAATTATTTATTTATTTATTTTACCAATATAAGTAATCCCAATCCGATTTTACGTCAATTTATAATATCTGGTCTTTTTAACTTTACTATAATACCTTTATATAAATTTTCCAAACATAATCTACTATAAATTTCCTACTTGCCTAATTATTCGAATACTATTATCAACCGTATTATTATTTTCGTTATTCTTAAGTTATAGTCTGGTTGATACATTAAGCTTTAATCTTTGTAAATATAATTTTACATCCATGTAAAGATTGATATAATAGATTTTTATTTAGATTAAATTCGTATATTATATATTGTTAAACATTGGCGTTGGTAATTTAATATAGTTTAAATTTGAGTCTACACAAAATTTATAATATATCCTCATAGTCTTTAGATTTTGCTAATATTATAAAGTATCCTATTAATGTACGAATTAATTTTCTTTTAATTCCAATATTACACTAAGCATGAGAATACTATTATTACTATTTCATGTATATTTTATTTTTACATATTATTTTCAATGTACTTATTTGTTGATTTCATTATGTGACTTGATATAAGTAAATAACCGCTAACAATTTTTCATAATTGATTGGTTTTAATATTTTATTATTATTAGTACATTTATTTCTTATTTCTTAGGTCGATAAAAGTTAATCACAATGCCAAATTAATTTATTATTAATACTAAATTTGATTTGATCTAACTTTATTTCCTTAAATTTATAATATTGTTAAATAATCCTTGAGTTGTACTATTAATAAAAATTACATTTTTCTATTACTATCCTATTATTATTATTATCCAAATGATATTTACAATAATTCTAAATCTTATAGTAATTAGTATTATTATTATTATTTTAATCGTTATATATTCTCAATGTTTTTTTTTTTCTTGATAATTTAAGTTCAATATGATACTAATTGAGAAATGCTAACATTACTTATCAAAATTATTATCACTTTTATTGAACGCGTAATTGGGGGATATAGCTACAAGACAAAATAGGAGTCCCAATAGCAATTCAGGGTCACCCCTTATGTAATTATTTTTTTAATTCCTAATCTACCCCTCACTAATTAGGTTTAGTGGTTAATAATAATTAGTAAAAATCTTAAGTATTTGGGGGATAGATTAGTGTGTATTTTTATTTGTGTTTGGGTGAGAGTAGAAGGAGGGAAAAAAATATTTGAGAGGAAATTTTTTTTTGAAAATGGAAGATGATTGTGATGAGAGAATTACTGCTAATAAGAGGTTGAAAAATTGATTTTTTTCCTTTGAATACACCATTGTTGCAGCTGAAAAAGCTTGGTGTCGGCATGGTATTCAACCAAAAACCCATGCCGGCAATTTTTGGAAATGTTCATAAATTGGTTGCCACTGTCCGGGGGGGTTCGGGGGGGCGTAGCATGTTGCATTATTTTCAACTGACCACTATGCCGGTATTGTTTTCCGGCATAGCATGTTGCATTATTTTCTATGCTGGAAAACAATACCGGCATGGTCTTCATATCAACTGACCATGCCGGCAGTGGACTGATTAAAACCAGACAGCCGTCCATGCCCTAGCCGGTCCCACACGCCCTTGTTTTCTTTATTTTATTATTAATTATCTTATTTTTTCCTTGATTTCATGGTATTTTCCTCAAAAATTCCTTCAAACTATCAAAAAATACCCAAAAATTATTTAAAAATTATTAAAATTCGTGGGATTGGGCCACGACCGATCGGTCACGCCTCCATGGTCCCACACAGCCGAAATTTATTATTTTAATATTTTTTTCAAAGACCATGAACTCATGGAAACTCCTTCAATTCGTGAAAACTCCCTAAATTTATCAAATTTCTCAAAATTCATGAATCCTTCATAGAATCATCAAAAATATGTAAAACTAAGGAAGAGACACCACGGGACCGTGGTCATGACTGGCCAACCGTGCCTTGACCAACGGCGGTCCCATGTCTCACAATTCCTTATTTTATAAATATTTTCTATCATCTCATGGTGTTTCCCTCAGTTCATCGAAACCCTAATTTTGGCATATTTTCTTGAATGGATGCTCAATTGCACTCCAGAAAATATCAAAATTCTCAGGACTGAGATGCGGACACCTTAGGGACACGAGCACGTTATCTTGACCGGCCAAGATTAGCTCTTTGGCTCATGGAAGCCGATCCCATCGATTTTCACAGTTTTGACCTAATTTGCACAATTGTTCATATTAGGTCCAAGACTCTTCCAAACACTTTGGATTTTCATGAAGTGATCATCAGTCGGTCACGCGAAAACCCAGGGACGGCTCCATAACTCTATGGTCGGTCCATCACTCTGTCATAATTAATTAAGTTTCCACACCTAAGTCTCAGACGAGCATTTTTGAATAATGATTGAACCAGCATTTAATCATTCTTTCACCAATAAATCATGAACTCTTCATGAGCTCATCATATTTGCTCACGTGAGAACATGGACACTACATGGTTGATTCACGGTCCCATGTAGACGCTCCTCATTCGTCCCATGGTTAAAACTTCTGAACATGAATTGATCATCCATCGGTCAAATTAGGGTTTCTGATTTCAAGGACCATGTTTCCAGACTTTAACCTTAATAATTCTACTACGGCCTCATGGTCATGAATTAATATTAATAATTCTACGACGGCCTCATGGTCATGAATTAATATTAATAATTCTACGACGACCTCATGGTCATGAATTAATATTAATAATTCTACGATGACCTCATGGTCATGAATTTTATTAATTATGCTAGGTTCAACGACCAGAACTTTAATTAATATTCTTGGTACACTTCCATTCATTCATGAGCAACACATGCTCAGATGGTCAAATATTCAACAAGTCATCACGAGAGAAACACTTGCTTAGATGATCAATATTTTCTCGTGTTAAGGAATATTGGTTCAACAATCCACCAATATTCAACAATCCATCGAATGAGCAATACTTTCCCACTTCATCGTAAGAATTATACCTCTGTATCATGACACGTTCAATTCGTGGGTTTCAGAACATCTTGTTCGACTCAGCAACTTCGTGGACTTATTGTCCCATCAAACCACGAAGTCATCAATTGACTAACAAACCACGAGACGATCAATCGTGTCACTTGGGGGATATCAACTAGGGTTTTGGTCTGGCGGTCTACGGCACGTGTTCTCAAACACACGATGGAATGTGATCAAGTCGTGCAATTAGTTGAAGGAACTCACGAAGTAGTGGGTAAAATTTCGACCAAGTCTTTACACGTTGGACAACTGGTTTTGAACACGTTGGTAAAGGTCTTATTTTGCCACCTCTTTTGTGATAATATTTTTGTATTTGCGATAATATGACAAGTCTGAACATTCTTGCGAATATACAACCTCATGACATTATCGTCTTGCGATGAAATCGTAGGACGTTTTTACACTTTCATGTAATAACCCATTGATCTCATCTTAACTTCTTTGTTATGTTCTGCGAGTTCTCTTTTTCTGTATTATTATTATTATTATTATTTTATTTTTAGAATGCTCGCAGAAATTCAGTTGTTGCACAAATATGACAAGCCTTTATGTTTTTGCAAACAAAAAGCCTCGTGACATTTGCGTCTTATAGCACGTATCAGCTCACTAATGGAGGGTGTTCCCCTTTATCTTCCCCTTGGTTGCCCCTTCAAGGAAGCGTACATCGACCATACAAGGTTATCTCTTCCCATCCGGTTCTGCAAACAACCAGCTTTTGATCGCAACCTCTTATCCTTTTTTCCTATAGGGCTTATAGTTACGAGGTTGCACCCTATGGGGTATCTTTGGGCCAAGTGCATCATTTGCCAAGACTTGTCAAAAATGGCAGATGTGCTTCAAGCCCACCCGGAACTCTTGACTCAACCGTGTACCTCGGCGCCTTGATCGTTTTATGCACTTCTTAGGAAAGACAGTATGCCTTAGTCGCCCAACCTAAATCATGTTACATCGCATAATATTGCGTAATGTCGCAAGATTAGGTGAGAATCCAAGGTGTCTAACCCGGATAGGTACCCCGTTATTGGGTTGTACCCCGTAAATTTCCATGTACTCAGTTTCCTTGGTGGTGTTCCGGTGTCCCTGAGCCATGCTTATCGGTACCCCCTTAAATGACGCACTTTAGGACTTTGCCTCTTACGAAATGTTTCTTCGCGAACTAGGGTGTACGCCACAAAGGTTTGCCTGTGTAATATTTCTGCGGCTTTCTTTCTTTTTTGAAATTTGATCACAGATTGCGGTCTTTTATTCGCAAATTAATGTTTGCGTCTTTCTTCCATGAAAGTTAATCGCAATAAATTGTTTTAATTCGTAAAATTTTATCACAAATTTTTTTTTGTGTTGCAAAATACCTCATTTCAATTTCTTGTTCCTCAACGTATATCAAACATATTGATTACCTTCTTGTTTCATTACCTTCTTTCTTATTCATTCGCAAATCACCTCCCTTTGTTATCCTCGTAAATTTCCTGTATGATTAACATTGTAATTTTATTCTTTCATGTCTTAATCCTCTGCCATTAAATTTTCACTTCTTTTTACAGCCTTTGCTCTTTTTCTCCAATTTTCCATTTCAGTAGTTTTTTCTTCGCAACTTCTACTTCTGTATCGTAACATTTCTTTCCTTCAGCCTAATCACCCTTGATAACTCCAACACCCTTCATATGAGGAAACTTTATGCATTGATGCAGAGTGGAAGCTGCGCCCAGAATTCCATGAATCCAGGGTCTTCCTATCAAAGCATTATATGGTGATTCGACATCAACCATGCAAAACAGAATTTCAGTTCGCATTCCACTTAAGGGAATTCGCATGCTTACTTCTCCTTTAGGTTTATTAGCAGTTCCATTAAAACCATAAATCCTGTAGGTAGAAGGTATTAGATCTGCGTCTTTTCCCCCCATAGTTTTGTAAGCAGAATATAAAAGGATATTGACAGAACTTCCCGTATCAATCAAAATTATATTAAGACCAATTGATTCTTCCTCCATATCATTTTCACTTTCTTCCATATTCATGCAAATTGCTAACCTTACTACCAATGGATTATCATGCACTTCACAACCTTCTGGAATTTCAGTAGCTTCAAAAGAAATTTCACGCTTCTGCCAATCTTCAAGTCGCGAAATTTTTGCGATGTTCATTATCTCCTTTCCTTCACCATCCCTCTCATATACCCTACTTAACACATTATCATGAAAATCTTCTATGGTTTTATAAGAGTGAACAATAGAATTACAGAAAACATTCCTTGCTTTTGACCCCACTTCTATATGTAGGGTTTCTTTTCCCTTTTCTTGTACTGTGTTCTCCCTGCGAGTTATGACTGGAGCCTGTGGTAATTGTTGCGACTGTGTTTGCTTAAGTAAAAAGTGATCCATTTTTCCTTGATCAATCATTCGCAAGATAATCCTCTTGATATTATTGCAGTTATTTGTAGAATGTCCATGAAAATGATGATACGAACAAAATTCATGACTTCTTGGACCTATTGGTGGTTCCTTTCCCATATTCTATGGAGTTGGTATATGTTCTATCAGGATAATTGCCTGCCATATCCTTTCTACACTTGTATTCAAAGGTGGCAACTTTATTTCTTCTCTTATCATTCTTTGACCTCCTTGACCATTGTTATAATTTTGTCTCTGATTCCCTTGTCCAAAATAATTTTTCCTTTGTCCCCCGTAATTTTCTTGCTGTTGATCTAATCTTGGGATCTGGTTATTTCCTCCTCGATTATAGAAATTCCTCTCTCTATCATACTCTTCTTGATCTTTGCTACCCATTGCTACCATTTTTGGCTGGCTATTATTGATTTTATTCTCTTCTGAAATTTGCGAAGAAGTTTGCGAGGATGTTTGCGAAGTACCTGCTACAACATTAATTATTTTAGAAGTAAGTTTGCTCCTGTATCTTGATTTTTAATGTTTGCTACTGGGTATGACTCCATATTGTTTTGCTTTTCCTCTAATGTAATGTACTCCTCTTGCAACTCTCGTAACTCTGTCATCATTATGGAATTCTTTCTTCGGAAGATTTGAACATACAGTTGTTCAGTTGCGAACATCGCATTTATGAAAGACAGAATCAAATATCTCTCATCTACGCGCCCTGCCATATCACTGCACATAGTCTTCCATCTTCTTACCAAATGCTTCAAACTTTCACCAATTCTTTGTTTTAAACCAAACACATCTTCAATACCAAGCCGTGAGGAATGATTTGTGATGTATGCTCCAAGGAAAGTTGCTTGTAAATGATTAAATGATGTAATAGTGTTCTTAGGAAGTCCTTCGAACCACTTTAGAGCTTCTTCTGTTAAGCTTGATGCGAAGTACTTGCATAATACAACATCGTGATTCTCCCATTGTAACATGCATCTTATGTATGCTTTAATGTGCTGAATAGCACATGAAGTCCCATCAAAGATACTGGTAAGCGTAGGCAGATTGCATTTTGGTGGAATCCCTCCCAATTGTACTTCTCTAGAAAATGGAGTCCTCGCAGCTTCTTCTATTGTTTCATCTAATTGCCTTCTATCTCCTCCTCTTCTATTGTTTATCATCCCTCTCATTTCCGCTAATTCTCGAAAAATCCGTGCATTTGCCTCAGAATTCTCATCCATTGGCCTCTTCAACGCAGCCTCTCTTCTTCTACGTTCTTGCGTCTCTTCTCTTGCGATCCTTCGCATTCTATCATATTCTTCATTAATGTTTTCATTTGCACAATTTTGCAAATATCTTCTTTCTAAATTATCACAATTGTTTTGTTGCAGAGCATCTTGAAATTCTTGTTCTTCCCTTTCTATTCTTCTCATTCTTCTCATGCGAATATCAGGAATTTCTTCTTCTTCATTTCTCCTCCTCCTGTGATTTATTTCTTCTTGATTTGCGTGTATTCTGTTTCGAATGTTTGGTTCATTCCTCACCATTTCTGTTTGTTGATTTCCAACTCTTTTCCTAATTCTTTCACACTCAATATTTTGATTGTTACGAGCCTCTTCACGTCTTCTTACTCCATTCTCGTAATTGTTTTGATGTACTGCTTGTTGTCCCTCAGCTGACTCTTCCCCTCGATTTTCTTCACCATTCTGATTGTTCTCTCTAGGATTTGGACTGGTTCATAAATTCTCCATGTTTTGTTCGTGGTTTGGTACTAAAATGAAGCGATTCTCTTGATTTCTTTCAACTTGATTCTGTGCTTGTCCTTGCATAGTACTTTCATTATTGATTGTTGGTGAATTTTGTCCTTCTCTTTCTGGTCTAACATTTGATCTTGCAACACTTTGAGATTTCCTCCTCTGTAATATCTCATTTTCCCTCCTCAATTCTTGATTTTGTCTTGTTAGATTAGCACGTTCTTCAGCTTCAAACCTTCGTTCTTATTGAATTCCTTGTCTCAATGTTTCTAATACCTCCCTTTCTCTTTCAAGAATTGTTCCTCCCATCAGTCTCCCATTTTCTCTGATTTGTGGTGCTCTATATTCTTCTGCTGGTGTATCAGTTCTCCAAGTGTGTATACTCACTTGATCATGATCTATTGTTTGTTGAGCTTGATTTCTTCGATTACTCCCTCTCCTACTAGGTTCTCCTGTCATATTTGCTTCTCCTCCTACGAGTCTTACACTTATTCTTACTGCAGTTAATGGTTCTGATATATTTCTTCTTCTTGCCATTTCTCTGATGCAGGAATTCTTCAAGTCCCTGTTTCTAGCGCCAATTATGTAGTTGCAGAATAACCTACAACTACACCCTTAGTAGAATTCGTAAAACTTAAGAAGTTCTTGATGATAAATGACAATTTTCTTATTAGTTCTCTCAATTGATTACATAAAGATATCTAAATGGAACTAGAATAGTTACAACTTTCTCTATTCTCTTTCCTAAGATATATTCTGACACTCACTAAAAGAACCTCCCTAATTTTACATTTGAACTCCTATTTATAGTGAGATTTGTACAGCTGTTTACGTATTGCGAAGTATCGCAATACATCTTCGTAAGATTATTCTATCTTCACAAATCTTTATACTTCCCCGTGCTTCCTCTATCATCGCATCGTTTTTAAACTCTTTCCTCTTATATTTATTACGATATTCGTAAGCTATCGCCTTGTGATATCCGGTACCTACAGTGTACTCATGATGTCCATACCACTAACACATTCCGTGGGTTATTTATGTAGCTTTTTTTTCTTGTAGTGTGTTTTTTTTTATTTTGGATTTTGGATTTTGGATTTTTTTCTATGTTGAAATGTACAATTTATTCCTTGGGTTATCTATGTAGTTTTTTTTTTCTTGTAGTTGTGTTTTTTTTTTTGGATTATATTCTATGTTGAAATAGCCAACCTTTGGTTGTTGTCATTGTTTTTTGCGTTACTCCTAGTCCACCCCAACCGACCTAGGTAATTAGTCGAAAAGTAGGAAAATTATTTGGGTATTTTTGTTATGTTTGGAATGTATATTAGATTAAAAGGGAAATTAGATAAACATGAAAATATTCATTCCATATCTCATTATATTGCTACAATATCTCATTTTTTAGTACAATATGGAAATTGAAATATTCGGTGTAAATACCAAAGAATAGTGATGGAAAACCTAAAAAATTAGCCAACCGGTGTATTGGATGTCTATATATATAAGCTTTACTCATAGCATTCTACAATAAGAAAATCCTAAAAGCTTGTAAAAAAAAATTGATAATCTTTCATCAGTATAATAGTGATGGATATGTTGCCGAAATTAACTACCGAGATACTTCAGCGCATCCAAGCTGCAGAAAACATTTTAGCAAGCAAATGTGTATGCAAAGAATGGAATACAATCCTTGGGGACAAAAGAATTGGATTCCTTTTTGGTGTCACACCAAGAATGGGGGAAGATAAAGTTATCCAACCTTTTTATAGAGAGGAAGATTTCAGCCGGATCGTAACAGACAACAATCACGATGCCCGAGTGATGGAACCCATGATGATTGGACTATGTTGCACCCAATAGTTGGATCTTGCAATGGTCTGGTATGTTTTTATGTTTCACACCATGGTATACAAGATACTATTTATATTATGAATCCAGAAACTGGTGAGAACCTCCATCTGCCACAATTATGCATCCCAATTGCACCGGATCCAATACTTTCGTGGTATCCACGATACAACACAATTGGGGGTTTCATCTACAGTCAACGTACCAATGAGTACAAGGTAGTTCGAATTCACATGGATGGTAAAGTTCAAATACACACTCTAGGAGACAAGAGGGGATGGAGGAACATAGCAGGGGAGATTCCTTATACTTTTCGGAGTTCAGGTGTGTACGCACATGGTTGTATTTTTTGGAAGGATTGTTGTCAGCAGGATACTGGCATAATATCTTTCAATTTGGACACTGAGACGTTCCATCAACATTCGCCACCCCCGCATCATATTCCTAGGAGTGAATTTTGGATTAATACTTACTCATCACTTGGGATGGTCATGTTCGGAGTTCGCATTTTATTTTACTACATCCATGAGGGGATTGATCGGCGCCGGATAGATTTCTGGGCTCCCATTTCCGAAGAAAATATTCATACATGGGCACCTGGCGGGGAATGGAATTGGAATTATAAGATAAGCATTATCTTTAAAGAGGATGAATGGCCGACTTATAACCCGATAGCCTTTGTAAATAACAATGACCTCTTATTTTGGCAGAATAGGCATTTATTGTGTTACAATACACTCACCAGAACTTGGACGGAAATTTGGGGGACACTACCGTGGGAAACAATGGTTCCAATTATTCCTCACATGAGGAGCGCTGTATCGTTGAAGAATTTTGGTGGACAATCGGAAACGTGTACTCATAATGTCCATGCCACTAACACATTCCTTGGCTTATCTATGTAGATTTTTTTCTTGTAGTTGTGTGTGTGTGTGTTTTTTTTTTTTTTTTTTTTTTTTTGGTATTTGGATTTTTTTCTATGCTGAAATGTACAATTTATTCCTTGGGTTATCTATGTTGTTTTTTTCTTTTCTTGTAGTTGTGTTGTGTTGTGTTGTTTTTTTTTTTTTTTGGGGGGGGGGGGTTTGGATATTTTCTATTTTGAAATGTTCAATTTCGTGTATCAACATGATAGTGTTGCCGCTAAATGTTGGGTTATTGTTAAACTAGCCAACCTTTGGTTTTTTTCCTTTTTTTGTGTTACACCTATGGTCCAGACGGCCTGGCCACCCCAAGCGACCTAGGTAATTAGTTGAAAAGTAGAAAAATTATTTGGGTATTTCCTAAGAGATCGTAATTAGATAAATATGAAAATATTCATTACATATCTCATGAGATCGTGTATTAAATTAAAAAGGAAATTAGATAAATATGAAAATATTCATTCCATATCTCATGATTTAGTTTAGTTTGTAATGTTCGTAATGTATTAAAAAGGAAATTAGATAAACATGAAAATATTCATTCCATATCTCATTATATTGCTACAATATTCGGTGTAAGTACCAATGAATATGTGATTTAAGATAATGATGAAAAACCTAAAAAATTAGGGTTTTCCTTAGAAATATATATAAATTACATCAAGCATAGAAAAAAATTAACATAGAGTATTAAGAAGAAAATGAGTTCTGCTGAGAGGGACTGTAAAGATGAAACTGACGAGAGGATCCAAAAATGTCCTCGACTGATGGATGGTCCTCGTAAATTGAGGATTACCATTAGTGTGGACGGAGTAAATTTGTTCATGGTGTTCCTATCGATGCTGTAATTAGTTATGTTGCCACTAGTGTTGAGAATGATGATGTTCCTATTTATGCTGATGTTATTCCTGGTGTTCCCCTCGACGCTATAATTAGTTATGTTACCACTAGTGTTGAGAATGATGATGTTCCTATTTATGCTGATGTTATTCTCGGTGTTCCTCTGGACGCTATAATCACTAGTGTTGAGAATGTTGATGTTCCTGCTTATGCTGATGTTCCTACTGTGAATGTTGATGTTCCTGCTTCTATTGTTCAAATTATTGATGAACATCCCGATATTCCGGATATGCCAGAGGATCCAAAAGTTAACAAGAATGTGGAGCCTGATGAAGCAGAAAATGGCAAATCTGAGGATGACAAGGCTCCCAAGCCTGCTGGTTGGAGTGACCACGTTCACCTCAGCATTGCGAGAAGAACTGTTTGAAGATGGGGATGGTTCATTTGATATATATTTTTTTTGTGTTGATGATAGGGTTTGATTTATCGATTTCTTTTTGTGGACGCTTTGAAAGTTGTTTTCATTTCTTGTTTCGTTTTCCAATTTTGTCATTTAGAAGGTGATGTTTGGAATCATGAAATAAATCAGATAATTATTTATAAGTTCACAGTCTTTACAGAATGCAATATACTCTTGCAAATTTTTATTTATTTATGAGGTGTGCATTCTTTTGGAAAAATAAATATAATTAGTTGAAAGAACGGAGGAAATGTAGAAAAATACAGTTGTTCCTCCCTGTAAAAAATAAGAATCAATATATCACTTTATGTCTAATCTTATTATCTCCTTGCCAACACTTTTAACAAAAATATGAGTTTGAACAAGTAAAGTTCTATTGAAATTAAAGTACTGCTATACGACAATGTTAATGATAATGATCTCTGCATGGATTTGGATGATAATGAGGAACCATACTAATCGGACAAAGAACCAGACTCATATGAAAAGTTCATTGCTTTTTAAACAGGGTTTTTGTTGTGTGAACTTTTAGTTTACATATTTTTAAATATAAAGCATTTCGTCTTACCATTTTGTTTTCAGTGGTGGTTGTATTTATTTTTTAAGTACTGCACTAGATGCATCCTTTTACGCTTATATATAGGTTGACATTTATATGATGAATGATTCACGTTGAACTTTTATGTTTTCTGGAAATGATGAACATGAAAATGGATGGGTTTAGTTTCTTTATCTTTAGTAGATTACTGTATGATTAGAATAATACGTTTCCTACATAGGTGCCACTAATAATTCAAAATCATACGTTTCCTCCATAAACTAAAAACAATGCAGGAGACAACCCAGCTTAAAATTATTAAGGAAAATATTATTCGAAATATGGAAGTAATTTGTTTCTATAGCCTCTTCTCGAGTTGGTTAGAGATAGGAAACTAAATTTCAAAAATTTTGGGAAACAATTTTATCATAACTGTCTACGATATATTCTCTCATAAAATAAGGAAACTAACCATATTGGTTGAACAATTAATTGGGGGATATGGATTTTAATTGGGGGATATCACTAGAGGACAAAATAGGGATCCTAATATCCTAGCTGGGTTACCCCTTATGTAATTAAATTATTAATTCCTAATCTAACCCTCACTAATTAGGATTAGTTACTAATTAAGATTAGTAAAATCTTAATGATTTGGGGGATATATTTAGTGTTTTTGAGTTTATTTGAATTTTTTGTGGGTAGAAGGAGGGGAAAAAATTTAGAGTAGAATTATTTTTTTTTGAAAATGGAAGATGAATTTGAAGAGAGACTTGCAGCTGCTGAATCCTTGGCTCAACTACAACAACAATCATATCTTCAATCTTCAGTTAATGATAACACCTCCCAATTGGAGTTATATGATGAACCAACACCCTTGGATCACGATTTTCGTGACCATGAGGAGTTATGTGAAGAACCAACTCAAGAAAGTAAACATGTTCAACATACAAGCATCCCCAACACACAGGTAATGCTTCAAAGAGGTCGAAAATTTGTTTTTTTTTTCTTCGAAACCGCCATTTCTGTCCGAAAAAGCAGAAAACCGGCATGCTCGTTATATGAATACAATGCCGGAACCTCTATAACCGGCATTGTATTCATACAAATTTGAATGCCGGTTTAAAATATCCCCAAGTTCAAGAACATACCGGCGTACCATTCAAACCAAGATTGTATGCCGGTTTGAATTTTTACTTTTTACCAACCACCGAATATTGTATGGAATACTAAAACTGGCACTGACCGTACATGACACACCATGCCGGTTTGCGATACCGGCATAGATCCTTGCATGTCGATGGTGCCGGTTTAATAGGAAAAACATACAGAAACAAATTATATTTTGAACTTAAAAACCGGCATTCCTTTTTTTGATATATGTATGCCGGTACGATATCCCGGCATAGTAACTGAATTTGTAAAAATGCCGGTTTTAATACTGGCATAGAATGACAATTACCTTGTATGCCGTTTTTGAAAACCGTCACTTTAATTTATGTATCGACACTGCCGGTTTTGACTAATCCAATTTTATTTTCATTTAGATAATTCTGTACAACGATCAACCAAACTCCAAACCGCTCCATCGGGATACGTCGGAACACTATAAAATACCTCGGGTATGTTACCAAACAAGTCTTCCACCTAGTTTTTACAATTTAATGTTGGGATTTGCTTGTAATCTCTCATTATTATGTAGGGAATAAAAGATGAAAAGGAAGTAATTGCTTGGGCAAAAGAGACGGCTCTTAAGAACATGTGTGTCTTAGTGAGGAATAGTCAACATTCAGATGTTCGTTTTGAGATGGTTTGTGAGAGAAGCGGAAAATACAAGGAGAATAGCCATAAGATAAAGGGTTATGTATATGAAAAGAAGACTAAGAGGGTATACAAAACGATTCAGAGAAAGGATGAGTGCCCCTTTAAGCTTGTATTCTATCTAAGAGGAGAAAGTAAAGAAGAAAAAGAATGGGAATGTAAGGTGTGGTTTGGCCGTCACAACCACCCCGATCCGAAAGATTTTGAAGGTCACTCCCTAGTTGCGAAGCTAAAACCTGATCAATTCGAGGATGTCAAGATGATGACAAAAGCATGTATCAAACCAAGAGTGATTCTCCGAACCTTCAAGGCAAAGGATAAGATGAACGTTTCTTCACTAAGTACAATTTATAGCGCACAAGCAACTATTAAAAGGTGTGTGAGACCTATGTTCCAACACGTTAAACGGATTTATATAGTGCATGCCGGCATACAAAATGAACACACACAAAACCGGCATTCACGGCTTAATACTATTCTATGCCGGTTTAATTCCGGCATTATATCAAATAATACGAAGATGCCGGTTTTTGTTGAATTGTATCCATGAATTTACAAAATTTAGGGAAAAAAAACCGGCATTGTATGTTACCATACCGTGAACGCCGGAACAATTACCGGCATACCAGCAGCAATTTTTGGAATGCCGGTTTTCTGTAATTTTTTACCCAAAACTTGATTTTTTTTTTGTTTTTCAAATTGAACTCAATTGACTAGAATGCAATTTCAAAACCTTAAAAAGATATTTTAATCCATCATGAACTCCTATCAAGTTTCACTTTGTGTTGTATATTATTGGATAAACCATAAAACTACTTCAATTCAACGGGAGACTTTGTGTTATACATGACTTACCGAATCAAATCTGTTACTTCCGCCTCACCAGGAGACTCTTCATGAGTTTGTTGCGCATCAACAGGTATTTCTGCATTGGGGTTATCACGAGATTTGCGACGAACCATTGTTTTGGTATAATAGATGAAAAAAATAGGGAAAGATTGAATACAACGAATAGTTTTCTTTCCAAAACCGTCACTTATATAGCTTTGGAAGTTTGAAACCGTCATTAAAGGAACCCACGATTTTGTAACCTTCCAATGACTCATTAAATATTTGTAAACCGTCAAACAAATTGAATGAAATTGTAACCGTAAAAAAAGTTGAATGAAATTCTAACCGTCAACCAAGTTGAATGAAATTTTAAATGCCAGAATACCGGCATTGACAATTACATACCGGTGATGCCGGCATTACAAGTTCATTATTTTTTTAACTTCTTAGTGTGGTAAACCGGCATCTTTAAGTAAACATATACATGATGCCGGTTTTAAGATTTCATAACTTCTTATTTTTTAACTCATAGCTGTTGATGGTATTTGAACGAAATTTCACGAAATAAACATCATTAACCACAAACATAAGATCTCAAGCATTTTCCAACTAACATCATTTAAGGGAATAACGTTACACATAGAATTAAAGATATCAATAGTAATACAATTTAAAATAATTTATTGGAATTAGATTGAACAAGCAAAGCAGCTTCGAAATGCCTAAAAGGCTCTTGTCTCCACTTCGTATATGCATCCTGAGCTTTATACCTATCACCACCGTATCTTGATAGGAATTCGTTGTATTTGAGACATGATTTGATGACTGCAGTTGTTCGAATCGTACTATTTGATCAGCGTATTCAGTTTTGCGTTTCTTACCGTTAACGTGTAATGCTTGTAAGAACCATTCATTACAAGGCCCCAAAACACTTCGACGGGCGTTCATCCTCCGCCAAATCCAATACTAAGTAGTAATTCCTAATCCATTCTGTTTCCTCCTCAACATCTTCTTCTATCTTAGCTTCTTTTTGATGTTTAACCTCTCCCGAGCTTCCGCTCGATGTTATCTATTTTTTGACGATAACGTTCAATCTTTGCTTCCTCTTTTTCTTCTCTCTTCCTTTTACTTATCTCTTCCTCCATTGCGACAATTGAGTTGGTGGTTTCTTCCTTCCTTCTTAGTTTTTCTAGTATTGTGGCAATGGAGTTGGTCGTGGTTGATGATTGAATTCCTGTCGGAGTGGACAATATGCTCCTCAAACGTTTTTCTTTTTCGAGGGAATTGATGAACTTGGCAGGCGGTGAGTAATAATCCATTGGAGATATATCTGTGAGGTATCAAGTGCAATGGGTGTATCCATTCCTTTAAATAGATTTAGTCATAACGGCTCTTTTCCACTTTAGTAACGGCACAATAAGAAACTCAGATCCCACGCCGGAACTAATGTTTTCTAGAGTATGGTTTAAAAAACTAGCCGTTAGTTATTCAATGACTGAAACAATGAGAAAATGGATGAAGTAAAACTACGCGGTACTATGTTAGGCACTCAACGTAATACAACAATGATGCCGGTTTGGAGGAAATTCTATTCAGGTTGAGGAACCAAATATAACTACTATACCGGCATACAATGTTTAATAAATTCAATGCCGGTTTTGGGAACAGTTCCATTAGGAGATAATTAAAGAGTTTTTGAATACCGACATTCTTAAAATGAATATTCATATGCCGGTTTTCTGTCACTTATTTAATAGTTTTTGGAGATTTTGAATACCGGCATAGACCTTAGCAAACACAATAATGCCGGTACATGTCTGATTTTGAATTTTACTATGCCGGTTTGTGAAACCTGATGAATTCAGAAATGCCGGTATGTGTAACGGTATTTCAAACAATGAGTTGTCCTATGCCGGAACATTTTAACTTTCAAACCAAAACTCTAATCATGTTCAACATAAACCAAAGTAAATAAAGAGTTAACCCACAGTACAAACCAAAACAAGTTTGAAATTGTTTTTGACGTAACCATAAAACTAAAGAGTTAACCATCACTAATTAGTCTTTTGTTTCTTTTGGGTTGGCGCCTTCCTTGTTTCCCCATACATAGCTTTTTGTAGGGTCGGTTTCTTCAATTCTATGAAGCTTTTCCTCGAGTTCCTTGATTTCTTGAAGAGATAGCACAACTCCATCCTTATGCTTGCAACCTAACATCTTCGTAACCTTGCCAAGTCGACGTCGCTAGTTTAATACATCAAATACATAATCAGGATATATATTAATATATGATTATGTTTACATTTAATAACTATAACCAATTAAGAAAACTTACCACCATTCCGAGAGTCTTGAGAAGTTGGGCCATCGTAGGTGGTGGAGGTGGAGGAATTTCAATAGGAGGGTTTTCTTGGTGTGGAGCTTCCACGGAGGTAGGGCGCACGACATAAGGATGTGACCATTCCAGGTAATCCCTCATATAGCTGTCATCAACTTCATAACCATTTTCCGCAAGCTCCCACTTACTAATATCTACCAAACGACGTGGGTCTCTTTCCCTCCAATGTGTTGGTTCCGGTTCTGGATCATACACTACATGCAACTTGTTGGGAGTTGAATTGCACCGAGAAAAGTAAAGAAGATAATTATCATCAGAGGTCGACCAAAAACGGGATAATTGTTTAAATCCATGTTGGCGCATCACACGGCATGGGTCGGCCATGATGTATCCTCTTGGGTGGTACAAAGGCCCATGGTACAATGCAACATCTCTTGGGATTTGACGGTATCCTCTAATCTCCTTATAAGTGTCGAACACAACGTCTTCCTTCCTCATAGCATCTAGAGCCAATCTCATATCTATGACTCGACCTTTGTTACCGGGCTTCAGATTACTGTGAAACTCGAACCTCTGAGCTCTAGGGATATCGGGTTCAGGAAGGTCTTTGATCTTCAAGAATTGGCAGTCCTTGAACAAGGTTGGGAAGTGTTCATAACACCACACCTAATCCAATGTGAACAATATACATGTGAACAAAAGTTAAATAAATACATGTGAACATAGATTAAAAAAAAATTGTACCTGGAGTATAGTGAAATTCCCGAAAAATTGGTTTGTTTTAGCCAATGAAGCCCTTCTTATCTCCGCCATCAAATGTGCCATGACTGCGGTGCCCCAAGAATAGCCACACACACCTTCCAATGGGTCAAGGTACTGGAGAAAGTTTGCACTTACCCGGTTGCCATTACTGTCAGGGAATGCCCTAGTGCCCAAGAGGTATAACAGGTACGCGGCGGCGGTATAGCGAATCTGTGCAGGGTCCCATCCAGCCTCCAAGCTTCTAGCCTTTGTATTTTCAAACATCTTCTTAAGCATCGTCAGCTTGAATGTCTTCGTCTTACTTCCGTTCGATGCTACATAAAAGCTATCCGAAGAAGTTTTGAAGTCCCAACCAAACAACTTTTCAGTCAAATTGTGCAACTTCAGCCAATCTAGGTCCCGAGACTCAACTCCTTCTGAAATTTATTTTCCGATAACATTCAAGCCTAGAATGGCATAAGCATCTTCAGGAATCAAGGTCATCTCCCCGAACGGGAAGTGCATTGTATCGGTTTCACCATGATACCTTTCGACAAAGCAATTGACGGTGATAGTATCTGGATTCAAGTAATTTTCAACCAAATAATACAAACCCGAGTTCTTTACTAATGTTTGGACATCTTCATGTTCCAACGACAATTTCCACTCAGCCGCGGCTTGGTTTCGGCAAACACGCACAGCCTTAGTATGATCCTACAAATAAGACATAATACGATTAAGAGATAATGTAAAAATAAAACAATGCACATGCACAAAATAAAAAATACTTACATAAGTTTGAAAGATTGTACGAGCCCAAGAGTTCTTGTATCCAAAGAGTAATTTCGGTTCCGGAGCTTGACCCCAAATTTTACCATCATCGCGGTCGGGTATCATGTCCTCAATGTGAGGAAGGTGACAACCTTTAACTTTGTGTTTTCCCTTGCCCTTGCCTTGTGTTGGTTGTTGACTAGTCTCACCAACTTCGGTTTGGATTGCTAATTGACTTGGGGGAACCTCATCATCTTTATCCTCACTGTCCCCTTCATCATTCTCATCGTTCACAAATGTACCTTCACGGATTCTAACTGCATTACGTTCACCACCACTCTCCCAATCTAACCCTCTTGTTTGAAACCCCAAACGCTTCTTGCTACCCGCATCTATCCCCCGGGGAGGCAGGGACTTGGGAGTATCAAGACCGTCCTTTCTCCTTTTTTTAGTGAGAATAGGACCTTTATTTTTCCTCGATACTTTGGCTTTTGACCTATAACATAAACAAACGAAACAAACATAAGAAAAGTCATCACAGTTTGTAAACCGGCATTGAAATTCTTAAAACAACTAATGCCGGTAACATGTAAAGCATATTTGTACAAATATCGAGCATGCCGGTTTTTGAGTTTTTCTTACTGAATGTTTCAAGTGTCAAACCGGCATACACGAATTGAACTACCTGATGCCGGTATTTCAAAACCGGCAATGACGAAACCTAGAAATAATGCCGGTAAAAAAAAAAAAAATTCCTGTGTGTTTTAAGTTGACTACCGGAATAGCCTTCAACCCAATTCGAATGCCGGTCCTAAAATCTAATTTTCAGGAACTCAAGCCGGTTTGGTGTTCAACTACTATCGTATGCCGGTATTGATATTTCAGGTTCAGGAAGTTAAACCGGCATGGTGTTCAAACTAAGATTGAATGCCGGTTTTCTCTGCAACTCCACAGTTTCACCAATTTTGGCGATTCTAACCTAAACCCATGGCTAAAAATCGATTAAAACAATCATAAATGAGCTAAAAAAACACTTACCTTCTCAGAGAAGCCATGATTGGTTGATCATCCGAGTTGGATGCTTCTTCCTCTTCTAGTTCTTGAGCAATGTTCTCGATTCGTTTCTCATGTGTTTGTTGAGCAATCGATTTAGTGTTCCGTTTTGCTTTTGATTTCTTTCGTGGAGGCATTGTTATGGTAGGTTAGTCAACGAAGAAATTTTTGATTCAACGATTAATCGTCGATGAAGAATGAACGATGAGGAAGACGATGAAGAATTTTTTTTTTTTCTAAACCTAACCCTATGTCGGTACAAAATCAATTGGGGGATATATGAATTTGGTATTTAGATTTTATTGTTTTAGGGAAAGGGCATTACAGTAATTTCATAATGTTTTTTAATTAATGAAGGGATATTCTGGTATTTTCGCACCCAAAAGACACCCCTTATCAGCCACAAATGGTTGGGGGAAGTAATTCATATCCCCCAATTAAAATCCATATCCCCCAATTAATAGTTCTATTGGTTACACATCAAAAATTTGGGAATAAAAAAAAGAAAAACACCAAAAATATTTTGTTTGGCGGGTGATGAAAATGAATTTTACTGGGCGTATTGATTTCAAAAGGAAAATCAATTCCTGCCTGATGGTTTGGTTAAATTCCAAAAAAAAAAAAGAAGATCAGTTCGATCTACTTTTTCAGTTTTTATTACTCGATTCATTCTCTCTATGAAATCATAATTCTACTACTATCTCTAATCTTTACAAGGAACCTACCTCTTCAGACTCGATCGTTGTTGTTGGTATTATTTCTACAACCCATTATCAAATGAATATTAAATTGATGTTAGATTTTTTGTTCGATCTCATGGAATCAAATGTTAGATCCTATAGGTTTACAAGTTAAAGCATGATTAGGGTTTTTATTCTATCACTTCTTATAGGTTTACTAGTTTAAGCATGAGTAGGGTTTTTATTCTATTACTTATCTCTAATCTTTACAAGGAATCTACCTCTTTAAACTCGATCTTTGTTACTGGTAATATTTCTACAACCCTGAATGAATATTAAATTTATGTTAGATTTTTTGTTTGATCTCATGGAATCAGATGTTAGATCTTATAGGTTTACTAGTTAAAGCATGATTAGGGTTTTCATTCGGCTATATCAAAGAACAAGTTAATGACAATCACGGGTTGTACGATGAGATGTGATTTCATTTTGTTACAACAATAATAGTTTAGTCTTAAGTTACATGCATGAACTATTATAAGATTTAGGTAAAGGATCTTTCTTTCATGTTACTTAGTTAGGATTTACTAGTTAGTTAGGTTTTACAAAAATAAAAAAACTTAACGATGCTAATTTTTTTCTAGGGTATTTGTTATTATTTGGGTTGGATTTTGATTGAGAGTTAATAACTCTACTTTGATCGATGATGTTGTGTCAATCATATTTATATACAAGGCTTCTCAAGATTTAATCTTTTGAGTCTCTGTTACTTGGAGAGCCTGTAACGTATGCATTTTAAGTTCCCACTTTTAATAATACCATGTTGCTGGTTGGCCAATTTAACTATATCTTCAAGCTAAAAATGGATAATCATTATTTGGTGCTTTAGTGCTCTTGGCTTTTGTAACAAAAAGTTATATAAAACCGTTTAACTAGTACCTTTCGCTTTGTGGATAACACAATAATCATGAGGAGATTTTGTATGTTGCAGTGATGTTTTTGCCTCAAGTTACATGCATCTATGAGTTCATGTTTGTTTTCTTTTCATCATATAATAGAAAATAGGTGTAACACATGTTGCCTATCCTGTTAGGTTTAGCTAATATTTTCCAAAATAAACTCAAATTCCTAACTAAGATGCACGTAGCTACACAACTTTTGTCATGGGAGAAGATGATGATTATGACAAATGGAGGGAATCAGATGATGAGGTGGATTTTGATGAAGAAACGATGGATTTAGATGAGAGTCATGATGACATTGTACAATCAGATGACGATGATGGTGAAGATACGGTCCACACTGCTAGATTTGAAGAATTAACAGGTAATGTGCGAAACCTTGTACTTATTTGTTTCTACTTAAACATCACATGGTTTCATACGTTGCCTCGGTTATTTCCAAAGTTAGAAGTTTCTAAAAATGATGATTTTGAGGTGTTAGAAGAAAAAGAATTGGAAAATGCTCCCGAAGAAGAAAAGAAGCCACAACAAGAATACTCTACAGAAGTGATCATAAAAGAGAGGGGAATGACAAGAATGTTGAAGCTGCATAGATACTTCTCGGAAAAAAATACCAAAAGAAGGGATATTGAATTTGACAAAATATTACGGCCTATTGGTGACCATAGAATTGAATTCAGTAGTTACCTAGGCTATTTGGTCTGTGATATGGTTGGCATAAAACATTTATGTTGGAAGGAAGTCCCTTCAACAACAAAATAAAATATGTGGGAGAAAATTCTGGTATGCATATGCGGTTACCAATTTGTCGTTTTTGTTATCTAACTGTGAGTCTGTTATTAACATACATTAGATGTTATTGCAGCTTCATTATGAGGTGTCCCATGAGCTGAAGCGTGTGGTCATGAAGCGTCTACCTGTTCAGCTGCGGGACTTCAGGAGGAAATTGTATAACAATCATGTAAAACCATTCCTGGAAATGCCGCACAAACTAAGAACTTTCCCCAAAAAGTACGAAACGGTAATGGACCAAGAAACTGGGAGAATTACCTTAATCATGTACTAACATCGCCTTAATTTAAGGTATGGAATACACATTTCTTTTTCTAATTTGTGTTTCGTTCTTATTTTCAATCCCAGCATATTAATGAGATTATTTTTATTTCCTCTGCAAGAAAAATTCAGAGAGGGGAAAAGAGGCAATATCACAATCCAAGTTCCCACATCGGAAGGGACGAGGAGGATACTCGGGATTAAAACTTAAATTGGTAAGTCTGTTGTCTTATTTATTATACACTGTACAGTAAAACCGGACATATCAGATACTTTTGTTTTGTATGTTGTGTTGCGTGTCTCATATATGCAGAAACTTATAACGGTATAGAGATGTGTCATCTTACACCAATCTGTAATTTTGTCACATTAGATGCTTTGGAATAGGTTTTATGTTTTACAAAGTTAATATATGTGGGGATGTAAATCCTTACTTGTTTCTGGTAACTACTAGGTCCAAAGCGGAAATGTTTCCGAAGAAGATCTTGAAGACCGGTGCTTCATGTAGGCAAGAGCATGCGAAAACAAAGATGGAATTTTTCCAGACGAGTTTGTCAGGAAGAAGACATCTGAAGTTGTGAGAAAACAGAAACTTTACGGTCCTCATATTTTTAACCAAAGTAAGTGTAAAGTAATTGCGGAAGGTTTAAATCAGAATTTAACACATTATTTGAACATGAAGAGAAGCGGAAGATGATTCGAGAGGGAACTCTAATGGTTGGTCATAACGAGGATGCCCTAACAGTTGCGATTGGCCCAGATAAGGGTGGACGTGTCAAGGGGGATGGATTTGTAGTGACGGCAACCCTTTACTTTCCAAATGGAAGAAAACCAAGACATTCGAAAGAGAATGATGAACTGCGTGAAAAGCTGAAAGCTAAGGAGAAAGAATTAGAGTCTACTAAAAATACGTATCAGAGATTAACAGATAGCTTGTTATCTCAAGGAGTCGACATTGCGAAAATTGTGGGCAAAAGTATCAGCAAGTCTGGAGGAGAGGTAAGTGAACTGAGTTTTGATTAGATTGTGTAATTTTTAAAAAAATTGGCATACAGTATCTGATTTTTTCAAATAATGTGTTCAATTATAGTCATAGGATGCAGGACCTAGCAACGCCTCCAGTCCATCTAAGAATAACATAGGTCCAGAATCAGTTAAGAAACTTCCAAAAAAACATGGGAAATCCGGTCCACAGAAGTCATCTGAAAGCACCAAAGGGTCCGCAAAGCGGGACTCTCCTTGTACTAAAACGCCGATCGTTTCTACTGAATCCCAGGCGTCTTTAGTATAAAAAAAGAAGTCTTCGTCTACTCCATCCACTGGGGAATCTCATAATGTTCCATCTGAAAAAGTTACCATTGATGTATGGTTTTCCAACGTGTTTAAATTTTTAATCTTCCATTTACTATCTCTCATGCGCCTTGTGTTTCTGCAGGGCATATGATGCAAACTTTGGTTTGGAAAAAAGGACAACATTGTTGTCGTTGGTAGAGCTTACTCTTCAAAGAAGGTATCTTATAAAATTAAGTCATGAATGACGGGTGAGGTTACATGTTATAGCATCCTGGTTAGTGAAGTACTAAATGAAACCATCAAATTACCTTTTGGCACATCTTCTGGGATAAAAACTTTAAAAGATGTTGGTGATGCTGAAATTAGTTGGCCATCAAATCAAACCATCTTGGATTAAAAGGTTGGTTGCTATGCTTGTTTGCTTTATTAACTCATTGGATATGTTTTTATACAAACCAGTTATATATATATATATATATATATCTTGTTTGATATAAGAGACGAATATGTTATCAGCTATATGAATCACGGACGTTAGTGTATATTTTAGAGAACCTTATAAAACGAGATATGTGGCTAGCTATTTGATTATGAGTCAGTTGTGCATTTTGCTTAAATGGTTTCACTGCAAAAACAAGGTACAACTTTTATTTTAATTTTCTGATGCAGGTAAGTCAACCAAACATTTTAATTTTCTGATGCAGGTAAGTCAACCAAAACATTCTGAGGTTGTGAAATCACTGGATCTACTCAACGGAATCCAATATCGTATCGTAATATCTGAAAAAGTTCCGAAGGTATGTGTTTTAAACCAGTTACATGATCTTAAGACCATATGAGTCTGAAATATGCTATCAACTATATGAATCACGGACGTTAGGGTGTATTTTGGAGAACATTGTATATTTGCTATATATTCAATTCATCAGTGTCTTCCCATTCACGGTAGAATTTGGTATATTTGTTACCCGAATATGGAATATTACTCTACTTCTGCAGGTAACTCAACAAAATTCGGGGAAACATACTATGGATGTGACATCAAAATCTACATCTAATCCGATCAAATCTGAGATCACGATAACTGTAGTAGTTCATCCGATATCTGTTTTATTTTTACATGCATTTTAAATCTCAAATTTGCTTTTAAGTTTTCACTTGAAGATGTTCATATGCCATAGGTGCTACCTTTTTGAAGAGCTGTCTAAGGCGAATGTTGTTGTTAGAGGTAGAGCTTTTCTGTTAGCAGGAAAACAACAATTACATGGAAAGGATGGGGTGGAGGTTGATTGCCACAAAACCCTGATTGATGAAGTAATAAAACCGAATTTCTGTCTACCCGTACGATTTGATAGTATGGAAACATTAGGACAAACTCTTGGAAAAGCAATTCCTTGGCCAAAGTATGGTGTTAAGCTTACCGAGCCTGCTAAGAAGGTTAGTTTCTTGGCTTGTTTGATTTGTAAGTCGAATATACATAAACCAGTCTATCAATTATATGAATCACCGATCCAAGTGTAAATTAGAGAACCTAGAAAAATAGAAATATGTATAACTTTCAAAAGTAACTAATAACTCTTTTAATCTTATGCAGAACCCTACCAGTAATTCACAACCAACTACTTATCTGCGGAAGTCTACTTCACGTAGCAACTTCTGATGGATCTAAGAAGCAGTCCCTTAATCTTATGCAGAACTCTACCAGTAATTCCCAACCAAATCCTTCAATATCTGTAGAGAAGTCGTGCACATCTACGGAAGAAACTCTGGCTAAGACATCTAATGGAGTATGTTTTTTTTTTGTTTTTTTTTTCTTTGTAAATCTATACTGCTAGTTCTAGCATCTTTTTTTATATGATGTTCATATGCCCTATCTCCGCAGAAAGCAAAATACGACTTTTGGAATGGATATAGGGGAAACGTTATTGCTAGAGGCAATATTTTACCTACGCTGCCTAACCAGAAAATACATGGACAAAATCTTCCTAAAAACTATTATGTTGTCAATATTCAGGAGGTTATAGTTCCATGGTTCATGTTAACCAAACCAAGTGGTGAGTTTAAGTTATTAGGGGAAGATAAAGATGGTTTTGTGGCGTGGTCGAAAGATAACTGTTCCATGTATGATGAAAAGGTTAGTTTCTTAGCTCTTTTGCTTTGTTAATCAAGGTTAGTTTCTTAGCTCTTTTGCTTTATTAGCTATGCGAATCGGTGACAACTCGGGCGAAAAATCGGTTTGACTCGGCTACATTAAATTCTTTGATCTTCTTAGATTAAACTTATTTCCATCTTTAATTCAGGTGTTTTTCAATTCATCATCAATGATTGGTGTTAGAAATACATCGATTCAGCATTATTAAACTCGAAAGATATGTCGGAACCACAAAGTCATAAATCAGGTGAGTTTTCTGGATCTCAGTTAAATCCAGAGGAAATTTTAAAAACCAATGAGGAGCAAAATTGTTCAGAATTTGTTACTTACATATCGGATGAGGATATTAATGAAAGCTTAGACGAATGGAAATATAGCTTGATTGGGAGATTAGACCTGGTTCAGTTAAAATTTGGTGTTGCAGAATCGTCTTTGAGGAGGCAATGGAAACTATCAGGTAAAGTTCAATTAATTCCTATTGGAAAAGATTATTTTATAATCAAGCTTGAAAATGAAAATGATTAGAACTTAATATGGAATGAGATCTGGGAAGTTGAATCTCAGGAACTGAAAATTAGGGCCTGGGAAAAGAATTTCAATCCACAATCTCATAAAACTTTTCTGGCATATGTGTGGGTACATCTCCCTGGTTTAAGTATTGAATATTGGAAGGAGAAAATTCTTATGAACATTTGGAAATCATTGGGGAGGCCAATAAGAGTAGATGAGGCAATAATTAAGAAGGAAGCAGGATACTATGCTAGAGTTCAGGTAGAAGTGGAGCTAGATAAAGAAATTCCAAGTAAAATCTTTGTTAAATCTAAGTATGGTATCTTTGAGCAAGAAGTTAATATCCCTAATTTGCCAAAGTTCTGCTACAACTGTAAGATTGTTGGTCATCAAACTGCAGAATGTAGAAAATCTAATAAGAAAGAAGATATACTAGTTAATGAAGGGATCAAGGCAACAGAGAAAGTATGGAGATGGTTGCAGGAATTCCCACACTACACCCTTGTTAAGATTCTATAGAAATCTATTGGAAATTGTTTGTGGGAGAAAAATACTTCTGCTGGTTTGGGTAATTTTGGGTTTGTGTGGATGAGAAGTGAGTTTAAACCTTCAACAAATGTGCTGCATGATGAGCACTTTGATTCGAGAGGTAATCTATACAATTCTGGCCTAAACCGAAGACACGGCCGTTCCAGATTTATTTCGGTCACAGGTGAAGGATGTGAGGTTGATCTTAGGGAGGGAAGCAAAGAAGGTGTTGAGAGTATGAAGGTGAAGGATATTTGATGACTTGTTAACAGAAGGTCGAGCAGGCTAGCAAATGTTGCAGGCATGCTCTAGGTGTTGAATACGATTAACACTTGGTTTTATGTGTTGTTCGAACTTCTGTCTTTGGAAAAATAGGGAGGAGAACCCATTTATACAAGTCATTAAGCCTTCTTCACATCTCTCGTGGGAAGTGGAGGAAGTGGAGTGAGGGAAGAGTGGAGTTGTGTGTGAGTGTCACACGACCAGAACTGCCCACTTCTCTCATCTTGACTTAACCGCCCATGTCTTCCTAACACGTTCTTGTGATGGCGGGTTGCACGTTGCACGCTGTAAACCGCCAGACCAATACCCCAGTTTGTATCCCCGGTTGTGACGTGATTAATGTCTCGAGTGTGTGGATCGCGGGACCCACAGAAAATAGTACAGGGTGAACCATGAACTTGGTATAACATCGCATGCAGCCATCTTCAGGTAACTGTTTGGAGGCTGTATAGACAGGCCATGCCTTGGTCGTTTACCTTGTGAAGAAAAGTGACGGATGGTGGTCATAGTGATACCTTGTTTGCTGGTTGATTCGCACCCTAAGCTATCCGTCCAATCTTGCAAATCTGGACGGACGAGATGATTCGTAGCCTTGCTTGCGACCGTTGGATGGGAGGCGCGCATGCTGCCTCTTTCGGCCCAAACGTTTGCATGTTTAGAGAGTTCCAATGGAGGAACCGATCAGCCCTACATGGAGGTAGTACAATGGTGTTCACGCCCATGCCTGCTTGACTCGCAAAGATTTAATCTAAGCCACTCGACTCAGGCGGCCAAGACGAGTGGTCGAGATTAGAATTTATGGAGGGGCCGTGACATATCACCTTTGGGGGCGCGTACCGAGGAGCTTGATCCCCGCCGGTCTTGGCCGATCAGCTAGACGTGAAGTCGGGCCCACGGTGGTCATGCTAGCATGCTCGGTTCCTTCTAAGTCTCCATCTTGGCCTTCCGTCCAAGCCTGCGAAGATGGACGCTCGAGATATTTCTGCGCCGCAAACCCTAATTAGGGCTTTAGACCGGCCACTTTGAGCGATCGGTTTTGGGTTGCGCGCGCCTCCTTTGGGAAGACCGACCATGTATGCAGCATCTTGGGTCGACGGTGAGCATGCACATTCTTTCTCTATGACCCTGGGCGCAATCTAAGCCATCCAACTATGCCGGCGAAGTCGGATGGTCGTGATCGTTTTGGATCTTCTCAACCTGCATAAGGCGTTAATATATCCTTGTTTGGGAAATCGTTTCTTGCACCACGGCTTGCCTATGAGGGAGTCGGTCATGTAGGTAGAAAGTGGGCCCGCCAATGGTGTGCCATCACTTCACTACTTGTTTTAGGGTATAATCTAAGCCGTCCGACTATGCTGGAGAAGTTGGACGCTCACGATTAAAAGGAACCCTAGCCGTGCGTCATGCTCGCTTTGAGCGCACGTTTTGGAAGGACCAACCATAGTTGGTCTTGACCGTTCGGTCATGTGTGAAGGTGGGTCCGAGGTGATCATGGTAGCATGCTCAGGACCCCCTGAATCTATATCTACACCCTCCATCTATGCTTGCGAAGTTGGATGGGTGATATATATTTTAGGGTTTGTTTTCAGCAAGTGAGACTAACATGGATAGTCTTGCATGCGTTCAACGGGGCTAGTATAACCTACCATCAGGTAGCCTATGGGTGTTTTCATGTCGAACACAAGGCTTTAATTAAAGCATTAATAGTAATGTTGTATACCTACAGAAAACCGAGATGGTTTCCACATGCTCCGTTCTGGGTAGGTATGTTTAATTCTCAGGGATGGTTGCACATGCTCCAATGAATTAATATGGCGAGAAGTATTCACCGCCTGAAGGCTTTATCCTTTGCAGGACGTCATCTTACAAAAATGGGATTTTTACAATTTTACCCTTTAAATAGAAATCCACCATCAACATTAAGTCCCCCGCCTAGCATGCAATGGTTATACTATTTTAGGGTAGGCACGAGATGGTGACAAATATACGTAAAAGAAATAAAGGTAACTAACCTTGGAAGGCATTCGCTAGTGATTGTCCATGTGGATGTACCGTCGCAAGCATGAAATCTTGGGTGGGCCGGTTTCCCTTCTTGGTTTTTTGGAAGCATAAAGGAATCCTTTTCTAATCAGGATTCTTCAAATTTTGCCTATAAAAGGGAGAACCCTTTTTCCGTTTTTTCTTCAAGATTTTTTTTTTTTTCTCTTCTCGAGTGGACGTCCAGCTCTCTCCCGCGTCGCCGTCACTCCAGCCGCCGGAGTTCACCGTCACCGTTGCTAGTTTTTGTCGCCGCCGACGCCGTTTGTCAGGTAGGTGCGATTTTTTTTTGTTTGTTTTGCAAACCCTAATTATTTAGGTAGAGTTTCTTTTGCATTTTGAGAGGATTGTAGGTGCAACAAAACATACCATGATTAATTCCTTTACCGCCTGTTAGGGTTGCGTAGTAAAAGAAATCATAAACATGTCGTTTGTTCCCTTTATCCTTGCATGTCAAAAACCAGGTTGTAGCTTGGTAGAACCGCTGTCTTGAACTTGTATACATGATAGCCAACTGTAGAAAAATATGTTGACATGTTGGCTTAGCTTTAGGGATACGCATGCAAACCTTAGTGCCCGCCTGTGTGATTTTGAGGTACTCTTGCGCTTGCGTTTACCGAAATTGTTGTAGAACCTTCATACAAACTTGGACTTCGACGTTCCGCATATGTAACTTCAAGCCCAGAAAATTTACAAGCTTTAACAAAGAAGCTTTTTGTATTTTGAGCGTATTTAGGGGATAAAAACCGCGAAATAGTAAACTTCCAGGAGGTTTTCAGATTTTTTTCAGGTTGCGTGTCTTCTGATGTTTTGGCCACCCATTCTTGCCCTTTCATCCGATTGTCGTGAAATTTTGATATGTTGTAGGTAACTTCCATATGAATAGAATGGCACATAACATAACACTAGATTCCATACCCATTGCTCCCAGATTATAATCTAACACAGGGTAGTGTAAATTTCCCTCAACTGAGTTTGTTTGGAGGACGCTTGAACCATCCCAATCCCATGTAATATCCGTATTAGGTGCCTAACAACGAAGTTGGGAATCACGAGAATCTTTTATTTCTGTATGACCCCTTGGAAACATGCTAAAACTTCTAATCTTATTGCAGTACATCATGAAAGGAGTTGGTGATGATAATTCTGCAGCTTCTTCAGAAAAAAGTTTTGAAGTTGATAAACCAGAAGCTAACGCACATGAAGAAGTGATGGCTAAAATTGATTTGCCACTTCGTGAAGTCGGCCATGCCATACAGGGAATGTCTGTCTTGCATTTAACCATTGTCAGGGGGCGGCTCCGTGCTCTTTCAGCTGCAATTGACATGGAGGAGAAAGAAGGACATGAAGAAGCGTTGCGAGCGAAGTGGAAACGCGAGGCGTCACAAGCACCAGCAGGCTCGAGAACTGAAAGTTTGCAGCTCGGTTGAAGAGACGGAGGGTTGAACACGAACGTCATGCAGGTGATTGGAAGTGTGATTACCCAATACGTGGTGGTATAATAATCCTTGGCCCTGATACTGATGAGACTGAACGCCCGAAAGTGATTGGAACGATTTCCAAGGTTGCAATGGATTCTATAGAAGGTGCAGAAGATACGCATGTTGAAGATGTTAAGACGGAAGCTGCTGTGTCCGAAGAAGGAGTTGAGGCGATAGCTGCTGTGCCCGAAGAAGAAGTTGAGGCTTCTCTGGAGAAAGTGGTACAAGATGTGGATTCCAAAAGTGATGAAGACGCAACCGGCTATTGAGTTTCCCTGTTATTCTTCTTTGTAGCGTTTTTCTTTTATATACTCAGTGGAGGCTGAGTTTGAAGTTTTCTTCTTTGCTTGCTTGTCTTGAATAAAGTTTTATTCAATGTTGCTTTTCGAAACATGCATATTTTTTTCTGCTTGTGCCCCCTGACGTGAGTCTGGCTCTGTTGAATTAGATCATGTAGGATACCTTCCTCCTCCCTTTTTACATGTTTTATTCCTCCCATATTACCAGGACGGTATGAAGATTTGTTATGAGGATTTAGGGTTTTCTTTCTGGGTAATGGTGGTTTGAAGGTGACTCATAACTTTGTATGATTTTATGAGAAATTGTAAAGGAATGAAATCTTGATTACTTGAAGAAATATTGAAACCCTAATAAGTATGAAGGAAAGCAGTGTCATCATTTTGAAGGAATTACAAATATTGTGAAAAGGAAAATTGTTGGAGGAATCCCCCGGGGGGATTAGAGAGGTGGTGTCGTGTCTTCAAGTAAGGTAGGGCCTGAGCCACCGTGAGTGAACAACCACACCTTCGAGTTTGTCTGCATTGATGATCTTGCAGTAACCGCCCAAGATAACATCTACCACTAAGAATATTTCATCTTCCTTTGCAGGCATATCAGACTGGGCAGTTATCTTTACTGCCATGTTTCCAACTTGGAACGTGGTTACCTTTGCCACCATATCTCCGATTTGAAATGGATTTGGATTTGGAATAACAGCTTGCTTCTGACACTTATCGTTCTTGACTGCTTCCAAGATTTTGGTAAAGCGCTTAAAGGGGCCAGTACTCCATTCACATCTCTTGGTGGTGGCCCGCCTGTCAGGTGAAACAGTCCCCGGTGGTCTAACATGACAATCATCGACTACTTGCAAAGAGGGTCGTTCAATGAGACTTACTTGGGCTCGGAATCTCTTGATGCAGGACGAAGGGCTTTTACCAGGGAGTTGCGTTATGCCTGTGAGTTGTTGGTATGGGGGCAACAGGCAGTCTTCGATTCTCCAAGGTTTGTTGGAAATCATCAGAGCTGGCTTGTTGGAGATTCTTTCAGGTACTGAGATTGGTAAGGAATGCGCCTTGTGCACCCAAGGGCGCCCCAGAATCATGTGGTAATCCGGATGTTCCTTAATTATATGGAATCTAGCTTGTGTTGGAGTGTTACCAATCTTGACATCAAGGTCAATGTATCTGTAGACATCCACAAATTCTCCTGCTGGGCTCTTGATCACAGTCGGACCACGGGTAGTCTCCTTCTTTGAGATTTTCGCATCTTGCAGTGTCTTGATAGTAACGATGTTGAATTCAGAAGCTGCATCGTTTAATGTGCTATCGAACTTGACATCTTTCAGATGGGCTACGGTCAAAAGTCCCCAGTTTCCTTTGTTGGTGCTATTTTCCAAGGAGGCTTGAGACGCTGGAACGACTTCCTTTTCTGGATAGAATCTCCTGCCTGACACAATACGGTTGAGGGCCATGAATATATCTTGATGTTTTACCTTGGAAAGGTACAAGATTTCACAAAGGTTTTCAATCATGGATTGTACAGTCTTGCGCACAGAGCTTCCAGAGATCATGCAACTTCGGACGGGAAGGGGGTCTGTGTGAACTCCTTCATTTCCCAATTGGAGCTCTCCTGGTGCTATCTTTTCCCTGAAGATTTCTTTCAGCTTGTTGCAATCCTTTGTTGGGTGGTGGACAAATCTATGATAACGGCAGTACTTAGGGTCTGCCATGTCTTTCTCAGTTGGTGGACGTTTGATAGGAGGTAGTCTGATAGCATCATCCCGAATCCATGCCTCCAAGAGTTCTATTACTTCATTTATCGGAATTGGGAAGCCTGTGTCTTCGGTGCTCTGTGCAGGATCTTTGCTTGTTCCCTTTTGAGGCGAAGCTTTATGTGTTTGAGTCGCACGCTTGGGTAGTTGTTCTGCCACCGCTGGAGCTTTTTTCTTTCCGCCTTCGCTTACTACACTTACAGAAGGGCCATTATTATATTGCTTGTTGATGAGGCGCCTGTTTCCTCGATTATCTCGTGAATCGTCACTCCGAACGATCCTGGTTCTTTCCAATAATGCTGGGGAGGTAGTGGCCGAAAGTTTGGCTGCTTCATGGAGCTCTGAGAACGTCTGGAATCCCAAGTTTTCCAGCAGGGCGCGATATATGGGTATCATTCCGTTGATGCATAATTCCACCAGCTGTCGTTCTGTGACATTTGGTTCATGGCAGTCCAACGCTTGTATTCTGAACTTTTTGACAAAATCATTTAGATGTTCATTGTTCCGTTGGGAGATTCTCCCCAGGTCTGAGAAAGTAACTTGCTCAGATACAAAGAATTACTTCTTGTAAAATGCGCTGACCATCTCACTCCAATTGGATATTCTGTCGGGTGAAATATTGTTGTACCACGTATAGGCTCTCCCCGTAAGTGATTTGGAGAATTCCTTCAAGCGGAGAACGTGATTGTATTCGTGTTCTCATAAGGATTCTAAAAATCGAGAGACGTGTTCACGAGCATTACCGGTACCATCGTAAAGGATGAATTGAGGGGAGGTGTATCCCCTGGGAAGAGGAATCCGCTGCACGTCTTGAGGAATCCCACTGTGGTCTCCAATTGTTTGTGGGAGAAAACTACTTCTGCCGGTTTGGATAATTTTGGGTGTGTGTGGATGATAAGTGAGTTTAAACCTTCAACAAATGTGTTGCATGATGAGCACTTTGATTCGAGAGGTAATCTATACAATTCTGGCCTAAACCGAAGACACGGACGTTCCAGATTTATTTCGGTCACATTTGAAGGATGTGAGGTTGATCTTAGGGAGGGAAGCGAAGAAGGTGTTGAGAGTATGAAGGTGAAGGCTATTTGATGACTTGTTAACAGAAGGTCGAGCATGCTAGCAAATTTTGCAGGCAGGCTCTGGGTGTTGAATACGATTAACACTTGGTTTTCTGTGTTGTTCGAACTTCTGTCTTTGGAAAAATAGGGAGGAGAACCCATTTATACAAGTCATTAAGCCTTCTTCACGTCTCTCGTGGGAAGTGAAGTGAGGGAAGAGTGGAGTTGTGTGTGAGTGTCACACGACCAGAACTGCCCAATTCTCTCATCTTGACTTAACCTCCCATGTCTTCCTAACACGTTATTGTGATGGCGCGTTGCACGTTGCACGCTGTAAACCGCTAGACTAATACCCCAGTTTGTATCCCCCAGTTGTGACATGATTAATGTCTCGAGTGTGTGGATCGCGGGACCCACAGAAAATAGTGCAGGGTGAACCATGAACTTGGTATAACATCGCATGCATCCATCTTCAGGTAACCGTTTGGAGGCTGTATAGACAGGCCATTCCTTGGTCGGTTACCTTGTGAAGAAGAGTGACGGATGGTGGTCATAGTGATACCTTGTTTTCTTGTTGATTCGCACCCTAAGCTATCCGTCCAAGCTTGCAAAGCTGGACGGACGAGATGATTCGTAGCCTTGCTTGCGACCATTGGATGGGAGGCGCGCATGCTGCCTCTTTCGGCCCAAACGTTTTCATGTTTAGAGAGTTCCAATAGAGGAACCGATCAGCCCTGTATGGAGGTAGTACAATGGTGTTCACGCCCATGCCTGCTTGACTCGCAAATATTTAATCTAAGCCACTCGACTCAAGCGGCCAAGACGAGTGGTCGAGATTAGAATTTATGGAGGGGCCGTGAAATATCACATTTGGGCGCGCGTACCGAGGAGCTTGATCACCGCCAATCTTGGCCGATCATCTAGACATGAAGCCGGGCCCACGGTGGTCATGCTAGCATGCTCGGCTCCTTCTAAGTATCCATCTTGGCCTTCCGTCCAAGCCTGCGAAGATGGATGCTAGAGATGTTTCTGCGCCGCAAACCCTAATTAGGGATTTAGACCGGCCACTTTGAGCGATCGGTTTTGGGTTGCGCGCTGATGAGTGCCAAATATTGCATATTCATACACCTTTTCATTGGCACTTAACTCATCTTTCGCGCTTCAAAGTCATATATTATCCCAAATTCGGCATTTTTACCATTTTCAAGAATAAATATTTGTATTAATTAATTTTGTGTTTTTAAGTACTAAATAAAGCTTGGAAGAATTGAGAAGACAAAAGAGAAGAAAGTTGGAAGCGTTGCAACCCGCTCGCGCATCAGTGGCAACTTGTTTACAAATTCATGGGATTAAACAACCCATGATCCAAAACCCAAGACCCAAATCCATTTCCACCTCACCCCCATTGATTCTTTCCAAAACATCCACCTCACCCCCATTGGATTCTTTCCAAAACATCCACCTCACCCCCATTCTCTCACGCAATCACTCCCAATTTGTTTCCCACAACCAAATACATTCCATCAATTAAGAAAACATGTTTTGTTGAGTGGATGAGTGCCAAAATTCGGATCCAAGTGCTTGAGGGAATTTTGTGTATAAATAGAGAGGGTTGTTGTGTTGAAAAACCATCCAAGAATAGCTTGTTCATGTTAGTTTATCAAATTTAAGTTTTGTTGTAATGTTCTTCATGTTCTAGTTTCATTTACTAGGGTTTAGATGAAGCCCTAATCTCATTGGTATGTATTCATATCTTGTATCTTGTTCTTGAAAGTTTAGAATTGTTTAAAGATATAATTTAATCCAAGTTTTTCAACATCTTGCTCTCACAATGTATGCCATGTATCCATTGTAGTTAGAATATCTCTATGTTGATTATGCTACAACTCATGCTTAACCAAATATTGATCTTTAGATTAGTTGTGCTTAATTAGACAATTAATTCTTTGGAGAAATAATTTAGTTGTGATTAAATTATCCATTGGAGAAACACCTTAGTTATACGGTAGACTTGAATCTACTATAAGGACAAGAATAATATTACAAGTTGAATGCATATCATAGGTTATTGGTGGATTTGAATACCCTAGTATCCATATTATCATTGTTTACATATCTTGTTATTTGCATCTTTTACTTTTATTATTTCAGTCACTTGAAAATCATATCGTCGTATCGACAAAAACAAACCCCTTTTGGTTACTCTCTAAATCAGGATTTAGAATCAACTTCTACACTCTCCAAGTCTCGTGGTTCGACCTGTGCTTGCCCTGTGTTGCTTGTCGACACTGTGCACTTGCGGTTATACATAGAAGTAGGTATCTTTCCGAGCCTACCAAGTTTTTGGCGGTTCTTGGGGACTCGGTAGTGGTGTAGTTCATTTTTCATCTCTGTCCTTTGTTCATAAATTGTCTCCGGACTGTAGCATTTTGTAGATAAAACACTTTGTACACAAAGTCACTATTCTGTAGCATATTCAGGAACACCAAAAAAAAAAAAACGCCTGGAAACGATCGCATAAAGCTGTCACACTTCAACAACGATTATTCACTGTGTCCTTTGTTAAACAACGACAGTTATTCTCGGTGTCGTTCTTCGTGTTCTTGAGCGACGAGTTCGAAAGCGTCTGTTCTTCGTGTTCTTCATCTGTCATCATTCTTACGCCCAACAGCGATAGTTCAACATTCTGCCATCCTTTGTAGCAACGATACTATTCACAGACGCTTTTAAACTTTTTTTTTTTTTTTTTTTTTTTTGATTTGATTTTATTTTATTTTTCTTTTGCTTTAAAACTTCGAAACCCTAACTACCTCTTTTGAGCTCAACAGGTGCCTGAGTAGCTGTTGTAAAGGCGAAGGAAAGGAAGCGAAAGAAAGCGGAAGAAGTTTTTATTTTAATAAAAAAAAAAAAAGAGAGTTTATTTTATTTATTTTTAGTTTGTATTAGGATTCCTTTACTCTTGTAATTTTCTTTTTCTTTTGCACTTTATTTTGGACTTTGGACTTGGACATTCTATTTTTATTTTTATTTTTAAACCCTACGGAAGGGTATTATTAAATATCAACTGTTTTGCGAGAGAAGGACGGTGATTACAATATCACCTCGGCCCCTCGGGTTCGTTCATGACATAGGAGTCGTGGCCCAAGTCGACAACAACGGTTCATCCCGTCTGGAACGGGAGGTAAGTTTGTCGAAACACTCGCGAATCCCTTGTTAGCGAGTTATTGTATTCCTTCGTTTTCATATATGTTGAGGAATTGAATACGGCTGCTTTATTTTCCTAGTAAAGGGCAAGGACTGGCCATACAAGATAAGGGTTCGGATTTCATCACCGTTCTCTTCTTGCCCGCCTTAGGAAAACGATACATACGCGAACCTAAGCTTTAAAATTTTGAATAGAACAAGACCTATAAGGTAACGAGCTTAGTAGGAAAGTCATTTGAAAAATATTGGTTACTCTATAAGAATACTTCGAAGTTCATGATGGTTTCTGTAAATTGAATGCGTGACTGCGCCGCCTTGTAATACGGTGAGGCCTTGGGTATCAAAGCTCTAGCAGCTTCCCTCGCCTCTATTCAATTTACTTAAACTCGGATTGATTCCAGAGGGGTTTGCTCAGTTGTAACGAATTCCCTTTCGAAGGATTAGAAGCTGGTCTAGAAAACAATCTAAGTGGAGCCATCATGCTTTTTGTTTGCTAGAAATCGGTAGGTTTCTTGTGGTGGAGTCATCCTTGTTTGTGATTGCATAGAACTTTCCTTCTAGGTGAATGGTTAACATGCTTGATGTGCTAGCTAGGCTATGATTGTGTCTTTTAGAGACCATACACGCCGACTAGTTAGAATCGAGTCAAGAAGAGTTAATTGAAATACATAGTTCGAGGCGAGACAGTCCAAACCCATCCGAAACAATGGGAGAACCAGTAAACCCAGTCCGTAGTCTAAAGGACTACATGTACCCAACGAGGACAACCCAGTCCTCGTGCATTGTCTTACCAGCTATTGATGGACAATTTGAGCTAAAGGCAAGTATCCTCAATATGTTGCCTAAATTTAAAGGGGTTGAAAGCTGAAAATCCCTACCACCATGTGAGAGAGTTCGAGGAAATTTGTAGGACTCTTCGGATCAACCAAATGACGGATGAGCACCTCAAAATGAAACTTTTTCCTTTTTCTTTGATAGACAAAGCCAAGACTTGGCTGTGTGCTCAACAACCACAGTCATTTCATACATGGGATGCTCTTACGAAAGAGTTCTTCAAAAAGTTCTTCCCAAACCATAAGACTACGACAATTCGTCAAAGTCTGAATAGTTTTGTGCAATTAGAGGAGGAAACTTTGGCAAAATATTTGGAGAGATTCAATGAATTATTGCTCCAATGTCCTCACCATGGTTTTGAAAAATGGAGACTTGTGCAAATTTTGTATGAAGGTTTAGATGTCAAAAACCGAACTACAGTTGAGACCATGTGCAATGGTCAATTTATTGAAAAAACTGCTGATGAGTCTTGGGATTTCTTAATCGAAGTCGCTGAAAAGACTCGGCGGTGGGAATCCCCGTGAACCAAATAGGATTACCCTTTCATCCAATGTTCATAGAATTGACTCGACTTCGAAGGAAGTGCAAAGATGGCATCCTTGGCCGGGGAGAATAGAAAAGCTAGAGTTAGAAAAGAATGGAAAAACTAATATCCCTACTCTCCGTAGTCAAATTGAAATGGCCACTTGTGCCGCATGCCATAGTTCAGACCATCTAGTGGACACTTGTCCAGACCTCCATGCATTTCAAGAATCTAAAACCGAGGAAGCCAATGTATTGTACCAAAGGCAAGAGAACAACCCATATTCTCAGACCTACAACCCAGGGTGGAGAAATCACCCTAACTTTTCATGGTCTAAGGGGCATGTGCAAGGGGAACATCAAATAATAACCAAGGATACCCTTATCCTAGAAACCCCCAAGTGCAACCACATTCTCAGTACCCTGCAGAGAAAAAGCCTAGCTTCGAAGAAAGTTTCGGTTTGTTGACCCAAAATTTGGTACAACTTCAAAAGACCACAGACCAACGTTTTTCAAGTCTAGAACTTAAAATGGGTCAAATTTGTGAAGCATTGAATGAAAGAGACAAAGGCAAACTTCCTAGTCAACCCCAACAAAATCCAAAAAATGTATATCAGCGAGAGAAAATTCAACTCGAAATGAGGCCTCCAATAATCAAGTAAATGTTGTCACCACTCTTCGTAGTGGTAAAGTTGTTGAAAACAATGTAGGTGTACCACGATCGAGTGAGTCTACATCGGACTCACCGGTGCATAAAATACCACAGAAAACACCTATTGTTGAAAACAAATCTGAGCAACATAAGAATTCCCATAATTCTAATGTCTCTACACCATCTCATGTACCTGTTGCTCCATTCCCACAAAGATTGGTGCAACAAAAGAAGTACACAGTACAATGAGATTTTAGAAATGTTCAAACGAGTTAACATCAACATCCCATTTCTTGATGCAATCAAGCAAGTCCCTGCTTATGCTAAATTCCTTAAGGATCTATGCACACAAAAGCGAAAGCTTCATGTGCATAAGCGTGCTTTCTCACTGAGCAAGTGAGTGCAATCATTCAAAGCAACACACCACCTAAGTTTAAAGACCCAGGTAGTCCAACTATCACATGCAAAATAGGTGACCATACGGTTAAGAAGGCGTTGCTAGACTTAGGGGCAAGTGTGAATTTACTGCCATATTCAGTATATGTGCAGTTAGGTCTTGGAGAGTTGAAGGCAACACCTATAACTCTGCAATTGGCGGACAGATCCGTAAAGTGCCACGTGGTGTGGTAGAAGATGTTTTGATTAAGGTTGATAAATTTTACTTTCCTGTGGACTTCATCGTTTTAGATACTCAACCTGTGCAAAACCCTGACAGTCACATTCCTGTCATTTTGGGACGTCCTTTCTTAGCGACGTCCAATGCAATCATTAACTGCCGTAATGGAGTCTTTGAAGTTGTCATTTGGTAATATGACTGTGGAGTTGAATGTTTTCAATTCTAGCCAACAACATTTAGATCTTGATGATGATAATGATGTGCATGAAATCAACATGATTGAAAGTTTGATTCAGGAGTCGCTACCTAGTAGCATGTATGTTGACCCTTTGGATGCTTGTTTGAATAATTTCAACCTGGATATGTTTGATGATGAATACATAAGTGAAGTGAATACTTTGCTTGAATCCACACCACTCATGGACACGTCTAAGTGGAAAGCTAGAGTGGAACCACTTCCACTCTTGGAATCCAAGTCTGTTCCATCTCTTGTTGAGCCGCCAAATCTCGAACTGAAACCATTGCCTGATACTCTTAAATATGTTTTTTTGGGACCTTATAATACTTTGCCTGTAATCATTTCATCTGCCTTAGATACAAAACAGGAAAGAAAACTTTTAGAAGTGCTTAAGGAGCATAAAGAAGCATTAGGATGGACCATCTCGGACCTTAAAGGCATAAGCCCCACTGATTGCATGCACCATATAAACCTTGAGGACAATGCCAAACCATCTAGGGAGATGCAAAGGCGTCTCAATCCTAACATGAAAGAGGTTGTTAAGAGTGAGATCATAAAGCTTCTTGATGCGGGTATCATATACCAGTTCACGATAGCAAGTGGGTCAGTCCCATTCAAGTGGTACCCAAGAAGTACGGCATTCTTTGTAGTTCAAAATGAGAAGAATGATCTTGTCCCCACCCGTGTAACTACGGGGTGGCGAGTTTGTATTGACTATAGGAAATTGAACACAGTAACTAAGAAAGACCATTTTTCTGCTGCCCTTCATTGATCAAATGCTAGAAAAGTTGTCGGGACATAGGTACTATTGTTTCTTAGATGGCTATTCAGGCTACAACCAAATTCACATAGCACCCGAAGATCAGCATAAGACCACATTTACTTGTCCGTATGGAACATTTGCTTATCGTCGTATGCCTTTTGGGTTGTGTAATGCACCTGCTACTTTTCAAAGATGTATGATGAGCATATTTTCAGACATGATAGATGAGTTTCTTGAAATCTTCATGGATGATTTTTCTGTCTTTGGATCTTCTTTTGATGAATGTTTGCATCATCTTACTCGTGTGCTTATTCGGTGTAAAGAAAAGAATTTGATCTTGAATTGGGAAAAATGTCATTTCATGGTTGACTCAGGCATTGTTCTAGGGCATATCATCTCAGAAAAAGGCATAGAAGTAGATAAAGCCAAGGTTGATATCATTCAACACTTGCCTCAGCCTCGCTCTGTGAGGGAGGTTAGATCATTTTTAGGCCATGCTGGTTTCTACCGTAGATTCATCAAAGATTTCAGTAAGATCTCAAGGCCATTGTGTAATCTACTCAGTAAAGATGTTGCATTTGTGTTTGATGATGCTTGTGTGCATGCTTGGGAGGAGCTCAAAACTCTTTTAACTTCGGCCCCTATAGTCCGACCTCCTGATTGGAAATTGCCTTTTGAAATCATGTGTGACGCATCTGATTTTGCTGTTGGAGCTGTCTTAGGTCAGCGAGTTGACAAACAACCCTATGTGATCTACTATGCTAGTAAGACACTGAATGAGGCTCAAATGAACTATTCAACAACCGAAAAAGAGCTGCTAGATGTTGTGTTCGCATTAGATAAGTTTAGATCTTATTTGATAGGATCTAAAATCATCATTTATCTTGACCATGCCGCATTAAGATATCTTTTATCTAAAAAAGATGCAAGGCTCGTCTAATTCGATGGATACTCTTGTTACAAGAGTTCCACCTCGAAAGTCGAGATAAAAAAGGGTCGAGAGAATGTTGTTCTGATCACTTATCTAGATTGAATGTCGAGTCTACTGATGAATCGAGAGATTATTAGAGAATCTTTCCCAGATGAACAACGATGCTAGTTTTGAAATGCCATGGTTTGCCGACATCGTGAACTACCTTGCTACGGGTAGGATGCCACTCCATTGGTCTAAACAAGACCGGTCTAAGTTCTTGGCCGAAGTGAAACATTTCCTATGGGATGACCCATATCTGTTCAAATACCGCCCGACCAAATCATTAGGAAATGTGTCCCCAACTCTGAACAAAGGGATGTCATCTCTTTTTGTCATGATCAAGCATGTGGAGGCCACTTTAGTGCAAAGAAAACTGCTGCAAAAATCTTGCAGAGTGGTTTTTACTTGGCCAACATTGTTTAAGGATAGCCATGAATTATGTATTTCTTGTGACCGGTGCGAGAAATTGGGAAGTATATCAAAACGAAACATGATGCCCTTACAACCCATTTTGATTGTTGAGCTATTTGATGTATGGGGCATTGATTTCATGGGTCCATTTCCTAGCTCGAAGGAAAGTTGTACATTCTTGTTGCTGTTGACTATGTTTCTAAGTGGGTAGAAGCAATTGCAACCAAAACTAATGACCACAAGGTGGTACTTTCGTTCTTAAAGGAAAACATATTTTCTCGATTTGGCACCCCTAGAGCTATAATCGGTGACGGTGGTTCACATTTCTGCAATAGGCCTTTTGAGTCCTTAGTCCGTAAGTATGGCATAACTCATAAAGTTGCAACCCCATATCATCCACGGACCGGTGGCCAGGTAGAGGTTTCAAATAGGGAGATTAAGCACATTCTAGAAAAGACGGTTAACCCGTCTAGAAAAGATTGGTCTTTAAGATTGAATGATGCTTTATGGGCCTATAGAACTGCATACAAGACCCCCATTGGTATGTCCCTTACAGACTTGTGTACGGTAAAGCTTGTCATCTCCTGTAGAGTTAGAACATCGTGCATATTGGGCTGTAAAGAAACTGAACTTTGATCTAGATAAAGCTGGCACCCAAAGGAAGCTTCAACTCAATGAGTTGGAAGAGTTAAGAAATGATGCATATGATAATGCAAAAATGTACAAACAAAGAATGAAGGTGTTCCATGACAAACGCATTTTGCGCAAGTCATTCACTCCAGGCCAGAAAGTTCTATTGTATAACTCACGACTGCACCTTTTTCCAGGAAAATTACGTTCTAAATGGACAGGCCCGTTCGTGGTGCGAACAATTTTCCCCCATGGGGCTGTAGAACTAGAAGATGTAACAACCAAGAATGTCTTCAAGGTCAATTGGCAGAGAGAAGCCGTTCCTTGAACCAATTCCACTCGAGATTGAAACAACTCATCTTGCTGATCCGATCTACGTGGTGAAAAGTTCACCCCTTGTACATACCACATATATCTTCCTGCTGGTTGCTTTAGACATACTCCCTGTCTTTGGTTTGGCATCTGGTAATCTCTTTCCTTTGAATCTGTTTTGTTCTCATGGTTTGTTGTTGTTTCTATCATATTTTGAAACATTGAGGCAATGTTAGATTTAGGTTTGGGGGAGTATTTGCATATGGCATTGTGAGTCTTTTCTATGACCATCTGTGTAGCGGGTCTTGCATTTTTTTGTTTTTGTTATTTTCTATGACCAGCTGTGTAGCGGGTCTTTTGTAGGATCCTTTGTAGTCTTTTGCATTCTTCTATGACCAGCTGTGTAGCAGGTCTCTAAAAAAAAAAAAAAAAAAAAAAAAAATGATTACCGGGTCTTTGTAGGATCCTTTGTAGTCTTTTGCATTTTTGTTGTTGTCCCGGGTCTTAAAAAAAAAAAAAAAAAAAAAAAATGATGTGTAGCGGGTCCCTAAAAAAATTATTTTGTTTCGGATCTTGTGTTTGGTATCGATGATCAGCTGTGTAGCGGGTCAAAAAAAAAAAAAAAAAATGATGATCAGTTTGTGTAGCGGGTCTTAAAAAAAAAAAAAAAAAAAAAAAATGGTCACAAATTATCAAGGTTCTACGAAATTCGAAGTTCATCATCTACGAGTTGAAGACCGAAGACGAAGGCATTTCTATGGATGCTCTGAATTTGGAGAAGGTTTTGTGGGTACATCTTTGGTAGGCCCTCACGAGACTACAACTCGTCCACTAGGGACACCTAGGGGTTTAAAGGCTTAGTGCATACGCTAAATGCATTCGAGAGACCATCGACAGTGGTATAGTTAGGATTTACGGATTTTTGTTTCACTTGAGGACAAGTAAAATTCAGGTTTGGGGGTATTTGATGAGTGCCAAATATTGCATATTCATACACCTTTTCATTGGCACTTAACTCATCTTTCGCGCTTCAAAGTCATATATTATCCCAAATTCGGCATTTTTACCATTTTCAAGAATAAATATTTGTATTAATTAATTTTGTGTTTTTAAGTACTAAATAAAGCTTGGAAGAATTGAGAAGACAAAAGAGAAGAAAGTTGGAAGCGTTGCAACCCGCTCGCGCATCAGTGGCAACTTGTTTACAAATTCATGGGATTAAACAACCCATGATCCAAAACCCAAGACCCAAATCCATTTCCACCTCACCCCCATTGGATTCTTTCCAAAACATCCACCTCACCCCCATTGGATTCTTTCCAAAACATCCACCTCACCCCCATTCTCTCACTCAATCACTCCCAATTTGTTTCCCACAACCAAATACATTCCATCAATTAAGAAAACATGTTTTGTTGAGTGGATGAGTGCCAAAATTCGGATCCAAGTGCTTGAGGGAATTTTGTGTATAAATAGAGAGGGTTTTGTGTTGAAAAACCATCCAAGAATAGCTTGTTCATGTTAGTTTATCAAATTTAAGTTTTGTTGTAATGTTCTTCATGTTCTAGTTTCATTTACTAGGGTTTAGATGAAGCCCTAATCTCATTGGTATGTATTCATATCTTGTATCTTGTTCTTGAAAGTTTAGAATTGTTTAAAGATATAATTTAATCCAAGTTTTTCAACATCTTGCTCTCACAATGTATGCCATGTATCCATTGTAGTTAGAATATCTCTATGTTGATTATGCTACAACTCATGCTTAACCAAATATTGATCTTTAGATTAGTTGTGCTTAATTAGACAATTAATTCTTTGGAGAAATAATTTAGTTGTGATTAAATTATCCATTGGAGAAACACCTTAGTTATACGGTAGACTTGAATCTACTATAAGGACAAGAATAATATTACAAGTTGAATGCATATCATAGGTTATTGGTGGATTTGAATACCCTAGTATCCATATTATCATTGTTTACATATCTTGTTATTTGCATCTTTTACTTTTATTATTTCAGTCACTTGAAAATCATATCGTCGTATCGACAAAAACAAACCCCTTTTGGTTACTCTCTAAATCAGGATTTAGAATCAACTTCTACACTCTCCAAGTCTCTGTGGTTCGACCTGTGCTTGCCCTGTGTTGCTTGTCGACACTGTGCACTTGCAGTTTATACATAGAAGTAGGTATCTTTCCGAGCCTACCACACGCGCCTCCTTTGGGGAGACCGACCATGTATGCAGCATCTTAGGTCGACGGTGAGCATGCACATGCTTTCTCTATGACCCTGGGCGCAATCTAAGCCATCCAACTATGCCGGCGAAGTCGGATGGTCGTGATCGTTTTGGATCTTCTCAACCTGCATAAGGCGTTAATCTAGCCTTGTTTGGGCAATCGTTTCTTGCACCACGGCTTTCCTATGAGTGAGTCGGTCTTGTAGGTAGAAATTGGGCCCGCCAATGGTGTGCCATCACTTCACTACTTGTTTTAGGGTATAATCTAAGCCGTCCGACTATGCTGGCGAAGTTGGACGCTCACGATTAAAAGGAACCCTAGCCGTGCGTCATGCTCGCTTTGAGCGCACGTTTTGGAAGGACCAACCATAGTTGGTCTTGACCGTTCGGTGATGTGTGAAGGTGGGTCCGATGTGATCATGGTAGCATGCTCAGGACCCCCTGAATCTATATCTACACCCTCCATCTATGCTTGCGAAGTTGGACGGGTGAGATATATTTTAGGGTTTGTTTTCAGCAAGTGAGACTAACATGGATAGTCTTGCATGCGTTCAACGGGGCTAGTATAACCTACCGTCAGGTAGCCTATGGGTGTTTTCACGTCGAACACAGGGCTTTAATTAAAGCATTAATAGTAATGTTGTATACCTACAGAAAACCGGGATGGTTGCCACATGCTCCGTTCTGGGTAGGTATGTTTAATTCTCAGGGATGGTTGCACATGCTCCAATGAATTAATATGGCGAGAAGTATTCATCGCATGAAGGCTTTATCCTTTGCAGGACGTCAGCTTACAAAAATTGGTTTTTTACAATTTTACCCTTTAAATAGAAATCCACCATCGACAGAAATCAATTAAACTTCAAAGATTTAAATGACACTTTACTATTCAAATTTCAGAAATGTTTACAGAACTGGAAGGAATCAAGATTACAAATATTCTCTTCAAGTTTCTCTTTCCTCAAGATTCTTTCAACTCTTAATAATATATCATCCTTTTCTGAATCTATCGAGCCCTTTATATAGTGGATGACAGCTAAGTTTTCCTCCTATTTCGGATCTATTCTGCGATCTCATCGCGATCTCTACAATATTCTCTATGGCAAGAATGATGACCATCGCAGGATCAACATATTCTTCTTTTATTTCTTCCATCGTCAGTTTCTTTTGGATATTCTGTGACGCTCGTGAAACGTTGTTAAAGAATTGGCAGTGACGCTCGCAGAAACGTTGTTAATATCGCAGGAATAACGTTGTAGCGATATTCTGGTCCTACATCTTGCCTATTCTCATGTCTTTTCTGCGAAGAAGAGAAGATCATGAGAACTTTTTAAAATGCAATAACTGCTTATCTTTTCAGACTTCTCCGTTCTGACACGTTTCTACGTCCTTCGCCAGCTGTTTTCACGAATTCTTTCTTCCAATAAATTTTTGACACGTCTCCTCTAACCGCTGCGATCTGACCACCCACGTCTTTTCTTTGGATTAATTGCCTTCATCTTCTTTGAGAAATTTCTTCTTCTATAAATACTCTTCTCATTCCTTTCATTTTTCTCTTTTACTTTCTTCTTCTTTCTCTCCATACCCTCTCCGCAAATTTTACTGTTCTTCTGCGAATTGTGCTTCATTCGCTGTTGTGATTTCTTTCTTCTTTTCAACCTTTTCTTTCATTCCCATACTCAAAAATGGTTGCTGCTGGTACCAAAAACTTGAAGGCCTTTAATGAGATGCGCGAGAAACTCAAAATTAAAGGTTTTAACTTGTCTTTAATTCCAGATCAGGATTCTAGATCTGAACCTTCTCTTAAATTATTTACTGATGATCAATTTTCTCGCGAAAAAATCATAGTATCGCTAGGACAACTTGTAGCTGGTCTTCCCCTTCCTCTCTATGACCCAGAACTCCTATTATTCTACCAAATAATATCTGACGAGAGGTTCTCATGAGTAATATATCAATTAGGTGGAGATTGCATTAGATTGCTACTTGAATATGCTTCTCGTGGTGCTGGTAAAGGATCGTGCTATTCTGAAGATGCTCAAAATCCTCTTTACAAACATATTCCAATTAATCCTGCAGATTATATTGTAGAAAACTTTTTCAAAATTTACAAGATACTCCCTATGAAGAGGGATAGCTTTTCTTTGGGGTGTTCTTTGAAGAAACTCATTTGTCGAAGAAGCTCTCATGCTAGATATTGACTTTCATACAAAAACCAATCACGACCCTCGCCATTCTAGCGATGACAAGTGGTTTATTTTTCCGTTGTGTCTCGAAGGTACTTATATTTCTAGTTCTCACGAACTTCCCGCGAATCTTGCAGAATATCAACCTTGGGTCTTTAATTGGCCTGAACGAGCTAAAGAGGTATAATCTCTCTGATATTTTGTATAATTATGATCCTCTATTCTCCTTCCGTTTTCACATTCTCTCTATCGCTAAATGACTTATATCTTTTCCAGATTGACAGGATGAAACTCAGTTATAAAATTTTTAGGAAGCCCATCACTTTCTTTGCTCTCAAATCCTTCACGGATGAAGTAAGAAATATCTTCTCGTAAGTTTTAACAATATAATGTTGCCCCTATTTCTTATCTTCATCTGTGCTCGCGGGAAATCGAAGAACTAGAGCCAATAAAAACTGTGAGAACTAAAGAGAAATCTTTAAATGACAAATCAGTTGTTCCTCCCAAAGGGAAGTCTTCTGCCCCTCGCGGTGGAGGATCTGGCGATCAAGATAAATCTATTGCTCATCCCGAAGGGAAACTTTCTTCTCCTCGTGGTGAAGAATCTGGCGATCCTCCTTTGAAGAAAAGGAAAACCCATCCCTCTTCTTCTTCAACTCCTCAACCCATTCCAGAAAATCCGAGTGTTGAAGTTGATAAGGATAATGATGATGAAGATTTTAACAATAATAATTCTGGATTCCCTTCTATAAAGAACTCTTTTTCATCTGATTCTTCAATGACCCATTTATCTAGAATTTTTGGCGATATTTCCCACAGCATAACTTGTAATGATGAGGATGAAGTTATTAACAAGACATCCCAAGCTCTCGCTAAAGTTGGCGATGCCCCTATTCTGGTGGATAATGATTCTCTCCAAGGAATCTCAAGATCGCTGACTCCCAGTCTCTTGAATTCTCTTGGTACCCTGGTATGTTTTATTTCTTCAATTTTTTTATGTATTTACTCCATCGCTAGATTCTTAATTTATATTATTCTCTTGCAGATTGGAAGAGCTTCCTTTGCTGTTGCTAATGATTTAGATAAGAGACGCGTCAACTATGAAAAGAAGGCTGCTAAATTTTGCCAGGATAAAGAAAAATTAGAATATGAAGTTGCTGAGCTCCATAAGAAGAATAAATAATTGGAGGCGGAAGCTTCAGTTGATAAACAAAAGATCTCTGATCTTGACAGAGTTAACCAACAACTCTATGGTATTACTTATTTCCATTTTTCTTTTAATTCTCCTTATTCTATCGCGGCTTATTCAAGCACCCACTTTTAACTTGCAGATATTTATGGTCTCACTGACGAGGCTACATTCTTTCAATCTTTCCCTGAACCTGTAGATGATAATACTCTTCTTGCTAGCCTTAATAACTCTTTAAGTAACTTCTCAGATAATAAGATTGAATACATTTCCATAGATTAACTAAAATCCAAACTTAATTTCTTAAAAATTGAACACAGATTCAATTTAGGTTTGACCAACAAATATAAGCGCCTTCATCTTGATTCAAAGAAAGAAATAAATATATTAAGAAAAAGGAATAGTGATCTTATTGACGAGAATGATCTTGCTGTTAAAAAGGGTTCCAAGACTCTAGATGACTTCCATAAGACTCTTCTTAACGTTCAAATGGAAAGAGATAATCTTGTCCACGAGAATGAAGATCTTCTTGCGAGGGAAACTCAAGTTCGATCTCGTCTTCTTATAAATAGCGATGATGAGTTTTCTTGGGCTGCGAAGATTCTTGATAATGCTAGGAATGATTTAGGTGTAAATGTTAGCCTTCAAGTTGAATAGGCGGCTTTAATTAGGGATATGATTTCTGAAAGAGAAGGTTGTTAGCTGTTCTTCCTCTCGCTATTTTCTTACTTTCATTATTCTTCTCTACAAAATTTCTAACTTGTTGTCATATTCTTGCAGGAGCAGAAAAAAGATATCTTGACAGAATTGAGGAACTTGAAAAGGAGAAGATAGCGATGATGAAATGGAAAAATCTGGTGATGAAGAGAAATCTGACAAAGAGGATGGCAATGAATCTAGCTAGTTCTTCTTCTTCCCTATATCTTCTTTGTATATTTATTTTCTTCTTTCTGTAACATTGCTGCGAGTTTCTCCAATTTTGTAAATTTCTTTTGCTTCTGTCTGTACGAATTTAGAAAACAATTCTTTTTCTGCAAATTAATCAATCAATATAATTATTATCCTTTAAGTATCTATGCAAATTTATCTTTTAACAATCTCTATGTAATTTTTATATGGTGGATGAATAATAATTTCATCGCTCTTATGCATTCCCATACTTGCCTCTATTATTCATCTGCAATATGAAAAAAATTGAGTAGAGATTAGATATTATCTTTAAATAAATTTTGCTTTGATATTTGCGATGTTATCGCTAATCAACAACTGCGAGTATTATCGCAGTAATCTTGTGGTCTTATTATGCCTTCCTAATTAAAGGTCTTACTGTGCCACACCTTTTTATTTTTGCGACAAAATCGCAGGACGTCTTTACATTTGCATGTATTGACCCATTGATCTTGCCTTATCATTCTTCTTTGATTGTATTGCGACAATATGATAAGTCTAAGCTCTCTCGCGAGATCAAAGCCTCGTGACATTGCCGTCTTGCGATGAAATCACAGGACGTCTTTACACTTTCATGTAAAAACCCATTGATATCATCTTAACTTTTGGCTTGTTGCCTCTGTATGATTTACGTCACGTGACAATATGACAGGCCTAAATGTTCTTGTGATCACAAATCCCCATGACATTGCCGTCTTAAGACACTTATCATCTCCCTAATGGAGGGTGCCGCCCTTATCTTCCCCCTGGTTTCCCCTTCAAGGAGGGCACATCGGCCATACAAGACTAGCTCCTCCCATCTAGATTTACCAACAACCGGCTATTTTCGCAGACTCTTGTCCTTTATGCCTATATGGCTTATAGTTACAAGACTGCACCCTAAGTGGGGTTTTCTTCAGGCCAAGTGCATCGTAGCCAAGACTTACCAAGAATGGAAAGGGAGTTTCGTACGCCCTTGGCACCCTTGGCTCAACCGTGTACCTCAGCGCCTTGCTCATACTTTGCACTTCTTGGAAGAGATTCTCGGTCGTCCAACCAGGGTATAACCATATATAGTTGGAAATCCAAGATCTCTCTCCCGGATAGGTTTTCTTTAACCCCAACATCTGCATGACTCAGGATACAACAACGGTATAACCTTACCCCTGAATCATGTCGAGAGATACCCCCTCCTATGACGTGCTATTAGGTCTTACATTTGCCTCTTGCAAAATTTTATTTGCGAACTAGGGTGCACGCCATAAAGGTTCGTCCCATTCTTTAATCTCTGCGAAATTTTATTCGCGCTTCTCGCATGTATTGTAACTCTGATAGAATTTCATAACTTTGATCTTCTTTATTTTTGTAAAATCTTGCGATTCTTTCAAGCAGAATATTCTGTTCAATTACATATTCTTCAAACAAATCATTCATAGAGTTCTCTAAAGTTCATCATTTTACCTCTCTACTTACTATTTTCTGATTCTGCTTTTCTGCTACGTTTTACTGTTGTTTATTTTTCTGCGAGACGCTCACCTTCAGCTTTCACATCCTCTTTCCGCTTTATTGTATCAATCATTAACCCTTCACATCTCTGTTGTTGTTTGATTTTGTACTTCCAATTGCTATTCTTTTCAGCTCTTTCTTCGCAAGACTTCATATCGATTTCATAACATTTCTTGCTTTCTCCCCAATCTCCTTTAATAACTCCAACACCTTTAGGATGAGGAAATTTGATACACTGGTGATAAGTAGATGCTACACCCAATATCCCGTGTAACCAAGGTCGTCCCATCAAAGCATTGTAAGGTGATTAGATGTCCACAACAAAAAATACGATTTTGGAAGATATTCCGTTTAACGGTATTTGCATTTCAATTTCCCCCTTTGGTTTGTTAGCTTTACCGTTAAATCCATAGATTTTATATGTTGATGGTATCAAATCTTCATCTCTTCCACCCATGGTTTTATAGGTATGATAGAATAAGATATCAAATGAACTCCCGGTGTCTATTAAGACTATGTTGATGGCCCAAGAGTCTTCAATTTTACCATCATTTTCTTTATCTTCTTCTTGTATTTGATTTGGATTTATCTCTAATCGTACCACCAATGGGTTGTCATGTTGCTCGCCAAGCTCTGGTACATCTTGCGCGGTGAAAGATAGAGTTTGTTTCTGCCATTCTTCTAATGGCGAGGCTCTCGCTATATTCATTATCTCTCTTCCATCTGTATTTCTCGCGAAGACTCTACTTAAAACATTATCATGAAAATCTTCCACAGTTCTGTATGAATGCACAATGGAGTTACAAAACAAATTCTTTGCTTTAGCCCCCACTTCTATCACGAATGTTTCTGCTCCTTTTACAGCATTCACTCTGCGAGTTTCTGGTGCTGGCGGTAATTGATGAGGTTGTGGATGTCCTACTAGAAAGTGATTTAACTTCCCCTGATCAATCATCCTCAAAATTATCCTCTTTACATTCCTACAATCATTTATTGAATGGCCATGAAAGTGATGGTAAGGACAAAATTCTTGACTTTGATTGCTTGGATGTGGTTATTTTCCCATGTTCCATGGTGATGGTATATTTTCCATCAAAATGATAGATTCCCAAATTTTCTCTATACTAGCATTAAGAGGTGGCATCTTAATTTCTTCCGATATTATCTTTTGATTTCCTTGCCCTCTAAAGTTATTCTGCCTTTGTCCGCCATAAGTTTCTTGCGGATGATCAAGTCTTTGAATCTTTTTATTTCCACCGCGATTGTAATAATTCTTCTCCCTTTTATATTCTTCTTGATCTCGACTGCCCATCGCTACCAATTTTTGTTGGTTATCAATTACTACTTTCTCTTGTTGTGCTTGCGAGGTGCTCGCCACATTATTTATCATTTTAGGGAGCAAACTTCCACTTGCCGATAGCGAGCTGGTGTTCGCGATTGGGTATGATTCCATATCATTTTGTTTCTCCTCCAAATCAATGTATTCTTCTTGTAACTCTCTCAATTCTGTCATGGTGATTGTATTTTTGATTCTGAAAATTTGAATGTACATCAGATTAGTCGCGAACATTGCATTAATGAAGGATAAAATCAAGTATCTTTCATCTACTCTTCCAGCCATCTCGTTGCACATTGATTTCCACCTTATGGTTAAGTGCTTCAGACTCTCGCCAAATCTCTGTTTTAACCCAAACAAATCTTCAATACCCGGCTGCGATGAATTTTTGCTAATATACGCTCCTAAAAATGTAGCTTGTAAATGATCAAAAGAAGTTATGGTATTTTTTGGTAATTTTTTGGTAACCTTCAAACCATTTCAACGCCTCGCCAGTTAAGCTGGATGCAAAATATTTGCATAGCACAGCATCATGATTCTCCCATTGTAGCATACATCTAACATAAGCTTTGACGTGTTGAACAACACAAGTAGTTCCATCAAAAATGCTGGTTAATGCTGGTAAATTTCATTTTGGAGGTATCCCTCTTAACTGTACTTCTTGAGTAAATGGAGTTCTCATGGCTTCTTCAATAGCTTCATCAAGTTGCCTTCTACCTCCTTCTATTCTATTGTTTATCATTCCTCGCATTTCTGCTAATTCTCTCAATATTTTCTCATTCTCAGCTGAGTTTTGTTCCATTGGCCTCTTTAATGTTGTTTCCCTTCTTATGCGTTCTTTCCTTTCTTGTCTTGCAAGATTTTGTGTATCTTCTTCTTCTTCATCATCATTTCGTATTTCTCTGCGATTTTGTCTTTCATATTCCTCCTGATATCGTAACTGCCTATCTTCTTCTCTGCGGATTTCTTCATTTCTCCTCGTTTCTCTTCGTTGTCTCTTTATAATCTTCTGTATCCTATCATACTCCTCCTGAATATTACCATTGTAGCGATTTTGCGTACATCTCCTTTCTCGATTTTCATGATTATTTTGTCACACTGCTTCTCGAAATTCATGTTCTTCTACTTCTGCCCTTAATCTTTCCCTCTCGCGGGCTAGACGTGCTTGTTCACATAATGACTCTCAATTTCTTCTTCAATAATTCTTTGATTTCTTTGATTCTCTCGCCCATGTAATATCCTCCTACCTTCTTCTGAATTTTCTTCTTCAATTTGGTTGTTTCTTCCCTCTTGATTTCTATTGTCATGCGGATTATAACGATCACCAATTATCTCTTCTTCTCTATGAGGTTGTTCTCCATTTAAATTTTGCACTTCTTCTCTAACATTTCTCATTGGGGAATTTTGCCTTGGTTCTTCTCTGAATGATCTTTAATTTGATCTAACAGTACTTCTTGACCTCCTTTTTTGTAGCCTCAAATTCTCCATTCTTAGCTCATGATTTTGTCTTGTTAAATTCGCACGCTCTTCTGCCTCTAATCTCCTTTCTTCCTGTATTCTTTGTCTCAAATCATCTATTATTTCATTTTCACGTCCTTCATGAATTAATCCTCCAACCATTTCTTGATTTCTTTCTCCTTCTTCTTCATTTCTTAATTGTCGATTTTCTGCTTCTTCCATCGAATCCGACCTCCAAGTATGCACACTCACTCTATCATAATCCACATTCTTATCTCGTGTTTGTGTTTGTTGATTCGGCTGTTGAATTGAACTTTCTTATTCATTTCTTATTATATTTCTCCCTGATCTTATCCTTAAAGATTCTTCCAATTCACATGTTCCCTCACCTGCAAGTCTTTTACTTCTCCTCACAGTTGTCGGTGGTTCTGATGTATTTCTTCTTCTTCTAGCCATTTCTTCAACCCTAACAATTTATTCAAATTTTCGAGTTGTAATTAGAGATTTCTTAGCTTGATTCTCCCTGTTTCTGGGCGCCAAAATGTAGTTGCAGGAATTCCCACACTACACCCTTGTTAATATTTTATAGAAATCTATTGGAAATCAATTAAACTTCAAAGATTTAAATGACACTTTACTATTCAAATTTCAGAAATTTTTACAAAATTGGAAGGAATCAAGATTAAAAATATTCTCTTGAAGTTTATCTCTCCTCAAGACTCTTTCAACTCTCAAAAATACATCATCCTTTTCTGAATCTATCGAGCCCTTTATATAGGGATTTACATAATGGATGACAACTAAGTTTTCCTCCTATTTCGGATCTATTCTGCGATCTCATCGCGATTGCTACAATATTCTCTATCGCAAGAATGATGGCCATCGCAGGATCAACATATTCTTCTTTTATTTCTTCCATCGTCAGTTTCTTTTGGATATTCTGTGACGCTCGTGAAACATTGTTAAAGAATTGGCAATGACGCTCGCAGAAACGTTGTTAATATCGCAGGAATAACGTTGTAGCGATATTCTGGTCCTATAGGAGAATTGTTAATAAGAAGAATAATTCACTTAATGTGGGATTTGATATAGCTCCATAAAATTCATCCCCAATTATTCCTTCAACAACATTGAATAATACTTCTGTGATTTTAGAGACACCTTCAGGTTCTTCTGCAGGAGTCCCAAAGCAAGTGGTAACACCTTCAACTGCAATATCTAATAATCAAGGAAAATTTCAGTTACTGAAAAATTTGAATGAAGAAATTTATAACTCTAATATTGAGTTTCCAGCTCTATCAGTGGACATGTTGAATGTTGCTACTGGTGCACCAGAATTAACAAAGAAAAGTATACTAATTCCACCAATTGGGAGGTCTATTATTGAGAAGCCTAAAGTGAAGCAGAAACCAGTGGTAACTACAAGACAAGCTTCAAGCAGGCACTTGAGAAGTACTACTTCCCAATCCCACCCTTCCAAATGAGAATAATTTTTTGGAATCTCAGAGGCCTAAGAAGATTAAGGGCCAGAGATAATCTTAGGAATTTAGTTAAAACTTTTAATCCTTCAATTGTTATCATTGCAGAACCAAAAGTTCGGTATTCTTCTGATTTTTGTAAAAAATTAAAATTACAGGGTATTCATTTTGAAGCCATTCACAACTCAATAAATGGGTAGAAAGGAAATATATGGGTAATGTGGAGTTCTTACATTCAAAAACCAAAGGTGGTGTTGTCTTCTGAACAAGCAATAACTGTGGAAGTTGGAGATATTCTAATAATAGGAATTCATGCAGCAACTTTAACAATAAAAAGGAGAAGCTTATGGGAAGATCTGTCAACAATTAGCAGGTTGGATAAACCTTGGTTAGCTATTGGGGATTTCAACACTATTATGAGGGCTGAAGAGAAAAAAGGTGGTTCTAAACCAATGCTAATTTCCATGTTAGAATTCAATAATTGTCTTCACCAATGTGGTTTGATGCAAGCTCCAAAAAATGGGGTAAAGTATTCACGGAGCAATAATAGAGCTGGAAAAAGAAGAATTGTGTGTAACTTGGACAAAGCTGTTTATAATGAGAAATGGCTGGAAAAATTCTCTAGTTGGGGATATAAGGTGGGAAATAGAGGCATATCTGATCATAGTGCACTGTATGGTGGTTCAGCTGATATCCCTAAACCAAAAAATACACCCTTTAGAGCTTTAAAAACTTGGAAGTCTCACCCTGAATTTTTGAGTACAATTTCAAAATCTTGGGATAAGTTGATAGAAGGTAACCCTGCCTTTATTTTTATGAGTAAAATGAAGAGGTTAAAATTGGATCTAAAGGAGTGGAATTGGTTTGTTTTTGGTGATGTAAACAAAAACCTGAAGAAAGCAGATGAACAAGTTCTGGAAGCATCATTAATGTCAGATGAAAATCCTTCAGATGTTTATCTTTTGAATAATCTTGTTACCTTAAGGGGTAAACAAAAAGTCTTATTGAAGCAACAAAGATAGATTCTTCATCAAAAGTCAAGAGTCAGCTGGTTGAAATAAGGAGCTTGTAATTCAAGATACTTTCATATTCAAATGAAGCTAAGACAAGCTCATAGTATGATTACTGAGCTGGAAACTGATAAAGATAGAATTATAACAGATCAAAAAGAGATTGCAACTGAATTGGTTAATCATTATGAATCAAAGTTCAGATATCAAGAAGTTAACATAGAGGAATCCTTATTTGCATTTTTCCCAAAGGTAATTACAAGAGAAGAGAATAATATGATAAATGAAATGCCATCTGCTGAAGAAATTAAAACTGCAGTTTTTTCTTTAAACCCTGAAAGTGCTCCAGGTCCATATGGGTTTTCTAGGTGGTTTTATAGATATGCTTGGGAGATTATTGGTCCAGTGTTTATTAATGCAGTGCAATTCTGTTGGAGAGGAGGGTTTATCCCTATAGGGCTAAATGCAAATTTCTTGAAGCTGCTACCTAAAGTAAGAAATGCAAAGAAAGCAAATCAGTATAGACCCATAGGTCTAATGAACTTCAGTTTCAAGGTATTTACTAAAATTTTATCTTCTAGATTGGAGAAAGTTATTAACAAACTTGTTTCTCCTCAACAAGGAGCATTTATTAAGGGGATAACAATACAGGAGCAAATTGCTATGGCTTCTGAAATGATAAATGAAATTGAAACAAAGAGAAGGGGGGAAATTTTGGCCTTAAACTGGACATTACACAAGCTTATTATTCACTCAGTTGGACTTTTTTATTTCAATCTTTACAAAGCTTTGGATTATCTGATAAAAACTTACACTGGCTTCAAGTGCTTCTACAATCTGCAAGAGTGTCTGTGCTAGTAAATGGTGGGCCTGAAGGTTATTTCCAAGTGGGTAGAGGATTGAGGCAAGGTGACCCATTGTCTCCTATGCTCTTCATTATAGCTGAAGATATTTTGAGCAGAAATATTACAAGACAGATCCAAGATGGGAGCTTAAAAGCAATGGTGGAGAGAGGTGGAGTAAAACCTTCACATATTCTCTTTTCAGATGATATATTTCTATTTTGCAATGGTGAAAAAAGGAATGTAAGAAGATTGATGTGTTTGCTAAATAAATACCAAATTTCTTCTGGGCAACAAATAAATCTGGAAAAAAGCAAGTGTTTTATTGGTGGAACAAGTCATAATAGAAGGGTACAAATCTCAGAAGAATGCAATTTAATGTTGGCAGATTTTCCAGATAAATATTTGGGGATAATGTTGACTCAAGGAAGTGTTAGAACAAGCCATGTGTGGCAAGTTGTGGATATGATGCAGGAGAGATTATCAGGCTGAATGGGCAAAATTTTATCCTTCCAAGAAAGACTTATTCTAGTGAAACATGTCCTTGGTAGTTTTCCCATATATTCAATGTCAGTGTATAAATGGCCTAAGAGGGTAATAAGGGAGTGTGAAAGAATTATGAGGAATTTTTTGTGGTCAGGGGACCCTTCTACAAGAAAGATGATAACACTGCAGTGGAATAAAACATGCTCTCCAATAAGGGAAGGTGGTCTTGGTCTGAGAAGATTAGAGATCATCAATAAAGCTCTTTTAATGAAGCTATTGTGGAGAATACAAAATGGTACAGATGAGTTCTCAAGATTCTTTCAAGGAAAGTATAAAAATAAAAAAGGAGAATGGATAGCTTATTATAAGAAATCTTCAATTCGGCCTGGAATCAAATGGATTATTGATGATGTAGAAGACCATACAAGATAGATAGTGGGAGATGGCAGAAATATTTCCTTGTGGAAATATAGATGGATAAAATACTTACCTCTTCAAGTAATGTACCCTGATAATACATATTTGATGCAGTTTCCCAATATGAGGGTGGCAGAATTCATACTTGAGGGTGAATGGATAGTTCCAACAGAGATTCTGGCAATGGTAAGTATCAGTGAACTACCAACTTTAAGTGGAGGAGTGGACAGAAGAGTATGGGATGGTACAATTACAGGGAAATTTACTGTGAGATCAGCAGTGGAAGTTTTGATATATAAATTCCCATAAGCCAATTGGACCAAAAAGGTTTGGCACAACTTAGTTCATCCAAGTATTGCCAGTAATATATGGAAACTAAGTAGAAATATTTATGCAACTGATGAAAATATGAAAAGGAGAAATTTCAGCTTAGCTTCTAGATGCATTCTCTGCAAAGATAATGAAGAAACTAGAGAACACTTGCTTTGGTTTTGTGATTACATTGAAATACTTTGGAAATGGTTGGGGGGTGTTTTCAACTTTAAAAATCCAAGAACTTTTGAAGACATTTATCACTTAGCTAAAAACAAGAGCCCAACTATTCAAGAATTATGGATGTTAGGTGCTTTCTGCACTATGAAGGAGATATGGTTTTTGAGGAATGAGTGTACTTATGGAAATGGTAAATGTAACTTAAATAGTTCTAAAATTAGAATCATGAAAGTAATATATGACAGTGAAGCTAGAATGAAGACTCAGATGTGGAACAGTCAATATGAATTACATGTTCTCAAGTATTTTGGTCTAAAGACAAGAAGAGTGAAGTCTTATATAATCAAAGAAGTGTATTTCCATCTTCCCAGTCAAGGGAAAGTTTTGCTTTGCTGTGATGGAGCATCTAGAGGCAACCCAGGGTTGGCAAGTTATGGAGTGGTGGGGAGGAACCACTATGGAGATTTCTGGATTGCAATTTCAGGGGGAATTGGGGTATCAACAAATTATTATGCAGAAGTGTTTGCTATACTTATTTCCGGTGAATGGGCAGTGAGTAAAGGTTTCAAGGAAATTATATTTAGAACAGACTCACAATCAGTTCAGTATGCCTTTCAGTATAACAAGATACCTTGGTTTTCTATATCAAGATGGGAGAGGATAACTAATTTTGTACTATCCTGGAGCTTCAACCATAGTTACAGAGAAGCTAATCCATCTGCTGAAAAATTAGCCAAGAGGGTTGCTCTTTTGAACTGTGGGGAGAAGAGAATATATGAAGTAAAACCTGACTTTCTGGGCTTCCTGGAAAGCTCAGATCAAGTGTTCTTTAGATTTTGCTAAAAAAGTTTCATGGGCTTCTGTTTTAATTCTTTATTGTTTACATTTTTTTGTGTTGTAAAAATTTCTTAAACTCCTTTGATTCATAATAAAATTTTATTATTTAGCAAAAAAAAAAAATCAAGTATATAAATTGTTTTACATAAATCGTGTATTCAGTTTAATTAAAGAATAAGTACGAGATAGAAATATATTAACACCTAAATGGAACATGAATACCAGTGTAAATTAGAAAATTGATATTTGGTTACGGATTTTATTATGGGCGTCAGCTGTGAAAAATATCGCGGCCTTCAGTGAAGTTGGCTTTATTACATTGTTGGAATGAATTTTGTTTGTCTCTTGTTGAGAATACACATGACAGACGAAATCGCCTTGGATTTAGAATATATATAATACATTTAATCTCTTGCTGCAGGAAACTCCACAGCATGGAAAACCTCATAAGAAACCCGAAAGTTTTAGATTCTGAGAAGAAATTGGAAAGTGACCTAAGAACAACAAGCCACATTCAGGGAGTCATGCAGCCTCTGACAAGCTTCCAAAGAAGATTAAAAAGGTGCAAAAAAAGTTATATGTACAAAGTGTAGATCAGGCATACCAACTTCCAGATGGGAAACATAGGATGACAAGGTTTTCCGCGTTGAGAATGTCACAACCTGATCAATTGCTTGAAGAGACACCACCATCAAAAAAGTTGAAGAAAAACTGATGATTTTTTGATAAATGCTCTTTAATATTTTCTTTTGAAAAATGTTAGACCAAAGCTCAACATTTTTTACTGTTTTATTAATAATAATATGAATTTCTGGCATATATGAATTTCAGATTTAACCAAAATTTATAAAGTATAAGAGAATTTGGATAGTGCCAGGTGGATGCTTTAGATGCGTCATATCTGAACGGCTTAGAGGCATCACACGCGTAATACACATGCTTCGAGATTAATTGGCGTGGCTAAACATAACATAAAGACACATTAAGCATATATAAACTGGCTTGGCTAAATATCACATAAAGCCACGCTATATTGCGTGTCTATGGGTTCTCCGATGAACGGCTCCCAGCGTTACATTTGGACGGTGAAGGATGCATATAATTGAACGGTCAATATTGCATGATCTTAAATGAGATCCAGCGATTCCTAATACGGCCACGTGGACCAAGGTAATTAGAAATTGGCATGGAAAAATATCACATATAGCCACACTCTGTGGGGAGTGTCTATAAAATATCCAATGAACGACTCACAACGTTACATGTGGACGATGAAGGATGCATATAATTGAACATTCAATATTGCATGATCTTAAATGAGATCCAACGATTCCTAATATGTCCACATGGATCAAGATAATTGGAAATTGGCGTGGCTAAATATTACATATAGCCACACTCTATGGGGCGTGTCTATTGGATATCCAATGAACGGTTCACAACGTTACATGTGGATGGTATTTAACGGTTCCTAATACATCCACGTGGATGAAGGTAAGTGAAATTGGCATGGCTAAAACATAACATATTACCACGTTTAACCTATATGGTGTGTCTATCGGATGACCAATGGCTACGCCAAAAAGAAATTTGCGTGTCTAAAGTGAACCAAAAAGCCACGCCAAAAAGAAATTCGCGTGTCTATAATGAATCAAATATCCACACCAAAAGAAATTTGCGTGTCGAAAGTGAACCAAATGGCCACGCCATAAAGCAATTTGCGTGTCTATAGTAAATCAAATAGCCACGCCAAAAAGAAATTTACGTGTCTAAAGTGAACCAAATAGCCACACCAAAAAATAATTTGTGTGTCTATAGTGAACCAAATAGCCACGCCAAAATAATAAATCGTGTGTCTATAGAGTACCAGTACTTAAGTTTTTGGGACACTATATAACAACGCATATATGGATCTGGCATGTTTATTTCATGCAGAAATAGACACGCAAGGCAAGCATGGCTATAAGCTACCTAAAACCACGCCGTGTTACCTAAAACCACGCAAGCATAAGCCACGCCAAGTCCAAACCAAATTGGCGTGTCAAAACCCCTATGGACACGCTAATTTGGCGTGGAAAATGGTCTGTTTGTACTAGTGATTGTCCCAGATTACCTTCATACTATCTCTCCCGAACCTAATAATAAGAAGTTTAGTTGTTAGAAACCCATCCTCTAGTTGATGTGGTTTGCCCAGGCGATAATACCCAAATTGACTTTGTTTTCCCACCAAATATTTTTCAACCAATTGTGGGAACATATAAGTTTCAGATGTGTCAATTATTAAGTTTTGAGACTAAACCTAAGTACTTTAGGATATTAGAATCGAAACATTTTTTTAAGAGTGGCCTCTGCTTTCATTGTGGTCAACTGTGTGAGTCAAAACTGATTGACTTAGAGGCTCATCAATTATTCAGGTTATTATTATGTGCTTCTAATTATTTCCAGACCTTAGAACCTGATTTATCGGATCTTACTTATGAGGAGGGGCAGTCCATGAAAATATTTTATCTCGACCCAATTATAGAACCTGAACCTAAACCTAAACCACAACTAGATGTAGTTATCTTAAACATGAAACTAGACAAGGGTATGTTTTATTTGTTCATTTTCTTGGTATCTTGCATATTCTTTTTATTTGTGGTAGCTTTATTTGGTTTTGATGACCCACAGATATTTCGTCTATTACTTTATGACTCTATGAGGTTACTAATCCTTTCCTAGTCTGGTTGAAGACGTTAAACTTAGCACTTCTTGGGAGGTAACCCAATATTCATGCGACACAGTAATATCTCTTCTTATCTATTTTTCTTTAAATGGTAACAATTTCTCATTGTTCATGATTTTAATTTCATCTTTAGAACATTGAGGACAATGTTAGATTTAAGTTTGGGGGTATGTGAGAAACTTTTTAGTTGCAATAAATAAACTCCAGAGCCTAGAAATTTATGCTTATTAAGAATGATACTAACCAATCTAAGTGGACGGAAGAATCTTGGTTGTAGGAGTTGAGGAACCAATCTGAGTAGATGGAAACATCTAAAGAGTCTATTCATAAAAGCACAGAGCTCAGGTGTTAGAAATAACATGGTAGTTTCTCCATATCTCGTTGATTCCTTTTCACTTCTGTTTTTATTTTGTTTTCTTTAAAATATGTTTCTCTAAGTGATTAGGTGGGGCTCACGATTCAAGTTGTTACCACTGCTAGGGTGAAATAGAGTGATTGAGATACCCAAAAATTTTTTTTGAGACCAAACCATCAGACCAACCGGAATAAAGTGTTCAATAAAATCGACCGTTGGTTCCCTTGTATATGCCAGACGAGTTGATCTAGAATTAGGATTATCGACCACTGGTTCCCTTGTATATGTATATGCCAGACGAGTTGATCTAGAATTAGGATTATCGACCATTGGTTCCCTTGTATATGCCAATTGTGTTGATATTAGTCAGACTAGTATCTCAATCCATTAGGATAGGTTCATTTTGGCAGTGGCCTTCATACAGAAACCATCTATGTTTTTCTATATCCATCTCGTAATCTATTCATGTAATTTGTTGACTCTGAATATTGATGTCCATAGTGCGACTATCTGAGTAGATCTCTATCACTTATATATGAATTTTAGTATGTTTGAGTACAAACTCGTGTACATCAATTATAATTTTGCATCAGGGTACTTCCTCTTGTAGTCATTGAGAGTATGCTAACCAAGGAGATTCTTAGTACATTCCAAGGTTCTGCGTAGATATCTAGGGTCTGAAGTAAAGGTTTTGTGGGTATATCTCTAGTAAGCCCTCCCAAGACTATAACTCAGCCACTAGGTCCACCTAGGGGTTTAAAGGCTTGTTGCACACGCTAAGTGCAATCGCGATACCTGTGACAGTGAGTTAGGATTTTATTTTATAGATTTGATTTGCTCGGGACTAGCAAATAATAAGTTTGGGGGTATTTGATAGACGCATTTATGTGTCTATATTAGTCTCAATTCTCTGTAAATTTAATACTTAATTTTGTGTTTTTTTTGGTATTTTATGTCATTGTAGGTGTTTTTGGAGAAATAAACATGTGCGGAGAAATCGGCTCAAAAAAGTTGATAAAAGAATCTGGAGGATACATACTATTCGGACTCTCATTTTGGATAAGGGGCATCTTAATTACTAAGGGGTACTCCACTGATAAGGGGTGCCCTAATTGCTATTTACACCTTACGGCTATTGGCACCCCCAAATTGGATAAGGGCACTCATCCTTTTCATTTTGAATTTCATAAAAAGGCGGGAAAGTGTGCTTTCCACTGGCAGGATTAGGGTTCAAGTTTTGGACGTGATTTACAGAGATTCAATCGCAGATTTTCATGGGTATCGACTAATATTGGCATGTAATGATCAAACATGACAGATAGGCGCAACAGATTCGAAGGAAAAATAAGATTTCACGGAGTCTATACGAAACAAGGGTGGAGAGTATATTTAGTTGTGACTTTCCCTGGATCGGATTTAGAGGAGATATGGTCGGACTTTTTCACGGGAATGATTTGATATTACCATGTTACATCAAAACAGTGTAGCTAATGGTTTCAGAATCAGAAAGAATGGAAGTTATGCATGTTTGAGGGTGAAAACGGCTTCTGCTGATTTTGGTAATTTCGGATGTATGGGTGAGAAACGAATTTAAACCTTAAAAAATGTACTGCAAGGGAGTACTTTAGATTCGAGATATCAATCTGTACAAATCCTTCCTAAACCAAGAAATGGCCATTCCAGCTTGCTTCGGTCACAAAGTGAAGGAGAAGGGTTGGTTTTGGGGAGGGAAGCGAAGAAAGTGTTGAGACCAGAATAGTTAATTCTGGAAGAGTAGTTGTTTTACGACTTGTATCAGAAAGTGGGAAGCTAACAGATGGAAAGCTAGCAAATGTTTTATGAATGTTGTATGCTCCTGTTTTGAACTTGTTGTTCGGTGGAAATAGGTAATGCCTATTTATACAAGTCGAAGTGAAACATACACTGGCCTCATTAAGAAATGGAAAACGAGTGAGTAAATGGGAGGAGGTGGTAACCGGTAACGCCTGGAATTGATGTTCCATAAAAGAAAGCGTTTCGCCATTACACCTTGTGTTTAGTAACCGCTTCATCCTTATGACACTCTCTTATAACGGGCGTAGTGTATGCTGCACGCTGTAAACCGCCAAACCAATACCCAATGAGCATCCCCCAGTTTGTGACATGTGTTGATGTCTCGAATGTTTTTGTGGAAAACGTGTAATACGTTTGTTGTTGTCTGGAAATTTGATCTTGGGAGACTTGCGTGGAGACCTTCGACGGTCGAGATTTTGCATCGAGGAAAGGTAGCCATTGATTATTGCAACCCTTCGCTTGTAGCCAGCAGCATGAAAGCATGGCCGGCATGGTTTTAACGTGGTTAGGCGTGGCCAGGTTAGGATTTTGGCGTTGAGCCAAAAGTGGCCATGCGTTAGCTGGTGACCTTGGACGGCTAAGATCTGCATCTTAGACAAAAGGGTGGCCGTTGATCGTTCCAACTCTTCATATGGTATCCAGCGACATGAAAGCATGGCCGGCATGGCTTTAACGTGGAGTGGATCCACTGGTAGTGTGCAGTTTGGAAGGGAAGCGCTTGCGGCTTTGTCTAAATTAGGGTTTAGTATGTTGAAACCCTAATTAGCGCCCTTTACTAGAATCGATGCAAAATTCTCATACGAATTCGGATTTTGATGGTCTGCCCTTTCATTATGTACGGAAACGAATTTCCTATCTCCCTTCGGGGGAATATTTAGCTTTTGAGCTCGTTCAGGAGGTGTAAACAGCCCGAAAGTAAAACTCAGGAAGAATTCAAGAGGGAAGGTGGCATGTTTGGTGCGTTTTTGGGAAGCTAGCATGTTTTGAGGAGCTAGCGTGTTTTGGGAAGCTAGCAAGTTTTGGGAAGCTAGAATGTTTTGGGCCAAAGGTTACCATGCGTTGTTTGGAAACCTTGGACGGCTAGGATTTGCACCTAGGATAGAAGGGTGGTCGTTGATCGTCGCAAGCCTTCGTTTTGGTAGCCGCATAGGGAAGGCCAGAACGGTATGGCGCGACAAGGTAATTGGCATGCCATTGGCACATGTGGCATGGCGTGCCTTGGCGCGGTTTGGCATGGCCAAAACTAGGGTTTTGGGGAAAAGGTTACCATGCGTTGTTTGGCAACCTTGGAAGGCTAAGATTTGCATCTTAGATGGAAAGATGGCCGTTGATTGTTGCATGCCTTTTTCTTGGTGGCCGCATGGGGAATGCTAACACGGAATGGCGCGGCAAAGTGGATGGCACGGCATGCCATTGTCCCATGTGGCATGGTTTAGGCGTGGCCAAAACTAGGGTTTGGGCGTTGGGCCAAAGGTTACCATGCGTTGGTTGGTGACCTTGGATGGCTAAGATTTTCATCTTAGATGGAAGGATAGACGTTGATTGTTGCAGGCCTTTGTTTTGGTAGCTGCATGGGGAGGCCAATATGGTATGGTGTGGCAAGGTGGCTGGCACGGCATGCCATTGGCACATGTGGCATGGTCGGCATGCCTTGGCGCAGTTTAGGCGTGGCCAAAACTAGGGTTTTGGCGTTGGTCCAAAGGTTACCATGCGTTGGTTGGTGACCTTGGACGGCTAAGATTTGTATCTTAGATGGAAGGATGGCCGTTGATTGTTGCAGGCCTTTGTTTTGGTAACCACATGGGGAGGCCAACGCGGTATGGAGCGACAAGGTGGCTGGCACGACATGCCATTGGCACATGTGGTGCGGCTAGCATGGTTGGTATGCCTTGGCGTGATAGATGTGGCTGGCATGGTTTATCATTGGCACAGTTGTGCGGCTAGCATGGTTGGCATGCCTTGGCGTGGTAGATGTGGCTGACATGGTTTACCATTGGAACAGTGGTGTGGCTAGCATGGTTGGCATGCCTTGGCGTGGTAGATGTGGATGGCATGGTTTGTCATTGGCACAGTGGTGTGGCTAGCATGGTTGGCATTCCTTAGCGTGGTAGATGTGGCTGTCATGGTTTGCCATTGGCACAGTGGTGCGGCTAACATGGTTGGCATGCCTTGGAGCGGTAGATGTGGCTGGCATGGTTTTCCATTGGCACAGTGGTGCGGCTAGCATGGTTGGCATGCCTTGGCGTGGTAGATGTGGCTGTCATGGTTTGCCATTGGCACAGTGGTGCGGCTAGAATGGTTGGCATGCCTTGGCGCGGTAGATGTGTTTGGCATGGTTTTCAATTGGCACAGTGATGCGGCTAGCATGGTTGGCATGCCTTGGCGCGGTAGATGTGGCTAACATGGTTTTCCATTGGCACACTAGTGTGGGAATTAGGGTTTGTCCTATCGAAACCCTAATTAGTATTAAAAAAAAGGTACCCTGGTAATTTTCTCACAGACATATTAAAGGGTTCAATAAATGCATTTAGTGGAGATATTATTACTCAAATTCAATGTCGTCACTGTCCGACTAGAGTTTTACGATTTTAACCATAAGCTAAAAACCACCATTAACATTAAGTCCCCTGCTTATCTCGGAACAGGGGCGTTGTTGCGAGGTAAGCATAAGATGGTGATATACAAGGACAAAATCGAAACGTAAATCATGAAAGATGGTCAGGAAAGTCCGACTAACATTTTTCGAGAGGTAAGGAGAGTTCATGATCCCGGACGGCTTGCCATGGAGGGACCAAGGAATGACATGGTTTGGGGAGGAAAGCATAGGACAGACGGCTTGGCCCAGTAGTGGCTTGTCTTTGCGGGCATGGTTGTCTCTTTCCCCTACGTGACTCACATATGAAGTTCGTTCCTTATTCAAAACCCCGCAAGTGTTATGCCTGTAGAAAGGGGGCGTTATTCCTTCCTCATGTCACCTTGTCGGTTTTGTTTTCTCTAAGTCTCGCTGCTGTCGGCAGAGAATTAACAACGCGGGGAAGCGTGTATTAAACATGTGCTTCCACGATTTTTTACCAAACCCTAATTTACCTCACATGTCCAGGCATTCCCTTATGTTTGCTAGTAGAAAACGGTTTCGTTAGAATCTAATATTACGCCTCAATCCATGGATAGTAGGAGGCTTTCCTTTTCAGGACCTCATCGCTCTGTTGTTTATAAGAGATGATCTTGAATCCTTCATTTGTACAGGTCATTCTGAAATCGTGTCTATCCTCTACCCTTTCTCTGGTTTTGTAGTGCATAATGGGATCTTCCAATGACAAAATATGTCTCCAATTTTTCGGGGAAAAACTTTGGAATCGACGAAAACCAGTCTTCTTTTCGTGGGGAGGCGTTGAATAGAATTGAATCTCTGTTTCGTGAAGATAAAAAAAATCATTCGGGACATACCTTTGTAGGAAGAACGGGAAGGCGGAGATGCACCCCAATGCGTTGGGAGTATTTTGTGCAAAAAAATATCTTCTCGGCCCACTGTTAGGGCGAGACAATGTGCTTCTCAGTTGAAACGGAGGAAGGCCGAGCTTGTGAAAATTTTAGGGAAAAAATAAACGTAGATCCCCTGTCCAGGACGGTATCATAATCTTTGATTCTGATGAATCGGGAAATTCTCCTCGAAAGGTCGCTGAGAAGACTCCCGAGGAAGATGATGATGTTGCAGTTGATGAAACTGAAACAACTTTTGGAGAAGACGGCGAAACTGTTGTCGGAGGCATTGGAGAAGTCGTGGTGGCATAAGCTAGATTGGTTGCCGAGGTAGATGTCGGTAAAAAGACAGATGATGTTGCTACTGAGACGACTTCCGGGTGGGATGCTGAGGATGCTATCGCTGATGTGGCTTTCGGATGGAACTTTTGCTGCCCGAAAGATTGTTGGGGAAAGTTTTTGAAAAATCTCCGACCGAGGCATTGGGAATTCATACATTAGCTTCCTATGACTAGCTTCTTCTTCTACATTATTTCTATTCGTCGCTTAGTTGTCCTGATATTTTCCAGACCTTTTTTTTTTACCTTCCTTGTATTCGCGGCGAAGTTAGGGTTTCTTGAATTTGCATCCCGCTTGCGGTTTCTGTTTTTGAATAACACTTCTCATTTTATTTTTTTGAAAGACCCAAGCCTTCCCTTAGAATGGGTTGGTGTTTCTGGTTGTGATTGGATGGTTAATGGCTTCTCAATGATTTGGGATTTATTTGGTATATTTTTCTGAGATTTGGAAAACTCATTCAGAAAGAAATATATGCCTCTTGAATAAAAACGAAACCCTAAAGAATAATACAAACGGTGCATTCATCTTGGGGAAATACAAATATCAAGCGGAAAAAGAAACTGCTAAAAGAAATACTAAAGGGAGAGTGGTTGGAAGAGGGTAGTATAACGTTTTAGGGATTGAAAAGCTTGAGCCATCGCGAGTGAACTATGACACCTCCCAGCATGTCTGTGTTGATGAGCTTGCAGTAACCTCCCAAAAGGACGTCTGCTACCAGATATGGTTCTTCTTATTTTTCTTTGGGTGAATCGGTCCGAACAGCTATCTTTACCGTCATCTTCCCAACTTGAAACGAGTTCACTTTGACCACCATATCTCCGATTTGAAACGAGTTCGGGTGTTGTGTAACCGTTTGAATCTTGGCCTCGTCGGTTTCGATGGCATCTTCCAAATTCTTTGTAAAACATTTGAATGTCCCAGTGCCCCATTCACATCTCTTGACAGCGTCCGCGCAAGTAATCGCGCTGATTCCCCATGACATAATAGGGGAATAAATGACCGGTTGTAGAGAAGATCGTTCGGCCAAACTTATCCATGATTTAGCACCAACAGGTCATCTCTAAGTGTCCGGGTTCCATCGGTAACTCGTCGATGCAGAAGCAAGTGGGACTATTTGTTGGAGATTCTTTCGGGCGTTGACATCGGTAGAGGGGATGTTCCCAATTTTTCCTTGTTGTCGAGTACCCACAAGTTCCCCAATATCATGTTATAACCCAGTTCTTTGACAATGTGGAATTTTCAATGCATTATAGCGTCTCCCATATTGATCTCGAGGTTAATGTAGCCGTATGAGTTCAAGGATTCCCCTCCCGGGTTTTTAATCACGGATGGGGAATGGGTAGCCTCTTTTTTCGTAAATACCGCAGCTTTCAGAGTCTTGAAAGTAACAATGTTGAAGTTAGAGTCCGTGATGATTAGCGTGTTGTCGAATTTAATACCTCTTAAATGGGACGTGGTCAGCAGTCCCCAGTTGTCGTTTTTGATTCCGCTCGCTGAGAGAGCTTGGGTTCTTGGCGTGGCTTTCGTGGAGGGAAAAAGCCATTTGCCCGACACGACATGATTGAGAGCCGTGAAGATATCTTGGAGATGTACCTTAGAAAGGTATAGAATTTCGCATACGTGCTGCACCATGGATCGCACAGTCTCATGCGCGGAGTCCCTATAGATTCTACAATTCCTTACCGGAAGTGGGTCTCGATGTACTCCCTCGTTTCCTAGTTGAAGTTCCCCAGCTTATATCTTTTCCTTGAAGATATGCTTCAGTCTATTACAATCACTGGTTGGGTGGTGAACAAATCTGTGGTAGTGGAAGTATTTGGGGTTTGCCATCTCGACCTCAGTTGGTGGGGATCTGGGAGATGGTAGTCTGATAACATCATCTTGAATCCATGCTTCTAAGATATCGATCACCTCTTTAATGGGAAACGGGAAATCCAGGGTATTTCCTTCAGCTTCGTGATGACGTATGGGAGATTTAGCGGTGGCCTTACATGGAGGAGTTGCTCGTCGTGATGATGCTACGCGTTTAGGCTGCTGGTCTATAGTTGGGGCCTTCCTTTTTCCTCACTCATTTATTACACTCACAGAGGAGAGACCATTGTTGTACTGCTTTTTGATGAGACGTCTATTCCCACGAGTTTCGCGTACGTCTTCGGCTCTGGTTGGTCTAGTTCTTTCTAATAATGCTGGTGATGTCGTTGATGATCTCCTGGTAGCTTCATGGAGCTCAGAGAATATATGGAAACGCAGGTTCTCTAGCAAGGTGCGGTAAATAAGAGCCATACCGTTGATACATGAATTCACCAGATGTTGCTCGGTCACGTTTGGGTCATGACAGTCTAGTGCTTGAACCCTGAATCTCTTAACAAAATCATTTGGATGTTCGTTATACAGTTGGTACATCCTTCCTAAATTCGAGAAGGTAACTTGTTCAGACACAAAGAAGTACTTCTTGTAAAATGCGGTAACCATGCCACCCTAGTTGGGGATGTTGTTTGGCACGATGCTGTTGTACCATGTGTATGCTCTTCCGTTAAGTGATTTCGAAAACTCCCTCAGACGAAGAACGTGATTGTATTCATGTTCGCCTAAGGACTCCAGAAATCGAGAGACATGATCGTGTGCATTTCCGGTGCCATCATATAGGGTGAATTGATGAGAGGAGTGTAGATGGGGAAAAATGGTTCGCTGGTTTTTTAGGAAAGTGAAGAGTCGAGCGGGATGTCGAGACTCCTCGAACCGGGAAAACTGCTTAACCTCATACAGATGCATTGCAAAGGGAGTGCTTAGATTCGAGAGATCAATCTGTAGGACTCTGGCATAAACCAAGTCAATGGCCGTTCCAGAGTCAATTCGGTCGCAAAGAGGGAGATGGGTTGATCTGTAGGAGGGAAGCTGAGAATTGTGTGGGATCAGTGATGATCAAGGATTGTGGATGTGTTGTGGGTTTCTACAATAATTGGTGAACCGTTGAGTTATGATAAGTTCTGAAGGATTGATGAATTCTGCTACTTGAGAAATTATGTGTAGACTGTGAACGCTGTCTGTTAATGATCGTTCGTTGTTCTTCAATCATGGATTCAGAGACTTATTTATATTGTCAAAGTTGTGAACACCTTGATCCCTGTAACTGTGACGGTTTCATGAGTGGAAGAGTGGGCCGGTAGAAGATCATGGTAAAGTCATATCCATGTCGTGTGGAGACTTGACGGATCGTGCACCCACTACTTTGCTAACTCCTTCAACCTTTGACACAACTTACGCATATTTCCCATCGTGGATGAATCCACATGATGTAGGCCTCCATACCAAAACCCTAGTTGTTATCCCCCAATTTGACGTGATTGATCTCTCACGAATCGTGGAGTCTGCATGACAGACGTGTATTTAGTTTGTCAGTTGTTGACTGATTAGGCAATTATCCTAGGTTTTTTTTGATGTTTCTCGTCTGAGCAAATATTGATGAGTTACTGAATACATGTGGATTATTCGAGCAACTGAGCAAGTATTGCTCGATTCGACGAAATACTGATAAATTACTGAATATTGATAGTTGGGTCAATATTCGAGCAACTGAGCAAGTATTTCTCAATTTGACGAATTACTGAATATTGATAATTTGACGTGCAATTGAGCAAGTATTGCTCAATTCGACAAATTACTGATAAAATTACTAAATATTGATAGCTGGATCAATATTTGAGTAACTGAGCAAAGTCGCTCAATTCGACGAAATATTTATTGGCGACGTGACCCAATATATAAAAATATTGGTAGATTACCAGATATTATATGATTAATCCGTGGATAAATATATAAATTTATTTGGTGTTTGAACTTGCTCGGAATAATGATTTGTTGAGCGTTTGTTCAAAAACCCTAATTTTGATGAATTGCTCATTATTCGACGAATTGCTGAAAATAGGTCATGACCAAAAAAGGGACCGACCCCACGGGACCATGGACGTCCATGTGATGCCCAATTGCTCGAGTGAGCATGTATCAGGGTTCTCAGTTGGAGAGTTGGGGAAGGAATGATGATTAAGTGTCGGTTTCATCATTTATTGAATTACTTTTGGGGTTCAACATTTGGTGATGAAACCTAGGTATGAAATATGGGACCAACCAAGAGAGCATAGGACCGGATCTTGGTGGACACGGGACTATATGTTGTCCGTTTGACCGATCCCTAGGTTGGTTGGAGAGAGTTTGGGCCCAATACGAGCAATTCAGCAAATTAGGTCAGAATTATGAAAACATGTGGGACCGGATTTGTGCAAGCCCTAGGAATAACCCTGGTCGGTCATTAGGGCATGTGCATGTTTCCATGGTGTTTGTGTCTCCGTACTGAGAGTTTCAATATTTTCTAATGTGAGTTCGAGCAACGTTGTGATTTTTCAGAAGAGTTTCATCTTGACTAAAATTCTTGATTTTTGTTGGAATGAGCATGTATGCTCAATTAATCAATATTTTGTAAAAATTAAAATAAGAGTATCTTAACATCCAAAATTTTCGTAAGAAGCTAGCCGGTCATGTGACCACGTTGGCTTTTGAATTTTCATGATTTGAGCAATATTCGAGAAGTTATGAGGAAATCATGATTTTTGCTCAAACCAAGGAGTTTCATGAATTTGAGAAAAATAATAATTATAAAAGACTAGGGATTGCAGGATGTGGGACCGGCCACGGCTAGGGCATGGCCGTCCGGTTATGTTGCCCAGTCCCGCACTCCTTTCCCTATTTTATAATATTATTTTTCATGAATCCGTGATGTTATGGAGAATCCATGAGTTTTGTTGAAACAGAGGAGTTTCATGAGTTTAGGGAATAATAATTATAAAAAGCTAGGGATAGTGAGGTGTAGGATCGGCCACGGCTTGGGGATGGCCGGCCGGCTATGTTGCCCGGTCCCGCACATCTTTCCCTATTTTATAATATTACTAGGTCTTGACAGAAAAATAATACGATATTGTTCACATTCCTCTTGCTTTATTTTTTTCGTAGGTAATTATTTTGATATCCAAATAGGTTTTAGACAGAAAAATAATGGGTTACCTGATCTTTTTATTTTACTTAAGAATGTTATTTCAATTTATTATCTGGATGGAGTAATAATGTTGTGCCAACATGAAAAAAAATAAAAAATAAAAAGATATTTTCCCCATTTATTGTTCCATCACACCATAATTTTAAATTTCATCTAACAGTACATATACTTAAACTGGCAATCCAACTCCATGATGTTTATGACTACATTGGTTCCGAAATTATTGATAACTAAGGGTCTGAGGAGTGAAGCAAAAATCCATAATATTTTCCCTACTATAGATATAAACTATTTATTTATTTTTTGCAAATGTGAGAGTTATAAAAATGAAGAACCCTTGGCTATTGGAAGGCTAAGATATACACATGTGAGCTGAAAAAGTAAACTTACAAAAGTAACTCAAAACATGTGTAAGATTCTTTCTCAATCATATTGATAACATAAAATTGAAGAAATTCGTGGATAAAAATATTTCACACCAACTATGCTAAGCAGTGCATGAATGACGTTCTCATATCTAGTGTTACTCAAGTAATTTGGAGCAATAAAGAGCATAGTAATATTGATATTTGTATCTACATAAATTCAACTAACCTTCTGAAAAAAATTTATTAGTTTCAAGGTAGAGCCGACACAAACTTTTGTCGCCTTCAATGTGTAAAACACACACTAAGTTTAATCGTCCTTGAGATTAAACAAATACCCCAACATTAGTCAAATAATGTCTAAATATACGGTATCGAAACAGAGTGCTAACGGGAAAATAAGAGACTAACATCAGTGTTACAAAGAAAGTACCCTATATGTATCAAATTTTGTTAACCAAACATGTATCCAAATTAAAAAGTCATCAACTTAAAACAAAAATATAAAAGAACCCAAGTTAAATCAATACTTGCGTAAATAAAACTTGTAAGAGAATTTCATAATTATTAAGTACCTTTAAAATAACTATTAGAGATTTAATTGCATGCCTCGTTAAAAATTATGGTAGGACGAAATCACCAAATTAATCTGTATAAATTTCACTGGATATGTAGCAATTCAGAGAAGTTTACACTGGTGATGATGCGCTCCATCTAGGTGTTGTTCGATTGATAATTTTTTTTAGAAGGTTTAGGTTTTCATTGGAGAAACCGAGAGGGGGCGTTTCATTATATTCATTATCATTCAGAAATCTAAGACCAACTCGCGCTCTGCTTATGGGATCTCAATACAACCATAGATCTTGATACTAAATAACTAATTTTTTAGTATTTATTATTAAACATGACATCCAAATGATTTTTTTTCTTCTTAATTTTCATGTATATTAACCGAGTTTATATATGCATTAAGACGATCGAATACATTTCTACTTTATAGTGTTACCCTTTTGTAGCGGCACATAATTAATATAGTCAATTACTACTCATCAATACCAGCCAGCACCACAAAACCAACAGATATCACTTCTTTCTCTACCACCACTTCCCATCCCTCGTAGAATATTGGGCACACTTATAACTTTCAATCCCAAAGGTCATATATAAATTTTAGGTTTAACAAACTTAGATTGTCAATTAATTTATTCAACTATACGCATTTTTTGTTAATATGAAAATCATGCGTACGACGGTTATCAAAGATAGCAGTGATACCAAAGTAGCATATGAAAACATAATTAGAAATCTATCGACAACAATTTGGGATCATATCATAAAACATCACGCTATCGGTACCATATACCCCGTGTAATTTCGTCCTAATTTTAATAAAATATCACGCTTAAAAAAAAATGCAAAGCTGCATTCGATTCTAACGTTTCTAAATGAGTGTTAACTCCCTACTGGCGTACTAAAATGTCTGATCTATAAATGCATAAAATTTAAAAATGTTAACTTAATCGTCCCAGGGCTTCCATTCTATCAAATTTCTCCAAAGATCACAAATAAAGATTGAATTCCTTGAAAGGGGTCAACTCCATCCATCTTTGTTTGCGTCTGCCAAGTTTGTGCACAAATAAATTATGTAAAGCATGGTAATGCTTCGATATACAAATACCTTAATCTTGGCAACAGCGTGCTCTCGACATCGGTCTGCACCCCGAGTCGAGTGTAAATAAATTTCCATCATTCATTATCTCACAAAAATGATTGTTCCACATATACTCTCCCATTGCACGAATATTCCAATCCTATTTCAATACATCATAAGCTAAATTGTATAATAACCTAATAATCTGCAGACCACATTTGTCTCTTTAATGTAGTAACCTTGTGTGGGTGTTCTTTAGTCCTAGGACTCTGACCGTTGTGCTATAATTGCCTCTTCTCACCAACCTACTTATTTAAAACATGCCGACTGATTCCATATGTTGGCCTGCAAAGCACAGTAGTCAGCCTCCCATGGTACAATGATATACCTTAGAAATTTTAACTACGCTGCCATCAATAATATTTATTATTAGTTACACGCATTACTATAGTTGATCAACTACATGTATCTGTTAAATTTATTCTTCTAGAAATATTCAAGTTGGATCATTAATAATACTCCGTTATTAATCAGAAACATCGGATGGTACATGGGAAAATGGATTGCATGTCTTTAAGGGTGTAAATGGGAGACCTTAGGTGAGTAAAAAATAATATACACATAGATGGTGAGATCATGGGGACTGGGTTATTTACCTGAATTCCTTGGAATGGTGTTGCTGCTTAGACTCTCGGTTCCTCTTTGATGCATGTTTGATAGTCTAGAAGACGTATGCCTGAATGCATCCCTTAATAGATTCACGAAGTCAATTGTGAAGCAATGTGGTGATATCTCTAGACAACCAATTACATCCAGTTCTAGAAACCTGATAAAGCAATGACCATTTTCAATACCACCTGATTTTTCATGTGATACCTTTATAGTTTCCGGTAATTCCTAAATATTCTTTCGTTCTACAATTTTCAAAAAACACCCGATGGAGCTTCCCATTATAGTGGTAGAACATGATGTAATGTAACGGTTAATAGTATCATGCATTTCATACATATAAATTGTAACAACTTACAATGCAATGATGACAACATACTTGGCTCATATTTACCACCAAATCAAGAATCATACTATTAACCATATGATCCTTGATTTGGTGGAGCTGTGGCCAATAACATTGATGGAGATGTGGCCAAATCAAGGATCATACTATTAAATTGATGGAGCTATGGCCAATAACATTTGTTGAAGGATTTTTTTGGGTCTATGGTCTTGACGGGAATCATGTCCCAAATGGCTGGAAACATCACCACCTACATATGGTGGAGTTATACTGTTAGAAATGAACTACTTGACAACAGATTCCAAAATAATATCCATTAGTCTATTTAAGTATTTCTCAATGGGAGGTAACCATTAATACCAACACATATAATTAGATTAGACAAAATCACGCAGAATGAATAAGATGTAGTGGTTAAAGAAAGGATACCAAATGTACAGGGGGGTCTGAAAGTTACATTGCCACTGCCCGTTCCTTCAACAAATTGCAAAGAAATCAGAAGGAACAAATGATGGCCGTAAAGAATGCTTAGAATTCCTGTAATCAATAAACTTGACATTCATATAACCACGGTACTACTCTGAAATCCTAAATAAAAAAAACCTTAGATTAAAAAAAGAAAAAGAAAAAAAAACTTTAATTTTTCCACATGTGTCTAGAAATATCCTACTTCGATATTCACTTACAATTGATCCTTGATTTGGTGGTACTTTTCGATCTGCTATGGAGGAAGGGCGCATTCTCATTCTCTTCAATCTTTGATTTACAAATTACTATAAACTCGAAATCAGTAATAACATTCCACTTCTTTGACAACATCACCATGAAACCATACATCCTTAAAAAGTTGTGTCTAAGGGATTCTATAATTACTTAATCAACTGAATTCAGCAATAAAATTGTTCATTAATCTAATCATAACATAACACTGTAAAAGAGATTCAATAAGTCGAAAATTGAAACCAAAGAGATAATGAGATATAGAGAAATGGTTCGACTACTCGGTCCAAGAGGGAGAGGAGGTATGGTACCTGGAAACTGAAGTCTTTTCAAAAAAAGATTCCATTATGAATCGAGAACAAAGAACTGAATGTGGTGAACTTAAATCCCAAATCCTTCAACCCAAACATGAACCCTCGAATATCCCAACTATAATGGAAACCAAGAATCCCTAAAATGCAGATATTGAGGAGGTGAATGGAGAGAGTGAAAGTGGGGAATGAAAAGATAAATATTTCTCCTCTTATTTCTCTCTCTACGACTTTACCTCTTCTTCCCATATTTTTTTGTCTATGAAAGTGGGGAGTCGAAACATCACCTCAGAGTAGTAGATTTTTCACTTCACACGTACGAGATGTAGGGGTGGTCAGAGGAACCACGGACCTTGATTTATGTTTGTATGGACAAATCCTGACCACCACTAACAAAGGCCAACTTGTCCACACCTTGTTTTATACTAATGATTATTTTTCACGAATTCGTGAAATTATGACAAATCCGTGATTTTTTTTGAAACCGGGAAGTTTTGTGAAATTGGGGAATAATAATTATAATAGGCTATGGATTGTAAGGTGCGGGACCGGCCACGACTAGGGCGTGGCTGGCCGGCCATGTTGCCCGGTCCCACCCACCTTTCCTTATTTTATAATATTATTATTTTTCATGAATCCATGAAGTTGTGGAGAGTTCATGAATTTTGCAAAAACAAGGAAAGTTGCTAAAATCAAGGAGTTTTTCATGAGTTCATGAAAATAACAAAATAGGGCAAAATAGTGAAAGAAGCATGGGGACCGGCCGGTGGGTGCTCCTTATTATTATTTTATTAATATTTGTTATCTTCTCTTGTTTTGCGTAGGATTCCTCATCTATTCATGTTTTTGGATGCTCGTTCGTGCATCCGGGTGCTCAGTCGTGCATCATTGTCGAGTACACTTACACCATTTTTCGTGGGGCTTACTCAGGGATGGTCCAGATGCCCGATTGTTGAGTATTTATTGCTAATCCATGAAATTTAGTGTAACATAATTCATGAAACGAGACAATAAAATAAGTAGTTATTTATTATCAATTCATAGGATCAGTTGTGGATTCGACCATGAACTCGGGATAATAAAATAGGCATTACCATTCCATGGGATCGTGGATTCGACCATAGAATCGGAGTAATAAAATTATTTATTACCATTTCATGAGATTAGCAGTGAATTCGATCATGAAATAAGAGTAATGAGATAAATTGTTGTTGCCATTCCATGGGATCAAGTCGTTGATTCGATCATGGAATCGGAGCAACTGTTATTGCCATTCCATGGGATCATGCCGTAGATTCGACCATGGAATCGGAGCAACTGTTATTTCCATTCCATGGGATCAGGTCGTGGATTCGACCATGGAATATGAGCAATTTTTATTGCCATTCCATGGGATCAGGCCGTGGATTCGACCATGGAATATGATCAATAATAGATTATTCTGGGAATTCTGTGGTGAATGTCACAGCAGAATTAATCTATGTGCATAGTCAGGAGATGGATAATCTTGAGGGTGCTCTCAGACTCTATGGAGAACACCCGAGTCTATACACGCCGCTCTACATAGTCAGGATCAGTGAGTGTCACTATCCTGAAGGCATTGTTTCTCTCAATCTGATGGAGAACCGCCCAATTGTTCTTCTATATAGAGGGGGTCGCTCTCATGTAGTCAGGGAACAGTGAGTATCACTGACGTCCTGAAGGCGTTAAGCCCTCTCAACAAACAATTATGTAAGAGGACCGCCCAATTCTATTATTCTATATAGAGGGCATAATGAAATTCCAGGGATCGAACGCTCAACTAGTGGAGGCTTTTCGAAATACATATTCGTCATGGCTTCGTAAAATATGAATCGTCACATGCCTGAAGCCGTAACAGAAACATGCAGTATCATGATTTTATGGTTTTGACCTTTGTTGAAAATCCACCATCAATATTAAGTCCCCTACTTAATGAGGGACAGTCATGTTCCTCGGTAAGCATTAGATGGTGATTTTCAGTCGACGAGATCGTGGTTGAACTAAGTCTACAAAGGAAGTTTCAGAATCCTCGATTTGCTCCAATGGTGTCATGTACGAGCAAATGTTCGGGTGAGGACCCTAATAGTGTGATAGAGTGTTATTTTGTGGACGTGGAGAGGTGCAGTGCTGCTGATTTGGTTGATTTAGGATTTACGGGCCCGAACCCAAAAAAGGAAACCCGTGTTTTATTAGGTTTTGGAAATAAAATTAATATAAAAGGTAAATAACCCTAATATTTTTATTGTTATGATCGATGGAGAACCTTCATCTCTTCATCACCTTCACGTGTTCAGCAGGGAGGAAAAAATTTCACGACGGAAAATCAGCATCGTCGTCGCCGATCACCAGCCGGCCAGTTTCCGGCCGGCAACATGTAAGTTCGAACCTTTTTTTTTTTGCTGTCTGTTTTATGATTCATGAGTTGTTCACAAAAAAAAAATCCCCTAGTTGGAAGCATGCGTAGGATTTATGAAGAATTTTAGAAAACGTATGAATGCCCGTTTTTTTGTTAGTTTAGGAAACGAACAAAAATCCTTAATAAGGAAGAGATGCATAAAATTTTGCATGGATATGGTATAGTTGCAGTAGTAAAAGTTTTGTTTATTAGGTTTCATGAAAACCCAAGTTTGTTTTCAAAGCATGGATTTTGCAAATACTTTTAAGCATGGAGTAGTAAATAATAATCCTTAGGGTCAAAGGATTTTTTTTTTTAAAGGACTTGGAGTTCATGATAAAGTTTATTTGTAAACTTTCAAACTTTTGTTTGGAACATGTGGACTTTTACAAAGATAGAAAAGACCTTGGTTTCGTAGACGAATGCTCGATTGAGCAAAAAAGTTTTTTTTAAAAAAAAAATAAATTACGTGAGTTATTAGCTCACATATAAATTTTTTTTAAAAAAATACGTGACCTGTTCACAATTTAGTTTTAAAAATAAAAATCAAATTTTGATTTATGGGAAATTGTTGAAAGCAAACAATGTTTCCATGAGTTGATGAATTCGTAGTGTATGTATGAGTTTAGTGATTTTATAGTGTATGTACACGTAAAATCAGCGAATATTCACATGGAGGGTTGTGTGAATTATTCATAGTTTCATGAAAAGCCAACATTGACTTTAAATAATAATAAGTTTTTTGCTCAGCTTTGCAGGTTTGAAAGAACGAACAAGTATTGAGGTTTTACGTTGTTATCACTAAGTTCGTGAAATCGTAAACAGGTAAGAGTTAAGGATTACCATTTTTGCAGACGTTGATTGTGAGCATCATAATTATTTGATTGCTTTAATTCCATTGCATTGATGAAACTTGTGTGGAATGTTGCAGCGATTTGGCAGAGATGAATCAATTCCGTAATAATGTTGAAAGTGACGTTTCCAGAGACACTTCTGGAGATGATGTTTCCACAGATGCATCTTCTAAAGATGATGATTGCTCCAGGGACGTCAATTCTGGAACTTCTTAGGGGAGAGAAGAAATTCCCAAACCCAAGAACATTCCAAGCATTGAAGACAGGTTCTTTGAATATTTATATATGCCTGAAAAGCGTCATTTAGGTTCTTCGTTTTGGCTGCTCATAAATCCCAGAACTACTGCCCAGAATAAGTTGGTGTCTCCTTCAGCAATAATTCGGTTCTATTTGGAAGGAAGGCATTATTAGGCTTCTCATGTGGAACTCAAACTTTCTCGGAAGCCGCTGACACATTTTTATGGATAGGCAAGGCACATGCTAGGCCACAGCCGTGTGAGGGCCTTGCTTGATAGTGCGCAGGTGACGAGAGCGATTCAAGCTGCTGGAGATTTGACCATCAATCATGATATACCATGTATCTTGGATTTGCTTTCTCGTTGGTGTATTCCTACTCACACCTTTATATGCAGATGGGGAGAGTTCACAATTACTTTAGAAGATGTAGTCGATTTGTTACATCTTCCAGTCATCAGAAATTTCCCTGGAGAACTCTCGACAGAGGAGAAGCTGATATCTCGTACTTTGGAAGCTAAAATGCACGAGTTCAATGAGTCCCCCAAATTTTGCTATGCTCAATGGTTGAGATACTGGCGGCCGAGAGATAGAATTCTTGAAGAACCTGTTGATGGTACCCTATCCATTGTCGCTTTCTTGTATATATGGATTTCCAGAGATGTTCTTGAGGACAGCGGACATTTGTTGAAGCCGTTGGTGATTCCTTTTGCTATCAAGATGGCTAAAGGTGAGAAACTTCCAATTGGTAGCCTATTTCTGGGTTCACTGTTTTCCAACTTGGACTCTTTAGTTATTGACTCCAGCGTTTCTAACGGTTTCATGAAAATTGAGACATATGCTAATACCATGTTCCTCCAAGATTTGATGTGGGATCATCTTGAAAATTATGCTCTGATTCCCCGTAGTGTTTTGCAAGGTCCTAATGTCGACACTCGCTATTCTTTCCTCGAGAAAGACAATGTCAGGATCATGAGGTGGTCTAAAAAGCAGCCGCAATACCAGATATGCATCACTGATATTTTGGACATTGAGTCTGAGTTCAATTTTTGCCCCTAGGTCTCAGTCCCTGACTTCTTCTCACAATTGATCACCTTCAATACTGCCGAAGAAAATATCATATTAAAAACTGGCGCTGACTTGAATGATGGAAGGAGATATTTCATATTAAGTTGCACCCATGCCCATCTAGTATCAGTAATGGATAGAGAATTCAAAGTAGAGGAATATAATATTGACAGGGGAGCTCGGCAAATGGGCATCGACTAATGTATCCTGGGCCACCGAATGAACAAACCATCAGTTGAGTATTTGAATGTTAATCAGGACAGTACCCACGTGTAGGGGAATGAGTATTTATCCCCATGCTCTGATCGTGCTAGTTTAGTGACTCTGAGTTACATAGAATTCTGGCGTCAGCAACTTGAGCGTATATATGCTTTCGTGAAGGATGTTAAGTCCCCAATGCAAGATTTTCCTCCCCTTGACTCTATTAATGCTCGACCGAGACTAAAGTACATTTCTCGTAGTGACAAGAGGAAGACATCTCCAGAATGTGCACAGGTGAGTCTATTTTCTTCACAATTAGTGAGAGTAAAATAAATGTATTTTTAATCATTCGTTGATTTTGTGTAGGATGGTCATGCTGTGAGGCCTCGAATATGTGTAAACTTCTTAGACCTTCAAGAAAGTCCCCGGGGTGGAGAAGGAAGAAGTAAAATGGCTCATAGGATGATACCAAATAAAGTGCAATCCCCTGCCGCTTCTTTGGTGATTTGTTAGAATTTCTCCTTTTGTTGCGGCTTTCTTATCCATATAATCAGGATCTTAGAAAAGGTATTACTAATTTGTTTCAGAATTTTGCTCCATCGGTTATTGACGGTCTTCATCTTTCCTCTATTCGAACAACTCAGGAATCCAGCGTTGATGGAGAGGTTGATGTGAGTATCCATTCATGTAAGTGATTTCGGCATTTCCTTGAATGAAATAATGATAATTATTGTTGATAATTCCAGGAGAAAATTGTTGTGGAATTCCAACACGGTCATGCTATTCATTTGTCTTTGAATAGTAATTAGAAAGAGAATCCTCCAGAATCGCGACTGAATGAAGATAATGGTATTCCCAATGTTGATGTCAACCCTGTTAACTCCTCGAATGAGTTGAAGACTCCTCAAGTAAGTATCTACTTTGTATTATCTTCATAGAAGTATAATTTTGATGATTTATTGATGAATGAAGGAGAATCCCAACGAATATATGAGAAATTTTGCTGAAATACGTCATCAGAAAAATCCAGACCTCGGTTTTTAGTAAAAATATTGTAGAACCTTTATTCGACATCATATTTTCGCGATATACCCATGTATCCTTAAGCCCAGGTAATTTCCACGCTTTATTATAGAATCTTTTTAAGTTTTGAGCACTTATAGGGGTCATAATCGATGAAACAGTAAACTTCCAGGAGACTTCCATAAAGTTTTCAGTTGGTATGAGGTCCAATGTTTTGTCCACAACTCCCTGCTCGTTCATCAAATTGCTATGAAATTTTGATAAGTTGTAGATGATATCCATATGAAGAGAATTGTATATGACCTAACCTTAGATTTTGTAGTTGCAGGTTTTCCCACAACACACCCCTTATCATATCTTGATATTAATTTCTAGATGTACATATATAAATGGTAGTAAAATTGCTAAAATTATAAACGGACACCAAGGTTTTTTACATGGTTCGATCAATTTGATCTACATCCATGATTCTTCACTATGATTGTTAAAATTTACATTTGATTTTACATTGATAATCTCCATTAATGGAGTTCTAAATCTGGTTTTGGGGAAGAAGATGATAAAGAAAAATACATCCTCTTTCTCTAAAAACCTCTCTGCAAAATATCTCTCTATCTCCTAAAAATTGTGTCACCCCTTCTCTCTCTTGATCTTCTCTTTATATAGGTATCTTCATGGTGGGTGACAGCTCATATTCAACTCATATTTCCCATTTTTTTAGGATTTTTGCTATGTTCCTTGCAGGCTCTGCTATCGTGCTTGCGATATCTGCTATCGTGCTCGCGAGATCTGCTATCGTGCTCGCATGATTTGTTATCGTGCTCGTGAGATCTGTTATGGTGCTCGCGAGATCTTTTATCGTGCTCGTGAGACTCTTCTATAACCACAAAATCTTTTTTTCCTGCCTTACTCTCGCGAGCTCCCGCCTTGTGCTCGCGAGCATTCTCTCTAACTACAAAATCTTCATATCTTTCTCATGTTTTATGCTGTCGTTGTTTATTATGTCATTCTTTGAATTATTCTGCGGCGCTCACAGTGTGTTGTTGAAGAACTCACAGAAATGTTGTTAATAATTTCGTAAGAATATTGCTGTGGCGATATTTTGATCCTATATCTTGCCCCTTTTTCCTTGAATATTGCTTGAAGAGCGATCTTTAAGGAAAAACCAGTTGTTGTAATAGTCTTTGATCTTTGTTGATGAAGGGACGAGCGAAAGAATACTGGACTTAAAAAGTACGTACATGCCTATATTCTTTTGTGAAGTTCCATATCTTTGCTAAGTAAATAAGAAGTATTAACTCTTGAATGAAAGTATGAAGTATCCTTGAAGAAATATTAGAAGTACTCAATCCTCAAAATATAAGAAGTATCCGTCCTTGAATGAAAGTCATAAGTATTGCTTGAAATTATTACTTCATTTCTATTGAAAATTCTTGTCCATTTTGGAAATGATTCTTGCCGAGTAGATAAAGAACATAAAATGTTTTCTTGGTAATCCATAGTTGCCTCTGTTTTTTATCTATGAAGGTAGAATCCTTGAGAAAATGTTAAATGAACGAATTGCCTCTGCCTCATTCGATAAAATAATCATATTCTGCGAAATAATCACTTCTCCTGCGAAATTCTGGAAGAGTCTGCGAGGTGCTGAATGAGTTTGCAAGTTTCTGAATGTGTCTGCGAGTTTCTGAATAACCCTGCGAAATTATGAATAGTGCTCCTGAAATAGTGATGTGAATAGTATCATGATCTGATGAATAGTGCTGCGCACTGATGAATAGTGTTGCGAACTAATGAATAGTGTTGCGATATTGTAGATAATCCTCTTGAGAGACTCTGAATAATACTTGTGAGAAATTCTGAATAATATTTCTGAGAGATTCTAAATAGTACTTGCTATCTCTCTTGCGATGAACAAATCTTTCCTGCATTCTTAAAAAAAGATAGTTAATGTTTGAGATTATTCTATTGGTCTTATTTTGACTTCCTAGTTGAAGGTCTTATTTTTCCAATTTTTCTTTTGTATCTGCGACAAAATCGCAGGATATTTTCACATTTGCATGTAAAACCCCATTGATCTTGCCTTATCTGCATTTTGTCAATTTCTCCGCGACAATATGACAAGACTAAGCTCCCTTGCGATGAAATCGCAGGACGTCTTTACACTTTCATGTAAAAACCCATTGATCTCATCTTATCTTTCTTTCTCTTATGGCTTGTTGCCTCTGTATAATATTTGTCACGCGACAATATGACATGCCTAAATGTTCTTGCGATCATAAAGCCCCAAGATATTGCCGTCTTTAGACACTTATCAGATCCCTAATGGAGGGTGCCGCCATTATCTTCCCCCTGGTTGCCCCTTCAAGGAGGGAACATCATCCATACAAGACTAGCTCCTCCCATTCAAATTTTCCAACAATCAGTTGTTTTCGCAGCCTCTTGTCCTTTATGCCTATATGGCTTATAGTTACAAGACTGCACCCTAAGTGGGGTTTTCTTCGGGCCGAGTGCTCTTAGACAAGACTTTCCAAGGATGGCCAGGGTAGTTTCGTACGCCCCGGGCACCCTTGACTCAACCGTGTACCTCGGCTCCTTAGTAATACTCTGCACTCCTTAGAAGAGACCCTCGGTCCAACCAGGGTATAACCTTATATAGTTGGAAATCCAAGGTACCTCTCCTGGATAGGTATATCAAAGAGATGGACCCCTTTCTCTCCATGGCTTAGGATCCAGCAGTGGTATAACCTTACCCCTGAGACATGCAATCAGATACCCCCTTATATGACGCACTATTAAGTCTTACATTTGCCTTTTGCGAAATTTTATTCGCGAACTAGGGTGCACGCCATAAAGGTTCGTCCCATTCTTATGTCTCTGCGAAATTTTATTCGCGTTTCTCGCGATATTTTCGCGTTTCTTTATTCTTTCATTTCTGTCACTTCTTCTTTCATTTATGTCATTTCTTCTTTCATTCTCATAACATCATATTTGAAGTAAATATTCTTTAAAATCTTTTGAAATCTTAGAAATATTCTTTGAAATCTTGCGATTGTATCGCATTTGTTAAATCAAAAATCTCTTTCTGTAAAAGAAATATTCTAGAGAAATCTTTGAAATCTTGTGATTGTATCACGTTTTAAACCAAAAATCTTCTGTAAAAGAAATTTTCTAGAGAAATATATAAATTGAATGTTCTCGGTTTTTTGTAATTTTGAAGTCTTTGTAATCTTGCGAGGATATCGTTTTTTTTTTTTTTTTTTTTGAAATTAAATCAAATTTTTTGAAATCTTAGAAATCTTTGCGATAATTTCATTTTCTGTAATCTTTGAAATCTTTGAAATTTTTTGAAATCTTTAAATTTTTGTGAATGTATCGCTCTTGTCAATCAAATCAAAAATCTTTGAAATGTTTTGAAATCTTAGAAGTTTTAGAAATCTTGCGATTATATCGCTTTTGGTAAATTAAATCAATTTTTTTGAAACCTTTTGAAATATTAAAATCTTAGAAATGTTCTTTGAAATATGGCGATAGCATCGCTTTTTGCAAAATAAATCTTTTATTTTCTGTAAATAAAATATTCAAGAAAAATGGTACTTAGCTTTCATGCGATTTTCTGTGGCTGCCGTCTCTCGCGAAGTATTTGATTTGCTTGTGAAATGAGAAGAAATGAGAAATGATCCGCCTCTTGCTTACTCTCGCAACATACCAACTGTGTTAACCCTCAACTTGGCTAGTTCTCTTGTGCGAAGTAGATGCACCATACTGAAATAAGATCTTTGTGCCTTCTGTGAAGAAAAATACAAAGTAAAAATGTCTGCGAAGAGAATCTGCGAAGACATTCGCTGGAGAAGCTAAGACTCATCCCACTAATCAATTGATGTTGTAAACATATAGGGGCAGAAATCTGGATGGCGTATTGTTGTTCATTTGGTGTTGTAGTGGGGGACATAACTTGCGTTGCAGGGGAAAATCTAACTAATGGAATCATTTGCTCGCAGCATCTAGTACGTTGACAAAAATATTAGCGCTGAGTCTCTTTATAAAATATGAATAACTTGGTCCCGCCATTATTTTCTGATTATGTCACTCTAGAGAAAAATCATATGCTCCCGCAATTGTTGTTCATTTGCTCACAGCATCTAGTGACTTGGTTCCTCTGTTGCTTGTTTTGCTTGAATAATAAATGATTTTATTATTGCCTACATTCATTAGTTAACCTGGGATAAGTATTATGTCCTCGCAAAATGATTCATTAGTTAACGATATTGATATTTATGAGTCTATAATCATCTTCATTCATTTACTGTAGCTTTACTTCGCTGGCGATGTTACTACCTCTATTTGTTGATTATTTTTTCACTAATTTTCCTAAAAGATAACTTGTTGTGAGCTATTCCTAAAAATTGAACTGTTCATGTAACTCTTGTAATTTTTATCATTTTGCCTTTGACCATATGTTGGCGATGAAGATCGCTAGTGACGTTAATCTATTTGTATTCTTTTTCCCCTCTACGTCTTTTTATAGCTGTAATATCTTATTGTAAAACTCTTTTTCTTCTTTTTCTTTTGCACCTGCCATATTTCTTTGTCATTGTCATTGAAGATCGCTGAAACTTTGTTGTTACTCCATTCCCTACTGCTGGTATTGATTTACGAAGAAAATTTGCAAAATTCTCTCCACTTCTGCCGGTATCTTAGGCTAATAATATTGACATCTCTTTTCACAATATTTTGCTCCGCAAGCTGTACTGTTCTTTCCTGTAAATTAAGAAAATAATGATTCAAATTGTAGTTGTCATTTTATCCTTATCTCCTTCCCTTTTTAAATTGCTTCATATAAACAATGATTTAGAAAAAGTATGTTCCCACTCTCTCTCTGGAAATTTTGCATGACGTTTTAGTTGAAACTTTAATTTGATAACTTCTCCTGGTCTCCCATGAGGTATTTTAATTTGATAACAATGATTAGTGATTAGCTGTTGTCTTCTCCTGGTCCCCATGAGATATTTTAATTTTGAATATCGCCATGACTTATTCCACTTTCTATAACTATTTGTATCTCCTCCATGTCTTTACTGGCGAGTAGTGTCTCCAAGTCTTGCTGGCGAGTTAGACCCGCGAGATATTTAACTTTCTCTAATTATTTTCAGTTGAGATTTCTTTGTTTGCTACGATCACTTCGCTGCAAACTCCCATGTATTGCTCCATTGCATTTTTCCATTCAGCTTCATAGCCAAACTCAAGAACAAACTGAACTCCACCATGCTCAAGCCACTGCCACTGCAATCATACCTCTAGTATCTCTTCTAGTACGTCTGCCACAAATGCATACTCCAAGCCATTCTTCCAACTGATGACAACAATACTGCAGCTCAATTACTTGTTCATCAGCGGCAACGCATTCATTATTCAACACCATACGTCATTGCAGTCCCAAATATCACCCTCTTCTCAACTATACCACCGTTTGTCTACAACTTCACATCATTCATAACTCAAACTGCCATTTTGTAGCTTCCAATGCATAACTACTCAGCCATAGCATCACCAACAATTCATTCTTCTTCTCTCATTGGAATTAAATCCCTGATTTTGTGAGCTCTTAATGTTATTCGTCGTTCTGGCATTGGAAATTTTGTTTTCCCCCTGCGAGCATCAGTAATCAAAAATTGGTATCAATAATAAATAAAAGTTCTTAATGGTTCCTATCCCTTGCATATGGGTTTGAAAATCAAAATTCATAAATAGTGAAACTATCATCCAATTTGGGTTTTAATCAAAATCCCGAGATTGTTTTGGTTTATTGATGAATAAAGCTTAATTTGATGAAAGAATTTTCAAAAATCATTTTATGAAATAGTACGGTTAAGGAAATGGAAATGGATCTATCCTTCTGAAATCGATTGTCACAAGATTGTAAAGAAAACCCAATTTGCGTCCAACTTTTAGGAGGTAATTTCACGTTTTACAAAGAACAACATTTTTTTTTATTTTTTTTTATTATTTGAAAAATTAATCAAAGGATGAGAAGAGATTAATCATTTTGGATGAAATTTTGGCGTAGCTTTATGTGAATTTCATTTTGTTGACAATTTCTTCGCCTCTGCTTCTGATCTTCAATTTTTCCACTTCTCTTTCTCTGTATATATTTCTCGCCCAAAACTTCTATATTTCCCCCTGTATCTCTTAGATCCAATTGAATTCATCACCAACAATTGCTAACTTTTCTTTATTTTCTTCAATCTGATCTACAGCAGTCCCTGTTTCTAGCGCCAAAATGTAGTTGCAGCTTTTCCCACAACACACCCCTTATCATATCTTGATATTAATTTCTATACATACATATAGAAATGGTAGTAAAATTGCTAAAATTATAAACGGACACCAAGGTTTTTTACATGGTTCGATCAATTTGATCTACATCCATGATTCTTCACTATGATTGTTAAAATTTACATTTGATTTTACATTGATAATCTCCATTAATGGAGTTCTAAATCTGGTTTTGGGGAAGAAGATGATAAAGAAAAATACATTCTCTTTCTCTAAAAATCTCTCTGCAAAATATATCTCTCTCTCCTAAAAATTGTGTCCCCCCTTCTCTCTCTTGCTATTCTCTTTATATAGGTATCTTCATGGTGGGTGACAGCTCATATTCAACTCATATTTCCAATTTTTTAGGATTTTTGCTATGTTCCTTGCAGGCTCTGCTATGCTCCTTGCAGGCTCTGCTATGCTCCTTGCAGGCTCTGCTATCGTGCTAGCGAGATCTGCTATCGTGCTCGCGAGATCTGTTATCGTGCTCGCATGATCTGTTATCGTGCTCGCGATATATGTTATCGTTCTCGCGAGACTCTTCTATAACCACAAAATCTTCATTTCCTGCCTTACTCTCGCGAGCTCCCGCCTTGTGCTCGCGAGCATTCTCTCTAACTACAAAATCTTCATATCTTTCTCATGTTTTATGCTGTCGTTGTTTATTACGTCATTCTTTGAATTATTCTGCGGCGCTCGCAGTGTGTTGTTGAATAACTCAAAGAAATGTTGTTAATAATTTCGTAATAATATTGTTGTGGAGATATTCTGATCCTACAGATTCCTTGCCAATTTCTCCCAGTTCGTCGTTCCATACAGAGTAGTATAAAATTTTCCTGACGGACTTGTTGAAAAATGTGTTTATGATTTTTATGCTATTTGCTCATGTCTTGGATGCATAGTAGAGAACTTAGATAATTTTAGTTCACTTACATGATGGAATTTATGATTGCGTTGAATTCCCATGCTTGGATCGCTCTAATCCCATGTAATTTGCTTATAAGGTGTCAAATGCCGAAGCTGAGAATAATGATGCCAATAATGATGGTTCGAGCAATACTGGCGCCGTTGATAATGAGGCAACCACCTCTGTACTTTAAGTCCGTGAGGTGGTTGTTGCTAATATTGTGGAGGCAATTGAAACACCAATGGTGGTTGCTCCATAAACAGGGGAAGTCGGGGCGAGAGTATAAGATATTTTCCCAGAAGAAGTTGCGCCTATGATTGTTGAGTTTTCTCCTGAGGTCGAGAACCGTATAATAGTGCATGGATATTTTGTGAACCTTCATTTGGTGCTTTAATCATGTACCATGTGTTTTTTAGTGGATGCAGCGTTCCCAATGGGTATGCCAACATGTATGAGAAGTTGTGGAAGATGTATGGCCATATCGTTGTCACGAGGGATCCTGAACGTAGCTACTTCTTGACAATGCAATTAGGAAACATATTGCGTGTCATAAACGATATTCGTATCAGGCCCAGAAGTACCGTCACTCGAGATGTACTCTTTGATTGGGAGTACAATTTGGAGAATTCTGAGAGACTTGTATTTAACCTGAAGTGGCTTCGTCAGAAGATCGACGCCATCAAGGATGCAGTAGTGAACGATGTACCCTTTACTAGTAACGTTGTGGTGGAGAAGATGGCTAAGATTGCTGAATTGACTGAAAAGATGGAGTTGGAGAAAGCGTCCTTGCAGGCCTTGGAGAATGAAGAGAAGCAGAAGTCTTACTTTGCTGGCTTCCTTTAGTTTTCTTTCGATGATTTCTTGAACATTGAACTTCTGAGAGATGTGAGGTTTTATTTTTGGTTTTGAATTTTGAGTGATTGAGGATTCTCTTTTGGAATGTCGGATTTGATAGAGATTTTTCTCAAATAAAAAAACTTTGATAAATTGCTGAATTCAAATACTGAATGCAAGTATTACTGAGCATTTGTCTCGGACATAGAGCACTCAATGCTGAATACTTCATGCGTCAAAAACCTTGAGCCAATTTTCATGAATCACGGGTATACTCGTCCTTCCCTTGATGTCAACCAATTTGTAGTATCCTCCAACTACTAACTTAGCAATCATAAAAGGTCCTTCCTAGTTAGAGCCCTTTGCAGAATGCAAGTTGCGCCTAGTTGCCTTAAGAACCAAATCTCCTTCACGAAACTTGTTAGGCTTGGTGGGTCGTGCCCTGAATATTTTCTGTTTGTTCAGAATTCTATGCTCAGCGGGATGCTCTGTTGGTGTTCTCCAATTCTGTGGGACATATGGACACTCGTGTAAGGGAAAATATTCAGGGTACTGATTGTGGAACTCGGTCACTATTCTATCAATGACCGTATTGGTGATATGCTGAATTTTGAGAGGTTTGGCATCCAACCACTTGGTGAATTATTGTTGAGGTGAGACTAACCACTTATAACGTTTGGTGACAGTTGAGTCATGAGTAAGATCAAGTCCCCTGACTAGAGTTTCATATTTGAAAGTTGATAATACAGATGCATGGGTGGGGATGAGACTTGCCTGTGTGCAGAACCTTTTAGGAAATTTATGTGCGCTTTCCTCAGGTTTTCGTGTGAGTTCTATCAAGGCTTCGACTTTTCCCAAATGCTTAAATGGTCGAGTGCCCTCCATTTATTCTGAACTGGAGCTTTCCTCTGAGTCAGAACTTTCCTCGGCAGAGAATTATGCAATTGAAGATGTTGTAGTGACCTTCCCATAATGAATCCATTCTCGCCCAAGAACCATGTGGTATCTTGGATCTTCTCATATTATATGGAATTTGGTTTCTGTCCAAGTTTCTCCAACTTTCATTTTGAGGACGATATAACTGTAAGCATCCCTGGAAATTCCTTCATGGTCTTTGACTGAGACAGGAGCGTGAGTTGCTTCTTGAGGTGTGATGCCAGCAGCCCTGAGAGTTTTCAGAGGGATGATGTTAACTGCGGTGTCAACATCAACTAATGCTCGCTTGACTTTATTTCTCTTAAGGTGGACTGTGGTGGGAAGACCCCAGTCGTACATATTCTTATCCCTTACTAGAGGTTCGGGGCGTATCTCCTGAATATCCAACCACTTCCCAGATACAATGTGGTTTAATGTGGCAAACATATCATTTCTTTGAGATTTTGATAAGTACAGTAACTCACAGACATGATCAATCAGGGATTGAACCGCTTCCTTAACCGGCTGCTCAGAGAGTATGAATGTCCTGATTGGGAGAGGATTTCTGTGTACTCCTTCAGTTCTCAGTTCCCCCGAGTCAGATTTTTCTTTGAGTATACGCTTTAGGATTCTGAAATCACTTGTTGGATAACTGACATACCTATGGAAATGACAGAAGCGTGCATTTTCCATCTGTTCCTTAGTTGGTTCCTTTTTTACATGAGGTAACTTAATCGCACCGTCTTGAATCCAGACCTCCAATAATTCGATCACCTCTTCAATAGAAAAGGGGAAGTCAGGTGCATCTTGATCGTTCTATTGTTGTTGAGCAGGTGAGCGTGTATTCCTGGCTTGACCATCTTTTCTGGGTGCTTTTGAGGGATTGGACACCAGAAGGGAATTCTTATGTGGCTGTGCTTCATCTTTTCTTTTGCTCCCTTCAACAACATTCATGGAAGTTTCGATATTTTACTGCTTGTTGACTAGACGTCTGGCAGTGCTTCTTCGGGTGTCCTTCGATTCCTCTACTTTGATAGTTTTTGTTCTTTCTAGCAATGCAGGAGCAGTGGTTGCTGATCGCTTGGCCGCTTCATGAAGTTCTGAAAAAGTCTGAAACCGGAGATTTTCCAGCAAGGCTCTATAGGCTGGGATCATCCCGTTGATGCACAAGTCCACCAGTTGTTTCTCAATGACATTTGGATCGTGACAATCCAGAGCCTGGAGTTTAAACTTATTTACGTAGTCATTCGAATGTTCATTATTTTTTTGAGACATCCTTCCCAGGTTGGAAAGAGTGACTTGTTCAGAGACAAAGAAATATTTTCTATAAAAAGCATTAATCATTTCTCCCTAATTGGCTATGCTCCCTGGTGCGATGTTGTTGTACCAAGTGTATGCTCGACCCGTCATGGATTTTGAAAACTCATTTAAATGGACGACATGGTTGTGTTCATTCTCTCCTAATGCTTCCATAAATCGAGAAACATGTTCTCGAGCATTACCCGTTCCGTTATAGAGTGTGAAGGTTGGAGAAGTGTAACCTTTTGGAAGAGGGATTCTTTGCATAGCAGCTGGATATGGAGGCTGATGACGATGGATTGACGGTGCATGGCCCTTTCCCCGGCTCTCCATAAAACGTTCCAGATCTTTACGAGTGATGAAACTAGTAGGTTCAGGTTCTGCAGCTTTGCGGGTTTCATTATCGTCAGGGACCGGAATGACTTCAAGATCCTCAGTTGGAGATGTTTCCTTGTCTTTTCCCTTCTCCTGAGTGTTGTCTGACATATTGTCAGTAAGAGTCTTGAGGTAATTGAACAGCTCTTTCTGCGTCGTAGCCATGTCAGTTTGATTTTTGGCAAGAACTTCTTGGACCTTCATGAGATCAGCAATAGTACGCGAATTTTTTCTGATTTCTTCGGGATGCCTGCCGGAGAGAGGATTGTCTCCAATGTTGGTTTGCATAGGAGTAGTATTGTTAGTGCGGTTGTTGGAAATAATTTCTGGAGATCCACCATTGAACTGGTGCTATCGTTGTTTGGATTGGGATTCGTGACCGAACCTAACCTAACCTAAGATCAATCATTTTTTGAAAATATGGGATTGCAACCGAGAGATTAATCTCCCACTGTGGTCTCCAATCTTTAGATGGGGAAAAACGGTTCGCTGGTATTTTAGGAAAGTGAAGAGTCTAGCGGGCTGTCGAGACTCCTCGAACCGGGAAAACTATTTAACCTCACATAGATGCACTGCAATGGGAGTGCTTAGATTCAAGAGATCAATCTGTAGGACTCCAGCCTAAACCAAGTCAATGGCCATTCCAGAGTCAATTCGGTCGCAAAGAGGGAGATAAGTTGATCTGTAGGAGGGAAGCTGAGAATTGTGTGGGATCAGTGATGATCAAGGATTATTGATGTGTTGTGGGTTTCTGCAATAATTGGTGAACCGTTGAGTTCTGATAAGTTCTGAAGGATTGATGAATTCTTGAGAGTAGTTACTCGAGAAATTCTGTGTAGACTGTGAACGTTGTCTGTTAATGATCGTTCGTTGTTCTTCAATCATGGATTCAGAGACTTATTTATATTGTCAGAGTTGTGAACACCTTGATCCCTGTAACTGTGTTGGTTTATTGAGTGTAAGAGTGGGTCGGTAGAAGATCATGGTAAAGTCAGTTCCATATCGTGTAGATACTTGACGGATCGTGCACCCACTACTTAACTAACTCCTTCAACCATTGACACAACTTAGGTACATTTCCCGTCGTGGATGAATCTACGTGTTGTAGGCCGCCATCCAAAACCCTAGTTGTTATCCCCCAATTTTACATGATTGATGTCTTATGAATCTTAGAGTCTGCATGACAGACGTGTATTTAGTTTGTTAGTTGTTGACAGATTAGGTAATGAGCCTAGGTTTTGTTGAATCGAGCATGTTTGACAAATTCTTAGTGATTCATGAACATTAATGTTGCTCGTCTGAGCAAATGTTGTAAATTCAACAAGTTGTTGAATATTGATGAGTTACTGAAGACATGTGGATTATTCGAGCAACTGAGAAAGTATTGCTCGATTAGACGAAATACTGATAAATTACTGAATATTGATAGTTGGGTCAATATTCGAGCAACTGAGCAAGTATTGCTCAATTCGACGAATTACTGAATATTGAGAATTTGACGTGCAATTGAGCAAGTATTGCTCAATTCGACAAATTACTGATAAAATTACTAAATATTGATAGATGGATCAATATTTGAGTAACTGAGCAAAGTCGCTTAATTCGACGAAATATTTATTGGCGACGTGACCTAATATATAAAAATATTGGTAGATTACCAGATATTATATGATTAATCCGTGGATCAATATATAAATTTGTTTGGTGTTTCAACTTGCTCGGAATAATGATTTGTTGAGCGTTTGTTCGAAAACACTAATTTTGATGAATTGTTCATTATTTGAAGAATTGAAGAAAATAGGTCATGAGAAAAAGATGGACCGACCCCGCGGGACCATGGACGTCCATGTGATTCCCAATTGCTCGTGTGAGTGTATACCAGGGTTCTCAGTTGGAGAGTTGGTGAAGGAATGATGATTAAGTGTCGGTTTCATCATTTATTGAATTACTGCTGGGTTCAACATTAGGTGATGAAACCTAGGTATGAAAGATGGGACCGACCAAGAGAGCATGGGACCGGATCTTGGTGGTAATGAGACTAGATATTGTCCGTTTGAGCAATCCCCAGGTTGGTTGGAGAGATTTTGGGCCCAATACGAGCAATTCGGCAAATTAGGTCAGAATTATGAAAACATGTGGGACCGTCTTTATGCAAGCCCTAGGAATAACCCTGGTCGGTCATTAGGGAATGTGCATGCTGCCATGGTGTCCGTGTCTCCGTAATGATAGTTTCAGTATTTTTTGGTGTGCGTTCGAGCAACATTGTGAATTTTCAGAAGAGTTTCATCTCGACTGAAATTCTTGATTTTTGTTGGAATGAGCATGTATGCTCAATTAATTAATATTTTGTAAATATTAAATAAGAGTATTTTAACATCCAAAATTTTCGTAAAAGGCTAGCCGGTTATGTGACCACATTGGCTTTTGAATTTTCATGATTTGAGCAATATTCGAGAAGTTATGAGGGAATCATGATTTTTGCTCAAACCAAATAATTATAAAAGACTAGGGATTGCAGGATGTTGGATCGGCCACGGCTAGGGCATGGCCGGCCGGTTATGTTGCCCGATCCCGCACTCCTTTCCCTATTTTATAATATTATTTTTCATGAATCCGTGATGTTATGGAAAATCCATGAGTTTTGTTGAAACGGAGGAGTTTCATGAGTTTAGGGATTAATAATTATAAAAAGCTAGGGATTTTGAGGTGTGGGACCGGCCACGGCTTGGGCATGGCCGACCGTCTATGTTGCCCGGTCCCGCACACCTTTCCCTATTTTATAATATTATTATTTTTCACGAATTCGTGAAGTTATGACAAATCCGTGAATTTTGTTGAAACCGGGAAGTTTCGTGAAATTGGGGAATAATAATTATAATAGGCTAAGGATTGTAAGGTGTGGGACCGCCCACGACTAGGGCGTGGCCTGCCGTCCATGTTTCCCGGTCCCACACACCTTTCCTTATTTTATAATATTATTATTTTTCATGAATCCATTAAGTTATGGAGAGTTCATGAATTTTGCAAAAACAAGGAAATTAAGTTGCTAAAATCAAGGAGTTTTTCATGAGTTCATGAAAATAACAAAATAGGGCAAAATAATGAAAGAAGCATGGGGACCGGCCACGGCTAGTGCATGGTCGGCCGGCCGGTGGGCGCTCCTTATTATTATTTTATTAATATTTGTTGTCTTTTCCTATTTTGCGTAGGATTCCTCATCTATTCATGTTTTTGGATGCTCGTTCGTGCATCCGGGGGCTCAGTCGTGCATCATTGTCGAGTACACTTACACCATTTTTCGTGGGGCTTACTTAGGGATGGTCCAGATGCCCGATTTTTGAGTATTTAATGCTAATCTATAAAATTTAGTGTAACATAATTCATGAATCGAGACAATAAAATAAGTAGTTATTTATTATCAATTCATAGGATCAGCTATGGATTCGACCATAAAATCGGTGTAATAAAATTATCTATTACCATTTCATGATATTAGTAGTGAATTCGATCATGAAATTGGAGTAATGAGATAAATTGTTGTTTCCATTCCATGAGATCAAGTCATAGATTTGAACATGGAATTGGAGCAACTGTTATTCCCATTCCATGGGATCATGCAGTGGATTCGACCATGGAATATGAGCAAATGTTATTGCCATTCCATGGGGTCAGGCCGTGGATTCGACCATGGAATATGAGCAATAATAGATTATTTTAGGAATTCAGTGGTGAATGTCACGGCAGAATTAATCTATGTGCATAGTTAGGAGACGTCTAATCCTAAGGGTGCTCTCAGACTCTATGGAGAAGTCTAAACACGTCGCTCTACATAGTCAGGATCAGTGAGTGTCACTGTCCTGAAGGCGTTGTTGCTCTCAATCTGACGGAGAACTTCCCAATCGTTCTTCTATGTAGAGGGGGGTCGCTCTCTTGTAGTCAGGGAACAGTGAGTATCACCGACGTCTTGAAGGCGTTAATCCCTCTCAACAAACAATTATGTAGGAGTACCGCCCAATTCTATTATTCTACATAAAGGGTACAATGAAATGCCAAGGATCGAACGCTCATCTAGTGGAGGCTTTTAAAAAGACATATTCATCATGGATTCATAAAATATGAATCGTCACATGCCTGAATCCGTATTAGAAACATGCAATATCATGATTTTACGGTTTTGACATTTGTTGAAAATCAACTATCAACAAGGAGTATCCTCTTGGAAGACGAATTCTTTATATTTTAGGTGGATAAGAAGGTTGATGCTGATACATGTATATTTCATCATTCTTGATTCGGTTCCGGAGAAGTTGCTCCAGATCTTCTCGTGTGACAAAATTGGAAGGCTGATTTCTTTCCAATAGGGTTCTGGCTTGAATTTCCTCGTCCGCGGAGATGCGTTCTGCCGAGGTGCTAGCGCAGGGGGTGTTGAATGCATTTCTAATCGGATCTGGAGGGTATGACTCATGCGGCAGCCGCTCTGTCAGGGCTTTGATAAAGATGAGTACTTATTTCTATGTCGAGACCATGTCTGTCTGGGTTCTAGCGAGAACCTCCTGTCGTTCTATCAAATCAGCGATAGTGATATATGGTCGGCTTCCTCTGGTTCCTCTGTTTTCTCGTCCCGTTGGTGGGGCAATTAGATCGCTAGTGGCTGTTGGAGGCGCCATGATTGACGAAGCATTAGGAGCGGTAGCGACAGCTCTGGCCCTGGTGACTGGCGGCATAACGCCCGAATGAGCGCTTTCAGTACTTCCAGGATTATCAAGTTGCGTAGGACCATTTAAGGCGGCAGCGGCTCTGGCCCTGGTGATCGGTGGCGTTACACCTGAAGGAGTGCTTTCGGTGTTATTTGGGTCGATAGGTGGCGTAGTGATGTTGTTGAAAGTAGCGTTAACACCAAGGACAGATTCTACATTGGTTTTCTCATCAGCTGATCTGTATCTGAGTTCCACCATGTTGGAGTTGCAAGTGAAAGGTGATATCGGAAATTTGGAAATCGATATTGCAACCGATATATTGATCTCCCACTGTGGTCTCCAATTGTTTGAGGGTGAAAATGGTTTCTGCTGATTTTGGAAATTTCGAATGTATGGGTGAGAGACGAATTTAAACCCTAAACAATGTACTGTAAGGGAGTATTTTAGATTCGAGAGATCAATCTGCACAAATCCGTCCTAAACCAAGAAATGGCCATTCCAGACTTGCTTCGGTCACAAAGTGAAGGAGAAGGGTTTGTTTTGGGGAGGGATCGAAGAAAGTGTTGAGACCAGAATAGTTGATTCTGGAAGAGTAGTTGTTTTACGACTTATATCAGAAAGTGGGAAGCTAACAGATGGAAAGCTATAAAATGTTTTCTGAATGTTATATGCTCCTGCTCTGAACTTGTTGTTCGATGGAAATAGGTAATTCCTATTTATACAAGTCGGAGTGAAATGTACTCTGGCCTTATTAAGAAGTGGAAAACGGGTGAGTAAATGGTAGGGGGTGGTAACCAGTAACTCCTGGAATTGATGGTCCATAAAAGAAATGGTTTCACCATTACTCCATGTGTTTACTAACTGCTTCATCCTTATGGCACTCTCTTATAACGGGTGTAGTGTACGCCGTACGCTGTAAACCGCCAAACCAATACCCAATGAGCATCCCCCAGTTTGTGACATGTGTTGATATATCGAATGTTTTTGTGGAAAACGTGTAACACATTTGTTGTTGTCTGGCAAGTTGATCTTGGGAGACTTACGTGGTTACCTTCGACTATCGAGATTTTGCAACCCTTCGCTTGGTACCCAGCAGCATGAAAGCATGGATGACATGGTTTTAACATGGTTAGGCATGGCCAGGCTAGGATTTTGGCGTTGGGCCAAAAGTGGCCATGCGTTAGCTGGTGACCTTGGACGGCTAAGATCTGCATCTTAGACATAAGGGTGGTCGTTGATCGTTGCAACCCTTCGTTTGGTAGCCAGCGGCATGAAAGCATGGCCGGCATGGCTTTAACGTGGAGTGGAGCCACTGGAGGTGTGCGTATTGGAAGGGAAGCGCTTGCGGCTTTGTCTAAATTAGGGTTTAGTATGATGAAACCCTAATTAGCGCCCTTTACTAGAATCGATGTAGAGTTCTCATACAGACTCGGATTTTGATGATCCGCCCCTCCATTCTGTAGGAAAAAGAATTTCCTATCATCTCGCGGGAATATTTAGGTTTTGATCTCGCTCAAGAGGTGAAAACAGAAAGAAAGTAAAACTCAAGAAGAATTCAAGAGGGACAGTGGCATGTTTGGTGCGTTTTTGGGAAGCTAGCATTTTTTTGAGGAGCTAGCGTGTTTTGGGAAGCTAGCGTATTTTGGGCCAAAGTTTACCATGCATTGTTTGGCAACCTTGGATGGCTAGGATTTGAACCTAGGATGGAAGGGTGGCTGTTGATCGTCGCACGCCTTCGGTTTGGTATCCGCATAGGGAAGGCCAGCACGGTATTGCGCGGCATGGTGGTTGGAATTCCATTGGCACATGTGGCATGGCATGCCTTGGCGCGGTTTGGCGTGGCCAAAACTAGGGTTTTGGGCCAATGGTTACCATGCATTGTTTGGCAACCTTGGACGTCAAGATTTGCATCTTAGATGGAAAGATGGTCGATGATTATTGCAGGCCTTTGTCTTGGTGGCCGCATGGGGAAGGACAACATTGTATGGCGTTTGAAGGTGGATGGCATGGAATTCCATTGGCCCATGTGGCATGGTCGGCATGCCTTGGCATAGTTTAGGCGCGTCCAAAACTATGGTTTTGGCGTTGGGCCAAAGGTTACCATCCGTTGGTTGGTGACCTTGGACGGCTAAGATTTGCATTTTAGATGGAAGGATGGCCATTGATTATTGCAGGCCTTTGTTTTGGTAGCCGCATGGGGAGGCCAATACGGTATAGCATGGCAAGGTGGCTGGCACGGCATGCCATTGGCACATGTGGCATGGTCGGCATTCCTTGGCGCGACTTAGGCGGGGCCAAAACTAGGGTTTTGTCGTTGGGCCAAAGGTTACCATGCGTTGGTTGGTGACCTTGGAAGGCTAAGATTTGCATCTTAGATGGAAGGATGGCTATTGATTATTGCAGGACTTTGTTTTGGTATCCGCATGGGAGGCCAACACGGTATGGCGCGGCAAGGTACACAGTAGTGCGGCTAGCATGGTTGGCATGCCTTGGCGCGGTAGATGTGGCTGGCATGGTTTTCCATTGGCACAGTGGTGCGGCTAGCATGGTTGGCATGCCTTGGCGCGGTAGATATGGCTGGCATGGTTTTCCATTGGCACAGTGGTGCGGCTAGCATGGTTGGTATGCCTTGGCACAGTAGATGTGGCTGGCATGGTTTTCCATTGGCACAGTGGTGCGGCTATCATAGTTGGCATGCCTTGGCGCGATAGATATGGCTGACATGGTTTGCCATTGGAATAGTGGTGCGACTAGCATGGTTAGCATGCCTTGGCGCAGTAGATGTGGCTGGCATGGTTTGCCATGGGCACAGTGGTGTGGGAATTAGGGTTTGGCCTATAGAAACCTTTATGAGTATTAAAAAAAGGTACCTTGGTAATTTTCTCGCAGACATATTAAAGGGTTCAATAAATGCATTTATTGGAGACATTATTACTCCAATTATGTGACGTCACTTTTCGACTAGGGTTTTAAGATTTTAACCCTATGCTAAAAACTACCATCAACAATGCCAAAACAGAGAGAAGAAAAGTTATCGGGTGTTTGGTTGTACTTTTGGAAAGTGGGTGGAATCCTATTGAAGGAAATATATTCTTTGAGAATTATTCTGCCGGAGATAGTTTGAGGGATGTTGGATTAAGCAAGACTTCGCGTGAAGGTAAAGAAGATAAAGAATGAAAGACCGAGACTTCCGGTGAAAATAGAGCAAGAATATCTTCGGGATTTAATCGAGATTTTTGGTCTGGTTTTATATATAATAGGTGGTTGGAGTCACGTAGGATGATAACTGAGAGTTTGGGGTCGATTGGGGGATAGCAGAGTAGTAACTGGAGCTGAGGTCTAAGAAAATAAAGTTGCAGAACTCATTTCCTGCAGTTTCAGGCGATGAAGAAGAAGAAGAAGAAGAATAGATCACAACATATAACATGCATGTCATCTTTCCTTTGTAACATTCATCCAATTGTAACAGTGTGTTCTATAACGTCTATAAGCCGTTGTAAATCTCTGTATTTTTCTTGATTATTCGTGATTTTGTCTGATGGTGTATGCTTAGTCTAAGAACTTTTGATGCATCATGCTTATGATTTACATCTAATACTTTATAAAATCTATTTTCGATAGAAAAAGAGTCAATATTTGTTACCTTATAAGCTATAATTGTCTAGAATTAATAGTTGAACTACATGAATATAAGAATTGTCTAGAATTAATAGTCTCAGTCTCTCGATATCGTGAAAATATTTTGTATGTATTTTATAGTATTAAGTTTAAAATCAATCTCAACAAGTCCGAGTTGAACGAACTTTTCTTACCACTATCAAAACAACATCAGTATCTCCTTGTGGGGTTTCTAAAATCCAATATATAAATCCTTCTCCCTGGAGAAAGGTCACTCTTGTTGTTCTTTCGGGAATGACATTTTATGGGGGAGATTTCTTAATTGAACTTGTGCTTAATTGCCAAATATTTGTGGGGAGTGCAGTTGTGGAATATTATAGGCATTATCTTGTATCTTTATAAACTCCTTGATGAATGCATTTAGTTTCGGCTATATGATTGCATCTAAAAAAGTTGATATGTTCTTTTATTTTGGTCATGAAGTATCTCGATGGAATTTTGATTAGGATCCCACTATTTTTAGTACCTTTGCAAATTTTATTGACAAAAAGATGGAGAATTAATGTGTGTACTATACATATGGTTTACGGATCATTATGTAACGGGGAGTGGTTTTCATTGTTAGATAAAGTATTGACTAAGGGGGAATGATACATATCATCGTAGCATTATTGTCAAAGTTGTGACACAATTGAACTTTGATGTTGTGTAATAATACTATGATGGATCTTTAGAAAGTACAGGATGAACACACGCATAGTTTAAAAACCAAGCAAATCAAGCATGTCGGATTTTGGAGATGCAATGCTTTTTAACAAGTACAATCCATATGTAAAATGGTTTTGTCACTAAAATTGACAAATGGGGAGATTGCTAGAGAATTCCTCGGTTGAACCCACTAGCGTTGGTATGTCAAGTTAGTTGTCAATTTTAGTTTCCAAAATGCATTCTTGATTTAGTATACTAAAGATAGTTTCGGACTAGATTAAGTCTAAGAAGTAGAATCGAAGCTATCATTGACTAATGAAGTTTGAAGACTAAAAGAAGACATCGACAAGGACTTCATCAACAAAGGTATGTGGTAATTAATTTTATTTTTATTCTTTTTCAATTCTGCCTTTCTCATCTATCAAAACAAATGCTCACTCTATGGAACAATTCCTGACGGTAAATGTACATTTTTGTATATATACATGAGGTTATTTGATTCATGACTTTGGTGACAATAACCTTTATCCCTAGAAAGGATCTAATGTTATAGTGAATGATATTACGAATTCAACGAGCCAAGAATCACTCAATTCCGAGTTATAACGATGAAGTTATGAGTGAATTATTAAAGTAACAATTATAAGTGTTGTTGTAATTGTTACAGTTCATTAGTAGGAAACAATCCACGAACGTTTTGTAACGGTTCACGGACTTGATCCCAATTACGTGACTATAAGCCATTTTTGGTCATGTTTATGATGTTTCCTTATCTAGGAAAGATAGCTATTACTCGAAACATATTTGATTACATATTAAAGTGTTTGTGATAAATTTTAATTCTTGCCTAAGTTAAAATGTGATTTATTCACATAAATACAATATTTGCTAATTAATTATTTATTTAATTATTTTGGCAAGAGTTGTAACTTAGGAAAGACTCACAAAATTAGGAGAGTTTTGAAAAAATAAAAATAGCTTTGCTTAGCTTCCAAGCTATTGTTCACTATAAATAAAGGGTTCGTGAGTGCTACACATTTTTTATCCCCTTTGGAAAATTGGTGTAAGCTTCACAAGGTTGTTTTCCATGTCTTATGTTCTTCATGACCAAGAGTTAGATAAAAGTCTTTTTATTGGGGATCACAAAGCCGAGTTGGATTTAATCTTCGTGATTGATTATACAACTTGTAATCTAGGTTTCTCACCTCTTGTCTATTCTAATGTTTTCTCTTCTGATATAAAATAATTCAAGAGTTGTTGATTATAAACCCTAGGTTTTGATAGATTTCAGTTTCCGATCGTATACCAACACTTGTTAGTTGAAATCGGAAGCTAGAAAGAAAACTTTGATTAAGGTATCTCGTAAAAACCCTTAAGAAGTTTTAAACAAGATATCTCTAGATTTATTCTAGTTGTTCTTGTTGTAGAATTATTAGAGTTTTCTTAACTTGGAAATTGATCTTTGGAATCACCCAAGTTTACTTACAAAAATCAGGTTCACGGACTCCTTGTGTGTATGCATACTGATTGTAAGTTAAAACCCTAATCTACAAGTTTGTTTCGGTATCTCTACTTTTATCTGGTAGTTGTTCGAAATAATAACAAGATTTTCAAAACCTTGATTTACATCTAAAGGGAAATCGATTCGGTGTTTTTTTAAAACAAAAGATCGAAAAACATCAACAATGTTGTTGTATCTTTTGAAGAGAACTTTGTTCTGCCAGAAGATTTTTGGGAATAACTTCTAAAGAGAATTTGTTTTCTGCTAGAAGTTATACGAGAGGAATTCCTAAAGAGAATCGGTGTTCTGCTAGGAGTTCTATAAGTGTTTGAATACAGCTGAAGCAGGTATTACATCTAGTCTGAATAGGTAGTAGGAAATTGGCATAACAACTTATAATCAGTGTGTGTTTATTCTGGACTAGGTCCCGGGTTTTTCTTATTTTGCGGTTTCCTCGTTGACAAAATTTCTGGTGTATGTATTATTTATTTTCCGCATTATATTGTTTATCTTTATAATTGAAATATCACAGTTGTGCGTAAGTTCAATCAATTAGGAATCCAACCTTTGGTTGTTGATTAAATATATTGACACTTGGATATTGGTTTTTTTTACCGTACAAGTTATTTTTTATATTCATTCGGGCTCGCATATTCCTATTTCTTTGATTACGGATTAAATTGAGAAATAGAGATATAACTCTTTGGTATACTTTTCTTAAGATTGAATCTGACTGTCTAGTTGATTCTCTTGAAAGTATATTGAATTCAGTCCATACATATTGTCAAACGAATTATTGGGTGTGGTTGTTATACCCCTACTTTTTCAGTCTTTGTACACGGTTTGGGTACAATTTACCTAACCAGAGTGTATATCCTTGTTTATATGAATAATATTCAAAGTTTTCATCTAACAGTGAATACTGTGTACTTGGTTCCAAAGATATCTTAGCTTAAACCTAAAGAAACCTAGGCTTTGAAGTCTATATAAGGAGAACTATTGGAAACTGGGATCTTTGAATCCTGACAGAACTTTTTGGTGTGTCCTAGTTGTATCTAGAGTCTTCCTCTCCAGAAACCCTTTTAGAATTTAGCGACTATCATATACTTCATTGGGATTCGTGAAGCCAGGTCCAGTTATCTTTTATCTCGATAACTTGAGTATCCTGATCTTGTTCGATTGTTGATTTATCACTTAAACAAAAAAGATGGAGATCACAAAGTTCTCTTCGTCTCAACTCTTTGATTACAAAAGTTTTATACTTGTGAGGTGAATAATAATCTAGGATGAACTTCGGGTTGCAGAAGTCCGGATTTTTAGGATAGCCATATTTTTTTCAAGTTGTTATTGATCTTCATCTCCTGGATCTTTCGTTTGATCTGATCATCCGTTTAGATCTTAAATTAGGAAATTAATTATAGTCTAAATCTATGGGAGGAAGATTTGGTTTACAATATTCAATTAAGTTGAAGCATCTCTTAGTTGGTATGGGATTTTCTAAAGGAATCAATTGCACAGAGTCCTGCTGGGATTCAAGAGGCGTAAGGAGCGTGGTTGTACCTGAATCAATGGGAAACTAAGTTCGGGCTCAACTACATTCCAAACCAAAGTTAATTGGTAGTAGGCTAGTGTCTATAGCGGCTTAATACATTTTGGTGATCAATCTGGACAAGGTCTCGAGGTTTTTCTGCATTTGCGGTTTCCTTATTAACAAAATATCTGGTGTCTGCGGTTTTTTTTCCCGCATTATATTATTTATCTTTATAGTTAAAATATCACATGTTGTGCGTTTGATCAATTACAATAGATAGGTTCGACCTTGTTTGTTGGATAAGACTTGATTGATCCTTGGATATGGGTCTTTGGTACCGTCCAAGAATTCTCTTTGTAATTAGGTTCACAGATTCAATTCTGTAAACATTCTAATCACAAGAGAGATAAAGATATAACTCTAGACACTTTCCTTGATTAAGTTTTTACTCTCAGAGAAATGTGTTGAGTTTGTCCATACAGATTGCCTACAAAAAAGTTAGGGGTGTATTTTGGTACCCCTATTGTTTTCAATTGGTATCAGAGTAGGAAAACACGTTAAGACCTAATAAGTGTGTGTTTGAAGCAGTCTAAATATATGGATGAAAGTGCTATATCTGATAATGTATCACCAGTTCAGTATCAATCAGATGATTTTGATCAAATTTTTGATCCAACACCTGATAAAAATATCGAATCTGAATTAATATCTGAAATCCTTCATGAAATCACCTCGAGTGATGAAGAAATTGTGGATAATAGGGAAACACGCCGAGAAACAAAGTTGGATGAACTTTCCGTTAAAGGTAAATGTTGATGAGGATCTCTCAGGATATACCAAGCCATTTGTTCATCTTGAAAATAAAAAGATGACGAATTCTTATCTGGTTAAATTAGTAACTCCTCTCTGTCGTGAAAATAATAAATTGAGAAGAATTTATCAAGGTATTTATATATGGAATTCCAGTAGCGATTCAATCCTCAAAGATTGTAAGGATGACCTAATTAAAAAATCACTTGAATGTGATAATATTCGTAGAGATTTCTATAAGTTGGAAGAAAAACTTGCAATAATTGAAGCAAGGATTAACTCCCAACAAATAAATTTTAATGACATAAAAAGAGCTTCTCTCGCTCTAGAAAAACGCCTTGAGGCTGATTTAGCTGGTGCTCTTGATAAAATCAAGATGTTGGAAGAGGACTTTAAAAAGTTCAATACTAGTTCAAACAAATTAACCACTATGCTAGGAGTAAGTAAAAATCATCGTGATACACGAGGATTGGGCTATAAGGGAATAGATGCTCCAAGTATTATCAAAGAGGTAAAATTTGTCAAGGATAGTGATTCTTCTCGATCAAAGTTTTCCACTGATGGCAAAAGTGAATTACCTACATCGGAAGTTAAGGTGCAAAAGAGCAAAGTATATCAACCTCCAAAACCATCACAGAATAATCCAGGTAGGAACATTCCTTATGTTTGTTATTATTGCAGAAATAAAGTTCACCTGCAAAGGGGATGTCATTTTCATATAAGGAATGAGAAACTTTATGATGTTCTTTTTTAGGTGCCACAAGAAGTTATGAAACCTAGATCATATGTTAAGGTTAATCCCTTTAATATTATAGGTTGTAATTGTCCAACCTTTAGGCAAAGGAATCAGTACTATGATAAACCAAGATTTGCATATAAACATCATACAAAGGTTTTTCGCAATTGTAATGATTATCAAAAGGTTAACTTTGTAAATACGAAGACAAGATCTGATACCCCCAATTGGATAAAGACTAACTTGCAAAAGAATAGTCAATCCAATTCTCGTTCGAGAAACATTGAACAGAATAATGTGAAGAAGGTTCCGGTTTTTCTAAATACATTCAGAAGTGGGTACCAAAGAAATTAAATGATGCATTGAGTGTGAAAAGAAATGATTTCCCATAAAATTCCATGACTATGGAAAATGCAAAATCCATGATGTTGGAAGTTAAAAATTTCTTGGGAAAGATGGTTTTAGATATGAATGGGTCTAAAAGTGATCTCTTTTATGATAATCCAAACGTGAAACACTCAAATTGGTGGAAGGAGAAACAAAATAATCCAAAAACTATAGATGGTAAAAAATTCATAGATGCGGAAAATATTGTTTCAACCACCTATAGTGAGCAAGACATTGTTCAACCCAACACAACTTGATTGTGTTAAAATTTCATCCTCACCAAGAAATGCCCTATTATGAATACGGTGGGGAATGCAAAAGAATTAGGGCGCACATATCATATTGGCTATTATTCTTGCATGTATTATTGTTATTAATCTTGTTTTCTCTTATTTGTCTTTATTAGGTGAAAAGGAGATACAACGTGCTAAAAGGATCTAAGAAGAGAAGTATTGCAAGTATCCAAGTGCCCAAGTCAGAGAGAAGTGGAAGAAGTGTGACGAAAAGCAGCAAAGATGCTCAAAATCAAGAGACATGCCAAATACCAAGGTTAACTTATTCAAAGTAAGGATTTATTATCACCATCTTGAATAGAATTCAATGACAAAAATAATGCAAAAAGAATTAGGTCATTCCGAGTTTGGACTAAGAAGTTATGGGCAAAACAAGCTTATCGAATATCAAAGTCTACATGAGGGTACACATACATGTACGTATACCATGATTTCGTGGACTGGAGAGTTTGCATATTAAAAAGTTCATGAACACTATTTTAAAAATATGGTATGCAAACTGGTATGTGTACCTTGAAGGCTAAAATTCACGAACAATCTTTTAAGTCATTCTTTCGTTACTTAGGGTCGTGTTCCTGCCAAATATTTTTCAGATGCAGACAAACTATTCCTAAATTATGTTTTCCATTAGAAAAACACTCTATAACACTTCTAAGACAACTTTGATCATTAAATCTCTTTTGATCATGATTCATAGTTTAAGTCTTTAGTGTTATTGAAATCGGTTATTACTTGAATGTTCACGACCTCCTTGGTTTATATGTGAACATATGATGCACGATTCTTAATGAGTTATATATTTATATATATATAGATGCATCTTCTTCTTTTTCAAGGAAATATTTTTATACGTTTTTGGTAGCCAATCTTGGTGTAAATCCTAGCGGAAAAGATTGATGTTTCCTTCTAAGAGCAAATCAACTTGTATGTTTACAAGTTTATTTTTTAGATAAGATGATGGCAATACTTGCAGTATTTAATAATTATTGGTTTAATATATTGCAAAGTCTTATGAGATATATGTGTCCTTTACTTTTTATAAATTGAACTGATATCTCATATATGCTTAGAAGTTAAATCTATTATGTTTCTATAAACGGAAGATAAAACAAATTCTTTGAGATTATTCTCGTAGTATTGATCTACTTGTGATCACACTTTTATGTTTTTGCTGCTTGACACACTCTGTAAGATTCTCTTATGTTGATTAAAATCGAGTAAAATTGTCTATTTGTTCGTAACTGACCATGAGATTAATTTATGTCGATATTATGGATACAAATCCTTGTGATCTGTTAATATCCGCCAAAATCCTTCTTTTTCATAAAAGCAGGGTCACTCATGTTGTTCTCTTGGGAATAAAATTTTATGGAGGAGAGTTCTTAAATGAACTTGTACTTAATTGCTATATCTTTGTGGGGAGTGTGGCCATGGAATTAGAAAGGGGATGCTTGTATCTTTTTAATCTCCTAGGATGAGCGCTAAGATTTTATTACTACGTGAAATTATCTAAATAAGTTTAAATGAGGAGTTCCACATTAACTATGTTATTATGTAGTATCTTCATCTCCCTTAAATCTTGAAGATATCTTTTGATTGTATTCATTGTGATCCCGCAATTTTCGTACCTTTGTTAATTTTATTGACAAAAAGTGGGAGAATTATTTAGTAGCTCATTCTACATCTATATGATTTACGGATAATTATGTAAGGGCGAGTCAATCGTTAAGCTATAGGTTTTACCTATTATATACAAAATATGTAAGTATTGATAAGGGGGAGAAACATATCACCGTAGTATTACTTCAGAGTTGATATACAATTGAACTTTGGAGATAAGATAATAATACTATGTTTCTGTATAACGACGATTGAGAAAATTATTTTCAAAACTTATCAACCGAAGCTTTTGGAGAACTTCATCAACAAAAGGTAAGTAAAGACTGAACCACCTATTTGTCAACTTATATTTACCTTTCTATCCTTGAGATGATTATCGCATAACTAATTAGACTAGCTTGCATAGACAAGAATTTCGAGTCGAGAGCTAATTATTTAGTTTACGAATTTCTCGAAATATAATGACTAAGCTTAATGAACAATTGTTCATACTTGATCAAATTCGGTGGAGAACATTTTATTGTTCGGAACCATTTCTTGACAAGTTTATCATTCAAAAATAGCATGGAACAGTGATATGTGTCATTGATGTCATTCAGGAATGTTTCGAATTGATTTAGAGAAATATAGAACTATTATATTCGAAATACAAGACAGTATTATCAATCTTACAAACTGGGAAAACGGTTATATGTCTGAAGATGTATTACATGTATTCGTACACGTATCAAAGTAGTTATATATTGACTTTCAGATTTGTGTGATAGCATATTCGTATGCACATCATGGGAAAATTTGTCTGTTTCATGATCCACATAGGTATGTATTTTTATACAAACAATCTTGGAACTGTGGTAAGGGAACCAGGTTAAAGTATTCAAACCAGTATATGATCCAATACAATTATATGTTCTAGAACCAGTTTAAGTACCCAAAGCGGTACACAAACTGAAAAGGTTATGTGAACTCCGGAACCGGTAAGGTCTTAAGTTTGCAAACCTATACGTGAACTGAAAAAGTTCTGTCAACTCCGGAACTTTGAGTTTCATCTAAGTTTGCAAACCGGTACGTGAACTGAAAATGTTTTGTCAACTATGGAACTCGGTTATTGCTTATAAGTTTGCAAATCGGTTCGCGTACTGCGACTCAACCGATTCACAAACTACTTAAGTATTTGTACTTTGTGCATTACCAACTATGTCGATTATGATTCAATTACGGTTAAATTATTTCTTTGAGATAATTTTCATTTGATTAATTCTCTAATTAATACTTGACTCATTTGATCACATAATTATGACTCAAGATCAATGTCTTTGTGTTCATGGAAATGAGTATTAAGCTTTTAAGTTCAAACCTGCTGGTTTCGACTAACCATATTGGACATAGTCTTTGTACAAAGTTCGGTTACAGTTTACCTAAACAGAGTGTATATATTTTTTGGGTGAATAAGATTCAAAGCTTTCATCCAACGTTGAATATTTTTTGCTTGGTTCCAAAGTTATCTTAGCTTAAACCTAAAGCAACCTAGACTTTGAAGTCTATATAAGGTAAAATCTTGGCAACTGGGATCTTTGAATCCTGACACTACTTTTTGGTGTATCCTAGTTGTATCTAGATTCGTTCTCTCCCGAAACCCTTTTAGGGCTTAGCGACTATGAAAGACTTCATTGGGATTCGTGAAGTCAGGTCCAGTTATCTTTTATCTTGATAACTTGAGTATCCTTATCTTGTTCGATTGTTGATTTATCACTTGAACAAGCAACTTTGTGATTTCACAAGTTTTATACTTGTGAGGTGAATAATAATATAGGTTGTACTTCGGATTGCATAAGTCCGAATTTTGAGGATAACCAAACTTTTTTCTAGTCTATATCGATTTCCATCACCTGGGTCTTTCGTTTGATCTGATCATCCGTTTAGATCGTAAATCAGGAAATCAATTATATAAGCTTAATCTGTGGGAAATGGATTTGGTTTAAAGTCTTCAATTGAGTTGAAGAAAATCTAGTTGGTGTGAGATCTTTTATGGGAATCGATTGCGCGAAGTGTTGTTGGGATTCAAGAGGCGTAATGAGCACGACTGTACTTGAATCAGTTGGAGACTGATTTCGGGCTTAACTATAATCCAGACCGAAGAAAATTTGTAGTAGGCTAGTTTCTGTAGAATCTTAAAACAGTTTGGTGTTCAATCTGGACAAGGTCGCAGGGTTTTTCTGTATTTAAGGTTTCCCCGTTAACAAAATTTCTAGTGTTTGTGTTATTTCTTTTTCAGTATTATATTATTTATCTTTATAATTGAAATATCACAGGTTGTGCGTTTGATCAACTGTAGATATTTCCGACCTTGTTTGTTGGATAAGACTTGATTGATCCTTGGTTATTGGTATTTGGTACAAAACTCTCTTTGTAATTAGGTTCACGGGTTCAATTCTGTAAGCATTCTAATCACAAGAGAGATAGAGATATAAGTCTAAACACTTTCCTTGATTGAGTTTTTACTCTCAAAGTTGTGTTGAGTTTGTCCATATTGATTGCATACGAAAAAGTTGGTGGTATATTTTGGTACCCCCAGTGTTTTCACCTTGCCATGTCCGACTTACCATATATGGCTTGCCATATATGTCTTATCGTGTCCAAGGTTGTTTCACCTGCATCAGCTTATCAGGCTCGCATCATTACTTTTCAAATCCCAAGGTTGGGTTTGTAATCCTAAACTCTCTTATCCGACTAAGAATAGCTTCACCTTGTTAGTCATATTCGCTTCCATGTAGTGTATTGTCAATTCTATTTGCACCATCTAAAAAGGCTTTGCACCTTCACCAAACAGGGCCCATGTATGCGTCAAAAAATTCCAAGATTCCCTATGCGGCCAAATGCTACTAAAACATGGCCAACCTGTTAGAAGTTGTCTAGATTTAGCGATTGTAGAAGTTTTATTTATGGTGACTACCTGTTTTATTATGGATTCTTAATTGAGAATGTATTTCCTAATTAGGTTATACATTCCTAGTTGAGGATAGTTTCCCAAATCATATTAGAAAACAAGTTACTTGGAGAACAAGAGGTGTCTACTATAAATAGGGGACGTTATGAGTGTTAAATACACGGTAGAGAAGAGATATTCTTAAGAGTAGGAAAACTAAGCTATGTTTTCGGTCTCTTTGTGATTTTCTTGTTCTAAGCAAAAGGTGAGAGCTGTGGGAGAAGGTGAGAGTCTTCTTTGTAATCATTCTTGCGGTTAATTGAACAAATTGTGTTCTTGTCTATGGTTTTTACCCGATTTGGGGTTTTCCACATAAATATGTGTCTTGTGTGATTGATTAAGTAGATATTGGTTATTCTTCATTTACTCTAAAGATCCAAAGTGTTGATGTGAAAATACTAACAATTGGTGTCAGAGCTTGGGTTTAAGGGAAACAATATGACAATAAAGATTTCTGTTTTGAATACACGTTTTGAAGTTGAGAGGTTCGATGGTTTTATTAACTTTGGTGTGTGGAAAATTCAAGTTAAAGATGTTTTAATTCAATCTGGGTTAGTCAAGGCGCTGAAAGGACAAGTTGAAAGTGTTATCAAGCCTGAAGACTGGGAAAATGTTGATTTAAGAGCTGCGAGTCAGATACGTTTGTTATTAGCAAAGAATGTTTTGTCTAATGTTTCAAAAATTACTATAACAAAGAAGTTGTGGAGCAAACTTGAAGATTTGTATATGACAAACACTCGTTCAAATAGATTATACTTGAAAGAGCAATTTCATACATTGAAGATGGCTGAAGGTACGTCTATTGCTAATTATCTCAGCATTTTAAATTCAATTGTTTCTGAAATGGAAGCGTTAGAAGCAATTGTTAATGATGAGGATAAAGAACTTTGCCTCATATTGTCACTTCCACCATGTTATAAACACACGGTGACATTTTTAAAGCATGGAAAAGATGATTTGAGTCTTGCTGAAGTTACTAGTGATCTTTTGTCTGAAGAAAAAGATATGAAGAGTAGTATGAGTAGCTCATTTGAAGATCTTGGTTTATTTGATGGAGGGAAGAAGAAACATGGTAAGAGTGTTTGCTGGAAGTGTAAAAAATCAGGTCATATTAAGCGTGATTGTAAGTGGAAAGACGATGGGACTGGTTGGGCAAAAGGTATCGAAGGTCAAGCTAACCATGTAAGCTATGAAAGTGATTACTCTCTTTTGGTTGCTGCTGATTTTAATCAAAAGAAGGGTTGTATAATGGATAGCGGTACCACGACACATATGTATGCACACTAGTCATATTTTGATAGGTATGTGGAGTGTAGTGGTAAAGTGTTTACTGGCGATGGCTCAGAACTATCGGTTAAGGGATTCGGTGATATTCACATGAGGATTTTTGATGGTAAATTTCGAACAGTCCAATGAATAAAACACGTGCCGAAGTTAAAGTGGCATATAATAAGTCTTTCCCAATTAGATTTTGTGGGTTGTAAGTATTCCTGTTATGCTGGAGTAATAAAGGTTTATCAAGAATCTACTATGATCATGAAAGGAAGTCATAGCAGTGGATTGTATACACTGAGGAAATCAAGGTTAGGTGGAGCTAAGGATGGATCCAAGTCAACTTTTAGGAATTTAAAAGTCCCATGGAAATTTGGCGTTGGGTGGAGTTCCAAAGGATCGTATGGTCAGGAAGTGGGTTCCAAAGATTGGCAAGTCAAAGGATAACTTGGAATGTGTCGGTCATCATCATTGATGATTGATGTCCCATAAGGTCAAGTGGACAAGAACACAATGGAAATCAGTTAGTTGAAGAAGAAGAAGAAATTATGTGAATGTTGCAAATCTAGTCAAGGTGGAGAATTGTTAGAAGTTGTCTAGATTTAGCAATTGTAGAAGTTTTATTTGTGGTGACTACCTGTTTTAGTATGGATTCTTAATTGAGAATGTATTTCCTAATTAGGTTAGACATTCCTAGTTGAGGATGGTTTCCCAAATCATATTAGGAAATAATTTACTTGGAGAACAAGAGGTGTCTACTATAAATATGGGACCTTAGGAGCGTTTAATACACAATAGATAAGAGTTCTTCTTAAGAGTGGGAAAACAAAGCTAGGTTTTCGGTCTTTTTGTGAATTTCTTTTTCTAGGAAAAAGGTGAGAGTTGTGACTTGTGAGACAAGGTGAGAGTCTTCTTTGTAATCATCCTTGCGTTTAATAGAATAAATTGTGTTCTTGTCCGTGGTTTTTTCCTGATTTGGGGTTTTCCACATAAATTTGTGTCTTGTGTGATTGATTAAGTGTTTATCGTATCTCTTGGTGTATATTGTTTATTCTTCGTTTACTCTAAAGATCCGAAGTGTTGAGGTGAAAATCCTAACACAACCACCTTTTCTCCTACTAAAAACTTGTCCACGCCTTTATTTTCATACCATGTTGAAGTGTTTAACCATATATGTCTTATTATATATGGTTCACCATGCCAATACTTGGCATAATTCACAGACTGAGTTGATTGAAGACTTTGTCATGCATCATTAGCAGACGCAACCATCTCTTCATGGTGCGTATGTCTCACTGCAACACTTTAATTTTTTACAACTCTCATGTGCACATCATCTATTTACAGAGTCATTTCAATGTTGATTTATGTCTTCATGTCATCTGAGCTTCTCAGACATTTAATATAAAATATAAATAAATATGTATCTTGTTTAGTTTACTTAATTTACGCAATACTTATTAGTCTCATTATACTTAAGTTCACCAGTCAGTCTAGTCACACATATTAAATCTTAGGTCAACTGATTGGCCATGTAAGTCGCGTTATGGATCAATAGACTTAAAAAAATGTTCGTAATTAATTATACTATTAATATGATATGTTTTAGAGCATTAATCGGTCGAACTCGCATGCGTTGCTATCTCAAGCATGTTTGTCAATGTTAGTGATCAAAACTATAAGTCTTGATTTCTTATCATCATATAAGACGAATGACTACTCAAGGAACTGGTGGATCTTCATCGACTAAAAGGTGTGTGGAGACTTGAACTTATCTATCACTCAAAAGTCTATCTACTCTATCTCCTATCTTGAGACAAAAGTCGTATTACTATATAGACTAAGATTATACACATTTGATATTTCGAGCCGAGTATATCTCGCCTATCTATTTCTCGAAATATTTGTTGGTAAAGCTATCGTTTTAGCCAAGTTCATCTTTACCTAGTGACGAAAGTCATGTTAAGTTTCAATCACTTTGAAAATTTCTCTGACGAAAAATGGTTAGTGAATAACAACTATATAACGTTTTATGAGAATGTTTCAATGATTGAAATGAGAGTTTGACAATATAACCAATGGAGGATATAAGCATTGTTGTGGAAACATATATATGTTTAAGTCCTTATTTCTTGAACCAAAGTTTGCAAACTTTGTTGATCAAGATAACCAGAGAAGTGCGTGAGCTTCAGTCCGCGAACCCAGTCCGCGAATTGGCGAAGTTCTCAAACCCGAGAATTTATGATGGAGTTTGTGAAATCCATCCTAGAACTTAAGTCTGCGAACCCAGTCCGCGAACTTGAGTAGGTTATGTCTAAAAACGATGTTTGTGAACTCATCTCTATAAACTAAGGAATGCTATTGCAAACCGTGGCTATATAGTTCATGAACCGATTCAAGTGAAACAAATCGTTTTTGCTTCAATTGTGTCTTGTGTAGTACATAAATATCTAAGCAATTGAACAACTCTCTAACTAGTTCATTTGAGTCATTTGAACTAGTTATGGTGAAGAAGAATATGGCTGATATAAAAGTTATCATATGGCTAACCATTTGGTTAACTATGTTGAACCAACTAATGTACAAGTTTGGGTACGGTTTTCACAAGCCTACAAATGTGTATTACATGCGAGTATAACAAGATATGTTTTCGATCTAACGGTTGATAAATATTAGCTTGAATCTAATAAGGTTTTCATCTGACGGTGAATATTAAATACTTTGTTACTAAGCTAACATTAATTGCAAACCATGATTTGAAAGACTATATAAGGGAGAACTCTAGCAACTGGGAAACCTAATCCCCACATTTTGTGTGATATTAGTTGTGCTAAGCTAGATTCGATTCTCCTTTAACCTTTGGTTTCTTCTTCTAAAACAGGTTAACCACTTAAAGACTTCATTGGAATTGTGAAGCCAGACCGATACTACTTTTATCGTAGTTGTGTGATCTAATCTTGTTGTTTCTATCGTACGAGTACAATTGTAATAATTGGCTTGAGATTTATATCATCGATAGGCAAGATATAAAACTAGTCACAAACATTTTCGTCTCATCATTTGTGATTCCACAATATCTTTTTTTCGCTACGTCGATTAAGACTATTATGAGGTGATTAATAAAGCTGAGCTGTTCTTCGGGAATATAAGTCTTGTTTTATCAATTGGTTCCTTTTCACTTTGATTTATCAAAATACGGAACAAAACTCGTAGGTATATTCGTGGGAGACAAATTTATCTATTATTGTAGACTTTTCTGTGTGATATAGATTGGTTTATTAAAGTCTTCAACTTTGGGTCGTAGCAACTCTTAGTTGTGGGTGAGATCATCTAAGGGAATCAAGTACGTAGTATCCTACTGGGATCAGAGGCGTTGGAGAATAATTATACCTTGGATCAGTATGAGATTGATTGGGGTTCAACTACAGTATAGACCGAAGTTAGCTTGGAGTAGGCTATTGTCTGTAGTGGCTTAATACAGTATATGTTTAATTTGGACTAGGTCCCGAGGGTTTTCTGCATTTGCGGTTTCCTCGTTAATTTTTTTTTGGTGTCTGTGTTATTTTATTTTCATCATTATATTGTTTATCTTTATAATTGAAATAATACAGGTTGTGCGTTGTTCAATCAATTAGAATATCCGACCTTTTGGTTGTTGATTTAAATTGATTGACACTTGGATATTGGTCTTTGATACCATCCAATTTTATCTCTCTTGTATTTAGATTGAGACTCGCATTTTACTTGAGTAAGATTAAAATCGATAGATAGAGATATAAGCTCTTTGATATACTTTTTATTGATTGAGTCTGACTGTCTATTTGATTCTCATAAAAGTATATTGGAGTTTTTTCATACATATTGTTAATAGAAATATTGGTGTGGTTGTTAGACCCCCGCTTTTTCAATTGGTATCAGAGCAGGCAAACACGTTCAAGATCTTACAAGTCTGTGTTTGTAACGATCTGACTCTATGGACAATACTGTTATCTCAATAAATGCACCACCAGATCCAGGGATTTCATAATTCTCTTCCATGACTGATTTAATAAAATCTGTAGAAGAAATTCTATCTAAACCTCCACCAAGTTTAAAATCACTTGAAGTGTTTCCAAGGCTTGAAAATAAGCTTGAGAGCTTATCTTGATGTTGAGTTATACCTCCAGAAAGAGCAAGAATCTCTTGACAGGCTAAATCAAGTTATGATGAATAATATTCATGTTGAGGTTGATATTGATTTACTAATCAGTGAGAGCAATGCTTCTCCTCTGCGTAATCCAATTAGTTGTGATAAACTAAATGAATTACAAGAGGAGTTTAAATCTCAGTCATCTGAGTGTATCACCCCAAAGCATGAATTGATTCGTTGCTCAATTCCTGATACTTCCTATAAAGATATTAGTATTGTCTTTTTTTATGAAGAATATAGGACGTATCTTTTTATCAAAAGAGTTTCCCTTCGTAGTACTAAAAACTATCTGCAGAAACCGTTTTTTATAAGCTGGAAAACAAGAAATCAGAAACACAAATCTTTTTTGGTTCTCTTGAAGTTCTTTGATAGACTTATAAAACTAGTTCCTTGGGTGTTTCTCATAACTACAAGATTTAAGAGTTGTTGGAAAGAAACTCTTTCTTGGTTCCATGGTGAGCTAGACATTGTTCACCTCAACACAACTTGTTTGTGTTGAAAGTGCATCCTCACCAAGAAATGCCCTGCTATGTATACGGTAAGGGAAGCACAACAACTGGGGCGCACAGATTATATTCGGTAAGGCTTTAGAATTCAATTGAACTTTTCTAAAAAGGTATGTCTATAAACTTGAGAAAGTTTTATGTTTTTATTACTTGTTTGAGTACTTATAATGATCCATGTACCTTGATTATCATTCATTTCTACCTAACTTGATTTGTGTTTAAGGTTCTTAAATGTTTAGGTTTGAAAACATTAGTTCGGGATGTTTGGACTTCATGGTACACATACCAAGTATGCATAACATCATTTAAAACCAAAATCCAGGGGTTTAAGTTCGCAAACCCCGTCTACATACTGCTCCAGGATATGAAAATTCGTTTGCAAACCCGTATGCATACTTGACGTCGATATTCGGTAAAATTGTTTTGGCAGTAACTTCTTCGTCCGAACTCGGATTGACCTAATTATTTTTGCACTCTCTTCTTATTTGAATTATCTTCAAAATGGAGATGAGAAACCTTAAATTTGGATGAGTTAAGATTGGTATTTGTCTTGTTGTTGCACTTGTTCCACTTCTCTTGAACTTGGGCACTTGGATTCTTGGAGCAATACTCTTCTAAGCTAATTTGTAGATTTTACAAGAATGTTTTTAGTGAATCACAAATAAGGAAGTTCAAGAATGGAAAGTAGTATGCAGTGCTATGGAATTCTTGAATGTTCACAATCATCCTATGTGAACTATGGTGCATGGTCGTTATTGACTTTGTATGTTTTTCTTTGTTTAGAAAATCTTTTTATACGCCTTTGGTAGCTATTATTGGTGTAAATCCATGCGAAAAGGATTGATTCCACCCTATAAGGAAAAATCATCTTGTATGTGCATTACGAGTTTGTCTTGATGCCTAGAAAACTTCTTATGAGAATTTATTCTTATTTTTGAGAATGATTACTAGAGTTTGGAATAGCAATTATTGTGATTACACGTAGCTATGTCCAATGTTTTCATCTTCATGTTTTTAGGTTTATTTGTTTAAATTCTAAAACTGTTGGAAGATGATTATTGCAGTATTAATCTTTATGGTTTTATATATTACAATATTGTTATGGGATATGTGTGTGTGCGTCCGTGAACTTGATTGTCCCATACCTTTTCAAAAGTAAAGTCGTTCATGAGTTGATAAAAGAATGAATGGACTTTTGACAAATACAAAATTTAAGCCTATTATGTTAATTTTTGATGGAAGGTAGGTTAAAATATTTTGTTTTCAAGGATTATGTCTATTATATGTCATTGTGCAATTGGTGATGGAAAATAGAATGAATCCTTGTGTATTCCACAGTAATTGATCTTCCCTGATCCATATTTTGTGTATTACTGTGAGGCTATGTAATGTGTCTTATTTTGAGCACTAAATAACCAAAGTTGATTATTTTTATGATTAGCTTAGTTGTTATTCCGTAAGGTACTTTATGTCGAGCATATTGAACTAAATTAATCATCTTTTTGGTTATTTAGTTATGACTCCATAAGCTTTTCTTATGTTTGAGCGTTTTTGACTGGGTTGATGATTAACTTAGTCATTGCTCTATAGATTTTCTTATGTGAGTATGAACAATTAAATAGATTACTTTGGTGATTAGTTTAGTTGTGTATTTCAATTAGATTAATTATGCGTTCTCTTGTGATTAATCTAATTGAGTTTTTAAGTCTCCATAAGTTTACTTGTGTTGAGCTTATGTGGTTAAATTAATTATGAGTTCTCTTATGGTTAATTTAATATTTTTGGATTCAAATTCATATTTGTATGTGATTTGTTGTGTCCAAAGAAATCCTTCTTTTCTTTTGAAATTAAGGTCGCTCATTTTTTTCTTTCCGGAATGACATATTATGGGGGAAAGTTCTTTTTGAACTTGTGCTTAATTGCCAAATCTTTGTGGGGAGTGCGGTTGTGGAATATTATAGGGGTTATCTTGTATCTTCATGGACTCCTTGATGAATGCATTTAGCTTCGGCTTTATGATTGCATCTAAATAAGATGATATATACATTTACCTTTGGTCATGAAACGTCTCTTACGGAAATTTCATTAGGATCATGTTCTTGTACCTTTGCCAATTTTATTGACAAAAAGGGGGAGAATTAATATGTAGTTCATACTACAAATACATTGGTTTTCGGATCATTATGTAAGGGGGAGTGGTTTCCATGTGAGATGGAGTATTGACTAAAGGGGAGTGACATATCACCATATTATTATTATTGAAGTCGTGATGCAATTGGACTTTGATGTTGTGTAATGATACTATGACACTGTATAAAAATGATTGAGAACTCTTGTTTTCTCGTTGTTATAATTATAGATTTTCAACAACGATGATGCTAAACTTACAACCTTTGGGATCATTGGAGTACTTGGAAATGATGAAGATTTCGAGTAATGTTGAAGATTAGACATGTGAAATAGGAGCTACAAAGTTTATTTATATATTTTTTGTATTCCATATGTATTTATAGTTTTGTCACTATAATTGACAAATGGGGAGATTGTTAGAGCATTGATCGGTCGAACTCGCATGCATTGTTATCTCAAGCATGTTTGTCAATGTTAGTGATCAAAACTATAAGTCTTGATTTATAATCTACTATAGGTAAGGTCTCGGACTAGGATAGAAAGTGTAGTTGAATTCAAAAACTCCATGGTAATCATCATATAAGACGAAGGACTACTCAAGGAACTGGTGGATCTTCATCGACTAAAAGGTATGTGGAGACTTGAACTTATCTATTACTCAAAAGTCTATCTACTCTATCTCATATCTTGATCAGACAAAAGTCATATTACTATATAGACTAAGATTATACATGTAGTTGCAGGAAATCCCACACTACACCCAACTCAAGAATTTATGACACAATTTGAAGATTAAGAACCTATTTTATTGATATGATCTTAAAAGAATTACAGTAATCAAGAATACAATTCACTTAATAAGATTTTCTCTCTCCTAAAAACTTTCTTAGCACTCAAAATTCATTCCTCCTCTTTGGAACTATTCATTTCCTTTATATAGGCATTTACATAATGGATTACAGCTCATGACAGCTCATTTACAGTTAAGATTCCCTTTAATTTCGGATCTGAGTTCTTGCGATAAATCATGATTAGCACCGCCTTAATCATTCGCGGAGGTTTTATTGGTTAGTCGCAGAAATGTCACACTTTACTCATGTTTCAATCGTTTTCATCGGTATGTCATTCCTTACGTCACTTTGAGATTTGTCGCGAGAATATCATTGATGTATCGTAAACATGTCTCATGAACTGTTGTTTATTTCGCAGGAATATTGTTGTGACAATATTCTGATCCTACATCTTGCCTCTTCTCATATCTTTTCTGCGAAGAAGATAAAGATCATGAGAATTTAAGTTTCTTGATTTGCCGCAACTCCTTATTTTTTACCCGACAAAGTTCCCTATTTTACGCTTTACCGTTGGCACGTGTCAATCCTTACTTTTTTACTGATTAACCCGGTTATCCATCCTTCATCTATAAATAGATGTCCCACTCGAGGAAAAGTTTTCTTTCACCTTCTCTCTTTTATTCAACTTCTTTCTTTTTCGTCTGCAACTTTTTCTTTCCTAATATCCTTCCTGCTGCTGCTTTCATGGAGACTCAAAGGTATGTTCTTATCTTGAACCTTATTTTGTTCATGTTTCATCATCTTTATCGCCTGATTTATAATCCCCATATTTTATATTATCCTTTTCAGTAACACTACTTCTCAGACTAAGATTACTGTCAAAAACCCTAACCCAAAAGTTCCTCAGAAAAGGCGTGTTGGAAAGGCGAAAAGATCTGAGAATGATAAGGTAGTAAGAAACACTTATTTCTTTGAAATAACAATATTGTTGCCTCTGTTTATTATCTACATTATTATTCGCAGGGTGAAGAAAATATTTCTAGACCTCTTAAGCATTCTCGTCAAATTAAAGCTCTTCCAGATGAAGTGGATATTCTTGAATTTTTGCCTGCAGACCCTGTTCCGCCGCAAGATAAATCTTCTCCTTATCCTCGCGTAAATTCCAATATTAACACCAATACTACTTCTTCATCAATTCCAAATGAAATTATTGATGCTAATACTTCCATCAATATTTTCAAAGTTGTGATGGATGAATCTTTGATAGCTGGAACTAAAGTGAATGAATCAGAAGACAATGATCCTGCGATTAATGAAACTGTGGTGAATGAAACTACGGTAAATGAAACTGCGGTTAATGGATATGCGGTGAATGAAGCTGTGGTGAATGAAGTTGCGATGAAGGATGTTGTGGTGAATGAGACTGTAACTGCGACTAACCAAGTTCCTTCTTCCACTCCTACTACCGCGAATGATTCTAATCTTCAAGTTACTGTTTCCAAAACCTCTTCCTCTACTTCTCTTCCTTCTTCTCAAGAAATAGCAACAGGGGTTGAAGCTGCTTTTCAAATATTATCTGAAGTTTTGAACGATGCTATGAAATCTTCTACAGATCCTGTGAGACAGGATATTTATATGATTCTAAGAAAGCATCTCGGATCCTGCGGTTCTTCATCTAAGATAACTGCTTTATAAAGTGAAATTGAAACCTTGAAGAAGAATCTTCAAGCAAAAACTTTAGAATGTGAATTTCTCGATCATAAGCTTCACAATTCTGAATTGGACTGCGAAAATCTTCGCAGCAGAAATGATGATCTGAAAGGTATAACTTTCTTGCCTCTGTTTTTGCCTCGGTAATTCTTTGTTTTCTATGTACTCAATTTTTCTTTATTTATTTGTTGACGCATATTTAGCTTCAAAACATAACCAATTATTGAAGATGCTTGAATGGGAAACAATCGCTGATGAGGCCCGCATTGGGAAAGAGTCTTGGAAGAATCAATTTGATAGATTAAATACTCTTCACACATATTCAATTGACGAGATAAATAATCTTAAGAATGAGAATAATAAACTAATTTGTGAACGAGATCGCCTAAGTAATGAAGCCACTCAACTTTTATATTCGCTAAATCAGACTAATTTGAGGGTGGAATCTTTATTAGATGAAAACAAAACCCTATCTCAAGAGAAACGTAGATTTGTGAGTAAAATAATGGTTTATTCGCAGCAATTGAGTAATCTTCAAAAGTTGTGTGACAACCAAAAGCAATCTCTTCGTGTATTGAAAGATGAGCTTAAAAAGGTAACCGAATCATCTTCCGATGAACAAGAGAAACTTATAAAAGGTAGATTAGCTCTGAGCGTAAAAGTTAACAGTCTCAAAGATGACTATGCTCTACTGAAGAACTCTCATTCCTCCTTAAAAGAAGAAAATACTTATCTTCTTTCTAAAGAAAAAAGTATAAAATCTCGTTTGAAAGGTAAAGTTGGTGATATTTTCGATGATACCATGAATCAATGGAAGAATTGCTTCCTTAACATAATTCAAACTTTATCCTCGCAAAAGGAAGGTAGTCATTTTGACTGCCTCATCTATTAATTATTTCATTGTATTTTCCCATCTTATTTCTTGCGAGAATTCCATCTAATATGCAATTTTTCTTCTGCAGAATCTGAGAAGCATCTTCAAGATTCAATTTCTAATTTGTCTATGAGGTTGGCCAAACTTCGCAAAAATAATACCGCGCTTTCTAACTCCCGCAACAGAGCATTAAGAAGATTTGACTATCTTGAATACTTCAAAGATATAGAGATCAGAAATCGGGAAAAGAATTGCCTCCGTAAGGCTCATTTAGGCGCTGAGGTTCTCGTAAACAATGTTCTATTCTCTCATTCTTTACCTCCTATGAAGATCAAACCCTTGGAGATAGATAATAACGAAGTCCCTCATCTCATAGATGAAGATCTAAATTATTCAAGTAACGAAGAATATTTTTCTGAGGATGAGCAAAACCCACCTAAAGAAATAGAAGAAGAAGAAAACCCTCTCAATGATGCAGAAGAACAAAATCCTTCTCAAAAGGCAATTGCTAATGATGGAGAAGAGGAAGAAAATCCTCATAAAGAAGCAGAAGAACAGAATCCTCCTCACAAAACAATCGCTAGTGATGGAGAAACCCAAACTGAAAAAGATATCGCTGGTGAAGATAATAGTAGCGAACAAGAATGATAAAATTAGGGAAGAATATTCTTTGAAGTTTTATATTCTTGCGAAATATCTTGTTCTTTTCCTTGTCCTGCGAATGATTGTAATTTCCGAATCTCTTTTTGTGAAACATTGCAGTTTTTGTAACTCCATCATCTTCTTCTGATTATATATTTTTATTAATCTGAATCTAAGCTTCGCAAATTCTTGTAACTTGATTATCTTTTTTTTGTTTTTTTTTTACTATCTTGATTCTTCTCAAGGAAGATAATGAAATATTGTTTTATAATCCCCATATTTGCCCCTCATAATCTTCCTTGTGAAGTATGTAATATGTTACCATTGTAAGAAATCCCATATACTTGCCTCTTTTTATCAATCTGCAATATGATGAATGAATTATCGCGAATAATGCTGCGAAAAATCTATTATATGATTCGCAAATATAATCTCTCTTGTGGTCTTATTTCTCCTTCCTAGTTAAAGGTCTTATTATGCCACTTTTATGCGACAAGATCGCAGGATATTCTTACTTTTACATGTAATAATCCATTGATCTTGTCTTATCATTTATTTTGATATCTGCGACAATATTATAAGTCTAAGACATCTTGCGAGATTAATCTCTCTTTGCTTTTTAAGACTCATGACATTGGCGTCTTTTCGATGAAATCGCAGGACGTTTTTGCGATTTATATCCTCTTATCATTGATTTCATTTATCTCTTCTTTTGTTCTTATCGCAAAAACCCATTGATCTCATCTTAACATTTCTTTTTTGGCTTTTTGGCCTATTATGCGGCAATATGACGGGCCTAAATATTCTTGCGAATATAAAGTCCCATGACATTGATGTCTATGTCACGCGACAATATGACGGGTCTAAATATTCTTGCGAATATAAAGTCCCATGACATTGCCGTATTTTTTGATACACAGCTCCCTAATGGAGGGTATCGCCCTTATCTCTCCCCCTGGTTGCCCCTTCAAGGAGACGTACTTCTTCCATACAAGACTAGCTCCTCCCATCCGGTTCTAGAAACAACCGGTTGTTTTCGTAGCCTCTTATCCTTTATGCCTATATAGCTTATAGCTACGAGACTACACCCTAGTGGGATTTTCTTTGGGCCGAACACATCGTAAGTCAAGACTTTCCATGGATGGCCAGGGTAGGTTCATCCGTCCCGGGCACCCATAGCTCAACCGTGTACCTCGGCGCCTTGATCATACTTTGCATTCCTTAGGAGAAACTCTCGGGCGCCCAACCAGGGTATAACCTTATATAGTTGGGAATCCAAGTTATCTCTCCTGGATGGATTTTCTATAATCCCAAATCTCCATGACTAGGTTCCAGCAGCAGTATAGCCTTTCCCATAGTCATGCAAAGAGATACCCCCTTATGACGTACTTTAAGGTCATTGCCTCTTACGGAATAGAATCCGCGAACTAAGGTGTACGCCATAAAGGATCGTCCCATTCTTAAATGTTTTTAGGCGATTTGCGCCCGTCTTATGCATTTGCATTTAAAATTCTTAATTATCTCACAAATTATTGCGAAAAATTGCATTGTATTTTTCCAATTTTGTTCTTGCGAATCATCTCTTTTATTCTCTCGCAATTGCTTGCGTATAATCCAATCATCTTAGTCTTTCAAACCTTTATTGATAATATTTTCTTAGATATTGTCTATTCCATGGTCTTCCAAGTCTTTGACCCATATCTCTTCCTTCTGGATCCATTAACTTATACGCTCCAGTTCCAATTATTTCTTTGATAATATATGGCCCATCCCATTTTTTCGCTAATTTTCCTCCATTTTCTCGCTGATATTCTGGTGTTTCTCGTAGAACTAAATCTCCAACTTGGAATTCACGCTTCTTTACTCGCTTATTATATTCGCGAGCTAATATGCGATGGTAGTTCTCCATATGTTGTAATGCTTTTTCTCTCCTCTCTTCTACCTCATCAAGTTTGTCTAGAATCATACTAGCACTAAGATTCTTTTCCCAAGCTTCTCTTTTTGTTGTAGGAATAGCAACTTCTATTGGTAATACCGCCTCGACTCCATATGTTAAACAAAAGGTGATACCCCATTTGCCTCTCTTCGTGTTGTATTATAAGCCCAAACTGCATTATGAACTTGTTGACACCATGTTCTATGATGCCCTTCTAACTTTTTTTTGAGGATATCTGCGATTGTTTTGTTAGTTGCCTCAGCTTGACCATTAGCTTGCGGGTATAAAGGAGTCGATTTTCCGCATTTTATCTTGAATGCATTAAGTAACATCTCTATATTTTGTCCTTCAAATTGTTTTCCATTATCTGACACCAACTGCGCAAGAATTCCGAATCTGCAAATGATGTTTTCAAATATAAATGTAAAAATGTCCTTATCGCGAATATGTTGTACTGCTTTAACTTCTGCCCATTTTGTGAAATAATCTGTCGCGACAATTAAATATCTCTTTTGCCCTGTTCCTGGTACAAATGGTCCCACAATATCTAAACCCCACTTTCCAAATGGCCAAACATTTTTTGAGGATGTTAATGTTTCACCGGGTGCATGTATTCTTTTTGCAAATCATTGACATTCTTCGCAACTTCTTGATAAATTCTTTGCATCTTCATGCATATATGGCCAGTAATAACCTTGCATTTTAGTTCTGTATGCTAAAGATCTTCCGCCATCTGTGATTACCAGCATCCCCACTATGTAACATTTTTAATATTTGTTTTCCTTCTTCTTGTGTCAAACATCTGAGGGAAGGCCCATTTAAAGATTTTCGATACAATATCCCATATCTTAATTCATAATTTGTTGCTCTAATTTTTAATTTATGTGCTTCCAATCTGTTTCTTAGTACCTCTCCCCTTGCTAGATATGCGTGAATTTTGGCACGCCAATCTGCGATAATTCTAGTTGATTCTTCGCCATTATTTTCTACTATCATTGCCTCAGCCTCCTCTTCCTCTTCTTTATTAATTGAAGGTGCTATGATTGTTTGTATTTTTATATTTCTCGCGGTCGGATCTACCATCATACTTGATATAAACGCAAAAGCATCTGCGAGTCTATTATCTCTTCTAGAAATATGCCTCCATTTAAGTTTTGGAATTTTCGCAGATAATTCTTCTACAAGTTTCTTATATTTTTTCAAAGATATATCATTAGTTGCATATTCCCCTTCAATTTGGCTAATAATCAATTGTGAATCACTGGTAATTCTTGCATTTTCCACCTTCATTTATATAGCAAATCTTAGAGCATGTACTACAGCCTCATACTCTATCTCATTATTAGTAGATTCAAATTCTAGTCGGAATGCAAATGCCATCTTTGCACCTTCTAGTGAAATAAAAACGACTCCCACTCCATTTCCTTCTCCGTTGGATGACCCATCTACCAATATCTCCCACCTATTTGGTTCTGTTAAAAGATCTCTAGGATCCCCATATTCTTCTTCTATATCCATCATGTCTTCTACAGCTTCATCCTCCTCCAAAGGAAATTCTGCGAGAAAATCTGCGACAATTTGAGATTTTGGCGAAGATAAAATTGCATATTGGATCTCAAAATTCCCCACTTGTGCGTTCCATCTTTCAACTCTGCCTGATCTTTTTGAATTTTTCATTACTGATTCAATTGGTACCTTTGTTAGTACTTTGATTTTATGCGCTTGGAAATATATGCGAAGCTTATATGCTGCATAAACTAACGCCAGAATTAGCTTTTCAATCTTTTAATAGTTTTTCTCCGCAGCATTGAATGTTTTGCTGATGTAGTAAATTGGTTTTTCAACTCTTGCGTCATCTCGCAAAAGTACTACGCTTAAAGCATGTTGAGTTGTCGCAAGGTACATTAGCAATTCTTCTCCTGGTTCAGCCTTCTGTAAAATGGATATGTTCACCAAATATTCCTTAATTCCTTGAAAAGCTTTCTCACATTCATCTGTCCATTTAAACTTTGTTCCCTTCTTTAGTATGTTGAAGAAATGTTTGCATTTATCTGATGATCGCGAAATAAATCTTCCTAGTGAGGCTAAAAGTCCATTCAATTTTTGCACATCTTTTTCTTTGTTCTTTGGAGTTGGCATATCGAACTTCTTGCACCTTTTGGAGATCAACTTGTATTCCTTCTTTTGATACAGAACTTCCCAGATGATACTCCGAAAGTACATTTCTCAGGATTTACTTTGATATTAAAAGTCGCATCTGATCAAAAATTTCCCTTAGATCTTGCACATGATTTTTAGCTTCTTTGATTTTTACCAACATATCATCCACATATACCTCTAAAGTTTTATGTATCCATTTTGCGAACACCTTTTCCACCATTCTTTGGTAAGTTGCTCCTGCATTTCGTAACCCAAAAGGCATCTTTGTGTAGCAATATAATCCTCTAGGAGCAAAGAATGCAGTATGTTCTTAATCTTCTTCCGCAAGTGGGATTTGATTATAGCCCTTGTATCCATCTAACGAAGATATTCGATCATTTCCTGCGGCAGATTCCACTAGCTGCGGGATATCTGGCAAGGGAAAACTATCTTTGGGACATGCTTTATTTAGATCAGTAAAATCAATGCAAATTCTTATCCCCTTATTTTTCTTGGGAACTACTACCATGTTGGCCTGCGTCAAGCATCTTTTGCAATTCTTCTTCTATCTTGGCATGATAAGTGGTCGCAATCTTTCTTATTCTTTGTTTGAATGGTCTCACATTTTTGTTAATCTCCAATCTATGGCACGCAATAGATGGATCTATTCCAGGAATCTCATCCATATTCCACGCAAAAATATCTTTGTATTATCGCAGAAGGTTTACAGTTTGTTCTTCTTCCTCCACATCCATCTTAGTTCCAATTTTCAGCATTTTTGGGTCTTCTTCACTTCCAATATTTACTTCTTTTGTTGGTTCTGCTGCGGTATAACTGGCTTCATGTTCTCCCATTGGTGTTGGTGTTTTTATTATCTCCACTTGTTCATCACTTTCTTGCGATACATCGTCAAATATTCCTTTTCCTTCTTCTGATCTTATCATGTAAATCTTGAATTCTTCTTTTTTCTTTTCTTCTCTCCTCATTTTTCTGCACTGTTTTCGCAACTGAATTTGATTTTCACAATTCTTTACTTCATTCTGGAAACACAACGCTGCACAATCTGCATCTCCTCTAATCTCTCCAATTCCGCTAGACATAGGAAACTTTATGCACTGGTGTAGAGTTGATGATACATCCTTGATTGCATGTATCCATGGTCTTCCCAACAACATATTATATGGTGATTTCACATCCACCACGCACAAAGTTATATGTGTCTCTATTTCCCCCAGCGGAATTCGCACTACAATTTCACCTTTAGGTTTTGTTAGAGATTTTCCAAATTCATGAATATGATATGTTGGACTAAGCATTTCTTCATCTTTGTATCCCATTTTCTTGAATGTGTGGTAAAACATTATATCCACAGAACTTCCTGCATCCACCAGAGTCCTATTCACAGCCCACTCTTCTGTAGATCTTATTGATTTCTCTTTTCTTGTTGGTACAAAAGACACTGTGATCACCAATGGAGATGTATGACTTAAATTCTCTTTCGGAATTTCTGCTGCTGTGAATGTGATCTTCTGTTTTTCCCAATCTTTTAGCGGTGATGCCTCATCTACCGTTACGATTTTCTTTCCTTCAAAATCTCTCTTGTGTATCCTTCCTCTAATATCTTCATGAAACTTATCTATCATCATCTTTGTTATTACATCACACTCCAATTTCTTTTGATTATCTTTGACTTCAACCATCTTTTCTTCTACCAATATTGTTGATATTCTTCTAACTCTTGAATAATTTCTTTCTTTTACCTAACTTTTGTTATGATTTTCAACTATTCATCCCTGTTTCTGGGCGCCAAAATGTAGTTGCAGGAAATCCCACACTACACCCAACTCAAGAATTTATGACACAATTTGAAGATTAAGAACCTATTTTATTGATATGATCTTAAAAGAATTACAGTAATCAAGAATACAATTCACTTAATAAGATTTTCTCTCTCCTAAAAACTTTCTTAGCACTCAAAATTCATTCCTCCTCTTTGGAACTATTCATTTCCTTTATATAGTCATTTACATAATGGATTACAGCTCATGATAGCTCATTTACAGTTAAGATTCCCTTTAATTTCGGATCTGAGTTCTTGCGATAAATCGCAGTTAGCACCGCCTTAATCATTCGCAGGTTTTATTGGTTAGTCGCAGAAATATCACACTTTACTCATGTTTCTGTCGTTTTCATCTGGTATGTCATTCCTTACGTCACTTTGAGATTTGTCGCAGAATATCATTGATGTATCGTAAACATGTCTCGCAGAACTGTTGTTTATTTCGCAGGAATATTGTTGTGACAATATTCTGATCCTACAATACACATTTGATATTTCGAGCCAAGTATATCTCACCTATTTATTTCTTGAAATATGTGTTGGTAAAGCTTTCGTTTTAGCCAAGTTCATCTTTACCTAGTGACGAAAGTCATGTTAAGTTTCAATCACTTTGAAAATTGCTCTAACGAAAAATGGTTTATGAATAACAACTATATAACGTCCTCTGAGAATGTTTCAATGATTGAAATGAGAGTTTATACAATATAACCAATGGAGGATATAAGAATTGTTGTGGAAACACATATGTGTATAAGTTCTTATTCCTTGAACCAAAGTTTGTGAACTTTGATGATCAAAAGAACCGGAGAAGTGCGTGAGCTTCAGTCTGCGAACTCATTCCGTGAACCCAGTCCGCGAACTGACGAAGTTCTCAAACCCGAGAATTTATGTTGGAGTTTATGAACTCCATACGGGAACTTAAGTCCGCGAACCCAGTCCGAGAACTTGAGTAGGTTATGTATAAAAATGATATTTGTGAACTCATCTTTATAAACTAAGGAATGATATTGCAAAGCGTGGCTATATAGTTCATGAACCGGTTCGAGTGAATCAAGTCATTTTTGCTTCAATTGTGTCTTGTGTAGTACATAAATATCTAAGCAATTGAACAACTCTCAAACTAGTTCATTTGAGTCACTTGAACTAGTTATGGTGAAGAAGAATATGGTAGATATGAAAGTTATCATATGGATAACCATTTGGTTAACTATGTTGAACCAACTAATGTACAAGTTTGGGTATAGTTTTCACAAGCCTACAAATGTGTATTACATGTGTGTATAACAAGCTATGTTTTCGATCTAATGGTTGATAAATATTATCTTGAATCTAATCAGGTTTTCATCTAACGGTGAATATTGAATACTTTGTTACTAAGCTAACATTAATTGCAAACCCTGATTTGAAAGACTATATAAGGGAGAACTCTAGCAACTGGGAAACCTAATCTCCACACATTCTGTGTGATACTAGTTGTGCGAAGCTAGAGTTGATTCTCCTTTAACCTTTGGTTTCTTATTTTAAACCAGGTTAACGACTTAAAGACTTTATTGGGATTGTGAAGCCAGACTGATACTACTTTTATCGTATTTGTGTGATCTAATCTTGTTGTTTCTATCGTACGAGTACAATTGTAATAATTGGCTTGAGATTTCTATCTCTTATAGGCAAGATATAAAAGTAGTCACAAACATCTTCGTCTCATCGTTTGTGATTCTATAATATCTTTTTTCGCTGCGTCTATTAAGACTATTGTGAGGTGATTAATAAAGCTGAGCTGTTCTTCGGGAATATAAGTCTGGTTTTATCAATTGGTTCATGTTCACCTTGATTTATCAAAAGATAGAACAAAACTCGTAGGTATACTCGTGGGAGACGAATTTATCTATTATCGTAGACTTTTCTGTGTGATACAGATTGGTTTATTAAAGTCTTCGACTTTGGGTCGTAGCAACTCTTAGTTGTGGGTGAGATCATCTAAGGGAATAAAGTACGTAGTATCCTGCTGGGATCAGAGGCGTAGGAGCATAATTGTACCTTGGATCAGTATGAGATTGATTGGGGTTCAACTACAGTCCAGGTCGAAGTTAGCTTGGAGTAGGCTAGTGTCTGTAGCGTTTTAATACAGTGTATGTTTAATATGTACTAGGTCCCGCGGTTTTTCTGCATTTGCGGTTTCCTCGTTAACAAAATTTTGGTTTCTGTGTTATTTCATTTTCCGCATTATATTGTTTATCTTTATAATTGAAATAATACAGGTTATGCGTTGTTCAATCAATTAGAATATCCGACCTTTTGGTTGTTGATTTAAATTGATTGACACTTGGATATTGGTCTTTGATACCATCCAATTTTATCTCTCTTGTATTTAGATTGAGACTCGCAGTTTGCTTGAGTAAAATTTAAATCGAGAGAGAGAGATATAAACTCTTTGATATACTTTTTATTGATTGAGTCTGACTATCTAGTTGATTCTCATAAAAGTATATTAGAGTTTGTCCATACATATTGCTAATCGAAATATTGGGCGTGGTTGTTAGACCCCCGTTTTTTCAATATGATATATCAAATTATCATCTGGGGAAATTCACTAGGGTTTTGGTCTGGCGGTCTAAGGCATGTGGAGTGTAGCAATAGACTCATAATAGGAAAGCGGATTTGCCGTGCGAACAGTTAGGAGAACAGAGGGAGTCGTGGATGTGTGTAATTTTCCGTCTTTCCTAACAATGCGAACACGACATGTCTCCACTCCACCATTATTCCGTAACATTCACTTCCTATGAGAGATTAGCATGCACAATTACTACTATAAATAAGATATTCGAACTATTCACAAATTAAAGATAAAACTTACGAATAAGTCTAAAAATATGATTCCAAAAAAACATTCTCTCAATCTTACACAAAGAGTCCTTCACATACATTAATACATAAACATCACACTACAAACAACCTCACACTCGGATCTGAACAATTTCTTTGCTTTTCTCCCTAAGATCAACCCTTCTCCGGTTTGTAAGAGAAGCAAGGCTAGAAAGGCCATATCTTGGTTTAGGCTAGCTTTGTACGATTTTGGTCTCTCGCTCTCACACAAACTTCAATATACCAATACTTTTCACAGTATTTGTTTTTACCCTAAAACAGGAAAGCACATCAATTTCTGATATTAAGTAAATAGAGCAAAATATACCTCAATAATATTAATAAATCTAGCCTTGAGTATCAAAGAAATAAATATGAACAGTAATATATTTGAGTCAAATGTGTGTTATAAATTTCCTGAAATAGAACTTTCCAATTAATCTTGCACGTGTTATCAAATCCAAAAGATCAAGAGTGAAAAACTGAGATTTATAAATCATGCAAATTTGGGATTGACCCCTGTGAACGTTCCTAAGTTGGATCGGTCTTGAATCCTATCTTAACTCGAAACTTAATTAAGCTTTAAACCATATCTAAGAGAGAAAAAAACATTTTTAAGTACAAGAATTTTGTCTTGATCAGTTCAAAGAAGGAGGAGAAGAATAAAATAAAATATGATAGTATTAATTTATGTGGATGTAAGGGTAAATTAGATAACCTAAAAAAATGAAAGGATAATTTTGTCATTTGAAAGCCACTATGATATCTTCTGTTCCACCATCCTAGATTTATGTAACTCAATCACTCCCTAAATGAGTTACGCAGTATTTGGAATATGGAATTGTGATAAGCACGTAAGTGCTACATTTTATACTCATATTTATATTAGTTATGACTCAACATTTTGGCTAATAACACTATTTTAGTGCTTTTGTAGAAAGTACGAGTAAATACGATCACCGAAGAAGCAAATGCCCAAATAAGAGTTATTATAGCGTTTGTGACCAAAACTATTAAGGATGCTACTCAGACACAAATAAAAGATTTGAAGCAGTTGCGGGAATATTGTATGTCCTGGATACCAAAAATTCCAATTCGATAAGGTTAAGGTTAACCTACCCGGATATCCGATTTTTTATCCGTTAAAAATCCGGTTTATGGGAATATCATTTAATGTTGAAATTTAACAGAGTTTTAACTTTTAAGTCACATCACATATGAAAAAAAAACTACAAGTCTTCTTCAACAATGCCAACAAGTCAACAAAGGCTTAGATCGCTAGTGATGAAGACTATGAAAAACAATGTCTTCTTGTGCACGGTAAAGAAAGACTTAAAAACACTACGAGTCACAGACTTGACAACAATGCCTGATGGTGATGATCTCCCTTGGCTTCTCGGTTGCATGTTGCATCATTGCATCAACTTCAGTCTTGGACTTCCATATACTGCATTCACAAATAATCAATTAGAAATACTGAGTGAGTAACAATGCACAAGTAGTGATGCTTACTTATATTTGTATGGAGGTTAAGAAGCGACCACCCATTACAACTCAAATCTGGGACAACAACACTCGTGATAAGTCTACAACTCAAACATGAAGCACAAGGTAGTTACTAATAAAAACAGATTACAATGGATCATTATTGGTAAATCCAGAAACACACAATCATCCCGCACACTTTCTCGGGACCTTAACTCTCAAGGGATAACTATATGTGAAACAAATTAGTAATTACTACCAGACATCAACAAACTGTTATGAGTGAACAATAAAGTTGATTATGCTCATAACTCATGACATACTCTAAAGGAAGCCAAACAACCTTTCCTATGATTTGGTAAATCATCTGAACCCATTTCATCATAATTATGTTCTTGTAAACTACATGATAAAATAAATTACCAAGCAAAGGAAAAGAAGATTTACCTGCGTCAAAGAAGCCTGGCATCCAATCACTTAAGCATAGCAATGCTTGGACTAATTCAGGACTTAATGAAGCTTCGGTGTGTTGTTAGAACCCTTCCACCATCTGAACATGGACTCCGATGCTACATGGTCACCGGAATGACCAACACATCCCTTGATATCTTTGATAGAATTGTACTTACCGGCACTTAGTTTCCACCAACTCAATATATCAAAATTGTATTCATCTTGGGGTGACACAGGTTGGAAGAATTGGTTCTTCTAAGTATGTCTCTAACTTTCAGATTTATGAACATCATATTCATCATTTTCCAACAAAAAAGTAGCATAATCTGGGTTACTTAACTTACTTGTACTGGGCCTCTTACTTCCTTACGAGAGACAGGTGCTAAAGAAAGGAGTAGTTTGAAGTGTTGTTCGAGATTCATACGCCTTGAAAATTTTGGTCAAGTCATCCGAATTTCTCATACTCAACTGTGCAAGTTCATTATCCCCAAAATTATCTTATATGTGAACCTTACCCATCTTGCCTTGTACCTTGGATCTAGAACCACTCAATGCTCATAGTTAAATTACATTCACCAAAGATGTATTAAACTTTTGTCTCATTTTCAACCCCATTGCTCGACATACTCAAAAGTACTATCTTCCCAACGTTTGATGCTTTGGTTAATTTTATATACCCCATTATAATAAAGATTTGTAGTTGGATACTTAATCCATGCAAACTCGGTTGAAATATCATTAAAATCCTCCAAACAATTACAAATTTCTATTCCTTGTTCCCACTTCTCACTTGATGGAGAATATTGAAGTCGAATCTAAATCACCAAGTCTTTCAAAACCTTCTCGCAGCTTTAATTGCATTCTTAAGCATCATAAAAGTGGAGTTTCACCTTGTGTCCACATCTAAACTAACTTCTCCGGACAATCTACATTGTGTCAAGGCTATTTCAAACTTCTCTTTTCTAGCTTGTGAAGCCTTTACATACTTAACACAATCTCTAATATCCTCTATGAACTCAATGAAGCTACTTTCATGCCATGCAATACAATTAAATGCAATATGTGGTTTTACACCTCATGTGAAACAATTTTCCTTGAAGCAACAAACAATTCTTACCATCTAGCCACTTCATAAGATTTCTCATCATCACCCCATTAATGAGCATTATCATTGAGTCAAAGCAAAAAATTTCCTATCAATGTTCCATTCAACTGTGCAAGCTTTGATAAAATCGAGAGAACATCTCCTATATGCGGTGACTGCACTACAATGTAAGCTAAGGTTTTGATATCAAGTTCCACTCATCATCTATAAAATGGCATGTAACACAACAATAACCATCTTTAGTGTATTTGGCAGTCCACATATCAGTTATGAGACTACATTTGGAAGTCAAATTCTCTAATTGTAATTGCAATTCCTCTTTCATTTCATCATAACACCTCAACACATCGGGGCTTTACTTGTATTCCTACATGGCATTCTAGCAAGCAGGTTCAAAGACTTAACAAACTCTCTAAAATAGAAATGCTCAACCATGTTAAGTGGATAATCATGCTTAGCAATCATTTTAGCAAGGTAGTTCCTAGTAACTATAGGATCATACTTGTAATTAAGTAATTTCACTTGGTTAGTACTTGCCTTTTTAATTGCGGTGGTAATCTTCATTTGTCCCGGCTTGTTTTCAGGCTTCTTGGGGCAGATTTTTAGATGTTGAGCCAACCGGTAGTTCCTTGTTCACTACAAGCATGTACCAACTTATGACAATGATGAAAGTCACCATAAAGAACAACAACTTCCTTACAATCGGATTATCTTTATCGGGCTCTACAATGATTTTCCTTGTGAATTCATCCATGATGACGGTGACCTTGTTGTGCGCAATTTCTTCCTTAAAGCAATAACAAGTGGATGATTTTCATCTGCTGCTTCGCTAATGATCTCTTATTACCCGAAGAAGGTGTTGTTGAAGCAACACTTTGATCTCCTTGTTCTGGTTGCTGGAGTTCAGTTGGATGGCTTGAAGTTCCAACTCTATTGACGCTCTTTGACTTTGAGACATTCCTGAGAACACACAAATTTACATCATTCATCAAGACACACATATTACCCAGAGAAAATAAAGTGGAAAAAGAAGAAGAAAACAAAGATACATGAGCATATTACAAAACCAGAGAAAACACATATTACAAACAAAGAAAACAAAGATACATGAGCATACATCATCACTCAAAATAGACATAAAAATTCACAAAAACAGGATCAATGGAACATCAAAATAGGTTTGACAGATTGTAGTCTAATAAAATAATGTCATACAAATAGTAAGTATAGAGATTGTAAACAGCCACAAACACAAAGATGGATCAAAATATGTCAAAAGGAATGAAAACACAAAGATGGCAAGGAAGCTTGATCCAGTTACGATGTTATGAGGACACTACAAACATTGCTATTCAAGAAGGATTGGGTGAGTCACTTGTATATCTGCATACGATCGAAGGACTGATGGCCCTTAGAACTGCTAATCTTTTGAGATGTTCTTTCAAACAATTTGACCGATCGGCAATGAAGACATAAAAAATTGAGAGAAGAAAAAGAAAAACAAGGTATATATTGTACATCGGAAAGAAAGAAAAAAAAAACGGATGGAGCAAGTTTTGTTACGGCTTCCACATTTTTTTCTTGGTAGCTTCCACTATATATTTGTTAAGACTAACAAGTCCTCTCCATAGTGAGGTGAACACTCTTAGCTTAGCTTTAACGGTGGAGTCAACACTCAAGAACTATTAACAAAGAACACATTCTCAATTTGTCACCATTTAAGTAACTAGTGTCGGCTAAATCAAGTTAGTAATGTTGACTGTGATTCTCACAAACTAGCAATTTTCCATCCTTAATCTTCACAATTGTTTCTAATTAGTGAGTCATATTTGTATATTACATAAAGAGCTAATGTGTACCTGGGAAAGATTGTTCTTCTAAAGCTAGTAATAGCATATAACAAATAAAGAGATTAGCCCAAATTTCATGAACAAGACAATGAATCAATGATAAAACCATGAAAAAACCATGAAACCGAAAAACCCTAGAAGACTGAGGATTTAAATCGAAATAAATCGCACACTTTATCAAACCCTAACTACCAATATTAAGTTATTCTTCGACCACATGTTGTAATTTAGTTTAAACCCATCTCAAATCTTTCATCCATACATAAATGATAAACCCTAGTTTTTTTATTGCAACATAGAAATCGAACAAATTAAAAGAAAAAAATTACAACCTAAAGTTGGGAGCGAATCATACCAGAACTTTGATTGAGTGATTAAATTTATTGGAGAGGGCCGAGGGGAAAATTATTGGGAGCGAGATTGAGAACCGAGGAGAAGTATCGGGAAGAGAACCGAGAAGAGAAAAAAAATTGAAGGGTGAGTTCTCATCTAATCTTCTCGAGTCCTCTCGACTAGGTCTAGTAAGGTGGGTGGGTATGGGTCCTATGGGAAATTACATGTACGACCCCTTCACTATCGGATATCGGATATTAACCAATCTGACAGAGCCCAATCCGATTCCGATAGGTTAAGGAGAAATATCCGATAATTTATCGGATCCGGATATCCGGTATCCGATATAACGGATAAATCCTATAGGATTTCGAATAATCGGAAACGGATACCGGATATCGGTTATCCATTGCCAGCCCTAATTGTATGCCGCCCATCTTGCTGCACCAGAAATGGACAGGCCATAACTATATGGGCTTATGTTGTCAGAACCACCTAGTATCTCACAGCAGAAGGCTGAAATGGTAATTTTTATTCTTTGATTAAATAGCGCGAAGAGGCCAAGGAAATGTTCTTGTTTTCCAAACAGGTGAAGTCCACTAGTGGCTAAAGGACGTGTCACCACTTACTCCACTGATTTCTGCATGAATTATAAAGACACCGCATATCATTTCTTCTTATAACAATAAAATGAAAGCAAATGGTTTTGAGCACCGTCCTCTCTGATACGTTTGGTATCATTTCAAGCAGCTGTCGTTTTCTCTTCATGGTGCGAGATGTAAATTCTATGGGGATGAAAGCAAGTTTTGCTTCCAACTGTTAGTAGTCAAGAAATAAGATTGCAAGTGGTAACTGATGGGTGTTGATCGTGGTGGTTGTATGATGAGTCGGATGTGAATGAATATGGACAGGCTGAGTGTTGTGCTCGAGTTGTTTGCAACAAAGTGAAAAAGACTCTCAGGCGGACATGAAATAGATGATTGAGCTGGTTACAACTGGTGGCGACTGTTCGAAGGCTCTGCAGCAGCAACGTTTATGAAGTTCAGTAGAAGGGTTTGCTGTCAAGGTCGATGTTGTTCTATGTTGGTTTTATGGCTGCAAACAAGAAGGCATGAAGCTTTAGAAGAGATACCAGAGAATGGGAAAAGTACGGTGATGTTGTTGTGGGTTTGATGGTCTGCAAAGGAGAGGAAGAAGTTCGGCAGTTAAGGAAGGTGTTGTGTCCGAGATTTGGAGATGGAGTATGGAAATTTAGCCGAGACTGAAATATGGCTCGAGGTTTAGTTGTGTGTGCTTTAAAGGACCGGAGAATGTTTAGGCCAGAATTTGGAAAAGAAATGTGAAAAGGTGAGACTTTGATAACAGCCTAGATTTTGAAATGACCGTGGGTCATATGGACTGGGCTTGGCAATGTAGGGAGGACTGAGTGGTTGGACCTCTCCAACAGCAAGGAGATAAATACGAACAGAGACAAGATAGAAAATAAGGGAGGGAGTTGCGGCTAGAGAGTGGAACACGGAGAATAGGGTTTTCATTTTTTAGTTTTGGAGGCCGGATGGAGGAGAAAACAGCCGAGAGGAGGAGAAAAACAAGAGAGGAAGATGATGATCGATACCGGGGTGACAACGGTGATATCGATTTATTGTTTTTATCTTTTGTAATTTATTTTGGGGGTTTTTAAGAAACCCATTATTATGTCTTGCTAGATTTTCATGACTAGGGTTTATGTTGAAGCCACATGGAGTTTAAGCTATTTTGAATAGAATGGAATAAAATTTAGCAATAGACTATTATGATTTGAATAAGATTAATCTTTGATTATTGTTTATCGATTTATCAAAATATGAGTTGTTGCTTCACCGGTTTTTATAACTTTTGTGCAAAATTGTTAGGATCTAAAATATATTTGTCTACTTATTTGATGTTCCATGCTTGGTTTTAATCCTTTGATGGGGTATGCTTAGAATAGCCAGATATTATTTGAGAACCTAAAATTTAGTTTCGTATTATTTTCTCACTAACGCAATTTGATGGTGCATGATTTGGTTTATCTTTTGATGTGTCATGCTTAGGGTGTCCCAGTGATATTTGCGACTCTAATACATATAATAGGTGATGTTGATAGAACGGACGATAAATAAATAATCTTGAATTATGTTTCATTTCAGTAATTGAATAGAAGTAGTGGTGGATACGATAAAACCCTAGTTACCGAGCTTCTCATTGAATTTATTTTGTTAGTTTAATTTTATTATTTCTTTTTCAATTCTAAAAATTCAAAAACATTATTATTGGTTACTCTTAATTGAGATATTGATTACAGTATTTCCACCGCTCTTCGTGGGAACGACCCGTACTTGTCGTTGTCTGCATTGTAGACACCGTGCGATTGTGGTTTATAATATAGGAATCTCCGGATCCTATCAATTTTTGGCGCCATTGCCGGGGTGCGGTTGTGTAATATTGTGATTAGTATTTTTGATTTGTAAATAGTTCGATTTTTATTTTATTTTTGTACAGTATTTTTTATTTCTTTTTAGGATTTCTTTTTCCTTTTGACTCTTTTTGTGTTTTAGAATTTTATTTCAGGTGTCTTTTTGAGGATGATGAATTATTTGGACGAGACGTAATCTAAGATGACACTTGCAGAATATAAACGTAGAGTTCACATTCTCAGGAGACGTCTTCTGATATGACGCTTGGGGAGTATTTGCATGGGCAACGGTATGGAGTTTTTTCTCCACATATGGTGAGTGAAGAATCGCCTCTAATGATATATGAGAAGTATTACAAATATACACCACCTAGTGTGGAACAAAGGTTAAGAATTCTAGCATGCCAAGAGTTATATGCAGATGATGATTTATAGGAATCTGTTTATACAAAAGATACTATTGTTGAGTCTAACGACTTTGAGACAGTAGACGTTTATCATGAGATACCTTCTAGTCATTCGAAAAGTGATATTCTAGTTGTAGATAATGATGGGGCGATTCATGATGTCGTTGTCCCATTGAGCTCCTTTTTCGTTGATCCATCTTGTGATTTTATAAACGCAGATGTGAATGTTGAACATATTGATATTGGTCAGATAACTTGTACTGATGATTTTGAGCCTTTATTTGTTTGTTTAGCACACTTTGCTGATTCGGATGACCCGATGCTTATTGATATTGTCAATGCATTGCGACCTCCAATGGTTAATCAAGGTAACTCCATAACGGAAATTATTTCCGCAGACTTAGAACCATATTTAAGAGTTGCTGATTTTGATAAACTTGAACCATTATATACAAGTTTAAACCATTGTGATGAGTTTGATAATTCTTTACCTTTTCGCATTGTCAATACATTGCTTCCTTTGATTTCTAGTGAAGATAATGTATCGACATAATGTATTTCAGCTGATTTGGAACCTGATTTAGAGTGTGCTTCCCGAATAGAAAATAATATGCATTCTATTGTTGTTGTCCATGTGAGTTATTTGTTTTTCTCTACGAAGGAATATTTTCTTTTGGGAATGGATTTACACATATTTTTGGAAGGTTATAGTGTTTGCAAGTTCATTTTGGCAGCTGATATGATTTGTTGGATTGATCCCCAACTTTTCAGACTATACATATATGCTTTGCAAGCTACTTTGGTGTATTAGCACCCTTTTTGAGATTCTTTACTGGCACAAGCAGAGAAACAAATATCTTTCGCTTCATGGGAGTCAACCCATCAAATTTGTTCCCTTGACTCTATCTTTTATTTTTATTTGTTTAGTATTTTAGAATTCCCACCTTAATTTCTACATTGGATGACTCAATTAAATTGAGGACAATGTAATGTTTAAGTGTGGGGGAGTGGCAATTTCATTATAAAAAACATATTATGACCAACTGTATAGCGGGTCTAAAATTAAGAAAAAAAAAAAAGATGATCAGCTGTGTAGCGGGTCTTTAAAAAAAATTATATATATTTAGAGTATTTTCTATGACCAGCTGTTTAGCGGGTCTTTTTCATTCTTTTTCAAATTTTCATTTTATGACCAGCTGTTTAGCGGGTCTACAATAAAAAATAAGAAAGAAAAAAAAATGATCAGCTGTGTAGCGGGTCTTTCTGTCTAGCTGTTTAGCAGACATCTTTCTACCACTGTTTAGTAGTTTCGTCTTGTTGTTTAGTAGACATTTCTCTAAACCACTATTTAGTGGTTCCGTCTAGCTGTTTAGCAGACGTCTCTTCATGACCAGCTGTGTAGCGGGTCTTTTCCTTTTCCTTGCATGTTATGACCAGCTGTGTAGCGGGTCTTTTCCTTTTCCTTGCATGTTATGACCAGCTGTGTAGCGGGTCTATTTTTTGTTTTGCTCGGGACTAGAAAAATATAAGTGTGGGGGTATTGATAAGCACGTAAGTGCTACATTTTATACCCATATTTATATTAGCTAGGACTCAACATTTTGGCTAATAACACTATTTTAGTGCTTTTGTAGAAAGTACGAGTAAATACGATCACCGAAAAAGCAAATGCCCAAATAAGAGTTATTATGACGTTTGTGACCAAAACTATTAATGATGCTACTCGAGACACAAATAAAAGATTTGAAGCAGTTTCAGAAATATTGTATGCTGCCCATCTTGCTGCACCAGAAATGGACATGCCATAACTATATGGGCTTATGTTGTCAGAACCACCTAGTATCTCACAGCAGAAGGCTGAAATGGTAATTTTTATTCTTTGATTAAATAGCGTGAAGAGGCCAAGGAAATGTTCTTGTTTTCCAAGCAGGTGAAGTCCACTAGTGGCTAAAGGACGTGTCACCACTTACTCCACTGATTTCTGCATGAATTATAAAGACACCGCATATCATTTCTTCTTATAACAATAAAATGAAAACAAATGGTTTTGAGCACCGTCCTCCCTGATACGTTTGGTATCATTTCAAGCAGCTGTTGTTTTCTCTTCATGGTGCGAGATGTAAACTCTATGGGGATGAAAGCAAGTTTTGCTTCCAACTGTTAGTAGTCAAGAAATAAGATTGCAAGTGGTAACTGATGGGTGTTGATCGTGGTGGGTGTATGATGAGTCGGATGTGAATGAAGATGGACAGGCTGAGTGCTGTGCTCGAGTTGTTTGCAACAAAGTGAAAAAGACTCTCAGGCGGACATGAAATAGATGATTGAGCTGGTTACAACTGGTGGCGACTGTTCGAAGGCTCTGCAGCAGCAACGTTTATGAAGTTCAGTAGAAGGGTTTGCTGTCAAGGTCGATGTTGTTGTATCCATGGCTACAGTGAAGTTGTTCTATGTTGGTTTTATGGCTGCAAACAAGAAGGCATGAAACTTTAGAAGAGATACCAGAGAATGGGAAGAGTACGGTGCTGTTGTTGTGGGTTTGATGGTCTACGAAGGAGAGGAAGAAGTTCGGAAGTTAAGGAAGGTGCTATGTCCGAGATTTGGAGATGTCAGATCCGATGTCGATGTAGTCCTTTTTATATTAGTTGCAGACTTCTTCATAGAGTACGGTACTAGACCCCTATTATCCATGCAGTGATTTGAGACTTGCTTTGTGAAGACATCATAGTTAGAAAGCCCTTGCTTTTCTCACTTCCCGAAAGCATGATCAGAGGAGTATGGCAATTTAGCCGAGACTGAAAGATGGCTCGAGGTTTAGCTGTGTGTGCTTTAAAGGAACGCGTAATTGGGGGATACATTTATTAATTAGGGGATATAGCTATAGGACAAAAACGGTGTCCCAATAGCAATTCTGGGTTACCCCTATGTAATTATTTTTTTAATTCCTAATCTAGCCCTCACTAATCATGTTTAATGGTTAATAATAATTAGTAAATTCTTAAGTATTTTTGGGATAGATTAGTGTGTTTTTATTTTAATTTGTGTGAGTGAGGAGTAGAAGGAGAGGAAAAAAAATTGAGTGGAATTTTTTTTTTTGAAAATGGAAGATGATTGTGATGAGAGAATTGATGCTAAGAGGTTGAAAATTTGATTTTTTTTTCTTTGAATCCACCATTTTTGCAGCTGAAAAAGCTCGGTGCCGGCATGGCATTCAACCAAAAACCCATGCCGCCATTGCCGGAAATTTTCAAATTTTGGTTGCCACTATCCGGGGGGGTTGGGGGGCATAGCCCCTCGAGACTTTGTCTCGTTACGATTTTTTTCAGGTTCTGATCTTCAAAACCTATTTTTTCTGGTTTTACCAGTCTACTTCCGGCAGAGTTATCTGATTTTCGAGCATGCCGGAACTAATTCAAGCATGGTTTTTGCTTAAAATCTTCTATGGGAACATGATGAAAAGTATCCAGAAACTTGATTTTTTTTTCGCTTGACTACCGGCATGGAAAGATTTATATCGAGCATGCCGGAACTCAGTACCGGCATTGAATTTCATCACTTCCGGCGTGGTCTTCATCATTTCCGACATGTTCTTCATCACTTCCGGCGTGGTCTTCATCATTTCCGACATGTTCTTCATCACTTCCGGCGTGGTCTTCATCCTAAATAACCATGTCGGTACTGAGGAACCCAGTATCGGCATGGTCTTCATCATAAATAACCATGCCGGAACTCAGTACCGGCATGGTCTTCATCACTTCCGGCGTGGTCTTCATCATTTCCGGCGTGTTCTTCATCATTTCCGTCATGTAAAAAAAAAATCAAAGTGAGGAGCCGGCAGAGAAGGAACGGTTGAAGAACGATGAAGAAAAAAAAAATCGAAAACCTAAACCTAAAGGACTGCCGGAACTAATGTTAGAAATGGGGGATATATGTTTTGGTTTTTGATTTTAATGTTTTAGGGGAAAGGGTATAACAGTATTTTCATAAAAAAATTTAATTAACCGAAGAGTATTTTAGTACTTTCATATCAATTGTTCACCACTTAGCCGAAATCATGGGGTGGTGGAAATAATCAATATCCCTCAATTAATAAATGTATCCCCCAATTGCGTATTCTTTAAAGGACCGGAGAACGTTTAGGCCAGAATTTGGAAAAGAAACGTGAAAAGGTGAGACTTTGATAACAGCCTGGATTTTGAAATGACCGTGGATCATATGGACTGGGCCTGGCAATGTAGGGATGACTGAGTGGTTGGACCTCTCCAACAGCAAGGAGATAAATACGAACAGAGGCAAGATAAAAAAGAGGGGAGGATGCGGATAGAGAGTGGAACACGGAGGATAGGGTTTTCATTTTTTAGTTTTGGAGGCCGGCTGGAGGAGAAAACAGCCGAGAGTAGGAGAAAAACAAGAGAGGAAGATGACGATCGATTTCGGGGTGACAACGGTGATATCGATTTATTGTTTTTATCTTTTGTAATTTATTTTGGGGTTTTTTAAGAAACCCATTATTATGTCTTGCTAGATTTTCATGACTAGGGTTTATGTTGAAGCCACATGGAGTTTAGGCTATTTTGAATAAAATTGTATAAAATTTAGCGATAGACTATTATGATTTGAATATGATTAATCTTTGATTATTGTTTATCGATTTATCAAAATATGAGTTGTTGCTTCACCGGTTTTTATAACCTTTGTCCAAAATTGTTAGGATCTAAAATATATTTGTCTACTTATTTGATGTTTCATGCTTGGGTTTAATCCTTTGATGGGGTATGCTTAGAATAGACAGATATTATTTGAGAACCTAAAATTTAGTTTCGTATTATTTTCTCACTAACGCAATTTGATGGTGCATGCTTTGGTTTATATTTTGATGTGTCATGCTTAGGGTGTCCCAGTGATATTTGCGACTCTAATACATATAATAGGTGATGTTGATAGAACGGACGATAAATAAATAATCTTGAATTATGTTTCATTTCAATAATTGAATAGAAATAGTGGTGGATACGATAAAACCTTGGTTACCGAGCTTCTCATTGAATTTATTTTGTTAGTTTAATTTTATTATTTCTTTTTCAATTCTAAAAATTCAAAAACATTATTATTGGTTACTCTTAATTGAGATATTGATTACAGTATTTCCACCGCTCTTCGTGGGAACGACCCGTACTTGACGTTGTCTGCATTGTAGACACCGTGCGATTGAGGTTTATAATATAGGCATCTCCGGATCCTATCAAATTGGTTAATGCTTACTTCACTCCCCATAATGTACAGCTTATTCAGGGTATTAGAATTCCCATTTCAGGGCATGACAAACTAATCTGGCCATTTTCTAAAAATGGCCAATTTATTGCCAAATCAATTTTTTAACTAGTTAATTTGAGCATATTCGTAATCCCCAAAGTATAAACTCTCCCTATAAGTCTCTTTGGAAGCTCCCAATGCTTCCTAAAGTCCATATATTTACTTGGAAATTCTATGAGAACATTTTGCATGTGAAAACTATTATCTGTAGATATAATAATTCAGATGATGTGAACTATAACTTATGTGGTATTGTTGTACCTGAAAATCCTGAGCATCTCATATTATACTGCCCTTTTGCTGAGGAAGTTTGGTCGCTAACACCTTTTTATCATTAAGTTGTCCAGGTTAGAGGTTCAACTTTGAATCTTAAAGAATGGGTTGGACATTGGTTATCTTCCAATGCCCATAAAGTTAATGCTCCAAATGTTTTCTCTATAGCTTGGAGTATATGGAAAGATGGATATTCCTTAACCTTCCAAGGAAAAACTTAAATATTAGCATCATTGCGAGATTAACTCTTAAGCTGGTGGATGACACAGTTTCCTACCTTAGAACTGATCATGGTGTTCACATATCTGTCAACCTTCCTATAGTTGGGAATGACTTAAATATTGTTGTTTCTTCCTTGCCAGAGAACTGCTTTATTGTTTACAGTGATGCATCTTTTGATATTAATACTAACATGTCGGGATCTGGTTTGATTATGAACGACTCAGCAGGTAACCACATTGGATGCAAAATCATTCCAGGAGTATCTAGGAATGCTAAAGAAGTTGATTGTTTGGCTTTGTTAGAAGCTTGCATTTGGGCGAAAGAAAGGAACATGAGTAAAGTATGCTTCATTAGTAGTATCTTTTAGTTATGATAATAACCAGTTTTTCTGGTATAATAACACCATATTGGCTGATTGAAGATTAATCCAAACATCATTTTCATTTTCTAAAGTTGTTTTAAGGGAAATTTTAATACCATGGTCGACATTGCGGGTAAGTATTATAATAACCCCATAGTGCATGGAGAATGGTGGGGTATTATCCCAACCTTCATGTCATAACATTTGTATTTTCTTTGATTTTAATGTCATTCATTTTTTTAGCGGAAAACAAAAAATGTGACGCAGTTCCATAAGGACTATAACCTTACTTGTTTCTACAAATGTTTCTAAAAAGAACTCGTGTTCACATCCAGACTTACAAATTCTTCATGAGCCCAAAATAAGCATCCAACTAGCCAAATCAATATTATTCACCCAGGTGGACCTTCTCAGTGCTCACTTTACCCATTATTTACATGATTATTATGACGTAAAATATCATCAGAGTAAAAATTTACCATCTTTGTATTATCTTGCATGTTTTTTTTTAACAAAATAATGATCTATTAAGAATTTAATGCTTTGAGTTTCGAACTCAGTCATTGAAATCATCGCTCATTAGCTTTACCGATGTATGATATAGGGATCTACTGGGTTAGCGCGCTATGCCCGACGGAAATGTTAATGTGTTGTTTTCTTGATTATGATTGAGCATCTAACTAGATGATAATTGAAACTCAATACTCTAACCACATTCATTGTGACCCCACTTTTTGATGACGTGGAGAGCTATGGTGAGAGTATTTCAAAATGAAGCTCTCTCATTCACTCTTATTCAAGGATTAATTGGGGGCCACAAAAAGTAATTGGGGCCTCACCAGTTGGTCTCCCAATAGCATTTTGGTGCTACCCCTTATCCTAATTTTTCAAAATGCCTAAACTACCCCCAAAATAATTAGTGTTAATTGAGTTGATTAGTTTAGATTAGTTGTTAATTTGTTAAGTTAGATTAAATCAGTTTTTGGGTAAAAAAATAAGATTATAAAAAAAAAAAAAAAAAATTGTTGGATAAAGAGGAAGAAAGTGAATTTTGGGAAAAAAATTAGGTTATTTGAAATGAGTGATTGTAGTGGAGGAAATGAGGTAAGTGAAGATTCAATAATGGATGGCAGTATCCGCCTAAATCCTGAAACTCATTGTTTCGGTAATGTTCCTGATGCTTTCTAAATTCCAAAACTTTGTGTTTGTATTTTTTTGTGAATAAAGCTCATGTAGGGTTGCTGCTAGGTTTTGAGTTGCAAATTCCCCGAAAAGAACATGAATTAACTAAAATCTGCGCAACAAATGTTGAGCATTTTTCTTATGGATTCTTCTTATATTGAATTTTGAACATTAATAATATAACTTGGAACTATACTGCATTAGTTGTTATGTCTATTGTATACATAATTTGTTTCTCTCTGTCGATATACAGGTTTCTAAAAGGTTTTGTGTAACTTATTTACTTGATTTATGTGTTTATTGACCAGCTAGCGGAAATTCTGATACTGGGTGCTGTAATTGGTTGAAAATAAGACAAAAAGTTGCATATTTCGATCCTTCTATCTCTTTTCGAAGCTGAGTTGACTGTAAGGTGGTAAATAGAACAAAAAATGTGCGTTTGTACATTGACAGTGAGTAATCTTCCAGGATGTGATGACTTCGAAACTGTCACTATCACTCATTCAATGATTTACATGTAAATACGTTTTATTGCAAGTGTATAGTGTATACTGGATGAAAATATTTTATGAATAAACCTTAAGAAAATCTTTAGATACTTCGCGATCCATGTTTAGATCATAGGGATTTTGGAAGAGTTTGTTTTTTGTATCTATATCTATTATAAAAAAAAAGTGGTGTTTGTGTAGACTGACAAATCCGACCATCAATTTCGTCATTCGGCAGTTAGGATCATTCGGTTGTATGTTTTATATAAAAGTATATGGCCGTCCGTTGGATCGTTGGGTTTCCTGATCCCGCTATACTTCCAAAACTTAAGAAGATTAACCCAAAAAGAAAAGAAAACGTCCTTGATTTTCCAAATTTGGTTAGGCTTCCATATAACAATGACGTCAACTGTGTTTGCTAATACGGAACAACGAAGAAACCAAACTGGCTTTCCTATTATAGAACGGATATCTAACTTAACTTAACTAGATATGTAACTTGACTTAACTTAACTTAATAAAATATATTATATTATGTTTCCTCATATAACTATATATTATTAGGAAACCAGTACAAAAGGAGAATTCGCAATACACATGATGTACTAGCGATGATAAGAAGTAAGAAAAAAGATGCACGTTTTTGGGATGCAGATGATAATAAATACCATCGGTATGATGAACTACACGACGATAAAGAATAAACTATTGTCAATAAGCCGGTAGTGAGATCAATAAAGCCTTTAGTAATGTCGAAATTAGGCCGATCTTTAAGTTGGAAAGCACTAAAGAAGGTTATCAGCGTCAAATCATATTGAATTATCATCTTGGTACGACCATGAGACCAGAATTAATTGGTTTGCGGGCATCATATGATCTTAGCTACTTTTTATGTGAACAAACGTATGTTTTCATGCGAAAGCAAACATGGAGAGCAAACATATGTATGTTTGCGACATTATACGTGGCTCTACTTTGCACATTCACAACACAACGTGATTAAACAAAATATATATGTATAAATATGAAGCCCCCATGCACTAAATAGCTTTGTATAGATTATTTCCTTTGTCCTCCTTCTGGAATGATAATAACGGTTTATTCATGACCACATTTTATAATATTGACCATTACAATGAAAGAAAATCGGGAATAGTCCGGCCGTTCTTGGATGTGGCTGAAGTTAGCTTATTAAACGTAAATTACCACCAAATTGATGATGCGTCAACACGGAGCGGAGCGAAGCCCCGGTGTGCACACTGAGTTAAAAATAAACCGTCGTCACGGTGCAAGGCAAATCCCTGCACACCAAATTAAAAATGAATTCCCACGGGTGGGACGAAACTCCACCCAAACCAAGTCAAAAGAAGAAGAAAAAAATGCATGGTAAGTAGCACTGGTACAAACTGTTAAGTTCACGATTTCAATCGTCAGACGAAATTGATGACCTTAAGAGAAGTAAGATTAATTAGATATCTTTTCGGCTATGACAAAGTTGTCATGTTGGAAGCATGTTTTGTTACATGTAATGATTCCAAATGTGCATGTGCATTAATTGGTTTCTTGGATGCTGCAACATTGATCTCTATTAACAAATCCTTAAGTGGCATGTATTAGATAAAATTTGTTTCTCAAAGTCCTATAAATTTCAGGTTATTATTGGTGAAAGGCGATGATAGATAGTCAAGAGATGATTTACTTGACTCTGATAAAGTATAAGTGATACAAAGCCTATTTTTGATGTTCAATTTCATTTTTCAAGGTTTTCCAGTTAAACAGATAAGAAAAAATGGGTGAAAGATGATGGTCGGTGGGTAGAGTATGTGGACATGGAGTAGGACAATATGGTCGACGGTGGAGAGGGAGAAGAAATAAATTGTGACTCCGTTTTGTTTTTTTTAGCTATTGGGTGGTTTTATTGTTGGGGGTAAACAAAAAATCAAAAAGTGTTGTTTAAGATATTTTCAAAATTATATGGGTGGTAAATAGGATAAATAGGGGTGGTAATCTATGTGAGTGGAAAATAGGAAAAGTGTAGGTGGAAAATAGGGAAAACCTTTTCGATATAATGGCACTGCAAAGTTATAAAGGGATTGTAGGCCCTAATTGATCCTAATTTGACCTTACAGACAAAACACCATGACCTGTTTAACAGGCGGCAATTGGGAATGTAGGCGCCGATTAATTTTAATGCGGGTACTGCATTTAACTATTGATGTTGTAATCCACGGCCAAGGTTAGTGTCTGTCTTATATGCTCTACCCTTGGATTTCAACCTAATCACAAATGATTTTAATGCAAGAACTATATTTGACTCTAGGCTTTCTAATCCACGGCTGGGGCCTACTATGATCCGACTAACAAAACACGTCCCCAATTATTACAGGTTGACTAAGATTTTTTGTGAGGATACTAATCGGCCAACCAAACAATAAACAAAACTAGATTCCAACCTAATCACAGATGATTTTAATGCAAGAATAATATTTAACTCTAGATTTTATAATCCACTGACGGGGCCGTAGGCCCCAGCTACTATGACCTGACAAACTAAACACGGCCCCAATCCTAATCATTACATGATGACTAAATTTTTGGGTAAGGATACTAATCGGTTGGAAAAACAATATAAAAAAATCGAAAAAGGTTGAGCCCCGGCCGTAGGCCTGGGTGATACCTAGTATTAATATAATCACAAGTAGTTTAAACTTTAAAATTATTCTTATGAAATAACTCGACGCATTGTAATCTCTGCGTACCTCAACATGTTTCGGCTGAACCAAACGAGCAGTTTCTGGCTAATGGTCGAAAAATTAGCCAAACGAACTATGAAGTACCCGGTGCGAAGCACGGGTTTATATCTAGTATTCAGTTGTTTACTGTTTTGACTTTTAATGTTTAAGAGGGTTAAAAGCTAAAACATCAAAAGGTAAGTTATAAGTTATTTTTCTAGGATCATAAAAACATTCCATTTAAAATTAGTACCTCTCAAAAATTACTTTTAGGTTAGGATTTAAGATTTTGGGGTGCCTAAATTACTCCATATCCCTTGGTAAGGGGTGAGCATGGCCCGGTTTGGACCGGTTTTCACCTCATCTGCATTCAATCAAATTCACTACAGATTTCAAATTTGGCATCCGCATCCAATCCAACATCCAAAGGATTTGCATCCAATGGATGCACGGATAAACGGATTGGGTGCGGATAATCCAATGGATTTGTGTTAGTTAAAATTTATAATGAAAAAATAAAACCAATATAGATGATTTCTTATAGTACCTACACATTTTATACTAGGGAATCACCCGTGCCGTATCGGCACGGGCTATTTCACACAGTTGTATTCTGGGGCAGTGGGGCGTATGATAGACTGCCCGAATTTGGATTAATTATTATGTCATCCTAAACGTTAATCGATAAGATATAGTCTGTTTCCCATTTTTATTTCTCTCTTCCGTCTCTTTTTCTTCCTCTTTGCATACGGCTTTTCCCATCTCTCATTTTTTCCCTGTCCGATTTCTTTAATAATTTATATTCATTTAATCGTAGGAAAAAAACAAAAATAAAATTATTTTCAGTTATTCATTTAGATCCGAGAAGCCAATTTTGGTCCAAATGAGCGGTTGTTGTTAATGAAATCTCCATGGTTTAATATTCTGAAGTCACGGCACGGGCTATTTCGCAGTTACATAAGGCGGGACACATCACACATGTCGTAAACACCAATTCATGTATTTAAAAGTTTTTCCAACAATGAAGATTTAAAAAAAAAATGTTTGGAAATCATATTGTAGTTTTGAACTAAGATTTTATCATCTATATTTAAGCAAACTCCTAGTTAATCTGATCATCCAGCATCCGATTTTTTATGCTCACCCAACATCCGATTTTTTCTAAATCGTGTATTTTCTGAACCGCGTATTCCTGTTGGCACCAAGCTTTGTGATGCGTATTATTCCACCCAATCTCTGAATATGGCCAAGTATTCCTCTCCCATATTCATAGTCAGAATTCTCATTCATATTAATTTGCGTAAAATGACCTTCTTTTCAACTTCATATATACGCCAGGACCATATATCGAACTTAAGAAAAAAGAATAAGATTTGAACTGAATTTCTATAAGGATACTTCAAAAAATCACTTAAAGAAAATGTCGTAAACAAAATCACATCTTACCTTCAAAGTGAATCCACATGTGAAATGGTTCGGGATGTCTCAAAATTTGTTAATGCACATATACTATCAATTGACTGATCTCGTCACATGCGAAACATTTTTCAATTATTGTTACCGGTTAAAGCAAATAATTTGATTCAAAGTTGAAATGACAAATCCATTCATAACTGTACTTACACCCCATGTCAACCCTTAAGTTATCCAGTATCCCCTAAATGGAATTAATGGACTGACAGAATATTGTAATGTAACTACTCTTGGCTTATGGCAGTACATAGCGTTAACCATGCTATTGGAATTTCTACTTTTCATTTGTAATTGGTTCCCCCACAACTCACCATTGTTTCCAAGAACTTCCTTATTACATGCACAACAGGAAACACACTGGCAAGTGGAAACCATTTTCAATGATAATTTCTGTAGCGATCGTAGATAGAAAATCTGCAATTATTTTCCTTTAATCAATATCTCCTCCTACTGCAAGAGCATCTTAATATGATGAGATGGTCTTCATCCGAACACCTGCAAACAAATAAACATCAGAAGTGTGGTCATTTTGGAATAAGATAACATTCCTTGTACATTACACAAACCAAGAATATAACAATACTTGTCTGCTATCACACAAACAATGAATAAAATCTGTAAAAATAAAATAAAAAATAAAAAAATGTAACTCGTTTCAAAAGAATATGACTGGTGGAAAAATCTTCTGGAAGTTTAATCAATGAACACTAAATTTTAAAAAGTCTTCCGTGGCATATTAATGAACATGTGCGTGTACATAACAGATACTAGTAAAATAACCAAAACAATATAAATAAATGTTGAAAAATAAATTATGGTATACCTTGGTGCGTTCCTCCATCCTTAAATAGCTTCAAGCTGCCAATCATATTGAAGTATGGTAACTGTTTTTCAAATTTTGACGGGAATGTTGCCTGCCTGTGTTTTTCCATTTGAGAAAAAAAATGTGTATGCCAATCATCCTGCAGAATACTCCACTTGGTTTACATCTAACGACTTAACAGTCCCACATAGTTCTTTTAGCTCAGTTGCTCCTCTTATTATTATAACCTTTTTTTACTACGAAATGCATTACTATGTAAAATATTGGATATATTAGATATTGAAAGATGTCACCATATCCATCTTGCTAGTTGAGAGTATAAAGTATATTCACTGTCAGTTCAGACTCCATATAGACAGTTGAACTAAACTTGGGTAATATCCAAACTTCATTTATGAGTTTACCCAATTTTAAGAACGCAGAAACTTCCTTTGCCTTCGAATTTTATTTTGGATAAATGTACCGAGCACTTATAAATGTTATGGTGTTTGTGACTTTATTATCCTCTGCTGCAATAGTACAAAAACCAAAAGAAGTTAGCAAACATATAAATTAAGAACGAGTGAGACATGATCAGTTTCATCCATCAATTATATGTTGTTTGAAGTGAACTAATGGGTTTTTAATTCTTCGGATATAAATGTACAGATACAAAATGAAGAATGATATAAATTTCATAATTTATTTTTTGTGAAATAATAGATTGCAAATTTCTCTGAGGTTAATGAATCAAAGAAACACCAAAATAGGCAAAAAATTTAGAACTGAAAACTTACGGAGGTAAGAAACTAACCTCCAATTAATTTATGATTTCTTTCACCCTGAAACTAAACTTCAGTTTATTGAATTTGTACTTTGAGCTAGAACTAAATCAAATTGCTTAATTTCTTAACTGAACCCTGTGAATGCACCATCTGGTCAACGATGACTTAGTGCGAAAAAAAGCAGAAATAAAACCATTAATCTGAATATAACAAATTGGGGCTACATGAAAAGAAATATTAACATGTAATAAGTTGTAAGAATCCATTACACAATGAAATCAACCTAAGAGTATCACATGAGACTGCAACAAAAAACGAATTGTAATATAGAAAATTAAGTTTTGATTACTTCATGTAAAACACATATGAGGATCAAAATGATTTTTTTTGATGGATTTTCTAATAAAATAAAGTGGTGGAACCGAAGAAGCAACTTACTGATGGTAAAAATAACCCCAAAGGCCAAAACAAAAGTCTTTGTCTCGATCACAATGTACTGTAAAACTACCTGCACAAAAAATATACCCTCAATTAGGAGACATGTTTTTGGGCATACCAAAAAATTACCGGGCATACTCAAGGTTCGGTTCACAACTTTTTTTTTGCCTAGGTTTGCTAGGTTCGGCTCACAAGTTGTGAGCCGAACCTAGACAAAATGTATGCCCGATAATTTTTTGGTATGCCCAAAAACATCCCTCTCAATTAGGTTCTCTAATATCAGCGACCCCTTTACAATTTTCATATAACTATACCAAAAAAAATGAAATTTTTGACAAAATGCATATATTTATTATCATCAGTAATATCTCTTACACAAAGTTTGACATGAGTCAAAAGACATATCTCATGGAGTCATGGGAGCAGTTGTCTCATTAGGCATTTGGCATCACCTTGATCCAAGCACACCTTTCTTAACAAAATTCATAAAGGGTCACACCTGAAAGACATTTAGTGTCATATCCAAAAATTAGGGTTGATCAAAAGATACATATCAACAAATATGTGAGAGTGTGCTGAGGATCCTACCTTTTGAAGTTTGCAGGTAACCTGTGATGCCATTGCTATCTTTGTTTGGGAAGCTACAGGCATTTAAACCAAATATCAGACGACAAATCAAAAATTATGATAGATCAAAATAATAGGACCTAACATTATCACGTAACATCAAAAGACTTACATGTCCAATTATTCCCATTTCCGGGTAACACGAACGGTATCGATGCTTGTTTTTCCTTCGTCAAGCGATCGTAAGCTCTTGAGTCTGTCATGTGTGGCTGAGGCCTGAGGGTACAACCTTATGAATATTGCAGGTAACCTGTGATGCCATTTCTCTCTTTGTCTGGGAAGCTACAGGAATTTAAACCAAATATCAGACTACAATTCAAATTTTATGATTGATCAGAACAGATTGAGTGTACATTAGTACCTAAGTGCATGCAAATATAATTGGATGATAATACATTTTAATTGAGATGTTGTATCGATTTAAAACAAATTCCCATGAACATGAAACATTATAAATTCAGAATTAACACTATGACTGTGAACCTGGGAACCATAACTGAATGAGACCCGATGACTAATCGAATTGGTTTTTTATAATACGGGTTGTAATTGAATCCATGAAATCATAGCCAATCACACCCATCACTCAGTTTGTAAACAATTACAATACTAATCAAGATATCGAAAAATATTACAATATTCTTGCCAATACTAAGCATCGAAATATAAGTGGAAACTCTAATGAAAAAAGATAAAAGTTTGTTTTTGTTAATCAAGATAGAAACTGTAAACGGAAGGAAGAGAGAGGCAAAACTTACATGTTGAACCGGTGAGACTGATGCTTCCCTGTGATTTTCGGAGACAATTTATAAATGCAGCAGGAAATTAAATCCATGGCGTGCGTTTCTTTTGGTGTAATTTCAATAATAAATCAATCCGAGTGGAAATCTAATTATTAGGGAAAACCTAGAACCGTAAATGATTTCAGAGATTTTGAAATTGGTTGAAGGGGAATTTTGACCGACTCTGAGATGTGATTGAAATACCGGAATTAATGGACATAGAAGATTAAATTTTTGTAGAAGTTGGAAGGATTGAATTTACTCTGAGATGTAAACTCTGCTGATTACAGTGAAGAGGGGTCTTTTTAGGCGATAGATAGGGAGGCGTTACTTTCAGAGAATACCTACGTCACATAAAGTTGAAAGAGATGCCCAATGTCTACATAATGCTAACTGGGCGTTAGATAATGCTAGATAGAGAGTTCATGGGCCACGATAATAATGGACAGATAGCATTCACTAATGACAATAGCAAGGATTGAACTGAGAGGGGGTGAGAACCTAGCCGCTAGTTGATAACAAAGGATGTATCATGGTCGATGGGTGACACACCAGACACTACTGCAGTATAAAGATTGATATGTATATAAATATAAAAGTGTCATGGACAACACTCCAAGCAAACACCTTAAAAATTCCAAAATTACCCATATGTTTTCTACAAAACTATATAAAAGCCCTTAATCTGACGGGTATGGATGGCCAATGGATTTTCAAGGTTGCATCCGGGTCCAATCTGTAATCCGTTGGATTTTAAAAATTACATCCACATCCAACCCATTAGCGAACAGTCCGGGCATCCATCCGCACAAAAACAGTTTGTCCCGGTTAAATCTGCGGATTACGGATAAAATGCTCACCCCTTGTCGCTTCTTCTCCTTGAGTCCTTTCTCAAATCACTCCCTTAAATCCCAAAGATCTATTAGAGCATGCATTTTTCTAGCCCAAATCAAATAACTGGATCATTTTTACACCCAAGCCCAAAATTCTTTATGAAGATAGAAGGGTCCAAAAGTTTAGAGATAACGAGAGAATTCTTTGAAAAACTTGACAAGATTTAGACTTAAATTGATGTTGTTAATCGTTGCTTCATTCCAACATTACCAACCTGCTGCAAGTAATCACTCTCCCCCCTGCTTCTAGGATTTTTAATTTGTTTCAGTTCGGGGTTTCATTTCTAATATATAAATATTTCTTTATTATTGGATAAAGAGTATTACATTAACTAGTTGGAAGCCTAACAAGTTAAGCTCCATCAACATACTACTTCATTAATTGAACAGGTTGTTATACTAGCCAACCAGCGAGCCTCATGGGTAACCTAGCCAAGGGAGCCGAAGCGAATGGGGGGCTGAGATTGTGTCACAAGGGGGGTAAACTAACACTACCTTCCATGTTAATTTCTAATATTGGAGTAATATAATAATTTTGTTTGATTTTATTTTATTTTTCATTTTCCTGATTTTTCTATTGTCAGTGATGCGAAATGGAGAGTTCCAAAATTGTAATACCCGATCAGAAATATTGTCCGCGACATGTTCATCGAGACCAAAACCTTTGACTTGTCTTTTATGGTGAATATATTGTCACTATTTTATTTATTTATTTATTTATTTTTGAAGGAAAGAGGTGATCTTCTCAATTTCATTGATATAAAAAGATCGTATACATCATGTTAAGATACATCATTGAAAAATATAATAAAATATAAAAATTTTGTATCACAATAGTAAGTACAGTAGAACTTCGATAAATTGATCCTCGATAAATTAATTACTTCGCTAAAATAATAAAATTCGCTGGTCCTAACAAGGCTTGGATAAGCTAAATTTTAACTCGATAAATTAAAACTTCGCTAAAATAATAATTTTCTTTGGTCCCAACGCTATTAATTTATCGAAGTTTTACTTAAATTGTAATATAACTAAATACATGAATTTCAAAACAGAAATTGATGATACTTGAGGGATGACATTTGAATTAAAATTCTGATATTAGGTGTTGTAATACAATTTTTCGTGTGCAATAAAGTCTTTTGAAATCCTGGCTTGTCCATGTGTATTGTACGGCGTCCATTTTACCTAGGGTAGTTATATCAAAACGATCACATGAGATAATTTGGAAATACATATATGGTTTGGGTTAATTATTCTTATGACCCTAGAAAATATGGGTCTTAATCTTTTGGCCCTGGGGTCATAGAAATAATTATGCAAATTATTTCTTGGCCTTGAAACAATTGTGAATATTTCTTGCACACATTCTAGCTGTGCATATTTCCTGCACGGATTCTAGTCGTGGATATTTTCTACACAACTTCATATCAATGTGTTTGTTCATCTTTATAAAACGGTTTTATAAACTTATTTAATGTACATATTATAGTATAAATCATTATGAAAGGTTAATTAACATTGTGGATAATAATTGCACACTAGAAAAACACTGTTAATAATAGCTGCACACCAAAAAAAGTCGTGGATAATATCTGCACACTAAAAAAATATTTGAATAATAGTTGTACTTTAAAAAAAAAAAACTGTGGATAATATCTACACACAAATAAGAAAAAAAATAAAAATCATTTAAGGAAAAAAAAATTCTAAAAATACGAATAATTTAATATTTGTATTTACGCTCGTTGGATTGGTCTTTCAAAAACCTTTCTAAATATATAAAATTTGTCAAATTCCTACGTATGGTTTGTGAGATATATTATATTGAAGTTGGTTTGACAATTATACCCTTAAAGAATATAGTTTATGTCAAATTTTAACATCATTTAACATTTTTATTCATACTAGTTTGAAACCCGTGCTACGCACCGGGATTGCTGGAATATTTTACCTTTTTGGTCCACGTCCACTGAGGCGGGGCTTCGCCCCGCACCCGTCCCTATGAAAACCCTAATAAGCAACGATAGAATTACTATCCAACAGATTAACAACTAATAATTAAAACTATGTAATTAAAATTTTCTAATTATGAAATATGTAATACTATTATTATTATCTAAAGATCTCACATGGTTTTGAAAACTAATTTCAAGCAGCCTAATGAAACAATAATCAATTTTAAAATTTTATAAATAAACTAAAATAAATAGGTTAAATAATCTCAAAAGTAAAATAGTTTAAACTATAAATACAAAAGTGTAATAAGATTTATTTATTTTAGTATTTAACTTATGCTACATATCTGGTACCAGGGGAATTGATCCTCATTTAGTGAGACGGCCCCTCCCAGAAGGGTCCCAATTAACAATTGCAGTGTATAATGAGAACACCCATTATTATATATATATATATAGTAGATTAACTTATGAAACCAAATTCACCTATTACGCATTGTATAAATTGTTGGATATTAAGAAGTCGTCTTTAAGAAATTACATTTGAAATACCAACCTTTGAAATCAGTAAGTAGTTCATGTATAATATAAAACAAAAGAAATCGGTAGTTATATGATGAAAAATCACACTCGCTTTATAGTTGTGTAGATATATGAAATTAGAAACACTAAAAGAAACACGATATTAATATAAAATAAATTTCCAACTCTAAATGGTGCAAAACATATGAAGTGTTTCCCGTCAAAGAAGATGTAATTTAGGAAATGCACTGATAAATCTTTATTTAGAAATTATATATATATATATATATATTTGTAATAAGAATCAAGCGACTAACTTAACTGCTCTTCCAGAATCCAACTTCTTGCAGTTAAATGAAAAATCACATTTACTATATAGGTATCGATATATGATAATGGCTAGAGACACTAAAAAAAATATTATATTAATCAAATATAGTCGTCAATTCTAAATAGTGCATAGCATATGAAGTGCTTCCCGTCAAATAAGATGTTATCAAGGAAATACATAAATATATATTTCTTCAGAAATCATATACTTGCATTAAAAATCAAGCGTCCAACTCAACCGCTCTTCCAGACTACATTTTCTTGTAGATTAATGAAAAATCGCAAACACTATATAGTTGTATTGATATATGACATTAAAGACCCAAAAATAAATGAATATAATATAGAGTGTCAATTGTAAATAGTGCAAAGCGTTTGAATTTCTTCCCGTCGAAGAACATGTAATTAGTGAGATATGCTGACATATCTTTCTTCGAAAATTATATACTTGTGTTAAAAATCAAGTGGTCAAAATAAATTCTCTTTCAGGATCCAACAACCTGTATTTAAATGAAAAATCATGCTCACTATATAGTTGTATCGATATCTAATATTAGAGACACTAAAAACACACACGATATATAAAATAGATTGCTAACTCTAAATAGTGAGAAGCATATGAAGTGCTCCCCGTCAAAGAAGATGTAATCAATGAGATGCACCAATATATCTTTATATACTTGCGTTAAAAATAAAGCGGCCAACTCATCTGCTCTCCCAGGCTCTAACAACTTGTATTTAAATGAAAAATCACACTCACTATATAGTTATACCAATATTTGATATTAGAGACACTAAAAAAACATACGATATAAATATAAAATAGATTGCCATCTCTAAATAGTGCTAAGCATATGAAGTGTTTTCCGTCAAAGAATATGTAATCAATGAGATGCACCGATATATCTTTATTCATAAATTATATACTTGTATCAAACGGCCAACTCAACTGCTCATCCAGGTTCCAATAACCTTTATTTAAATGAAAAATCACACTCACTATATAGTTGTATCAACATCTGATATTAGAGATACTAAAAAATACACGATACAAATATAAAATAGGTTGCCATGCTATAAATAGTGCTAAGCATACGAAGTGCTTCCCGTCAAATAAATGCACTAATTCTTCATAAACCGAGCATATTAACTGCTAGTGTGAGGCCTTTATTGAGTTCCTCACTGTAAGGGACAACCTAAACTAATGCGAGTAATGTAGTGAAATATACAAAAAATAAAAAAAATAAATGCAAAAGCCGATCAAAATAAATAGAAGAAGAAGTCATACCCTAATTCACATTGGGATCGAACTGACAACCGTCGAACCGACTAACTCATAATGTGATGAGAACTCAAACCCCAATCTCTGTTTTGTCTAAATTGAGTACCACTATCCACAAAATCAAAATCAAAATAATAATTAAAAAAAGGAAATCAGTAAAAAACTGAGGAACTTTTTGATTTCTAGCTTACTCTTTCTTCTTTTGCTTGATTGTGTGGATAAAAAGCTCCAAAATATAGCCTAAATGCGTGAATGCTCTAAGTAGACAATAAACTTAAAAGATACTTCACTGAAAGTATAATTAATTTTCAATGGAGCAGTGGAAAAACAGCCAACAATGTCTATTAGACCATATGCACTTCCCAAGTTTGTGTAAGATAGAAATTATTGATTGTGAAAATATTGTTTGTTGTTGAAATAAAGGGAATAACCATGTTGATTTAACGAAAATTATCAACTGGAAACATAAGGAATGATTAATTATAATAATCGGGTGTTACAAAAGAACGTAAATGTTAGTAACTACAATGCTCAAATGAAACTGTGCAATTTAGAGGAATTCATCGATAACAACAAAAGAAAATGTATTTATAGATGCTGGTAAAAAGGGAAAGGGAGATGGGTTACCGGCTGGTATCTCCAAGGAGAGCTTCCCTTTGTACAACTGATCGACGCCAATATACTAAGTCATATTTATCGATATCAATTCTTCTAATTGTCTATATTCCAACCATATCAAGTTTCCATCCGCATGTTTTACCTCCTGCAATATCCTTTAACGTAAACATACATTGCATCCTGAAATGAAAGAGTACTGCTAATGCAAAAGAAATAACAAAGTTTTCCAAAGATTTTTTTTTTTTTCAATTTCTTTCAGATCCTTATATACGGGAGATTAGGACATGTAAATGAGTTCGATCTTGAACTCATAACTTGATCGGAATACCAAATATGGTTGTTTTATAATTTATTTCATAGCATTATACATGAAAAATTAAGACATGTAAATGAGCTCAACTTTGAGCTGACATCTTGATTTATGGAATCATTGGATTATAAATTTAGGCAATGGGGGAACCTGGTATAATTACACATCAGGGACCTCTTATAAAGTTAAATAGCAGGAAACTGGTTAATTTTATTATTTTACTATTTGAATTTTATGATATGATAATTGGAGTGATTAGGATCAAACAATAAGAGCCATAAAATCCCCAAGAGGACATTCACTTGAATAAAGAGTTCGAAAGAAAAACAACTATAGAGAATTTAATGTTCTTGATCTCTTCTAAAAGTCATAGACTCTATATTTGGTTTCTTGGTAGGTACATTTCTACCGGTGGTGTGTTGCATTACTTATGTAGGGAAATTCTATAACTTACCAAATGCCAAAAAATATCTAGCAACTTTTTTCTTTGTGAAGTTCGATCTCGATCTCGAATCTGCTAAAACTTATAGTTTGCAAGAGTGCTTTGTTTATTATGGTGACGACAACTTCTAGTACCACCACTTCTGGAGCATTTTTATTTATTATGGGGACGACAACTGCCACTACCACCACTTATGGAACATTATTGTATTTGTGAAGTACAAAGTTAAGTATGTTCAAAAAAAAAAAAAGAGTAGAAAGCTACATCTTACATGATTATTAGCAATAAAAACTAACAAAAAGGACATGCAATTTCATTTTTCCTATTTGATCCATAACAAATTAACGGGCTTACTACCAGCATAAACAAAATTTTACAATTCCCATCCACTCATTTAGACAAAGCAAACACTTATGCTAAATTGTGTTGTATGTTCCACATCCATATATCTTTTGCATATATGAAATGGAAAAGTTAGGAAAAATTACACGAAATACCTTTGTTAGGATATTTTCGGAAGAATATTTTAAATGCTAATCATTTGGGGTGAAAAAAATAAAAAACTACGGCTATTGATGTTAAACAAAATTTACTATCAACTAAATTATATTTTACGGAGAGAATGCTAATGATATTCTGAGTATGTGATAATGTTGGAAGATTTGTATATCCACATTTGGAACATGATAAGTATAATTTAAATATAAACCTTGTCCAGCAGATTTGGCTTGGCCAAGAAAGCCGATTGCTATTTCAGTTGGTAGGACAATCATCATGGGTTAACTAAAATCAAAGAGGAACCCTTGAAAAAAATAAAGGAAAAGGAATGATTTTATTGCCACGTAACCACGTTTATGTTTTTTATTCATAATACCAGTGACTGCATAACAAAAGTACAAAGCAAAGAAGAATCTTAGGAGCACAAAGAAAAAAAGTACTTCACTACTACAAATCCGATTATAAACGCGATGCAATATACCTAAATATTTTATTCTTACACATATGCATATGTAAAGACTTAAAAGGTTTAAAAGAGACAGAGATTTACCGAACGCTACATGCTATCAAAATATATTTCCTTACGGCAATATGTTCCAAATACAACAGAAAACCTTCGAGCACACCTGCTAAACAACCAACAAACGCAAATCAGTTTGCAAAAGAAGCCACGCGTGCAGACAATCTGTTTTCCTTTGCTCCAACCATTTATATATATATATGTAAGAATTAATAAAACTACAAAAAGAAAAAAGTTTTGGAATAAATATCGAAAAAAATCTTTTCTTTTAATTTTTAAGATAGATACATGCATTTAGTATATTCAGACACACACACGGGCGCACACACACACACAATATATATATATAATAATTCTATAAATATCACATTTTTGTCGCCTAAAAATAGTTTAAATTTTCTTAATACATGGAATAAATGTAGATTCTTTGGATTAATATAAAAGGACACATAAACGTGGGTATTTTAAATTTGGATATATATACACATATTTTTTGTCACCTTTAATATAACATGAAATAAATATAGGTTACATTAGGTCCCATCAGATCATAGCCACCTGGTTGAAATATAGGATCCCATTCGAAATCTGGACATGCAAATGGATGGAATAAGTAATTTCAATAATACAATAAGTATGAAAACAAATGGATGGAATAAGTAATTCAATAATACATGAGTATGAAAACGTGAGTAATACTTGCATGATCACGTTATTACGGAGGCCGTCAAAAAATTATTAATCCAGAAAATGATGAAATAGCACCATTCACAAAACAAATTTGATGGAACAACCAATAACGCTGATGTTTTATTTTAAAAAAAAGAGTAGGTTTTTCTAAATTCGTCTCTCATATATAAGCATTTGATCAAGAAAATAGATTTACTATTAAGCTTGGTACCTCATATGCTTCTCCTCGTATGTAGTCTAGACGGAAAATATAAACACCAATTAAACATCAACGAAAAATTCAAACTAAATCCGAAAAAAAATTCTTAAAACCAATAGAAGTCGTATTAAATCAATTTATTCACCTCCAATATCAGTATTCATGAGCGCTCCCTTTGCCGCAACTTCTTTTGGAAGTATTGATTGTACCTACAAATCAAATAACTAAAATAGATTAGCCATCAAAAATCTTAATTTCAAGAAACAATAGAAAAAAAAACAACGAAAGAAAACAAACTGCTATGAAAGAGAAAAAAAACAGTACGTAAACAAATGTGGTTTTTGCTATAGTTTCTTATATAAAGAGTCATTAAACTTTAGTAAATATTTGGTTTTGGTAATACTATCAATCGATATCTTAAAATTTATATAGTTTATTATAATTTGAGATTATTTGATTATATAAGAAAATTAAAAAAGAAAAGATATCCAGGACTTCCAAAATCAGTTAAGTATTTACAACATAAAACGTAATTTCTTCAATAAATATAGAACTATTATATAATTGGAATTTTTTTCGTATATTTGTAATATGATTATTTTTTCCATACCTTTTGGCTCTAAAGAAAACCTTTACAATTGTTATGGAATTAATTCATGTTATATGGAAATATAAATAAATATAACACATAAATATGGTTTTAATTAATGTGACTTGAACAATGGTACAAACTTTACCATATTAACCATTGTCTTTGTTTATATTAATAAATTAACTGTATTAATGTAACCCGTAATATTGTGTTCAGGTAAATAATTAGATTTTTTCAGATACTTTAAACATAAATATAAAACCATTGGCTTTGTTTATATTAGTAAATTAAATGTATTAATGGAACCCGTAAGATTGTGTTGAGGTAAAAAAAAAAAAATTAGATACTTTACACATAAATATTAATTTAAATATCAACTAATATAGTAATTTTTAGATGTTGTTAGTAATTTTTTTAGATGTTAATCATTAATATTAAAAATTAATATAGTTATTTCTAAAAAAAAAATTCCTTACAAAAGATTTTACAAATTTAAAACTTATTATTTTATTCCATAAATATGTTGAGTTGATTTTTTTATTTCGGTCATAAATGTACGAAATTAACATAGTATCTTTTATTATTTTCTGGACTACCTTCTTCGTACTGTGTTGATGATACTGCCCCCCTTACATGCACTCCCTGGCAGTCACTTACTTCGACGATGTTAAGAAGCAAATCCCAGACCGCTTTTCTATGTCTGTAAGAGATTCTGTCTTATGGCAATGCAACCAGGTCAAGCATGCGCAAGATTATTTATTGGCAGTGCCTATTAGTGGACTTAATCAGAGCCTTGGTCCAAGGCAATTCAGAGTTGTACTTTGTTATCGCCTTGGTATCCCTCTGTTTGTTGAGAATAGTTTATGCCCTTGTTGTAGCAAGCCAATGGATATCTTTAGTGATCATGCGCTTCATTGTGCTAAAGATTTTGGTTACAAGTTTCAACATGATCTTGTTCGAGATGTTGTTGCTGATATTTGCTACAAGGCTAGTGTACCTACATACAATGAGTTTTCGCTTGGTTTTCTGACAGATAACGACAGAGGTCTGAAGCCTGCCGATATCCTTGTACTTAATTGGGATAATGATCAAGATGTTTGTATGGATGTCATAGGTGTCTCACCTTTCACTGGTGACGGTGTTCGTTCTTTTGTCCCTGGTAAATCCATCTCTAGTGTTGTTTCACGGAAACGTGCTAAATATTTGGACAAATGTGTTTCACATGGGTATGACCTTGGAGTCCTAGCTTTCTCTACTTTAGGGGAACTTGGTGAGGATACTTTGAGATTCTTCAAGCGTCTGAAGAATTGTCTCATCAGCAATGATGCTAGTTGCGGTTTGGGTGGTTTTATTTTTTATAGACTAGGCATTGCTATTCAAAGGGGGTTGGTGCCCAGCTTGTTGCTAGGTTACCAACCCAAAGTTCTGTATAATTTTTCTTTATTTCAATTAGTATATTAATAAATGCACAATAACTACATGAAATTATAAAAGATTAATATAGTAATCTTTTTGTCGTTTCTATTTTTTTTTTCTTTTTTTTCCTTACAAAAGATTTTAAAAATACAAATATCATTAATTTATCTATAAATACGTTGAATTGATTTTTTTTTATTCATAAATGTAAGAGTTAATATAGTATTTTTCTTTATCTTCTGGATTTTCTATAATAAATACATGAAATTATAAAAGATTCAAAGAATATAAATTATTTTGTTTTGTTCCATAAATATGTTGAATTGATTTTTTTCTTATTTTAATCATTAATGTCCAAAATTAATATAGTAGTTTTCTTTATTTTCTGGATTTTCACAATAAATGCGCGAAATTAATATAGCAATTTTTCTAAATAATGAGGGTCGTCCGTCGCGTGTGTCCCAACAATCCACCGAATCTACACCACATATTGTCAGATCAACGCACCATATGTAACGAAATTTCATCTGACGAATACGAATGGTTTCTCAATTAGCCAATGAGAGCGCGAGGTTACGTTCACCAACCAATAGGAGAGAGGGTAATCTCCACCAATGCTACTTTTATTCTGGAGTGAGGGATGGTATTGAGCTTTTAGGTTGTTGATGACCCTCCTTTTTTTTCAAGTGTCATTTCAATAAAATAGATTAATTTTTTTTTAAATGGGCTTTAAGTCCAAGGTCATATGAGTAAGAAAGAGTGAGGGGAGGGCCACACTTAATTCCCACATATCAGTAGGGGTGAGCATGGGCCGGTATGGACCGGTTTTCGCCTCATCCACATCCAATCCATTGCACTATGGATTTCAAATTTAGCATCCAATACATATCCAACGGATTTGCATCCAATGGATGGACGTATTGGATGCGGATAATCCAATGGATTTGTTTTAGTTATAATTTATATTAAGAAAATAAAGCTAACACAAATGACTCCTTATAAAACCTACATATCTTATATATGTATATATACAAATATAAAAATGTCATATACAACATCCCAAGCAAACATCTTAAAAATTCCTAAATGATCCATAGAATTTTCTAGAACTCCATAAATGCCCTTAATTTAACGGATATGGATGTCCAACGGATTTTCAAGGTTGCATCCGGGCCCGATCCGTTATCTGTTAGATTTCAAAAATTCCATTCGCATCCAACCCATTGACGAACGGTCCGGACATCCATCCGCAAATGAAAGGTTGATCCGGTTAAATCCGCGAATTACGGGCTAAATGCTCACCCCTACTGGCATATGGTTTGAACGAGGATGATGACGTTGTTTGTCATGGCCAAGTTAGTTTGTTGTAATAGGAACTTCGATGGGCCACCATGCAGTTCCTTCCAAACCCAGCGAGATAGTAAATAGCCAATGCTGGACCCAAATTGATGGTTTATGTCTGTGGTTTGCCTAACACAAACCATGACTCTTCTTTCTTCTTGTCTTTCAATTTTTTTCCTTCTGTTCTCTTGTATGAATGAACCACTGAATAATGGTCCCAAATTGCATGCACACCTTTACCTTTTTTTAGCCCTACTTGTTTCAGCTCAATCAAATTATTGTGTGCATGCTTCAAAAAAAAAAATTATTGTGTGCAATGCATCTAGGTTTATCATTCTTGGCCGTTGCACGTGTGCGCTTTCTTCATCGGATGAGGATGTCGGGTGCATTAAATTGAAATTTGTTGGCTACGTACCTTGGTTGAAGATTACGCTATATCTGGTGGCTGTGAGAATGAAGATGTGTTCAAATAAATGGCGGCGACTATAGAAATTTACGAAAGAGTAGAAGGTAGAAGAATTCTCCATATGATTTTTTCCTTGGGAAGTTAACTTAGAAATACTGAGTTTCCTACACATTTCCCCCCCATTCCTTCTACTGAACTACTTGGCTATAATATCTCCCGGTATGATCCCTTTTACCGCTGTACGGTCCAACATTTCATTTGTTTCTCTATCAACTTCTGAATTCAAAACATTCCTTATGGGCATTTGCGTGGATACAAGGACCACATCAGTATTGATCAAACAATGCACGTGGGAACGAAGTATACCATATCGACATCCTATTCCAGCTGTATTTCTCGTTCGCCTGTCACAGTGTACACGAGTGCCTGTAATTGACTGTTTCCGATGTATTTATGTTACATGTGCTTATGCATTGCCCTTGAGATTGAGGGTCATTGTCTGACGTCCATATGTTGCTCTCAGTCCAGCACTGTTGACCATAATTCTATCTTGTAGTAGTAGTAGTGTGGTACGGAAGAACTAGATCTTCTGGAATCTGAATTGTGATACTAACTATTAAGGGTTTTGCTCAACTTGATGATAGTTGGATCTGGAGCATCTTTTTTCCGTTTTTGTACGCATATAAGTTGTTGGTGCGAAGCAAGACGGATGAATGCAGATTGTATACGAACCAAGTGATAATGATATACATTGTCAAGAGTGCAAGTCATTCAGTTTTGCATTCAAACACGATAAGCATACAATTTACCATCTCAAATGCAGATATTCATAATTCCACAAAATGCAGTGGTATTCGAAAATCTTTTGTACCTTTTCTTCGGTCATTATATCTTTCTTTATGGATCAAAAAAAAAAAAAAAAAGTGAAAATCCTCCTCGAAACTCAAAATTTGAACTCCCCTGAAATTTTGTAGATTTTCAAGCTTCAACGGCCTATTTCGAAATAATTTTTTAAAAGGATAGCCTAATTTCTTCAGCAACAAAATAAATGAGTAGTGGACTGACATGTGATTTGAGTCGTGCTGCATTTCTCTTGGTTGTTAAAAGATTATTATCGTTAATTATCAATCACCCCATGACGGGTTTTAACTGTTACACGTATGAAAAATGTTAGAACTGTAACAATAAAATACTCAAAGAATAATGTTAGAAACAAATTTCTGAAAAGGCTTAAATAAACACTTAATGGGAAACAACAAACAGAGGACAAAGTCACGTGTTCAATACGTTGTCCTTAATACGATAGTTCACCGGTACGCCTCAAAATGAGTGATGCCTATACCCCGTGGTGAAGTCGTATCCAGGATAAAACTGCCCGTTGCAAATACTATAAACACTATAATACTTGCCCACTCTTACGAACTCAACAGCAATGGCACATAATGAAAAAACCACACAGAGGGAGAGAGACGAAAAGAAGAGGATAGTAGATTTTCTGGACACAAATTGGGATAAAGAAACCAAAAGGTTTTTATAGTGGAGAAGAGAGATAATCGAGAATAATGTGCATTAAGAGTGAATTAAAGAGAATATAATTTTGTAATAAAACCAAAATAAATTTTTATTAATTTAGGATTTTCCAAAATGGTAAAAAACAGTTACGCAATTAAATGCACATTATGTCGACATAAAAATAAAAACGGAAATAAATAAATCCTCTCCAAGTCATACACCCCCCACATTAAATACAAAATTTATTTGATATTAGAATATTTAAAGAAATATTTCAAAAGAATTTTATTCAAAAAGATAATTCTTGGTTGACCTATGTCCACGGCGTAAGAACGATCCCGAGCCTTAGTGAAAATAAGTATTGTTTGCTCCACCCGTTCCACGTAAATTGTTTATCTAACTATCGATAATGAAATAGTTAAATAGTGGAGCTCCTCTTTAGTTATACCCTATGTAGAACTAAAGGTCACATTTCATTCACTCATAAGAAAATGAGCAAGTGCCCTTAGAGACTCAAAGGTCCTAAGTTCCATTCCCACCAAGACTACAAAACCAAACTAATAAAACTCATTTTCTCCAACAATCCCCCACATGAATGAAATACCGATAAAAATCAGAAAACGGAAAGCGAGAAATACCACTTAGGCATGAGGTGTCCATGAGGTCTTGAACCTTTGCTTAGTGAGAAATTTATGGAATTACTTGATGGACAGTGAACGCGATGTCTTGAACTGCCATCGTTTGGTGTAATCCGCGATAATAACCACGCGTGATATCTCTCTAGGTGTTGTCAAGTTCGTGTCGTTGTGTCCTTTTTGGCCCTGGACAAATCCCATTTCTCAGAATGCTCTAGAGAATCATCTCTATTCTCATAGGAAGCGGCCCACTTCCACATTCAGATAGGTGAGTTCCATCAAGAGTGTTTACTGCTACACCCCACTTCAATCTTAAATTGAAACTATAGAACTCATTAAGACTTAGTTAAAAGTCATCCTTCACATGCAGTCACACTATCACGTCTACACCATAGGGAAGGGGCAGAGAATGAAATTCTCTGATAGTGTTTACCTTGACCCACCACAAATTAGTTGTCTCATTCAAAACCTTGATCTTGGGATCTCCAGTCAGCAAGGTTGAGTATCCTTCATGGCAAGTTTATTTAATGAGCCTAAGCCCCACCCCCCTCGATGCATTATTAACTATCTTTTTGGACAAACCTTTCGTCAAAGGTTGCGCGATATTCTACTTGGACTTTATCCAATCAATGGAAATAACGCCGATTGAGATTAGTTATTTTTAACTTTATCTATTATAGCTTGGCTAACACAATGTATAGATCTAACTGGCACAGGCCTATGCCAGAGAGGAATGTCTTCTAAAAATCATCTTAGGCACCTGGTCCCCTCTCGTGCTTTATCTAACGCAGTACTCTCAGATTCCATAAAGAATTGAGTAGTATATGTCTGTTTGGAAATATTCCAAAAACAAACCCTCATGCTAGAGTGAAAACATATCCACTCGTAGACTTGGAATCCTCTGAGTCAACTATCCAGTTTGCATCACAAAGTCCCTCAAGGAAAGCAAGATACCTTTCATAAATTAACAAAAGGTAATAGAGTATTCTAGGTACCATAATACTCTACTAAGTACATCCCAATGCTCTTGATCTGGACTAAAAGTATATCTACTTAACTTACTCACAATATAGGCAATGTGTGGACTCTTACAGTTCATTAAATTCATCAGACATCCTATAACTCTTGAGTATTCAAGTTAAAATATTCCATTGCCCTTATTTTTCTCGAGTATACAAGAAGAATCGTATGGAGTACAAGTAAGCTTACAATCAGACTGACTGTATCTCTTAAGAACAAATTCAACATAATGAGAATGACTAAGACTACAAACCGTTAAAATTTCTTCTAATTTTCATCCCTAAGATTACATATGCGGGGCCTAAGTCTTTCATGTCAAAGTTCTCATTTAGAATGCTCTTAGTGGAATTAATTACATCCATGTTTGTACCAAGTATATGCATATCATCAACATACAAGCATACAATCACACAGGAATCATTCACAAGTTTAGTATAGACACACTTGTCAAATTCATTGATTTAAAACCACTAGAAAATATTACATGATCAAATTTTTCATGCCATTGTTTAGGTGCTTGTTTCAATCCATACAAAGATTTTTTCCAGTTTACAAACTTTGTTTTCACAACCTTTCACTACAAAGCCCTCAGGTTGATCCATGTAAATTTCTTCATCTAATTCACCATTTAGAAAAGCTTTCTTTACATCCATTTGATGTATCTCTAGGTTATGAACCGCATCTATAGAAATTATCATCCTAATGGAAGTAATTCTCATAACAAGTGAATAAGAATCAAGGATATTTACACCTTCTTTTAGTTTATAGCCTTTAGCTACTAACCTAGCCTTATATGTTTCCACAGTTCCATCTACCTTATGTTTCCTCTTAAAGACTCATTTGTATTCTATGGTCTTACTCCATGGAGGTAAACTAGCAAGCTCCTAAGTCTGGTTCTGACGGACTGAGTCCATTTCACTAAATGAACCTTCTTACCAGAATGGGGTTTCAGTAAATGTTATGGCTTGTTTCCAAGTCTGGAACTCATACTAAGCTAGGCATATTATGAAGTCAGATCTATAAGAAGTCTCAGTTCTAATCCTTCGACTCTACTCCATCTTTCTTTTAAGGTAAATTCTGACTAGTTGAAAAGACATCTAGGGGATCAAAAACATATCTTAAGAAGATACAGGTTTCATAAAAAACATGTTCAAAGAACTCATCCTCCCTAGTCTTCAAAAAAATATTCACATTAATGTCAGAATAATCAGAACTCACAACCAAAAAACTATATGCAGTAGGGTACTCAGTATACCTTATCTAAACACCCCCACACTTAGACGTATGCATAAGAAGGTTGTCTATCTTTCCATAATCATATGGAGTTTTAACTGATCCTTTAAAGGTTACTCTATTCAGGACATATCAGTCTGAGAGGACGTCTTCCCCCTACAAGTTCGAAGGTAATCCTGAACTAATTAACATGGCATTCGTCATCTCCTTAAGGGTACGGTTCTTACGTTCATCTACACCATTGGACTGAGGTGAATAAGAAGTTTGATCTTACCAAAATGCCATTTTAAAAGTAAAATTCTCTTTAGGAATTTCATACTTGCTATCACGTCCAAACCTAACCTTTTTAATGGTAACACCCGATTGGTTTTCAAACTTCAAATTTATACAACTTATGGCTTCTAAGGCATCATCCTTATCCCTAAGCAAGTATATATGACAATACCACATATGGTCATCTACGTAAGTTACAAACCAATTTTTACCACCTTAGAAAGGATTAAAAACAAGTCAATTAGGTCTAACGTGATTAAATTTGTTTAAAAGATTTTAAAGATAATTTGGATACTTCACAAGTTTCACTTTTGTGTTCAAAACCAAACTAAATTTGGGTTCATCTGCTACGCTAGCCAGTTAATGCATTGACTTATAAACTAATGGTTCTAAGTCTACCATGCAAATATTCAAAAACACACAAAAGAAAGCATAAGAACCAACTATGTTCATTTTATCAGATTTTTCTGTTAAGCTTATATAGACCCTAAGTCTTATACCCTTGCCTAAAAAATCAGTTCCCTTAGTTTCAACAATTTTTACACATTTAATTAAAATTTTAAATCTTAAACATATACAACAGAACAAGAAACAAGATTCTTACATATGCCCGGAATATGGAAACTCCATTCAATGTGAGAGTATTTTACAGATATGAGCTTATGCTCGACCTTTCCATTTATGCAACCTCTGTCGCAAATGAGTTACTCATATAAAGTTTCTCGACATCCTCTATCCTCTGATAGAAGGTGAACATGTCTATGTTTAAATAAACATGCTTGGTGGCTCCAGAGTCCACCCAACAATATCTCACATTGGTTATTAAAATAACTTCTGATATCATGCCACTGAACTCGTTCTGGTTTGTTTCAACTAAATTAGCACTAACTTTCTACTTATTAAGGTTTTTATGTTGTCTACAAATTATTTCCATGTGGCCAGGAATTTAACAACCATAACAATCACCCTTAATTAAAATAATGCTAGATTTAGGTCCGCGAAACATACCTTTCTTACGAGAGCTATGCATAGTGTTGCATTTTACGTTCTCACCTTTTCCATCTTTGGAAGATTTATTTTCAGCCACATGCGCGTATTAGCCATGTCCCTTGTAGATGTCACCTTTATTCACAGACCACAATTCCGAATCAGAAAATAAAATATGAATTTTGAAGATAACATCTAGATTTACAAACTTCGTTTGAATCAACATTTCCAAAAATTCATTGTTATCCCATAAAAACTAATTTTGTCAACAACATATTTCTGCTCGTCAGAATTTTTCAGGAACATTTCGTTGTTTTATAAAATATATAAAAAATACTTTTACAACTCCAAAAATTCTGAAATTTTAAGTGGGTAACAATAAAGATATCTTCTACATTATGTCAAAACGGTTTATCAAAACTCCTTCTGGGTTAAGAGATAAACTCGAATCTCTACAGCTGACCAAAAATTCATTTTTTGGTTTTTCACTCCCCAATTAACATTTTCGATTATTGCAATAATCAAAAGAACAAGGAAAAATCAAATAAGCAAAAGTACTTAGCTCCTTTATAATGGAAGTGAACGATTTGACGAAGCGGACGAGCTCTCAGAAATTTTTCGCAGGCCTTTCAACATCGTTCTTACCCATTGTTACAGACAGAAATGACTATCGTGTTAAGATTGTTGGAACTGTAACAATAAAATACTCAAAGAATAATGTTAGAAACAAATTTCTGAAAAGGCTTAAATAAACATTTAATGGGAAACAACAAACAGAGGACAAAGTCACGTATTCAACACGTTGTCCTTAACACGATAGTTCACCGGTACGCCTCAAAATGAGTGATGCCTATACCCCGTGGTGAAGTCGTATCCAGGATAAAACTGCCCGTTGCAAATACTATAAGCACTATAATACTTTCCCACTCTTACGAACTCAACATCAATGACACAGAATGAAAAAAGCACACAGAGGGAGAGAGACGAAAAGAAGAGGATAGTAGCCCTTCTGGACACAAATTGGGATAAAGAAACCAAAAGGTTTTTATAGTGGAGAAGAGAGATAATCGAGAATAATGTGCATTAAGAGTGAATTAAAGAGAATATAATTTTGTAATAAAACCAAAATAAATTTTCATTAATTTAGGATTTTCCAAAATGGTAAAAAACAGTTACGCAATTAAATGCACATTATGTCGACATAAAAATAAAAACGGAAATAAATAAATCCTCTCCAAGTCATACACCCCCCACATTAAATACAAAATTTATTTGATATTAGAATATTTAAAGAAATATTTCAAAAGAATTTTATTCAAAAAGATAATTCTTGGTTGACCTATGTCCACGGCGTAAGAACGAGCCCGAGCCTTAGTGAAAATAAGTATTGTTTGCTCCACCCGTTCCACGTAAATTGTTTATCTAACTATCGATAATGAAATAGTTAAATAGTGGAGCTCCTCTTTAGTTATACCCTATGTAGAACTAAAGGTAACATTTCATTCACTCATAAGAAAATGAGCAAGTTCCCTTAGAGACTCAAAGGTCCTAAGTTTCATTCCCACCAAGACCACAAAACCAAACTAATAAAACTCATTTTCTGCAACAATCCCCCACATGAATGAAATACCGATAAAAATCAGAAAACGGAAAGCGAGAAATACCACTTAGGCATGAGGTGTCCATGAGGTCTTGAACCTTTGCTTAGTGAGAAATTGCCGGAATTACTTGATGGACAGTGAACGCGATGTCTTGAACTGCCATCGTTTGGTGTAATCCGCGATAATAACCACGCGTGATATCACTCTAGGTGCTGTCAAGTTCGTGTCGTTGTGTCCTTTTTGGCCCTGGACAAATCCCGTTTCTCAGAATGCTCTAGAGAATCAGCTCTATTCTCATAGGAAACGGCCCACTTCCACATTCAGATAGGTGAGTTCCATCAAGAGTGTTTACTGCCTGTAATTGACTGTTTCCGATGTATTTATGTTACATGTGCTTATGCATTGCCCTTGAGATTGAGGGTCATTGTCTGACGTCCATATGTTGCTCTTAGTCCAGCACTGTTGACCATAATTCTATATTGTAGTAGTAGTAGTGTGGTACGAAAGAACTAGATCTTCTGGAATCTGAATTGTGATACTAACTATTAAGGATTTTGCTCAACTTGATGATAGTTGGATCTGGAGCATCTTTTTTCCGTTTTTGTACGCATATAAGTTGTTGGTGCGAAGCAAGAGGGATGAATGCAGATTGTATACAAACCAAGTGATATTGATATATGTAAAGTATGACTTGAAATATGAACTAGCTTTCGGTGCTAGTGGGCACAAGCTTTCTACAAATCTTGAATAATTAATGGAATGGAACTTTCGGCTGTAGCTTTCGGCTAGTGGGGATGACAAGCTGTCTAGTGGAGATGATCATTAGTAAGCTAGTGGGTTCGGTGAGCAGTAACCAAATGAGTATGTCGACATTTGCTATACTATATATAGCCTTGTAGTCTCATTGCAAATATTATCCCAATCTTTGTAAACAAATCAGTTAGTGTTTAAGAGAGAAACACTAAGAGAGAAGAAGAGAGAAACACTTAGTGTTCTTAAGAGAGAGTAAGGTCTTGTTCTTGAGAGGAGTGTATACTCTTGTAACCTTGTTCATATCATAGCTCAACGTTATCGTCGTCTTCCAAAGTGGATGTAGATCATCTTGATTGAACCACTATAAATCCTTGTGTTGTGTGTGTGTGCCTATTTTACATTTGTTTTCATTTCTATTTCAATTCTCCATTGATTGTGCTAGGAAGAGCCGTTGGTCATAACAAATTGGTATCAGAGCTCCGGGTAAAAACGATCTACGATGGCGGCAAGTACGATATTGAGAAATTTGATGGAAGAAATGATTTCAATTTATCGAGGCTAAAAATGAGGGATGTTTTGGTGCAACAAGGTTTGGTGAAAACTTTGAAGGGGAAAACGGCTCTAGCAGAAACATTGAAGGAAGAAGAAAAAGAAGAACTCATGGAGAAAGCACATGGATTAATTCTATTGTGTTTGAGCAACGAGGTCTTGAGAGAAGTGGCGACGGAAACGACACCGGACGGGATATGGAACAAGTTGGAGAAAAGGTATATGACTAAATCCGTAACTAATCATTTATATCTTAAGAAGAAATTACATACTCTTAAAATGCATGAAGGAACGTCTATTATAAATCATATTGATGATTATAATAAAATTCTCTTGGATTTGGCAAATATTGATGTCAAAATTGAAGATGAAGACCAAGCTTTGGGTTTGCTTTGTTCCTTACCACCATCTTATGAAAATTTTGTTGATACCGTAATGTATGGAAAAAATACAATTTCCATGGAAGACGTTAAAGCGGCCTTGAACTCTAAGGAGTTAAAGAAGACGGGTATCGACGGTAAAGATAATTCGGGAGATGGGTTGTTTGTTAGAGGAAGAGGAAACCAAAAAAGGCGGTTTTGATAGGAGTAGATCAAAGTCAAGGTCTAAATCAAAATCCGGTAAATTCTATTGCTTTCATTGTAAGGAAAAGGGGCATTTCAAGAAGGATTGTCCAAAATTGAAGACTGTCGAGAAGAATACCAACCAAGGCACCGCAGCAAATGTTGAAGCAGAAAGTGATGATGGAGCGGTTCTCACGGTTCATACCGAAAGCTCGGAGAACGGGTGGATTCTTGATTCGGGGTGTACTTTTCACATGTGTCCTCATAAAGAGTGGTTTACTACTTATCAAGCTAGAGAAGGTGGTAAAGTTCTTATGGGAAACAATGTCACTTGTAAAGTGGTGGGTGTAGGTACAATTAAAATTAAGATGTATGACGGTATGGTGAGGACTTTAACTAAAGTTAGGCATGTTCCGGACCTGAGAAGAAATCTTATTTCTTTGGGTACGCTTGATTCAAATGGCTGCAAGTATCAAGGTGAAGGTGGAGTTATTCGTGTCTCAAGAGGAAGTCCTACAATTATGAAGGGCGAGAGAATTAATGGTCTTTATACGTTGCAAGGTACTACTGTGACGGGTGATGCAGCGGTATGTTCTTCAATTTCTGAAGATGATACTACCAAGTTGTGGCATATGCGTCTAGGGCATATGAGCGAGAGGGGGTTGGCTGTTTTGAGCAAGCAGGGATTGCTTTGTGGTCATAAAACAGGCAAGCTTGATTTCTGTGAACATTGTGTCTTTGGAAAGCAGTGTAGAGTCAAGTTTAGTACAGCTATTCATAACACCAAAGGTATTCTGGATTATATTCATTCTGATCTTTGGGGTCCTTCTCGGGTCGATTCACATGGTGGTGGTAGATATATGCTAACGTTCATTGATGATTTCTCAAGGAAAGTATGGGTATTCATACTTAAACACAAAGATGAAACTTTTGTCAAGTTCAAGAAATGGAAGACTATGGTTGAGAAGCAAACCGGAAGACAAATCAAGTGCTTGAGGACAGACAATGGTTTGGAATTTTGTGGGGGTGAGTTCAACGAGTTCTGCAAGGAGCAAGGGATTGTGAGACACCGCACATTCAGAAAAACACCACAACAAAATGGTGTTGCAGAAAGGATGAACAGAACCATAATGGAGAAAGCACGGTGCATGCTCTCCAATGCCGGGTTACCAAAGCAATTTTGGGCAGAAGCAGCAAACACATCAGCTTATTTAATGAACAGATCTCCATCGACTGCCATTGAGTGCAAGACTCCAAATGAAGTTTGGACAGGTTTGCATGCTAACTATGAAGACTTGAAGATATTCGGATGTCCAGCCTAAGCTCATGTGAATGAGGGGAAGCTAGAGCCTAGAGCAAAGAAGTGTATATTTCTTGGGTATGCAAAGGGAGTGAAAGGCTACAGGTTATGGTGTCCAGCAGAAAGATCAAACAAGTTTCTTATCAGCAGAGATGTGAAATTTGATGAGCAATCGATGTTGAAGCCAAAGAATGAAGAACTAGATGGAGAAGCTGAAGAGGGTGTTAGTGATAAGGTGGAGCTTGGTGACAAGGTGGAACTTGAGGTGCAAGTTCAAGGAAGCAATAAGATTGTTGTTTTTTATCAAGATGTTGTGCAAGAACTTGCCCAGGAAGAAGAAGCACAAGGTCATCAGTACAATCTTGCAAGAGACAGAGAGAGGAGGGAAGTTAGAGCACCTCAAAGATACGGCCATGATGATTTGGTTGCATATGCATTTGCAGTTGGTGAGAGCATAGATAGGGATTATCCAACAACCTATGAAGAAGCAATCGGTGGTGAAGAATCAGCAGAATGGGGAGCATCCGCAAATGAAGAAATTGAGTCTCTTGACAAGAATGGCACTTGGGAGATAGTAGCAAGACCAAAAGGGCAGAAGATTGTTGGAAGCAAATGGGTCTTCAATAAGAAACAAGGTACTTCAGACGGTGAAGGAACAAGGTACAAGGCAAGGCTTGTGGCAAAGGGGTTTACGCAAAGAGAAGGCATTGACTACAATTAGGTATTCTCTCCTGTTGTTAAACATAGTTCTATTAGAACATTGCTTGCTATAGTTGATTTGAAAGATCTAGAATTGGAACAACTAGATGTTAAGACGGCTTTCCTTCACGGTGATTTGGAAGAGCGTATTTATATGCAACAACCAAAGGGGTTTGAAGTTCCTGGCAAAGAAGACCATGTATGTTTGTTGAAGAAATCTTTGTATGGTTTGAAGCAATCTCCAAGGGAGTGGTATAAACGTTTTGATACGTTTATGGTTGCAAATGGCTATGACAGGAGTAAGTATGATAGTTGTGTATATCACAGGAAACTCCAAGATGGTTCATTTGTGTATTTACTCTTGTATGTTGATGATATGTTGATTGCTTGTAAAGACATGTCAGAGATACAGAAGCTGAAGGAGCAGTTGAGTAGTGAGTTTGAAATGAAGGATTTGGGCGCAGCAAAGAATATATTGGGCATGGAGATTCATAGAAACCGATCTGAAGGCAAGTTGCATTTGTCCCAGAAGGCTTACATCGAGAAGGTGTTGGAGCGGTTTGGTATGAAAGATGCAAAACCAGTAAGTACTCCTTTGGCAGCTCATTTTAAACTTTCTAGAAAGCAATCACCTCAAACTGCAGATGAGGCAGAGTATATGTCTCGAGTTCCATATGCAAGCGCATTGGTAGCATCATGTATGCTATGGTTTGTACAAGTCCGGATATCGCACAAGGCTGTTAGTGTGGTAAGTAGATACATGGGAAGTCAGGAAGGCTCATTGGCAAGTTGTAAAGTGGATTCTGAAGTATCTAAGGGGAAGTACAGATGTTGGTTTAGTGTTTGATAAACACTATGGTGATTCGATAAATGTTGTGGGTTATGTTGATTCTGATTATGCAGGTGATCTTGATAGAAGAAGGTCATTGACAGGTTATACTTTTACATTGTGTGGTAGTACTATCAGTTGGAGGTCGGTTTTGCAAAGCACGGTTGCATTGTCTACAACTGAGGCAGAGTACATGGCAGCCTCGGAAGCAGTGAAGGAAGGTATATGGTTGATGGGTTTGGTTGGTGATTTGGATTTCAAGCAAGAGAATGCAACTTTGTTCTGTGATAGTCAAAGTGCCATTCACTTGACCAAAAACCAGATGTATCATGAGAGAATGAAGCACATCGATTTCAGGTATCATTTTATCAAGGATGCAGTTGAGGAAGGTAGGATAGCGATGCTAAAGGTTCCTAACCCTGCGGACATGTTGACAAAGCCAGTTCCAAGTATCAAGTTCAAGCACTGCTTGGACTTGGTTGGTGTCAACAGGTGTTGAGAGCCCTTGTGGGGCTGAGCGAAGACGATGATGATGAGCGATGATGGTATTCAAGTCAAGGTGGAGATTTGTAAAGTATGACTTGAAATATGAACTAGCTTTCGGTGCTAGTGGGCACAAGCTTTCTACAAAGCTTGAATAATTAATAGAATGGAACTTTCGGCTGTAGCTTTCGGCTAGTGGGGATGACAAGCTTTCTAGTGGAGATGATCATTAGTAAGCTAGTGGGTTCGGTGAGCAGTAAGCAAATGAGTATGTCGACATTTGCTATACTATATATAGCCTTGTAGTCTCATTGCAAATATTATCCCAATCTTTGTAAACAAATCACTTAGTGTTTAAGAGAGAAACACTAAGAGAGAAGAAGAGAGAAACACTTAGTGTTCTTAAGAGAGAGTAAGGTCTTGTTCTTGAGAGGAGTGTATACTCTTGTAACCTTGTTCATATCATAGTGCAACGTTATCGTCGTCTTCCAAAGTGGATGTAGATCATCTTGATCGAACCACTATAAATCCTTGTGTTGTGTGTGTGTGCCTATTTTACATTTGTTTTCATTTCTATTTCAATTCTCCATTGATTGTGCTAGGAAGAGCCGTTGGTCATAACAATATACATTGTCAAGAGTGCAAGTCATTCAGTTTTCCATTCAAACACGATAAGCATACAATTTACCATCTCAAATGCAGATATTCATAATTCCACAAAATGCAGTGGTATTCGAAAATCTTTTGTACCTTTTCTTCGGTCATTATATCTTTCTTTATGGATCAAAAAAAACAAAAAACAAAAAGTGAAAATCCTCCTTGAAACTCAAAATTTGAACTCCCCTGAAATTTTGTAGATTTTCAAGCTTCAACGGCCTATTTCGAAATAATTTTTTAAAAGGATAGCCTAATTTCTTCAGCAACAAAATAAATGAGTAGTGGACTGACATGTGATTTGAGTCGTGCTGCATTTCTCTTGGTTGTTAAAAGATTATTATCGTTAATTATCAATCACCCCATGACGGGTTTTAACTGTTACACGTATGAAAAATCATGTCCAAGCACCAGAACTGAGGGTCAACAAAATGGATATGTTTCGACATATTTAAGCTGTTGTGAATCTTGTGATGTTTACTACTCCATACAAACCGGACCCCCGTTCTCGTGGTGGTGGGTACAACACACGACCTTGTGAATAGTATTATACCACGGTGCCCACCACTGCTGTATCAGTCACCTCAAACGGTCAAACCCCACTTTTCTTTTGCTCGAAATGTGGCTCCGAAGCCAAAGCCATGTTGGGAGAAGAAATGTGAAAGAAAACAAAAGCAAATAGTAGTAAAAGATGGACTTGTGGGTTTCTAAACCAGAGGTATGTTGGTTCCATCCTTCAAGACAGTCTTATCAAATTCCAATTACCTTATTCACCAACTCCAAAAATGATTACATAATTCATGCATATCAAATTTGCTTCATGATTTCCTTATTTTTGTCTTGTTTTGAGTTGAGTATTTTATCGCAAAAGCAATTACCAAAACTTTCGTATTATTGTGTATTTTACTGCAAAAGTAATCACCAAACTTTTATACTCTCTTCATCGCACTATTAATTGATCTAAACAAAAAAAACACTTTTAAAATTATCTTTTTAATTGATTTTTGTTAGTATAAAAAATATGGGGAACTTATCTACAGCCCATTTTAGTTTTTTCATGTATTAAAAACCCTTCATTAAAATACTAATTATATGAAACTCATAAATAGTAATAGAGATTGTACATTACAGAAATAACCTTTTCATCTAATAACCGCTTTTTCAAACTAGTATTCTAATACAGCTATGATAAATCAAATATCCCCATGTATTTAGGGAATCCCTGAAATAAAGCCCTCCCTTACGCCGTTGAAAAAATATCCCCATCTTCTCTAGCTTTACATTTTTATTCTTCTTACAGAGTTTCCGTTAAAAAAAAAACTGATACAGAGCCGATAAAAAAAAAATCTCAAATCAATCTTTTCGAAAAAACCTGATTATTACCTTGCCAATATGCCAGTTAGTTCTTCTCCCCTAAGCCCAAATTCTCTTGGACTGTTGCAAAGCTTCGTGATTTAAAAAAAAAAAATCAAATTATCACCACGTTTTAAGGTTAGTTAATGGTGTTTTTTTCTATATACAATTGTTTGGGCTTTTTCTAATTGATGGTGCTATACATGCAGTCAGCTCCATTCCCTTTTTATTGCTGTTGTTGGAGTTACCATTGGAAAATCAAATTATCACCATTCTTTTTCTTTTTAACGAAATTGTTTGTATTGGTTTGTGTTGAAGTTATTGGGCACAAAATTGCTCTCGCTATCTTGTGTGTTTTGGTTTGTACGATATGGTCATTGGTTAGTGTATATCAGTCAAAAGTAGATTTTTAACTTTGTTGCTCTGTATGTGTTTGACATAATGCGTTAATGATCTTTTTTGTTTTTATTTATTTTGTTATATGTGTTAGTTTACACCAAGATGCTGCTCAAGCCCTAACATTCACTAGTCGGAGATTGAAAGTATTTGTGATAATTTGATTTTTCCACTGGTAACTAGGTGATTGTTAGAATTATCACATCAAACAAGCAGTTTTATGCCCATTTTTGGTTATGGCGCTAAGGCAGAAAGCTAAAATTATTAGCTCTAAATATTATTTTTATCGTGCTAAGGGAATTGCTAACACGATGGCAGGAACTCATGGTAAAGAAGTTTTCTTTATTGAAGTGAATTCTGCAAATATCACGTGTTACAAGAGTGATGACTGAAATTATTACCTTGTATAGCAGAACTAATAGTTGTACTAGTCAACTAGTGTCTATACCTGTTTGAGCCCTGTTTGAGATATGATAACTGAAATTTTCACCAGTTATACCTATAAATTTATAATTACAGTTGGTCAAATTTGTAATTATCACATATTTTAATTACAATATAACTGCATTTATCACGAAACATACCTCCATGTTTTCTTGGAAAAAAACTTATGATCAGAAATATGATTTATACTTATGCTACTGTCACTCTAGGTCCCCTCTTGATTGCTTTAGTAGCTGGAGAAGTTGGCCATTAATTTGAGACTGGTGATGTGGTGGTGTATTGTTGTTGGTAGCAAAAGATGACGCTGGGCATGAAATGAAAGTGGATTGTGAATGTGAACAACATGAGGAGTTCCGATCTAGTACGTACTGGTTATCGCTTGCAACTTGTGGTGAAAGAATTGTAGTGTGTAACTCAAGTTTAGGACTGGTATACGTGACATGAAGGTCTGGTGGTAATGGATGTGAAGGCGAGCTTAACTGGTGATGGGTTTTGAATTGTGGATGAACTGGCGGTAGCGTGAACTCGACCAACAATATAAACCATAAAGACATGGGGCGAGATGGATAAGAAGGCATATTTTTGTAGAACAGATGATTAAGGTCCTCGAATTCCCTTAAATTGGAATGCTTGCAACTACTTATCCAGTACTGCTAAATTCAAATTCCCAGGGTTGATCCAAGGTTTCCTCCATAACATTTTCTATTTTTAAGCAGTATCTTGTATATTGAAAATCATTTAGTAATTAAAAGTCTTAGATTCAGAGTGAATAGTTGGCATAGGATGACATGATATGAGACATGGCATACTTTTTTGTAAATGAAGTGGTACTTGAATACATTATGTAAAGAATTTTATGTCATGTATATGGTAATGCTATATAACTTTAAAATTTTAGATAAACGTACGTTTTTTAATATATAAAAAAATGTCATTTATCTCAATTAGGTTCTTTAAGAATATGTGAAAAAATTAACTTTCACAATAAAAAGATTGTGAACTAACCAGTTATCACAACTTCGCCCCATGCTAATCAAAATTTTCACTAGGCAGGATAAATGAAAACATCACTGAAGAAATTTTTATGGAAATCCTCATATCTCCCACGATTGGGAAGAGGAGAGGCATAAGATTCTGGTAACCTCCTGCCGGAAATTTTGGTCACAAAAAAGTGGACCAAGATATTGTTTGAATAAATTTTTTAACAAAATAAAAGGAAAAACGGTATTTACGGCATGTGAAAAGTCAAAGGAAAAAAAAAATTGTTTTGGATAAAGGTTAGTTTAGTCATGCTAAAAAATGTAAAAATATAATTTCAATACAAAACTATCAGTCTTAACCATAGATCTTATAATTTAGGCTAGGTATATATATTATCTTAATGATAGGTTTATAGAAGAGAGAGAGTCCAAACTTGGGTTTGTCAGAAATTTCCACTAAAAAATATATATAATTTGATAGGCATGGTTATACTCGTTACGTAGGTGTTTAAAAATGTTTTTCAATGGTATAAAGTTTGCGAATATCCTTTTTTTTTAGAGATAAATCATTTTTAGATTTACTAGTTATTATCCATAAGGATATAATTGTATAAAATACTTAAAAGTACTTTTTCCCCTTCCCTGCCTTAAGAATTGTACTTGAACTAGGTTAATTAATAATGGGACGGAGAGAGTATTAGGCTTGTTTGTAGAATGTTTAATAAGTACACAGGTCTAACTCGTTTAAAAAACCAGTTACAAGGGTGGCACAAATCCATGAAATCTCGACAAGAACGGCCTATACTCGACAAATTCGAATATAGATTATTTATTTTTTGATGCCTTAGATTAGTGGTCCCTGGACTACATCCAAACTCCATAAATTGGAGTCAATTTCAACAGTTACAGGGTTTGAAACCCTACCTCCACAGTGGGAGGAAGCATGTCAACCACCAGACCACTTGGTGATTGGCGAATATAGATCAAATAATACATTAGGAAAAAAGATGGTCTCTTGTTTGAATGAAAACTAGTTCTGCTCGGTTTGACTATTCTGGTGTAATGATAATCTATTGTTCTAATATACCATTGCAAATATACATTAGGAAAAAAGATGGTCTCTTGTTTGAATGAAAACCAGGAGATGGTAAAAATTTAGCAAGTGTCACTAAAAAAAAAAAAAAAAAAAAAAAAACTTATATGAAGCTTGTGACAATATCTCAATTGCAAATAAGAGTTGAAAGATAAAAGTCACTGAAAATGTTAATTTACATAGCTCATTTAAACAAAGTACTTTTTTTATGGGAACAAAATACATCTAAGTATAATGGAAATGATATCTTGTTTATAAGATCTTGACTTATTGTTGTAAAGCCACTTTAGTATTTCTAAAGTTTCCACCGAATAGCAAAACGCAGAACATTCCGGATTTTTTTAATTCTTATGTTGCTCTGCTTCTTAACCAATTCTGATAAGGTATACTTAAACCACTTGAGCTTAAAGTTGTTGAAAAAATAAGATGATACCTCAATAGAATGAGGTACTCATTGTCACAATGTTAGAATTACAAAGCGAAAAGTTTGCATTATGCACCATTCAAGTTTTCAATAGATAATCCATTAATTATAAGGAACTATTATATCATAAAGTCCATACCAAGAAACAAACTTTGAGAGGAACTTTAGAATTCCAAAAAAAAATTACGAGAGAACCTTAAGAATGTATTTGTAAGCATAAGCACCAGAAAATTCATCACTAAAAGTCAAATGCTTGATATCTACACCTTCAAATATATGATAAGCAAGCTCACCAGTTAACTGCAAAAGTTGCACGCTTCACTAAATTTCAGTTCATTTAGATTTATGCAGAATTTGAGATATCATGCACCATCTAAAGAAATCATATATATATATATATATATATATATACTGATTTTGTCGATTCATAAATCTTAAGAATAAATGGATAACTAAATTGTAAGGAATAATTTTCCTATCCATTTATATGCAACATTTCTGATTTCTAGTCTAGTATTATAAGAAACAAATTCATTGGATTTCAAGGTACCAGCAGCTAGAGCCCACAAACATTTTAGAATTGTTTGAAACAAAAACATCAATTGACCCCCCAAACTGTTGCTAAATAATATTCTTTTGAAGAGCATTTTTGTCAACATCATATTTTCATATCCACTTGAAGTGAAGAGCCTTATTCCTCAAATTTATTTTTCTGATATCAATATTTTCTCTACACTTTAGAACAATGCATTAGACCAAGCTACCCAAAATCTTTCTTTTTTTACAAGAGATTGAATTTCCCTAGAAAAACTACTTATTTTATTCTTTCCCTTTAGTAATAGAAGCAGGGATCTAGAATAAAGAGGGAATAAATTGGCAAACAGGATAAAAAACACTTTTGTTCAGAATGATTCTATATACTTTGGACAAGTGAATTCTTTTCCAAGTAGAAAGCTTTTGTTGATAGTTTTGTAAATATCATCTCGAAAACCCTTGAACTTATACTTATTTCCAAAGGAAAATTTTAACTAGTATACATGAAGTTAAGTAATGTTAAATCCAAAAACTCCGGTACAACTTCCACCATTATGCACAATTTCAATCCCCACATTACGCTTCTTGAAATTCACCTACAAACCGGAAATAACTTCATAGCCAAAAATACATTCTTAAAATTTTGCACCTGAGCTTCATTATCATTAAGAAAAACTGTTAAGTTGTCAGCAAATTGAAGAGAGTTATGGTTATAACATTATGAGCAATTGTGAAACCAGAAATAAATCCTTTAGAAACTTCCCTGCCTAATATCTTTTTGGCATCTAAACGTTTTAGTACCTTTTTCGTTTAAGACCACAGAGAACCTATTGTTAGAGACATACCAATTTTCTCCATATTTTTATAAAGCCAAACCTTGCAGGAGCAAAATTAATGGAACTCCAATTGATGTTGTCTTTTTTTTTCTCGATAATCAAACGATTCAAACCATTAGTACTCATTCCAATTAAGAAAAATTTACATGATGGGTTTCAAGAAAAACATGTACATCATAAACATGAAAGAAATACAGTCAAATATGCAAAACACAAATAAATCGCGAAGAGAGGGCGATCTACAACAATAACACCCAAATTTTGTATGTTGAGATTGGAGAAGGAATGGTACCTGAAATCATAGTTCAGCCATTTTTATTGATTTTCAATTTGGAAAAGAGATACTCATATGAGAGATGAGTGATTTGCCCAAAAAATCATGAGTAGCGAGAAGAATGGAAACTCTAGATATATCATTCCAGTGAAAAAGAACTTGATCATGCCTCGTCAAATCACTAATGTGATCGTATCCATGATATTGAATCACGAATAGATCTAAATAAACACTATAAAAGTGCATATAAAAATCTTACTTAATAATGAAGACAATAATCTCCAGTGAAGAAAATTATTAGAAACACCATAAGATTTTGAGTAAAAAGTTATTATTTGTGTGAAAAATGTTTTCAGAATTTAAACTCCAAGAGGTTTGTTTCTGGGTCATGCCCTTTACCCATAAGATTCTTAATGAATATGTGTCATGAAAAGTCACCATTGGAGATGGTGAGTCACCTATGGATGAAGAGACACCTTGTAGAGTCACTATTAACTCTATAAATATTCATCTCTTTCAAGTATTTGTACGAGTGTTTGATAAGTTTAGAGAAGAAAGAAAACAAGTTTTGATGTCAAGAGTCAGAGTCATGTTTAAGAACGCAGTAGTTGTCAGCATTCGCGACCAAGTAGAATTTTAGTATTTTTATACAAGCCATGATCTTTGTATCTTGGGATGTGACATCCTTAAATAGTAAGCACCATATGCGGGGATAAATTTTCTTTGTACCTCGCCTTAATCAACCCAATGCGATAAGTATTCTATCTTTCTTCTTTGTTATTAGTTTGTTTGTCGCGTGAATATGATTACCGATAAACCGAAAGACATATTTTCCCTGATAACTTCTAAATTAAGATCAACTCTATAAAATAATATCCAAAGCAAGTAATCTTTGCTCTGATCGATCCTAGAAAGGACTAAATCCGAGCAAAGGAAAAAAATATGATGAGTTTTTTCTAGGTTTTGAGAAAGAGGAGAGAGAAGAAATCATTTTGGATATAAGAATAGTCTCAGACTCTCAGCTTTTCTAGGTTTTAAATTAATGAGCTCAAAAATAATCAAAATACCATCATTGATTTGTCTCCTTGCGCAAAGGCATCTTGATAATCTGGATTGATGAAATGAAGAACTAGCTAGCTTTAATCTCCCAACTATGAGTTTAGAAATTACTTTATAGGCACTGCCAATAAAACCAATTTCCGTATAATTATGAAGAAAAACTAAAACACTGCTCTTAGGAATTGGAGTAATAGTGCAGGCTAGTGTCCTACCCAAAGATCAGTTAGCTAATAATTCCCTTACCATCAACATCAAGTCTTATTTGATAATCTCCTAACCATGCTTAAAATATTCCATGGACCTGCATTCTTGTTGCAACCAAGATGTGAAAATTAGTTGCTTGACCTCTTTTTTATTGAAAGTTTTTTCTAAGTTGATATATAAAATAATAGGAATCTCTAACCTATCAAAAGAAGGCATAATAGCATATCTACTACTCAATGAAAAAGGACAGACACATATTACCATCAATTCTCAAACAAATGATGGCATTCATTTTGTACTAAGAAAGCTAAGTGATGTAGAAATTGGAGTTATATACACCATAATGATGCTACTAGATGAGTTTAATTATATTTTTATAATTTGTTCTCTATATATACTCAATAGATGTTACTCTAATAGCATGGTAAAAATAAACGGAAAAACTACCAGTTGCCTATATTTGTAATCCTAATTGTTTCCTAACAACTTGAACCATATAATTACAAAATAAAAATGTTTGGGGAAAAAGGTGGACCTAACGTAAAGATGATGTCAACTAATCGTTGTTTGTTTTTTTTTTATCATAAATATGGAATTTATATTTAAAAATAATATTACATAGTATAATCCTTCTCTGAATGAGACGGGATGAAATTAGGAGGAACACCTACTTAAGACATCTTAACAAAACTAGACTTGGCATGCTTGGAAAGAGCATCACGACACTATTACAACCTTTGGAAATAAATAAAACACTTAAGACCCCTAATAGGATCTGATAATCTACCTGTATCCGAGAAGAGATTCAAATCTTTCCATTTGGAAGAAACAAAAATTGAATACATAACTTCAATGACAGTTTTGTCGTCCCCTTAAACAATTACATTAGCATAAACTTTCATCAAATCCAGTAATCCTCTTGAAGGAGAGATGAAGTTTCAGCCTACACATCATCTTTGGCTTGCATAAGTCACTACCACCTCCACCTATTTTTCCTACATGATCTTTAATAATTAGGATAATGCCAACAATTTTCTTAGAAAAATTAAAAGCTGCATCAAAATGTTTTCACTTATCCTTTTTTGGATTACTATGTCTTCTCCTGCAAGGATTGTCAACTCCAGTAACAAAATATTATATTTTCCACGTGATCTCTTTATACAATCAATAATGTAACAAAGGTGAGTATCTTTATGATCAAAAAAATTATAACACATGTGCATCCAAATCTGCCATATTATGACAGTGGCTAAAATGATGTAATAAGGATTTCTGAAAAAGTTTAATATGTTCATCTTGACCCCAAGTTCTGGTCCACTGTTGTAAGTACCTTGCTTGTAATTGAGAATAAATAGCTTCTGAGAGAAGAGTAAACCAAATGAATCTAGCCATATCACAATCGATAAGAAGATGAAATTCGGTTTATGTGTGATGATTGTAGAAAGACATTTGTTATTCTTCAATCTGAAAATATATGTCAATCCTACTTCTAGTCTGCAGAATATCATTGAGACATCTCTACGGGAACAAGTTTAACTTGTATAGGACTTTTAAATGCCAAATCTTTAGCCAGAATTTTTGCTCCTCCTTGCTGATTGTGCAACTATTACTTTCTATGAGCTGAGCATTTTGTAAGTAAGATTTCTTCAGAATATGGCATTTGTGGTTAATTCCCAATGTACGAAATCCAGAACCCATTTGTAAGGGACTCTAATGTCTTTTGTTTCCTTTGATTCAGCTTGAGAAAACAGATGTTCAAGAATTTGTTGATTCAATTGAGAATTATTCTGAACTATGAGAGATTGAACTATTGAGTTGTCTTGAGCATGCTGGCTATGATTGACCAAATCACTAGGCATCCCATTTCCTATCCAATTGTGTTTCCACACCTTAATCTTAGGGATATATCCTACATTCCAAACATGAAACTGTTTAACTATTTCATACCTTTTGAAATGTTTTTCCATATCCAAAATTCATTTGAGCTGATCAGTAAAAGGATCTTCGTTGTTAAATACTTAGTATTTAGAATTCTTGAATGTAAAGCATTTGCTTCAGTGATTATTCTCCAAGAAAATTTGTTAAGAGAGCATCATTGAACTTCTCAGCATTTTTAAATCCCATACCCCAAAGTCGCTTGCACATTAATATCCAGGGTTTAAGAACTAGAGATCTATCTTTAGTTTTATTCCACCAATAATTTCTCTTAGATTTATCAATGCTTTTAGTAACTTGTCTTTGAATTTTGAAATGTCCCAAACTAATCACTGAATGCCACTGAAGATCAGGTGAAAATTTTGATTATAAATAAGTTTGGAAGTTGAAAAAGCGGGGGTCTAACAACCTCACCCAATATTTCGCTTAGCAATCTGTATGGACTAACTCCAATATACTTACAAGAAAATCAACTAGACAGTTAGACTCAATCTTAAGAAAAGTATATCAAAGAGTGTGTATCTCTGTTTCACAATGTAATCAGTAAATCAAACAGATAGAAATCTGTGAGCCTGATTATTATGTGAAATAACTTGAACGGTACCAAAGACCAATGTTCAAGGATCAATCAATTTCAATCAACAACCAAAGGTTGGATTTACCAATTGATCGATTCAATGCATAACCTGTGATATTTCAATTATATAACAAAATATAATGCAAAAAATAAATAACACAGACACCAAAAGTTTTGTTAACGAGGAAATTTCAAATGCAGAAAACCCCCGGGACCTAGTCCAGATTTGAACACCACACTGTATTAAGCCACCACAGACACTAGCCTACTACAAAGCTAACTTTGGTATGGAATGTACTTGAGCCCTAATCGATCTCTCACTGATCAAGGTACAATCGTGCTTCTTACGTCTCTGATCCTAGTAGGATACTACGAACTTAATTCCCTTAGCTGACCTCACCCACAACCAAGAGTTGCTACGACCCAAAGTCGAAGACTTGATAAACAAAAATGTATCACACAGAAAAGTCTATTGAATAGATAAATCTGTCTCCCACAGATATACCTACGAGTTTTTGTTCCATATTTTGATAAATCAAGGTGAACATGAACCAATTGATAACCTGGACTTATATTCCCGAAGAACATCCAAGAATTATCAATCACCTCACAATAATCTTAATTGATTAACGAAATAAGATATTGTGGAATCACAAACGATGAGACGAAGGTGTTTGTGACTACTTTTCTATCTTGCCTATCGGAGATATAAATCTCAAGCCAATCTTACGATTGTATTTAATCACGATAGAAAACAGCAAGATCAGATCATGCAACTACAGAGAAAATAGTTGGGTCTGGCTTCACAATCCCAATGAAGTCTTTAAGTCGTTAACCTACATGGTTTTGTGAAAAACCTAAGGTTAAAGGTGAATCGACTTTAGCTTATACAACTAGTATCATATAGGAGGTGTGGGGATTAGGTTTACCATTTGCTAGAGTTCTCCTTTATATAGATTTCAAATCATGGTTTGCAATCTAAGTTACCTTGGTAACAAAGCATTCAATATTATTCACCATTATATGAAAACCTGATTAGATTCAAGCTAATATCTTTCAACCGTTAAATCGAACTTAACTTATTATACACAAATGAAATGTAACTTCATTTAGGTTTGAGTAACCGTACCTAAACGTGTACACTTAGTTGGTTCAACAATAGTTAACCAATGGTTAGCCATATGAGCACTTTCATATCAACCTTATTCATCTTTACCATAACTGGTTCAAATGACTCAAATGAACTAGATAGCGAGTTGTTCAATTACTTAGATCTCATAGTTCTATACAAGACACAATCGAAGCAAAATCGATTTTGATTCACAAGAATCAATTAATTCATGAACATTATAGCCACGGTTTGAAAAGATTGCATTCCTTACTATAAATGTTTTAGTTCATGAACAAACCGATTTTAGAAAGTAACCTACTTAAGTATGCAAACGGGTACGCGTACTTAAGTAACCGAAATGAGTTTTTTTTTTCACTTCCAAACTCCAACAGAAATTCACGGGCGTGAAACTTCCGCCATTATGCGTACGAGTACACATACTTACCCGGATTTCCAAAAACCGCCAGTACGCTTAAGGGTACGCATACTTTGGGTTCCCGGTTTTGGATTTTTACACAAATGTGAGAACACACTATGTTTATATCCAAACTTGGTTACTTGTTCTAAACTCTCATTTCAATCATTGAAACTTTCTTAGAGGATGTTTAAATAGTTGTTATTCACAAACTATTTTCATCAAAGTGGTTTTCAAGTTATTGAAATAATCAACATGACTTTCGTCACGAGTAAATATGAACTTGGCTAAAAAAAAATCTTACCAACACATATTTAGAGAAATACATAAGCGAGATAGACTCGGCTTGAAATAGAAACTATGTATAATTGAAGTCTATATAGCAATACGACTTTTGTCTCAAATAAGAGATAGAGTATATAGACTTTTAAGTGATAGATAAGTTCAAGTCTCCACATACCTTTTTGTTGATGAAGTTCCACAAGTTCCATTGAGTAGTTCTTCGTCTTCATTCGATGAACATCGTGGAGTCTAAAGCTCAACTACACTTACTATCCTAATCCGATACTTAGCTATAAGTAGACTAGAAATCAAGACTTATAGATTTGTCAACTATACTTGACAAACAAGCTTGAGATAGCAACGCTTGCGAGTTTGACCGAGCAATGCTCTAACAAAAGTTAACAACTGGGATCCACAATCTCATGATTTTCTAATAAGATAAGGAACACCTATTTAAAAAGGATTTACATAATTATTTTAGGTAAGTTGTGAAGAACTGGGATCCATAATCACATAACTTTCAAACAACATTAGGTCATCTGCTCAAGAAGGATTTGCAGAATTTCTATTAATAAGTGAGTTCTGTCAACTAGGTATCTCGTATTAGGCAGTAATATAGTGAAATTAAGCTGCTGCATCCCTCCCACATTCTTTCGCCATCATTTACTCCTGCCTACGTGGAATCATCTAAATTCTAGAACCAAAATGATGAACCCACCTTGAAAAGCGACAGATCCTATACTGGATATCATAAACCAATTAAAGTGCAACAACAACAATACAAGCGTCGTGTTGCTAGGAGAACAAAATGTGGAAGGTATCAGTAACATGTACAAGACAATGTAGTCAATTTCGGATTTTAGTTTGTCTCGTTTGGACCAAGATACTGGTACGACTTTCTATCGGGGAGATTATCGGTGAAATCTCGGTTCCAAATTTTATACATATAATTACTATATCAAGGGTTTTTCACATATAGCACCTGTTAACATATAAAACCAGTACGCATTTTTCTAGAATACCACCAAACAAACTCAAGATATCACCAATAAAACCCACACACAAAATCAGAATTGTGAAGCTCAAACCTAAGAGAGTTGTTGATTTTGATATAAATTTTCAGAATTGCAACGCTCAAACCTAAGTTAATTGCTATCATATCATCGATCATTGAACATGAAACAATGAGACAAGAAATTGAGATGAAACTCATAAAACATGAGCAACAATTGGATACTCTAAAATAAGGAAAACAATTTTCTTTTTTTTAATCCCATATCCCAATGTCAGCCATCTCGACTAACTCATCTCGGTCCATCTCTACCGAAATTATCGACCAAATACCGCATCGACGATATGACATGTTTCGTCTTAAATGAATGCCGAAACAGGTATTACCGGCGATATCTGCAAAATTGATTACATTGGTGATACAAGCGTACAAGACTGATGATAACCATCATAACTCCACTCGCTGATAGAAGTAAGCACACACACGAGCACTATGTGTTGAGATTATTAGTCCTGCGGTTTATAACTTTATGGGCCTCTCCACTCATTGCCAATTGGTTTTGAGTTGGAATCCCGTATTCTAACATGGTATCAGAGTAAGCTATTTGTGTTGAGTCATTTGACCGCACCTTTACTCCGCGTCACCCGATTTCACTTGACCGCACCTTTACTCCGCGTCACCCGAATTATTGTCCCCGTTTTAGACCCAATGAGGCTACACGTGAGGGGGCGTGTTGAGATTATTAGTCTCACATTATCTGGGTAATCTAAGATCCTGTGGTTTATAACTCTATGGGCCTCTCCGCAATTGATTTTGAGTTGGATGCCAAAATTCTAACACTCTGATAAAAAAATCAATGATTCTACACGAACCGAGGCAAAAAACAAAGCAAAAACGGGGTGTCTCACATGATGGTGGGCCCCACGGCAGGGGAGTTAACAGGGGGTCCCTTTGAAAGGTAGGTGAGCCCTATTTTTTTATCTCACCCGGTTTTGGGGAGTTTATTTGCCCGGTACGTTAGTTTTTTTTGTAAAAAAATAAATGAATCGGGTTTCTAGACGTTCCACTCCCCCGTTTGTCTCCTAAATCCCCACAAACCGCCGTTTGAGGAAAACCTTTATCAAAATCCGGGTTTTTGGATAATGCGAAATATTACATGTACAAACGTGTCGCGAATTCAGTGGTAACCGGTAAAGACCCTTATAAACTTCCAAAAAGTTAAGATTTATTAGAGACAACAGGCAGGTTAGTCCAAGAATACAACACGTTGCATGTCATGATTTGCTGACATAATTTTATGGGTACAATTCAGTACACGTGAAATATGCAAAAATCCTCTTGTTGGGACTTGTTAACTGTTTTTTACTTTTATTGATTTTGGAAGTACGATTCCAAATTCTTTTAGTAATCTTTATGAAAATTCGTAGAAGATGATACGATTCCAGTTGGCGTATATGTTGCGAGATGAGAAAGATGAGGCTTCGTGGTGGTTTGATTTGATATGACTAAAGGGTTTGTTGATCAACTTGTAATGTGTAAAGAGGATGGGTTGAACTTGAACTGACAGTATAAATCCCAATGCTATCACATGGTAGGGTAGTGTTGTTCTTGTGTTAATATACGTGGATCGTTAGTCTCCAATCTTCGTTGAAAAAGTGAAGGATGGATTAAGGTCAGAATCTGAAATGATTAAGGTTTGGTATTTGGTAAGAATCGACTAAAACCTAGTTAGTTGATGGAACTTTACTTGACCTCCTATGGCTCCCTAAAACAAGCAAAGTGGTCTTCTTTTAGTTAATAGAGTTGATAACAAATTGCAGTACTTATGAGTTATGAGTATTTTTTTTTTCATTTCTTAATTAAGGAAAGAGCCTTTTTTTCTCAGTGCAAGGACACTGACTGACTGACAGTATAGGTAAGAGGATATGTAACCGAAATGGCGATCCATGGCTAGAACAATTGAGCAATACTTTTCCTTTTACAAATCAACCATGCTAGAGTCATCCTGTGATAGATACCACAAGGAGAACCCAAATGGTTAAATGTGGATGTCACACGAAAATCAATAAGTGAAAAAGAAAAACACATCAAAAGTGGCAAGCATGTAGCTAGCACGTCGTGTGAACCTCGGTGTTATTATTTATTTATTTAATTTAACAAAAAGGCTATATTAGAATTAAAAAAAGAAAGCAGGCAGAAGCCACGGGGGATTATATGCTCATAACTTAAGTGTGAAGTTTACAAATTTGAAGGTGTCAGAGTCGCACAAAATCAATAACTTCAGAAAAACTTTTATGCCTAGCAACGAAAGCGACTATTTCTCATCCAACACGTTACACATTGCATAACGAAGGATGTTCATGTTCCCTTTTTCCTTTCCTCTCCCTAGTAGCTAGCACATTACAAGAACAAGCATCAAATAACTCTATCAAATGCAATATCGGAACCACTTTTTTGGCTATTTCACACTCGAATCCTGAAAAATTTCATCCTCCCCGGAGTCCATACCTTGTACCAACAACTATACAATGAAGGCGTAACTAATCTCATTAAAAAGATGAAAAGAGCGCTGAAGATGAGTTTTACCTAATACAAACTTTATAAGTGACGAAATTAGCCATACTACCATCTATACTGTGAAAAGACTACACGACTAACAAACAGTAATGCATGGTCCATATGTACTTAGAATATTATAAAGAAGAAAAACAACAGCTTACTAATAGATGAAGATGAAATAATGCATGGTCCATACATAATTACTATTGCTCTTTGATTTGTTGAGCTCTCAATTTCCCATACTTTCGTAACCTTTCAAAAGAAAAATGTACGACATAAAAAAGAGCAACATCGTTAATAGGGGTTACCAAATTTATTTGGGGTGTACCAGTACAAGGTTTGAAATTTTTTTGTCCTACATGAATATTGGTATACCCAAGCAATTTGACACCCCCATTAGCAGTCATGAAAAAGAGCATTTACTTCAGGTCAAAAAGATGGAAAGAAAACACAGAGAAAAGAAGAAAAAAAACTTCCCACACATGCATCTGCACTTAGTATGCAGTTCTGCAGTGGGAAAAGCAGCAAAGAAAGGGAAAGCGCTTTTTGAAGGCACCTGCAGCATCTATTTCGTGTCTTTCACATCTTCAATAGGAGTGATGCGTAATTCTATTTAAAAAAATTAACTTCCTTTAAAGATGCATTCTTGATCATAATTTTGAACTTTATTGCGTGGATATTTATAACCATTTACACACCATACTCTAGCGGATACACACCATACTCACTCAATTCTCATAAGATGATACACACTGGCTAAGAGTCTGTCGGGTGCTTCATCATATGCACTCCGGAGCGTAGAACATTATAACCATTTACATATAAAATGACAGTAAAAGACTGCAAATCCTCAAGCTTCATTCGTAAAGTTTTGACCTCTTGGTAATGGAAGCAAAAAATATCCAAGGGAGATATCAAAAGTATGTAAAAACTAAAACAAGTATTCTCTAATGATAAATAAATTCTAAAGACTTAAAAGCCTAGACAAATAAAACTCCCACGTTGAACGGTGAGGGAACCCTCGCTTTCTCTTCGTCGAAATATGCATTTTTTGAGTTTTGTGAAACGAGCGTTTTGGTCAGGACACTTGGCAACGTACTAGGACACTTGGCAACGTACTATTCGCTTGAAATGTATGGAAATCCATATTCAATTAGGAAATCGTTAACCTACTGTATTAAGACCTCCATAAATATAGTAGAATCATTAATCCTTGGCTAAATAAAATAATAATAATGGGTACTCCCTCCGTCCCTATTATATAGGCGGAATATTGGATTTTTCTAGTCCCATTAGATAGGCGAAATTCTAATTCTAAGGTGATTTTTGACATATATACCCTTATTTATATTGTATGAGAATTTATATTAAGAATAAAATAAAGGGTATAGACAAAAAAAAACATGAAAATTTATAAAAATCATACATTTTCTTATTCTAAGAGATTTCATCTTCTCCGCCTATATATTAGGGACGGAGGAGTACTAATCGGTAACCACCAGCCCTACTACCAACTTCTCTAACGGCAGCAATCCAGTTAAGGTGTTGGAAGTGGTACCCGATGATTATACATAAACTGTACATGAGTACCGGTTTGGAGTTGATTGGGCCATGGCCATGGGTCCGTAGTCGGTGTTTAGTGATGGTACATGATGAGCTGGTGATGTTGTGATGGAATCTTAAGTAGTTTTTTTTTTATACGAAAAAGAGAGTAGCGGCACCTAAATAGAATGCCTACCCCCGGTACAACCGTTTTGATATATGTGCTAACACTAGCAACAGTATCAGTTCTCAAAATAAAAGTATTGTTATTACAGGAATTCATATCATAATGATTTGGAGGAATTTGTAAAGCATGCATGATAGTAGATAAATTATGTCCTCTCCAAGTAGAGTCAGTGAAGAAAGACGACTGTCTGGATATTCTGGCTAAGTTAAGAGCTGCGTAGTTTTGTTGAGTAGTTACTCTAGCGAGTTTCCCTAGAACAAAATCAATTGGGTGGCTGTTGGTGTTGCTGCCTTGTTGATGTGTGCTTTGACCTTTGAATCTTTGTTGAACTTCCTATTGGTATTGAGCTTTTATGGCTTTTAGAGTATCTTTAGACTCAGCAGCAAAGGTGATGTTAGCTTGCTGCATTGTTTTTCCCCATGTGAGTGCTAGTTGAGCTCCTCTGCTTGACCGTTCTGCTCTGCTGATTCCAGTTATAAAGTCCTTGTAGTTTCTGGTTCCCATACATTGACCTGAATAGGACATAGCAACAAGAGAGTAGTTAGTATAAGATTGAGCATCACTAGTAGCCTGGTAGAGATCAGATGGATCAACATGCATGCTAATAGTGATTCCAAATTTATCAGATATTTGTCTGTGTTGACTATGGTTCCCTTGAGGATAGTTTGTATTGTTGAACTTATAATAAAGATTATTCATGATATGCCCTGGTTTATGGTGGATCCTGGAATGACTGCAAAGGTGTTGTGTAATATCTTGAGCAATGACATTGGCTGTTGGGGTAATCTTTCTGAAGACCCTATCACATCTTGCTTTCCATATGAACCAGCATATGGTGGCATATGATGCATTCCAGCTGGCATTTATGTTTTATGCATGGAACCAGGTGTTTAACCAATCATGAAAAGAATGCAAGTTGGTGAAGAGGTTATGGTGTTCTCCAAACAGCCTTTTCCAAACTTCAGAGGCACCAGGGCAGGATAATAGAACATGTGTTATATCTTCTACTCCATTCTTGCAGAGAGAGCACATTGGATCAATATAATTCAGGATGCTAGGTGTCTTGGCATTGGTGGGAGAATATTGTGAGCACATTTCCAGATGAATAAATGGATTGCAGGGTTGGTATCAAGACCCCATATTTTACTCCATGGAGCTATTTGAATATCCATAGCATATTTCTCTTGTATCTGCTTGTCATATAGGTATTTGACAAAAAAAAATTGTTGGTGGTGAGGGGCCATTGTACTTCATCCTGTTCATTATGGTAATGAGGTATTTGAAGAACGAGGACTTAGATTTCAGGTGTGAACCATTGGTTTAGAATGTTGGTGTCCCAATCCCCATAGGTGTTGAAAAGTTGATTGACAGTGTTGAGGTTTTCTGGGCAAAGGGTAGGTTTTATGAGTCTTCTAGAATAATTCCAAATCCATTTGTCATTCCAAATGTGTATTTTCAAACCATTGCCCACCTTCCAAATGTAATGCTGCTGGAGCAGTGCCATCCCTTCCAGAATTCCTTTCCATATCCAAGAGTCTGTGTTTTTTGGTTTGGTTTCTAATCTTATGACTTCAGTGTTGGGGTAATGAGAAGACTTCATGGTATTGCTCCATAAAGAATCTGGTTCAGAGATTAGTCTCCAAGCAATCTTAGTAAGCATAGCCATGTTGAAAATTTCCATATTCTTAAAACCCAGACCTCCAAGCTCTTTGGGTTTGTTAACAGCATCCCAAGCAAAATAATATACTCCTTTTGATTTGTCTTGTTCTTTATTCCAGAAGAAGTCTCTTTGAATTGCATTGATCTCCTTGCAAGTAGCCTTTGGGATTTTGAAGCAGTTTATCTGGTAAATGCTAGTTGTGGAGGTTACTGACTGGATCATTATCATCTTCCCAGCAGTTGAGAAATTTGTATTCCATCAAGCAAATCTGAATTTAAGTTTGTCAACACATGGCTTGAAAGCTTGGATCTTACTCCTGGTAGTAAAGAGAGGAGATCCAAGGTATTTATCAGATGTGCTAATCCTTTGAACCTTCATAGTATTACTTATATTGTCAGCAATAACTGGAGCAGTGTTCTTGCTGAAGAAAATGCCAGATTTTGAGAAGTTTATTAGATGGCTTGAAGATTTTCCAAACTCATTGAAGATATGTATGAGATTGTTGCATTCCTGTATATTGGATTTGCAGAAAATCATGCAGTCATCAGCAAAGAGGAGATGATTAATAGCTGGAGCATCCTTACATATTTTGACTCCATGAAGTTGTTGTTGGGTCTCATCATGTGTCAGATATCTTGAGAGGGCTTCCATGCAGAAGAGGAATAGATAAGGGGATAAAGGGTCCCCTTGCCTTAGGCCCCTAGAAGGTTTGAAGAATTTTCCTGGAGATCCATTTACTAGAACATCCATGCTAGTGGTGGATATGCATTGATGAATTAGGTTGCACCAATGAGAGCTGAATCCCATTTGGGATAGAACTTGGAGGAGAAATTCCCAGTTTACTCTGTCAAAGGCTTTTGCCATATCTATGTTTATGCCCATTATACCATTTCCTCCTTTCTTCCCCTTTCTGGTATTCATATGGTGAATGATTTCATGGGCTATGGCTATATTATCAGAGATTTGTCTTCCATGAATAAAGGCAGATTGAAATGGGGATATTAGTTTGGGTAGAAGAGGTTTTAGTCTCTGGGAAATAAGTTTAGAAATGATTTTATAGGTTGTATTACAAATGTAGATGGGTCTGAATTGAGCTGGTGTGGTAGGTTTTTCAGTCTTGGGAATAAGGGATATGAAAGTGGAGTTCATCTCCTTGAGGATATGTCTAGTTGTGAAGAAACTCTGAACCATGTGAATAATGTCTTCCCCCACAATATCCCAGTTAGCTTGAAAGAAGTTTGGGGGAAAGCCATTGGGACCTGGGGCTTTATCTCCATACATACTAAAGAGAATATTTTTGATTTCCAAAGGTTCGGGAGTTCTGATAAGAGTAAGATTCTCCTGGTCAGTAATGGTAGTGGGAATTAGCTGGAGGATGAAAGGGTTGATGTGAATAGGTTCAGCAGTGGCCATATTGGCAAAGTAACTTGTGAAAGTGTTGATGATTTCTGCGTTGTCTTGTATCCAAGAGCCATCATCCTTTTGAATGGAATCAATCCAGTTTCTTCTGTATCTTTTCTTGGCAGCAATGTGGAAGTAGCCTATATTTCTATCTCCCAGTTTGATTTTTTGATCTCTGCTTTTAGTCTTCCAAAAGACTTCTTGAACATGATGCCAGTGGTCAACTTGCAGTCTTGCTTCTTTGAGCTCATCACCTCTAGAATGTTTAAACTGATTTTTATTTAACCAATCCAGATGTTGTATACTTTTTTCTAGATTATTTTTTATGTTGCCATAAACATCTTTGTTCCATTTCTTCAGCCTGACTTTGATGTCCCTTAGTTTCCTTGCTATTTTTATGGCTAAATAACCTTTATGAGTTATTTTCCAGCAGTCAGCTATGATGTTCTTACAGTCTTCATGATTGATCCATGGACCAAAGAATCTAAAGGGAATTTGACTATGTTTCCAATTGGGGTTGGTATTGAGGATGATTGGGTTGTGGTCAGAACCAATGGAAGTGAGGTTTGAGATGATGGTATTGGGTTGGTTGTCTAGCCAAGCTTCATTTGCTAGACTTATGTCCAGTATTTTTTCAGTGAGTTGATGACTAGTTCTTTTGTTTGTCCAGGTGAAAGGACATTCAGTATAGCTCAGATCAGATAGATAGATTAGCTTCTTCAATCTTTCTCAGGAAAATATCAGCTTCAGTTTGATTAATCATGTGTTGACTAAATTTCTCATGTTCATGCAAAACAAAGTTACAATCCCCCATGATCAGCCAAGGTAGAGTCTTAGTAGCATAAGTATTTTCAGTCATGTTCTAGGAATGAAGTTTATCATTAGTAGTAAAGGGGATGCCATAATAACCAGTAAAGAGCCAGGGGTCTCCATGTAGAGGTTTAATGGTGGCATTAATGTGATAGTCAGAGAAGTCTTCAATAGTAACATCTAAATTGGTTTTCCAAGCAAGAACAAGACCTCCAGCAGTTTTGGCTTTGCCTTTTGGTTCAACAAACAAAAAATTTGTGACTCTTATGTTTCCTAGGATTTTCTTTAGGTTTCTAGATTGTTGTTTGGTCTCAGAAAGAAAAAAGATCTCAGGGTTATGTTTATTTAGCATGTTGTTTAAATATCTAATGGTGTCAGCTTGTCCTAAACCTTGACAGTTCCAAGCTATGATTGAATAAAATTGCCAGAAGTATGATATAATAGGGTAAGAGAAGGTAATGATTATGTATCCTAGACTTAAACATGTTCTCCTATCTTTGTATTTATCTGGAATCCAGAATTCAATCCTCATAATTAAAGTGATAAGAATATTGAATTCAAATTGGAGTTTGTTATGTATTACCTGGTTTGTTTCAGATGTGGTAGCTCCCTCCAGATTACTAGTAGTGTTGTTTGACAGTTGCCCCTCATCCATTAGGGAGTGTTGAGTGTTTCTCCTCTTAGCTGCTTGATGTTCATTCCATTGCATCTCCTGAAATTCCGACTGGCTAGACAAGCTGTAAATTTTCCGTTTTGGATCAACCAACTGAGGATGATGTTCAGGATCGACGACTTTCAAGTTAAGCTCACTTCTTCTCCTTTCCCATAAGAGTTTTTTCTGTTTGTTGTGCTCTTCCATCATCTTTTTTTGTATGTCAGCTAGATAAGTAGTGTTTTGGAATTCAGTATCAGCAATTTGGAATTGGAGAATGTTGTTAGTTTTTTGGAAAATGGTTGTGGGATCTAGAGTTTCCTCTAATTCCAAAGAGATTGACACCGCAGTGAAGCACTTTCTTGCAGCAACTTTGATGTTATTTTTCTTTTTTCCTTGAGAATTTTTGCTTCTGTGATTCTCTAGCATCTTCTTGTGTGTTTTCTGACAAGCTATGGCCTCAGGATTGGTAGTTGGAATGTTTGCATTGATAGGTTTGTCTAAACCTTCTTGAAAAATCAGGTGTTGGGGTGGACCATCCAGTTCTTCACAATGGTTTCTAATAAGAGTCTGTTGTTGCACTTCCCGCATCTTAAAAGCAAAGTCTTCTTCTTCAGCTTTATCAGAGTAATAGTGGATGATGGGTGGTTTTTTGGGGCTTGTGAGTGGAGTGATGATTTTGTTGGATGAAGAGGGAGTGTTGGGAGTTGAAGGGAACATGTTACCAGAGATAGAAGTATACTTATTAGTTGAAGTTGGCTGAGTTTTTCCTTTTTCTTCACTGCACAATGGACCAGGATGCTCAAGAATTCTGCAAATTTTACAGAAGGCAATACCATTCAGAGCATAAGCTAATTCAAGCTAGTGGGAAGTATTTTCATCTTCATAAGAATCAATGACATACTTTAGAAACTTAGTAACATCGATAGTGATTTGAACTTCCAGATTTTTCTCATCATCATCTTTTCCATAAGATTTCTTAGATCCTTGGTAGATTCATGCTGGTTTAATCAAGTTTCTTATGTCAGGAACAATATGAGTTAGGATTCTTTTGACTAGAGCCCAGATACAGACTTTGTAGAAGTTTGATTCATCAATGAAGTCTGGTCCTGCTTGTGGTACCTCAGTTAAGACAATGAGCTTGTCAAAAATTCCTCTTGTTACCCCTTTCCTGAAAACCTTATAATCTTCATAACTAGTTAACCTGATTTAATAGTAATTGCTTATTTTTTTCCATAGAGAAATTTCTGCATTTCTTTGTAATTCCCAGTTGTTATTGATAAATCTTGATATTTCTCTTATTTCATATGATATTCTGATGCATAATCTCCCAATGAAGACCCATTTCCAGTCTATCTTCTTCTTTGGAAGAATGTTGGCCTTGTTTACAAAGACTTTTGGGAAGAAGTCTTCTGGTATGTTTAAGGAAGAGTTCATTTGTTTAGCAAGGTTTTCTATACTTTCAGAGTTTTTGGTTCCTGAGGAAGAGGCCATGAAAATATATAGACTGTTTTTTGTATGAGGGTGTTTGTGAAAGAGGCATATATGGTGTATGGTTTTGAGTTTTGGTAGGGGTTGTAATCTGTTCTGATCAGCTTTAATTTGAATTTTGAATTGAAATTTGGCATTTTGCAGATAGTACAATTTGATTTTTTGCAGTTGGTTATTATGAGAAGTGATGAACCCAGCAAAGTCAGTATTATAGGATGGTGGCCAAGCATATGTCCAAGGTTGACAGCTAAGAGGAACCCATCCAGTGTTGATGTTGATGTTGCTTTGAACTACTAGCAATCTAAAGGAGCATAGCCTGTATAAATTTGCTACACCAGTGCCAATTCCATAATACAAGTAATAAATGTAAACATAGGGAGTAAATTGGGAAATTTCAATATCTAATTTCTGAAAGACATGGTCTTTGGTCAAATTTTTACCCTTACCGGTCTTGGGTGAGGTGAAGAAGTATTCTACGTCTGGATAGTGACCTATGAGTTGTATCAGCATAGTATTCCATTTGGTTTGTTTTATGGTTTGGTGTGAGGTGTTCATCATACGGTAGGTCAACCTAATAGACTTACTGATGAAGATAATATGGGAAATGTACTTTAAGATTCTAGTAGTTTTGGACTGCAGTGTAATAATGACAAAGGTAATGAGGGTTTTGTAGCTTACCTGTCTGAAGGTAAAGATTGTATCATACCTGTTACATGTGCATTTTCAAGCCCCTTGCTCCAACATGTTGTATGCCCTTTATTTTAGTTTGTACGCAGTGTCGCATGCAAGGATTCGAATGTGCCAAATATGACCAAAGAAAATGTCAGGGCTTCGGGTGTTATGAGCAATCATGTGAGAATGTAAGAGAAGATCTTGTTTCCAAAAACTTGGGCTTCTGAGGACTATGAGAAACCCATTACGGTGATGATCTAGAGTGGTTATATGTGGGTCGGTAAACGGTTTCTGATCCGTGGGTCGGGTAATCCGAACTAGTAGACCAAATTTCAACTTGTTGCCAAATGTCTGATATCGCCCATGCATAGCCAATATATTGGGATTACGTTCAATAGGTCTCTGCATGTGATGGCTAGGTATGGGATTCTACGAGATCTCCACAATCTGATCTCTAAGAGAGGGTATGGGTGGTTAAGATGTGTTAACTGTTGGGATTCTCATTCTTAGCGCCTTAATAGAGGAGAGCAGTTCTGTTTTCCTATTCAGCAACTCTGTAACTTCCCCATTCCATTTTCCATTTTCACATAGAAAATTCTAGAGACTACAACAATGTCGATCGGGATCAAGCATACATGGATTATTTGAGTAAGGTTGATCAACCTGCAATGTCTACAAATCGAGATGCCGGAGAAAAGCCCTGTTGTAAGAGGTCTAAGATTGATGTGCATGGGAAGCAGGTAAGTGTTTTTGGTATTCTTGTGGTAGGTTTTGGTTTATGGGTATTGATAGTTTAATTTATATCTAGAATTAGATAAATTTCTAGAAGCAAAGATGGTATTGATTTGAATTTCTTTAATTGTATGAATTGATAGGTGATATAAATAGAGGATGATGATGAGACATTTCCTGGCATGCAAGTAGATTCTGGTAGCGTTAAGCATGTCAAGAAAGTAGGACTAGTAGTGCATGACCATTCCAAGGCCAAAGTGTTTAGTTCTCAAATGCCTCAACTCCAGGCTGCTAAGGAGGGATGGGTGGTGTATGTTGTTCACCATGACAAAGGGCAATTAATCATTAGGGAGGGTGTTGTTCTTGTATGGGAGGAGCAGATTGTGAGTGGGGGTGACAATCAAGGGTTCTATTCTGCACCCGTTCCTGCTGTTGTTAAGGCTAAAATCAGAGAGAATGATCAACTTGGACATCCCAGTGACATTGTAGTCTTCCCCAATTATCTTCTGTTGGAACCAGAGATGTGTCAATTTGTAGAGGAAGCATATTATCTCTCCCTCTTTGGCCCTAGTGAGATGACTGCTTCCAGTGATGTGCCAGCTGATGTTGTTTTGCCAGTTCCTACACCCAGAGGTAATTGTTCTGCGTCAAGGCTGAGAACTGCGCCATAAATGGGTGGTATTGGCAATGATAGTGTGGATAAACTTACATTTCCAGATTAAGAAAGTGAATTTGTAGATAATATTTTTTGGGGTTTGATATTTTGGGTATTTTTGAGAACAAGTAGGAATAGCATTTTTTTTTTGGGTATGGTATTAATTTGTCAGTATTTTGGGTCCTGATTATGTGACTAATGATGGTATGAATGTAGATGATGTTTAACTTGATTGTTATGTAACTAAGGATATGTTGGCTGACTTTGTTGTGTATGGTTGAGTGGTATGTTTGTGTAATTTTGGTTCTGCTATTGAAAAACTGGGAAAGAAAAGTCTCAGTGGGGATTTTGATGAGGTTGCATAAATAGTGATGTGTTAGCTTCATGAGGTTTATAATTGTTCCTGGGTAGACAAAGTGGGTTCTCCACATGATAGTATGGGTTTGATTTGTGATATTGCAATAGAACAGAATGTGAATACTAGGGTGAAATAGAAAGCATAGAGATTCCTTACCATAACCATAGGGAGGTAATATTCTATCAGTGTTAGCAGCATACAAGTTCCAGGCAGCATAAGATCTTACCGGTGTAACCAATAAGAACCTCAAGTACCCTAAGGTTTTCCATCTCCACTGATTACCAGAGAAACCCTTAAAACTGGAACTCAGGGTAATCATAGAAATATAATTAGTTAACTCAGAACTGGGGAAGTGATTTTTCAGGACATGAGAAGCCAAAAACATTGAAGCCAACTCAAAGTGAAGTAGCAGTATAGAGTTTAGGTTGGAGCAGGGTGAGTTTGTGATTGATGTGTGTCTTTGAATTTCTGGACTACTAAATCTCCTTGAACTCCCAGTGATTGGGTTGAGTTGAGTATGTGATTTGAGAGATTTGTGAGATTTGAGAGATTTGTGAGAATTGTGTGATTTGTGTGATTTTAATGATTCAATACCATAAGTTTCCTTGGTGAATATGAGATTGCAGCTCGAGTTGTGGTGATTGTGATGAATGCAGTTGCATTGACAGTGTAGAGTGACTGATTTGTGCTCCATTAAAAATCCGGTTAGAACATCCGTCCACTTTCAGGCCAAAAAGAGACCGTTAGAGGACCGTTGGGGGGAAAAGACAGGCGAGAACCGAGAGAGTGTTAGGACGCTGGCGTGAAATTAATCGAGAATAAAGGAGAGAGGGGAGAGCTCATTGAGAATAGGAGGCGCAAAGAGGGGAGAGCTCATTGATCATACAGGTTCATGAGAGAGAGGCAATGAAGCTTAAGTAGTAGACATAAAGATTTTTTTTTTTTTTACAAGTTTATATCCGAATTAGTTGCAAATTTATAATCGTTATGTTGTAAAAAAAATTGCGTCACCATTTATGGTCTTTTGTACTATGCTAAAATAATGATTTTGATCATTGATTCCCCTATGAGCTAATTCCCGTCTGCCTTCTTTGTTTTTCGTTGTACAAGTTGACAAGAATTTCTTGGCATAAAATAAAACAGAAAATGAGTTATTTGTCCAAATATTTTTAAAATGTGGCTCTAATGGACGAGTAAAAATTAGTATGGGTGAAATGGACAAAAAAAATAACAAGGATGAAACTGGATTCATCCTGGCTCAAACTTAAAAAATAGCGAGGATTAAACCGGATGCATTTTGATATAAATTAAAAATAAGAAAAAAATATTTAAAAATGTGTAGGATGAAACTGTTTACATCCTGGCTATTTTTACATTTTTGTCCATTTAAACAGATCATAATCTAGATGTCTTTTTCATCCAGAAAATGTTGATTTTGGTCTTTTTAACCAATTTTGTGGGAAAAAAAAGTTGACTAGAATTTCTATTCTGATAACCGTTTAAGTAAATTTATAACAAGAATATATAATACCGGTTGAAACTGGTATACAAGGGATACTACATGGGTATCCAAAGACTTAAAGACCGAGACATGCTACATGGGTATCCGAAAATTTAAAGCCTAGATAATAAAACTCGGACATGCTACATGGGTATTTGAAGACTTAAAATCCTAGATAATAAAGCTCTCATGAAACTTTACTTACTCTATTTGGAATTTTATGGAAGTTCAAATTCAATACGGAAATCGAGTACCTACCCTACCATGTTAAGGCTCATTTTTATATATACAGGGAACAAAACCTATATATTTCACACATATTTTCTACAAAAAAATAAAAGGAATAAATAAATAAAATCCGTAAATATTTCATATCTTTTATTTACCTATTTGATTTATTCACCCTATAACACCAAATCGAAAATGCATAACCACGGGGTGAGGCGAAGCCTCGTGCTCACCAAATAGGTAATGCACTGTCACGGGATGGGGAGAAGCCCCGTGCACACCAAATTGAAATAAAAAATAGATGTCGGTACGTAGCAAATATAAAACATAATCACCCGCAACACCAAATAAAAATGCATCGCCACAGGGAGAGTTGGAGCCCAATGCACAACAAATGAAAAATGCATCACCACGGGGTGGAGTGAAGCCCCGCACAAACCAATAAAAACACAACGCTACGGGGCAGGGCGAAGCCCCGCGCACACCAAATTAAAAGGAAAAAAATACCCGGTACGTAGCACGGGCACAAATCTAGTTTATGTATTAATAACAAAGTAAGCTGGTGGTAATCTTTTGTTGATGATGTCTTAGCTAAAATTTCCTCCTTTAGCCGGGCATAAAGAAAAAACCGAAAAATCAAATACAACAAAAGATGCAGGAAAAAAATTCAATGGGAAAAAGAGAAGTCACGTTTTCAGCTTTCTTTTCTTCCTCCGGAATATTTGAAATAGGAAATTCCGAAATCTCCACATTTGTGAGTGGTATGGCTAGATTCTAGATAAACTAGCTGCTCAAAAACTTTACACCTTGACCTCTTCTTTTTCTTCCCATTTTCTACTCTACTTTGCTTATTGAGAAAGGGGGAAAGAGAGAGTTTCCCTATATTCCCACTTTGATCGCTTCAACAAAATTCACGGGCTTCTTTTTGATCAGTTTGCGTATTACACCAAATCTTCGAAATTCGATGCTTCCAAAAAGCATTGAATTCTTCTATGAAATCGAAAAGCTAAGCCGGCCGGGATGGACGCGAAATTGAGTCCTCCATTGCAACTATTTGTCACACTTACGTTTAGTGTTGTTTCTCTAATTTTTATTGAATTCATAATCCAAGAATTATGTAGTACACCAATGTAATGGGCAATGCTATTAGCATTCCAAAAATCACCCTGCAATTCCCCCCCCCCAAAAAAAAATAAAATAAAAATCAGAACTAGACTTGTAATTTTAAGCAAAATTCAAAAGAAATTTCAGCTAAATGTGCAAGAGTCATCAATGTTTACTTACCCAGTACTAAGAATTTGCGGATGAACGTTGTATTCTTTTGCGAACACAAATGGAACAATCCCTTGAGGAAGTGCAGCCTGTGCATATAAAAACAAAACAAGATAAGTCTATCAGAAGCCATATATGATAAGACTTGCCAAAACAACACTAAAGTTGCTCTTAGTTAACGAAGACAATTTTAATGCTTTTGTCAAAAAGCCTACCAGAAGTCCAACTCAGTTGACCAGCATGCAACATGCGTCAAACAAACCCCACCACGTGAATGGGTTTGGGATCAGAGTCTTAGACGATGGAGATGGGTTGTTTGTACGTTATTGACAGTTAAAGTCCCCACCATTCACATGGTAGCGTTTTATTAACCTATCAAATTAGTGGGTCGATAAAAAAATAATTGGAAATATCGGTTACCTGTACGATCGCCACGTGAAGAAGAACACCGCGTAATCCGACGGCGATGGAAGCTGCAGCCATTACTGCTGGACCAGTTAAGAATCTCACAGCCATTGCAAATGTCGCCACTGAGTTCCCACAAGCAATAATCTTGGGTTGCAAAGCCATAAAAAGACCTGTACATAAGAAAAAGAAGGAAAAATCAGAAGACTTGTGTTAAGGGGTGCCCACATAAAAGTTCGGTGTGCTTTAATCACCGACTGGGTTGTTTTTCCCAATTGGACCACCATCTAACTATTCGAAATGGTCCATTATGTCGGGTGGTGGTCGAGCTCAAATTTATTTCCAGTCAGACGAAAGAAAAATTAGATTCCAGAAATAGCCTTCAGAAGTTGGGATTTTTGACTTATTAAGAAAAAAATGTCTGCTTGAAACGGGAAAAAATGGGGAAAAACCAAAATCCTTTATTAGTCTGGTGGTCCAATGAAAATGACTAAAACTTGCCGGAGAGAAAGAAAATGAAAGAATGATACTGTTAAGTGTTAATTACACTCACCTAAACTGAACATAGCCATTCCCAAACCAGCATCGGACAATATCGAAATAGATTTCTCGATTAATTTCGGCATTGCCACATGCCACCTGAAAAATTCCCATAAAAATTCGATTAAAATTGAGACGACCAAAAATTTACATGTACTTTAACGAATGAGCAAAAATTTACCTGTAGGCGACGAGGGACCAGATGAGACCGATAAGGCTGGAATAAGTGTTGGGATTGCGGATAAGTTTACGCCAAACCATGATTAAGATGAGACGGAACATAACACTTGCCGGAGGCATCTGCTTTACACCGCCGGATTCTGACATTCCTCCTCCACTGGCTTTAGGATGTAATTCAGCCGTTGAACTTGAGCCTAGTTTTGTTAAATGACCTCCTAATCCTTCTTTTTCTCTGTCTTCTTCATCCCCTACAAAAGTGAACTCGTCCCCTCCAAATTCCTCATTTCCCGTATGCCCTTCACAATAAAAACAATTAGTCAATAAAATTAATAATTTTTTAATTGATTTTGTTCTTCTTTTTGTTAAAATTAAGGTAATAAAATAAAATTAAAATACCTTTTTTCGGCCCATTTTGAGGATGATCAGGAACTAACATCCGGATTTCTTTGGCGCCATTATCAGACCGACCAGATTGATCTGATGCACCGAAATCAGCACCGCCGAACACATGTAACCCACCGACTTCAGATACCGGCGAAGCACTTGAACTCCATACAAACATGTGAAGTTCTTTCGCATCATGATGATTTCCTGTTTTGCTCACAACATTATTGCTACTCTGATGCGTCTGAGGCTTTTGCGCATCTGTTGCTACTGCTGTTGGTATTGCAGCAGGAGCAGTAGCAGTAGTAATTTGCTGCATTTGATTTTGTTTTTCTTGATTTTGGTTCTTATTCGTAACGTGATTTTTAGCGGCAGTAGTAGTAATACAAGAAATCTCTGGATTAGGTGTCGGATAAGAATTAGATGCTGGCGCGACAGGAACGGGTGTTGGATAATGACCACCGTACCTTGATGAACTAACACCGTTAGCATATTGTTCTTCAAAATTTGATGGTCTTGGAGTTGGACCTCTTGATGAAGATTGAGCAGCAAATAAATCATTCTGATTAAAATTTGAATGTCTAGGAGGAAATCCTTGACAACCCATCATAGAATAGAAATCAGAATTGTTAAAATTGGATCCTCGCGGTGTTTGATTTCTCGAAGAACTTAAACTGTAAATTTCAGCACCGGTTAAATTTGAAGGTCTTGGTGTCATCAATGATCTTCTTGAAGCATTTGATTTTCTTACAGTAACATGAAGTTTTCCATCATCACCGATTTCTGCATCAGTTTCTAAAAATCCACGGCCGTCGAGCGAAACAACATCGGAATCGATTTTAAACGAAACAATTGAAGCTGCAGTTTCAGGGAATTGTTCCATAATCAACATTTTGGCACCACGGTATTCAAATAAGAAGAGTAGAAGCGTGTACCAAATTATACACTGTAGAACAACAACTTGAACCATTAAACTACCAGAGAAATCACCATACATAGCGATTAATAAAGGAATTCCCATAACTAGAGTATTTGGCAGTGTACTCAAAGAAAATATTGTAATCATCCATTCAAGACTACCATTCTTTGTGAATTTTGTCCAAATTCCAAGAACTACAAGCATAATAATCTTCTGTAACGTATCAGCAGCAACAAATCGGAAGTTCATTTCGTAAGGATTGTTTGATGAAATGAAATGGAATGAAAGAAGAGGAACTGCAAATACCGCAACAAAACGATTTATCCCTGAACATTGATCTGGTGTAAAAATCTTCCACCACCGCACTGAGCCATAAGCTAATATCATAGCTACGTATAATGGAACCACGGCTGTTAAAACCGTGTACAGATCTTTCCATGAAATCATCTTTCTTTTTTGTATGAAATGCGGGCAGAATTCGTGGGAGCAGTAGTGAAGATTTCTGGGAATGAGATTTACCGTTTGATAACTAGATTTGTGTACGTCTTTTTCTGAAGATTTCTGGTTCAGGTACTGCTCAACTAGAGCTACTACTGCTGATGATCAGATGGTTAGAGCCTAGAGGAAAGATTTTTGTGAGAGATAGAGAGTTGGCTTTTACAGAGTGATGTAACTTTTTTAGCTGAATATAAATAGAGTGTGGTGTGAGACTGAGGATTTAAAGGACTGATGAGGATGACTGGATGAGGAGGAGATAGGTTTAAGTAGGGCCTAGAATGGAACCGCCTACTATGGTTAAGGTTTTATCTGGGGTACACTAAAATATATGGACGACTGACAGTGACGACGAAATCACTACCTACACACCAAAATTGTGAACCAACATATACCGAAACATATGTAGCAAATTCAAATTGGCTACAATCTTCGAAGTTGTTTAACTTTTTTTCTCTTTCTTTCCTGCTCGGAGAGTATGCACACCAAATCAAAAACGCGTCCCTACAGGGTAGGGTGAAGCACCGCGCACACTAAATCAAAAATATATCGTCACTGGGTGGAGCGAAGCCCTGTCGACACCAAATCAAACGTATGGTTAAAAGAAGAAAAAAAATGCCGGTGCATAGCATGGGCACAAATCTAGTATTATTAATGAGAATTGATAACAATGTTTACGGCAAAGGTAGAGGGTGTGCGCATATCAAATTTGCGAAATTCCAGAACTTCTAGCATGCCAAGCCACTTTATCAGCTGTCTTGTTTATTTTGCTACTTATAAACTTGCAAAATCAAAAAGATGTCGTTTAGAATAGATTTAATCTCTAAAATTAAATTAGGTTTTCCCATGCTGATATTTGGAAATCTCCATTGACGGTATTGATCATTAATTTCGCATCCATCTCGAACCAAACACTTTGCAATCCTAGTTCATCCGCGCTGCATAGCCTGTAGTAGATATTTACCATGTAGTTTCCGCGTTCAAGAGTCCAATATGGCATAGGTACAGTTTGCATGGATGAATTGTCCAGCAAAAGAACGACAAATTGGTCTTCATCCAGAATAAGAAGTGGAACCAACAATTTTAAAGAAGCATCATAATAGATTGAGTAATAAGGACCGGTTGGTGGTGTCCATTTGATAATAGATGAAATACTACTAGTAATAGTAACACCAGTTGGTATTTCTGTAACATTTTCTTTTAGCCTGATAACCTCAACCGAATTCGGTTTAATTCCCTCAAAAACACATCTACAGCCTGTGTTTCAAATTTCGCAGGCTGTATTTTCCATCTTGATAATCATGTCATCTTCGAGTGCGCAAAAGTCATTTCTAAACCAGCTTTTGATCAATTTTTGCACATTTGTGTCTGGATTCAACATACTTATTCTTGCTCCCCGGTTGAGATGTCCATACTGCTCTGGAGAAACGACACTCCCACAGTACATGTATTGTAGTTTCAATTCCTTGATTACACATCTTGCATTTTTCACCAGATTAGTTCATTTCTCTAGTCATTCTCTCATTTGATGGGACGATATCTGTAATGCATTTTCATATAAAATATTGTAGTCTAGGTAATGTAGGAACATCCCAAAGTTTTTATAGAACTTGAGCAAGTCTGCCTCAGCTGTTGTATTGCTATTCTTCATATCAATAAGATTGTTATAAGCAGACTTGATAGTAAACACTTCGCTACGCATCAGAGTCCAGATAAATCTATCTTCTATATTATATGGTATTTTCATCTGTAAAATCTTTGTCAGCTCAAGTAAACTCTGTACAACTCCCATTTTCCATGCTCTAGTAATTGATTAGTTAGGTCACTCGCTTGAGTATATTGTTCTGCTTCATACAACCCAACAAATAATATTGGAGGTGTTTGCCTCCCTTGTTTCCAGTTATCACTCTAGGTAGATATACTCTTGCCGATTTCTATAATCCGGAAGCTAAATTTGAACATAAATTGCATACTTCCCTATATATTTTGCCATGCACGGGTGGAGTTTTCTTCTTATTTGCGTGAAAACCTGATGTGTTAGGAAAATATCTCTCCTTGAAAGATTTTTACCAAAGTTGTTTCTCATTTTGCATAAGACGTCATGCTGCTTTAGCTAGTAATGCTTGGTTAAAGCATTTCAGATCCTTGAACCTCATTCCACCTTCATGATTGTGTTTACACATACTCGGACAAGCTGTCAAATATGATCCTTTAGTGTCAAATTTATTCCACCAGAATTTTCTTTGTACATTCTCCATTTCTTTAATCGTATAATCCAATATCTTGAATATTCCCATATGATGGGATGGCGGGGAATTTAGGACAAATTTTACATGCACGGTTCTTCCCGCTTGATTGATGATGAAATGACGAGGGTACCAAGTACACCACAATATTTTCGATATCAACCTATATATCTTATACCTTGTGTGATCGTCTATGGACAAAGTCGAGACAATACCACAACAAGGTAATCACTTGATAATAGTTATGGGACAAAACCGATATACTATATGATCAATATCAAGTGCTTTGGATTAACATACAATGTAATTTACTTTATTATAACTAAACAATTATAATGCGGGATTAAAGTAAATGACACATCAAGATTTTGTTAACGAGGAAACCTCAAACCTAGTCCAGTTTTGGATACTCTCATAATTAAGTCGCTATACAAAGACAGTACCAACTTTGTATCATTGAGACCAAGGAAATTACCCCTAGTTACATAGTTTCCTCCATATCCCTGCACTTACAACCAGTCTGGCCAACGCAAATGAATCCTAAGATAGAGTCCGCTATCTTAAGTTGCTTCAATCTCTCTAAATATTTTAAGCACTTAACCCTTTGGATCGTCTTCCAAATAGTAAATGACTAATCTGTTTGGTAACCACTCTTTTATCTCAAGAAGTTAATCATAGATATGTATGTTGAGTGTGACAAAGTCTTTTTTGTTTAAAATCGATTAAACTCCTTTGTCGGGTTTTAGATCTTCCAAGATCTGGATTAAACAAATTAACCATATCAAGTCAAACATAACACCAAATCAACCATTTTGGGACATTTATTTCCGTTGGATTTCGCTTATAAGTGTCTCAAAGAGTCTACGTTTGAGACATACCAAATGATATCTTATTAGACATATATAATAATTCTAAATAAATGTCTCAAATTAATAATTATTAAATAAATTTTTTTATTATTGGCAATTCAATAATATTTAATATTAAAAATATCCACTGAACATGATTCTAATATAACATCCATTCAAATCACAATTATCTCAAAATAAACAGTTTTTATCAATTTAAAAGATAAACTCTCGACCCACTTTTTATCTTCTTCTTATCGATCAAGTTTGTGCATGAAGAAAATCCAAGCTTAGTAATACAAAACCAATAAGAATATACAAAAATCAATTAGATTCTTGTCTTCAATCTTGATAGTCTTATGGTAAAATATCATGTCACCCAAAACCATCTCTACTACAACTTTGATTATAACAATAAGAAGGGTATAACATTGATTCTGATGAAATCATTGTTCATGATCGATCATGCACTTTGAGTGATAAATCTTAGGCAAAGTCAAATATATCCTTTATTCTCAAGGAACAATGGATAATCACAAAGTATCAAAATGTTGAAAACTATCTATAATCTATTGATATAGCTTTTGAAAAGTGAGTCCTTGAACAAACTTCATCCCAATGAAAGCAAAAAATAAAAGGCAAGTGGAAAGTAAGGCAAATCAAGACTAATTAAACGAAAAATTGGTGCAATTCGATTTAGTATATTAGAGACATTACGAACTTTACAAATGAAGAAAACTCTATTAGGATGATAGACAATGAAACTACTTCTCTCGGATCAAACCATTCACATCAAATCAATAATTGCACTAGAAAAGCTATTATTAAAATAACACAGGTTGATACGGACATTTCCGATTACATCAACTGAGAAACTAATAATATACCTTTTGATGCATAGTTTCGCCATCTCCACACCAATTGCATAAATTTTATAGCGAAGAAACCAAAAATAAGCATCATTTTTCCACATTAATATGTATACTTGTCTTGAACCACAAATTACCATCTCCACCATCAAATATGTCTTGTAGTGCGAGTGTATTAATGGGCTAAGTTCCTTGGCCCTAAAGTTTTTGGTGTCACTAAGAGGTGAATGAGTTACATCATAGTAGACGAACTCTCTGAGATATAGTTGAAAGACTCAGCTGAGACTCCAGTTCTACGACACACTCTGTCAACTATTGAAATTGAACCTCTGCCTTAGTCTGAAAAGTCAAGGTAAAAAGTTCTTAGTTATGTGTTGACACGTTTAGAACAATATACCAGAAAAAATGCAAACTTCACATAAGTATTACAAGTTTCATCTCCAATAGATTAGTCTTTGAAGTTATTGAACCTTAACCTCTTCAACTTCTTGCTTCAGCTACATAAACACATGATATGAACACAAAAATGGGAATCCACTGCTTAATGAAAATGAGCTTATTTACCTCATCTTTAATACACAGAATATCAAAAGAGGTAGTTGAGAGAAAGCAGGCATCGGAAGAGTTGGTGGAAACCACTTCATGCTTCTCTGAATGAAAAATTGATGCCTCTCTGAGTCACAATTTTCCTTCTCTCTTTCATTGATCATGTTATAAAACTACATGTCCAACATAAGAACTCTTCAAGAAATTTTACTCTAAAAAAAACTAATTAGGCTTACATAGGCTCCTAAGTATAAATATGGCCAAATTCAATATAAATATTAAAGATGAAAATCATATTTACTTACAAACTGAGCAAAAAAATTAGATCTGGTTAAACTCAATTTAGAAAATAGTTTTCCAGTTAGAGGAAGCAAATTTGTCATCGAATCTAAAGAATAAATAAATCGAGAAACAGAAACAGATGATTTGGGAACAAGCAATCGAGAAGATGAAACTCTTGAAAAAAAGATCGAGTAGAAAATGGACTAATTGGAAAATATCTTAAAGTTAGAATGACAATTAAACTCTTACTCAAATTTGTAAAGTACAAATTCTATCCTACCAACATTAATAAATGCAATTATAAGAGACACATATTTCTTTTAAGAGACGTATTTTAGTCCACGACACCTATAAGTGTCTCATACCACGAATATGAAATGTAGCTTTACAAAACCAATAAGAAAAATCTTCTTGTCTTCAATCTTCAATAGTCTTATGTACCTGCACTATAACAAGCTTGATTCCGGACTCATGAAAGGCTCTCTAGAATAATTAAACTTGGTGCAATTCAAGAGACAACTACTATTAGTCAATCAAATCAATAATTGAAAGCTAAAATAACAATATGATTCTAGTTTCCCACCAAATGTACTAGTAGACGCTTCTTGATCCCAAAGAAGTCTTTAAACTAGCGGAAGTAAGATATTTCTCCTAATTAGGTTACTCTCCTCTCCAAGATAGTATTACGAGAATATTATTAGTCAGCTACACCAACAATATCAAAGATGAAGTTTGCCTAGCTCATGATAAGTTTGTAAGAAGAAAAAACTTCACTATTTAGAGACCAAAGTAGTTCGGATAACAAAGAATTTCCATAACCGAAAATATTTAAAAGATATGCAATAAAGCACCTCAATTCGGTTTTATGAATTTCAACCAATATCCAACTGTATAACTGAAATCTCACTGAATAACTCAATATTAGATAACAATTAACTAATATATATTTCCAGAGATATGTTTTGATTTCTATTAAAACAAAACATATTAACTTCGAAAATCTCAAAAAAAATCTCTACTATTTTCGGTTTGGGATCCCACCTTGAGTATCAAGGAATATCTTTGAACAATTTAGAAATAAGATTTCAGCACATGTTCAAATAAGTCATTATGTCGACATCTTAAACTTTCCTATTTTGCAAATCTGATTTCCAAATAACATAAACCGTAAAGTATGCGTGACTTATAGAAATCGGTTTTTCCTACTGGGATCGGTTCAACCATGATACCTAAAGCAAGTTAGGGTCGGCTCTACCTTTGAAAACGCCGGGGGTACCAAAATACACCACCAACTTTTTCTTAGGAAATCTGTATGGACAAACTCAACACAACTCCGAGAGTATAAACTCAATCAAGGAAAGTGCCTAGAGTTATATCTATCTCTCTCTTGTTGTTAGAACGTTTACAAAATTGAATCTATGAACCTAACTACAAAGAGTGTTCTTGGACGGTACCGAAGACCAATATCCAAGGATCAATCAAGTCTTTTCAAACTAACAATGTTGGACCTAGATATTGTGATTGATCAACGCGCAACCTGTGATATTTCAATTATAAAGATAAACAATATAATGTGAAAAAATAAATAACACAGACACCAGAAGTTTTGTTAACGGGGAAACCGAAAATGTAGAAAATTGAACACCAAACTCAATTAAGACGCTAAAGACACCAGCCTACTACCAATTAACTTCGGTCTGAAATGTAGTTGAGCTCGAACTCAGTCTCCCACTGAATCCCAACAGGACTCTGCGCAAGTGATTCCCTTATTCGGTCTCACACCAACTAAGAGTTTCTTCAACTCAATTGAAGACTTTAAATAAAATCAGCCTCCCACAGATTAAGCCTATATTTGATTTCCTGATTTATAATTCAAACGGATGATCAGATCAAAAAATAGATCCAGGTGATGAAAATCGATAGCAACTTAGATAAAAGTATGGCTATCCTAAAAAATCCAGACTTATGCAACGTGGGGTGCAGTCTAGATTATTATTCACCTCACAAGTATAAAACGTGTGGAATCAACAAAGTGTGAGACGAAAAGAGTTTGTTGATTATTATGTATCTTAATTGATGGAGCAAGGATCTACAAATAATCAAGATCAGGATACTCAAGCTCTCAAGATAAAAGATAACTGGACATGGCTTCACGAATCCCATTGAAGTCTTTGTAGTCGCTAAACCCTAAAAGGGTTTCTGGAGAGGATGAATCTAGATATAACTAGGACACACCAAAAAGTAATGTCAGGATTCAAATATCCTAGTTTCCAAGATTTACCCTTATATAGACTTCAAAGCCTAGGTTGTTTTAGGTTTAAGTAAGATATCTTTGGAACCAAGCAATCAATATTCACCGTTAGATGAAATCTTTGAATCTTATTCACATATAAAAGATATAAACTATGGTTAGGTAAATCGTAACAGAATCGTATATAAATACTATGTTCAATATGGTTAACAGAAACTAGCCTATTTGAACTTAAAAGCTTAACACTCATTTTCATGTTCGCAAGTGATGCGTGTCGTAGGTGCTCAAATTAATTCACTTATATTCTACTTTACTAATGAATAATATAACAGTAAATAAGATTTGTTCCCACGAAGAGCGGGGAGTTTTATTTGTTCAAAAGGTCACAAAGAAGAGTTTGGTTTTAGATTTCAAAGTAAATAAACAAAACAATTAAAAGATTAAAGTTGCAAGCAATTGATAGAAATATGATTGAGGAATCCTTCTTCGTTACTAAACCGTCGATGGGTTAATATATTCATCAACCATTAATCATTAATCATAGATTATCATCAACCATGGGACAACAACTAGCGCAGTGCTACCCCCTAAAGTCCTCTGGTCACTGGATACCGAAGCGCTCGAATATCAATTCTATTCTTCCAAGCCACCAAGTAGTAGCGTACTCAAGGTGTAACTTGATCGAATGCTTTATGTTTTGTAACTTAGGTTAATCTTAGTAGTTAGACTCTTAGCGCAAGGTCCACTTTCTAATGTTGTTCTACACGCGATAGCTCCACAGAATCCCTCTGCAAGGTCTCACATTATCTACTTGTGTATGGATTATTCAACAATTACACGGATATCCTAATCCTTTACTAGCAATAAATCAATCAATAAGCTATCATAGTTGGCTACCTAAAGCGATCAATTTATCAATCATAAATGTTAATCAAAGTAGAAGCAAACGATAATCATATGAAGGATACAACTATACTACACTTGGAGATCGGCCGAGTCGCGCTCTGCAAATCGGGAGATTAACTCAGCCTTCATTCATCGTTTTTTCTCTGCTTTAATATTGATCATCGTCATTAATTCAGGTGAAAATTAATCTCTAAACATCAAATGATTGGTGTTTATTACTGTTAGTTGATTTTTTACTTTCATTTCAAGTTAATTTCATGGAAACAACTCAAAATTTAGAAATTGATTCATCTGTGGTAGATATAAACAATATGGTGGAAGACAGTCCTTCAATCGATCTAGTAAATGGAACAGATGAAAGGTGTGATGTATGGAAATTTTCCCTAATAGGTCATTTGGATTTACTTCGTTTAAAATTTTCTGATGTTGTAACAAATCTAAAATCACAATGGAAATTAGTAGGTCAATGCAAAATGATTCCACTGGGTAAAGGTTTTTTTTACCATTAAACTAGATAATGAAAGAGATCAACGTTATATCAAATCAGGGATGTGGGAAGTTTATCATCAAACACTATGGATTCGAAATTGGATTCCAGATTTTTGACCAGAGCTACATAGAACATCCACAACAATGGTATGGGTTCATTATCCTGGTCTAAGTTTGGAATATTGGGATGAACAGACTCTATTTATAATAAGTAGGGCTTTGGGAGAACCAGTAAAGGTTGGTGACGCTACTCTGAATTTTGAAAATGGTTTATATGCAAGGCTTCTTGTGAAAATAGATTTAGCAAAGAAAATTCCTCATAAACTTGGGATTAAGACCAAGTTTGGAGGGTTTATGCAAAGTGTACTTTTAACAAAACTTCCAAAATTTTGCTATCATTGTAAGATTGTTGGTCATCTACAGGCTAAATGTAGAGCGAAGTCATCATATGAAGCAACATCAGATACCAACCAGAATAATGGAAAAGAAACAACTAATTCCAAGCCAAAGTCACCTGTGGAAGATGTGGATAAAGGACAAAACTCAAATAGCACTCAAACAGAACAAGTCAAATTTGATATTTGCTTTACTCCAACACCAGAAGTACATCAAAAAAATTTAAGTCCTGAAACAGTGAATATACCTTCTAGCAGATATAAGGCTCTTAATACAGTTATTGAGGAGGAAGTTTATCTTCATATAAATGAAGTTAATGGGAACTTATCTACTGCTAGAATCCAACAAATAATTGAGGATAATGCAGTTGACAAGAGTGTTATCAACTTTATCAATGGAAAAGATGGATCAATTTATGAGGAAAGAATTCCCACAACAACTTGGTCAAAAATAATTCAAAAACCTTCAACTTCATAAACTACAGAAGTTCAACAGAAGGAAGTTCCAAGTAAGATCAAGGCCTAGCAGATCAACATTAAATACAATTTCGGGAAAAATCAAGGTAAAGGGGGTACTAGGGACCTCTAATCCTTACAATGAAAGTAATATTATGGAACCTCAGTGGCATGAGAAGACCTAGGGCTCAAGAGAAATTAAGGTCTTTAATAAATCAATTTCAACCTTCTATTGTTTTTATAGCAAAACCTAAAATAAGTTGTAATGCATCATTTTGCAATAAGCTAAATTTACCAGGAATGCAGAATATGGCAATTCATAACTCTCTACCAAATAAGAAAGGGAATATATGGATTTTTTGGAATAAACATTTGCCCACACCAACTGTAGTATCTATGTCAACTCAAATGATTACAATCAACATTGGAGGCAGTCTGATATCTGGAATACATGCTCATGTTGGAGCAATTCAAAGAAGAAATTTATGGGTTGAAATGGAGGTAATAAGTGGGTTTAATCTTCCTTGGTTGGCTATTGGGGATTTTAATGCCTTTTTATGCAGAAGAAAAAGTTTGGGGGAGAGATCCTAATACAATAAATATGCTTGAGTTCAACAACTGTCTAGATAAATGTGAGTTACAACAGGCTCCCAAATCAGGTTGTGAATTCAGTTGGTCTAACTGTCAACATGGAGCTAAAAGAATTCTATGCAACCTAGACAGGGCAGTCATTAACAATTTGTGGCTTCAAAAGCATGAAGGATGGAGTTATAAAGTTGGTTTGAGAATAGCTTCTGATCATTCTCCACTACTAGGGTATTGTGTAAGCTATCCAAAACCAAAAAATGTACCTCAAAAGTTTCAAAAAATCTGGATTGATTATCCCAATTTCATAGAAGTTGTTACTAATTGTTGGGCTGAAAGTGTAGAAGGAGATCCATCTTTTGTATTCCAGTGCAAGCTAAAAAAGTTAAAAAATGTGTTGGTTGAATGGAACTAGAAAGTTTTTGGAAATGTAAATGTACAAATTCAAAAAGGCACAAAAGAAGTTCAAGAAGCAATGAAAATATCTGATGAAAATCCAGGGAATGAGGAATTTCTGGACAATTTGGTTAAGGCTGAGAATAAGCTAAACACAAAAGAAGTGTAGCTAAGCACATTGCTTAAACTTAAAACTAGAACTAAATGGGTCAAAGACGGGTCAGCAAACACCAACTTCTTCCATACTAAATTCAAAGTAAGACAAGCAAGGAATTCTATTTGTGAGATGGAGAATAACAACAATGAAGTCATTACTGATCAAGGAAAAATGGCAGAAATGCTTGTGAACTTTTTTGAAGAAAACTTTAAGTTCAAAGAAGTTAATATATCAGAAACTTTACTTGATGTAATCCCAAACTTAATAACATTTGAGGATCAAGCATTGTTGGATGCAATTCCAACAATGGAACAAATCAAGCAAATTATCTTTGAAATGGATCCAGACAGCTCACCAGGTCCTGATGGATTTTCAGGAAGCTTTTACAGAGCATGTTGGAAGATAATTCAAGATGATGTGGTCTCTGCAGTTCAATTTTGCTGGAAAAGAAGATTTATCCCAAAAGGATTAAACTCCAATTTCCTGGTGCTTCTATCAAAAGTTGAAAGTGCAAGATCTCCTCAGCAATATAGGCCAATTGGGCTAAGTAATGTAAGCTTTAAAATATTTACTAAAATCATTACAACAAGAATGTCAAGTCTCATGCATAAGCTGATTTCTCCCCAACAAGCAGCATATATCAAAGGGAGAAATATACAAGATCAAATTTTATTAGCATCAGAAATGATTAATGAAATGAAAAAGAAAAAATGGTAATTTGGGGCTTAAACTGGACATATCTCAAGCTTATGACACAGTGAGCTAGAAGTTTCTTTTTCAAGTGTTAAAAAAGTATGGATTCTCAGATAATTGGTGTGAATGGATAAAAACTATCTTTGAGTCAGCAAGAATTTCAGTCATGCTTAATGGAGGACCAAATGGCTTCTTTTCAATGGGTAGAGGGTTAAAACAAGGAGACCCCCTATCCCCCATTCTATTTATCTTGATGGAAGATGTTCTAAGTAAAAACATAACAAAGTTGGTGATGGAAGGGAAAATAAATCCAATGGTAATAAGGAAAGGGATCCATCCTTCTCACATGTTTTTTGCAGATGTATTTATTTTCTACAATGGAGGAAAAGAAAGCATTCAAAATCTAATAAAGTTACTTGAAGAATATCAAGACAGCCCAGGTCAAGTGATAAACAAAATAAAAAGTAAACTTTTTGTGGATGGAACTACAACTGCAAGAATAATGAAGATCAAAGATATTATGCAAATGGAAGTAAGTACTCTCCCTGACAAGTACTTAGGAATTATTTTACATGCTGGCAGAGTAAAAATTGCAACAGTGTGGCCTATGGTAGAGTTGATGCAAAAGAAATTGGCTAGTTGGAAGGGTAAATTACTTTCATTCAATGATAGAATTGTCCTAATCAAGTCATTCCTATGCAGTATTCCTATATATAGTATGACAATTTATAAATGGCCAAAATCAGTGATAAAAATATGTGAGAAGATCATCAGAAACTTCTTGTGGTCTGGAGATGGTGATATTAGGAAATTTAAGACTCTATCTTGGAAGGAAGTGTGTTCTCTTACAGTGAAGGAGGCCTTGGACTAAAAAGATTAGAAGTTCTTAATAAAGCTCTTCTTATGAAAATTCTTTGGAGAATACTTAACTCATAATCTGAATGGGCACTTTTCATTAAAGCTAAATATCAAGATAATCTACACCAGTGGAAGAGCACTTGGCAACTTTCATCTATTTTGCCAGGACTAAAATGGGCTTGGAATCATTTAAAAGAAAACATAAGGTGGTGTATAGGGATTGGATAAAAAAATTCTTGTTGGTTTGATCCATGTCTAAACAATGCTCCCATTATCCAAGAAGTTGGTTTCACTGAGTATGTTAAGAAAAATATCAATCTAAAAGTTTCAGACTTGATTCTAGAAGGAAAATGGAATATGCCTGAAGAACTGAAACAAATGCTTGCTCATTACACTCTGCCTGAAATTGGAGTTGGTGATGATTGTTTAATATGGAAAGGAGAAATCAAAGGTAAATTCACTACTTCTTCTTCAGTCAACTTAATAAGAAACAAAGAATAGCCTTTGCAATGCTACAACAAAATATGGAATTCATTTTTACATCCATCTATAGCAAGCAATGTATGGAAACTTGTACAAGGTGTTTATGTTGATGACTCTGTAATGGTGGCAAGAGGGTTTGAACTTGCTTCCAGATGTTGCAATTGTGAAGAAGAGCAAGACAATATGAAGCATTTGCTGTGGACCTTCAAGTTCAGCAAACAGATTTGGCGGTGGATATGCCCTGTGTTCAATTTTAAAAATCCTCATTACTTTGAAGATATTTGGAGAAGTGCAAGGAATAACAGTCCTTTTATTAAAGAATGCTGGATTATAGCAGCTTGTGCAATAATTAAAGAGCTTTGGTTCCAGAAAAACAACTTGTGGTTTGACCAAATAAAATCAAATCTGCAAAGTTTCAAGGCAAGAATTAAGAAAACAATATATGAAGGAAGCCTCAGAATGAAAAGCTATAAATGGAACTCTGACATTGATAATCAGGTAATCCAGTACTTCAAACTTGAGCCAATAAATATCAAATTCCAAAATATAAAGGTTTGTTTCTGGATCCCTCCTTGCCTTGGATATATCATGTTCTGTTGTGATGGAGCATCAATTGGAAACCTTGTGTTTGCTGGTTTTGGATTAGTAATTAGAAATAATTTAATCCAAGTGTTAGGGGTGATATATGGTGGAGTTGTAATTGCTACAAATTATATAAAAGAAGTGTATCCAGTCGTAAATGCAGTGGAATTGGTTGTTGAATGGAAGATGAAGAATATAATTTTAACTTCTGATTCTAAAACAATCATAATAGAATTTGAAAGCAATAAGATGCCCTGGTTTGTGAAGATGAGGTGGAATAAGGCAGTAAAACAGATTCAAGACAACAAATTCTGCCACAACTACTAGGAGACAAACTTTGCAGTAGACACAGCTGCAAAAAGATGTGCAAGATTGACAACAAGACAAAGACTCATTTATGAGGGGAGACCAATTTTTTTAGCAAGAGTAGAACAACCAAATGTTTAATATTATAGAATCTGTTAATGAGTTTCTTCTTCAGCATTGAACTCAGTGACTAGTGTTGATTCTAGTGTTGTTGAGTTCTTTATTGGGCCTAATAAAGTTGGCTATTTTAAATTTACTATTCTGGGTTTCCCAACCGTAGGTTCTTCTAAATCTACTCCTTTGTCTTCCTTCACCATTTTGGCTATAACTTCTTCATCTAACGTCCGATTAAGCTCATTCTTTTCGTGTTGTCTTCATATCGTCGTCCTCTACAAGATTGTGTATTCAAATCCTTCATGTCTTCTTATTTGTACCTACAGTTTGGTTTTCATACCGTAAGCTTCCATGTATTTTCATACGACTTCATTTCCTCGCTGTAACTTTGACTTTGGCACTTCCTCGGGAACCTGCTTCATCTACGGTTGGGTTTCCTATCCATAACTTTGACAGAAAAATGACCTGGTGCATCTACGATTGGGTTTGAGAATTCCGTAACTCTAACAGAAATTGCGCTAATCTTCTCTAGGCCTATGGTTGGGTTTTGTGGCATTTCCCCACCGTAAGTATCCCTGACTTTTTGTATGGATGGGTTTCCCCACCGTATACACTTTTGTAACTTGGTCCTTCTTTCTTCTTAGCTTTTTCAACATTGATTCCATTGACTTTAGATGATTCACCTAAAAAACAAATAAAATAGAAAACAAGAGTAATACAAGGATAATATGCAAGAAATCCAACTAAAACAAGCAGGGAATCAATACTAAAATCATGTAAATTATGCACTTATCACCAAGACATTAACACTGAGTCACAATCGTGTGATCAATTGAGTCTAGTGTTAATTAGAGAAATAATGAAATGCAAATTACTTTATATAAATAATTAATTGCAATTGAATCACAATCGACATAGTTTGTAAATATACAAAGTACAAGTACTTGAACTGTTCGTGAATCGGCTGAGTCATAGTACGTGGACTGGTTTGCAGACTTACATGCAATGATCGAGTTTTGGAGTCAACATAACTACTTAGTTCATAAACTGATTTTCACCACTTATGCAATCACCGAGTTTCGGACTCTTACAGAATTTTTCAGTTCACGTATCGGTTTGCAAGCTTTGAACTAATTCAAAGTTCCGGAGTCTACAAAACTTTTTAGTTCACGTAACGGTTTGCAAACTTTGGACCTTTGTAGGTTTCGGAGTTCACTGAAAACGTTAATTTACCTACAGATTTGGGTACTAAACTGGTTCTAGAACACAGAACTGTTTTGGCTCACAAACCTGTTTGATTAGTAATCTGGTTCCCTTACCACAGTTCCACAATGGTTTGTATATGAATATACATACCTATCCGGGTCACAAAACAAACAGATTTTCCCATGATGTATATACGAATATGCACATCACACAAATATGAAAGTCGATATATAGCTACTCCACTACGTGTACAAATACATGTAATAAGGCTTCAGCCATATAACAGTTTTCTCAGTTTGTAAGACTGATCTTGTATTCCGAATAAAGTAGTTTTATATTTCTCTAAATAAATTCGAAATATTCCTGAATAACAACAATGACACATATCATTGTTCCAGGCTATCTTCGATTGATAAACTTGAATCAAGATTTGGTTCCGAACAATAAATTGTTCTCCACCGAATTTGATCAAGTATGAACAAATGTTTATTAAGCTTAGTCATTATATCCCGAGAAATTCGTAAACTAAATAATTAGTTCTTAACTCAAAATTCTTGTTTATGCAAGCTAGTCTAATTAGTTATGCGACAATCGTCTCAAGATAGAAAAGTGAATATAACTTGAGAAATGGGTGGTTCAGTCTTCACTTACCTTTTGTTGATGAAGTTCTCCAAAAGCTTAGGTTGATCTTCGTATTTAAACGGTAAAATGCAAATGATGACTATTTTGTTTCTCAACTCCACTATCCTAGACCGAGACTTAGATAATTGTAGACTAGAAATCAAGATATAGTTTTGAAAACTAAATTTGACAACAATCTTGATATAACAACACTTGTGAGTTTGACCGAGCAATGCTCTAGCAACCTTGACTTCCAATATAGGTAGGGATCGCTTCTACCTTGACTTCTAACATAAGCTAGGATTGGTTCTACCTTGATTCCCTATATAGGTTAAGATCGGTCAGTACCTAAGATCTTTCAATGAAAACCGAGACCATAATCCTTTTGATTTCCATTCAACTATGAAACAACTTCATATATCTACTTCCTTAAACTTATGTAATTAAACATAGTTTTCTAGGTATGAAACCAAACATATGTTCACTACACAATCTAGTAACAACTTACAAAGATTATATCGATATCGCAATTACGAAGTTCAAAAGATAAGCATCATACTTCATAAATAAATATACCAATATAAAACGCTTATTACTTATTGATATATTGTTCCTTAACACTTTGATTATAATATGATGATCGAGTATATTATACTAGAGTTTCACATATATAACTTGGCATGTTATGTTTCCAATCAGAAAACGACTTGAAAGTAAATGATATAGAAATGGAAACAAGTCAAGTCATGTATTACTAACCTCAATTGGAAGTATGATGTTATCGTCGTTGTCGATATATATTCAGAATCTTCAGGTCTTCAGAGTAATACTTGTATGTCTCAACATTTCAAGACTTCCTAGTCTAACATAATGAAGTTTACTCTAGTAATCTAATCAGGTGACTTATGAGTTTTGATACTAAAATATGACAACCAACCTTGACATACCAATGTTTGGTGGGTCCAATCAAGCAGTGCTCTAATAGATGAATTTTCCTTTCCACCTGGTTATCCTTAATCTGATATTGTCTACCAAACACAAAAGGGACACCATTTTCCTTTTGTTCAAAAAGAGTGGGCTTCCAAATATTTCTCTTCCAAATCCATTTTTTTCATTTTCAAACGTCTCATAAGAAGTCTACGGTGTCTAGGATGAACTTCTTTAGAATAAAAAAACATAGCTGACTTATGGAAGTTCATTTGCTGACATGACATTTCGCTGAAGGAGTTAATTACATTAACAAGATTGTTGACATTGTGTATATAATCTTTTGTGAACAATAAGAAATCGTATGCAAATAAAAAATGTATAACCTGAGGAGATTTTATTGTTATCTTATTTCTTGCATCTTCTCTTCTTGTTCTGCTTGTGTTAATGCTCTAGTAAAAACCTCCATGATAAGTAAGAATATTTACGGTGAGATGGGGTCACCCTAACGTTGGTTTGAACACCTTCGTACGGTGAAGAGATTTCATTGTTATCATTTTCATCGCGGTTTGGGGTGGTAGAAGTGGAAAGACTTGCAAGAGGAAATTTAAGCATGTTGGAATACTTTTTTTTTTTTAAGAAAATAAAAAAAATTGTTAAAAACTTTGTTTTTACAGAAGATATATCCCTTTACAGACTTCTAACTAAAAGTTCTGGTGGGTTGTAATTCCAGACTTCAACTCTCTTATTCCTTGAGCAACGATATCTGCTACACTATTATTATCCCTCCTTAAATAACTACATGTCCAATTAGAAGAAAAATAATAATAATTGTGACGCACTTTTGGGCAACACTATTTGTTGTCCATTTTATTTTTCCTAGACTATCATTAATGGCACTGATCACATTCGCACAATCTTATTCTAATTCCAGTACATCTATAACTCTCTCCTTAGCTTACTTTAAATCCTTTAGAGAAGCAACAACTTCTACCTGCTCTTCATCTACTAGCACTGCGATGAAAGAAGCATCAAAATTAGTCCAAATCCAGCAGGTAATTCTGGTTTTATGAAAGAAGCATCAAAATTATTCTTTAATGCTTGTGCACTTGGTGGTCTCAAAATGACACTATGTGTTCCTTCAGAATTAATTGATTGAAGTAGAGTTGTATTGATACAGTCATAAATAAATTTCTTGACTGATATAATGAATTCAGCGGGATTGAATTGTATTTTTTTCAAACACCATAGAACATCCTTGCTTCCAAATCCACCACATAACATAAAAAATGTATCTAAACTTTTCTTGCATAGATGATCCCAGAAGTTAACTGAATCAAACAAATATTACACATAGTGAAACTAATATTGATGTCATTTACCACTTTTTTAAGCTTATACCTACTTGGGAGATACTTGTTCATAATCTTCCAAATAAAGTGAAGTACTTTAGGTGGAAATAATTGCAGATTGTCATTATTGGATTCCTGCAACAGAATATTATAAGCGGACTTTACAATAAAAGAAACCATTCCTAGTATCCATCCATCTAATCTGATCATGACCCACATCTGGTATTCTGATTTTACAAACATGTTCAACAATATCAGGTGGAAATAAAGCATTCAACATATTAGAGTTTCACTTTCTAGTGTCATTATCAATAAGTTAAGAAACTGTTTTGATTCCACTAGAGATCATAATATGAGGTAAATACTTACCAAGACTAGGGACCCAAATGTACCTACAGATGTGAATATCCTTGCCATCAGCTAATTGCAAGCAATAATATTTCTTAATAAAATTTAAACCTTGGTAAATACCTCTTTATATCAAAGATGCATTATTGTTTAGGTTTCAGAAATAGGATTAACTTGAGGAAAATATTTATGTCTCATGATTTGAGCCCATTGTAGTTGCAAGATATCTTACAACTACACCCTCAGTAGAATTCTATTAATTTGATTTGATGATCTAATTTATTTGATATGAAAATGAAGATTAAAGTACTAAAATTATAAAGGAGACACAAGAATTTTTACATGGTTCGATCATTGTGATCTACATCCATGGTTCTTCACTAGTGGTTGTATGTAATTACATAATTTTACAATTGAGACTCCATTAAATAATATTTGGAGCTCTAGATTTTTGGGGAGGAAGATGATAAAGAAAATAAATCTCTCCTAAAAATTTCTCTCTCCTACTAAAATTATTCCCCTCCTTCTCAAAAGACTTCTCCCTCTAAAAAAGACCCTCCTCTCTCTTATTCCTAAATGGATATTTATATGATTTTACATAAAAGATCACAGTTGTGTTCCCCCGCCATTTCGGATTTAAAATATGTTATGCGAATCTTCGCAGCCATGCTCGCAAAATGTCTTTTCTCTCCATAAACTCGCAATCTATCATTTGTTGTGTCCTTTCTAACATTTCTTCTACGACATTATTAAGTTGCGTCGTTAATAATTCGCAAGTAAAGGTTGCTGCAATATTCTGATCCTACATCTTGCCTCTTTTTTCTTGAATATTGCTTGAAGAGCGATCTTTAAGAAAAAACCCATTGTAGTAGTCTTTGATCTTTGTTGATGAAGGAACGAGCGAAAGAATACTAGACTTGAAAAGTACGTACTTGCCTCTATTCTTTTGAGAAGTTCTAGAATGTTGTGAAGTAAATAAGAAGTATCAACCATTGAAGTATAAGAAGTATGAAGTATCCTTGAAGAAACATAAGAAGTATAAAATATCCTTGAAGAAGTATAAGAAGTACTCAATCCTCAAAATATATAAGAAGTATGAAATATCCTTAAGAAGTATAAGAAGTACTTAATCCTCTAAATGTAAGAAGTATCCGTCCTTGAATAAGAATGATAAGTATTGCCTCTATTCATGCGAAATTATTACTCCATTTTTGGTGAGGATTCTTATCGAGAAGATAAAGAACATAAAATATTTTCTTGGGTATCCATAGTTTCCTCTGTTCTTTATCTATGAATGAGAATCCTTGAGAAAATGTTGAATGATTAAAATGCTGATTTCTGAGTTTTTCTGCGAATTTTTGAACATTTGCGAATAGTGCTGCGAATAATGTTGCGAATATTGTTGCGAATAATGTTGCGAATTATGATATTTATGTAATGATTATGTTATGAAATGCGTATGCAATTCTTATGCCATGAAATGCTTATGCCATGAAATGCTTATGCAATGCTTTTATGATGCGAGTATGATGCTTATATGATGAGAATGCTTATCTATTGCAATGTATATCTAAAGTTTGTGTTACTTAGCTCATTTTTCCGCGGTAAAATTGCTGTAACAGTTGCTTCCATTCCTGCACTATTAGTCTCGCATGATATAATATAATTAAAATATTAAAGATGCATAATCTCAATTTCATTTCTCAAAAAATATGTTCGCAAGCTTGTTTGCTTACATACAATCATCTTCGCAAGTTTATTTGCGTATTCTCTTGTGGTTTTATTTTGCCTTCCTAGTTAAAGGTCTTATTTTGTCATATTTTTTGTATAGTATTTTAGCCTCTTCAGGAAGTGTTGCGACAATATGACAAGCCTAAATATTCTTGCGAACATAAAGCCCCATGACATTGTCGTCTTGCGATGAAATCGCAGGACGTCTCTACACTTTCATGTAGCGACCCATTGATCTCATCTTAACTTCTTTATTATGTTCTGCGAGTTCTTTTTTTTTTTTTTTTTTTTTTTAGAAGGGTCGCAGAAGTTCAGTTGTTGCACAAATATGACAAGCCTTTATGTTCTTGCGAACAAAAAGCCTCGTGACATTTGCGTCTTATAGCACGTATCAGCTCCCTAATGGAGGGTGATGCCCTTTATATTCCCCTTGGTTGCCCCTTCAAGGAAGCGTACATCGACCATACAAGGTTAGCTCTTCCCATCCGGTCCTGCCAACAACCAGCTTTTGATCGCAACCTCTTGTCCTTTTTTCCTATAGGGCTTATAGTTACGAGGTTGCACCCTATGGGGTATCTTTGTGCCAAGTGCATCATTTTCCAAGACTTGTCAAGAATGGCAGATGTGCTTCAAGCTCATCCGGCACTCTTGACTCAATCGTGTACCTTGGCGCCTTGATCGTTTTCTGCACTTCTTGAGAAAGACATTATATGCCTTAGTCGCCCAACCTAAATCATGTTACATCGCAAGATTAGGTTGAGAATCCAAGGTGTCTAACCCGGATAGGTACCCCGTTATTGGGTTGTACCCCATAAATCTCCATGTATTCAGGTTCCTTGGTGGTGTTCCGGTGTCCCTGAGCCATGGTTATAGGTACCTCCTTAAATGACGCACTTTAGGACTTTGCCTCTTACGAAATGTTGCTTCGCGAACTAGGGTGTACGCCACAAAGGTTTGCCTATGTAAATTTTCTACGGCTCTCTTTCTTTTTTGGAGGCTAATCACAGTTTGCGTCTTTCTTTTATGAAAGCTAATCGCAAGTAAATTTTTGCGTCTTTCTTTAATGAAATCTAATCGCAAATAAATAATTTTTATTCGTAAAAACTCATCACAAATTTTTCATGTACATAAAATGTTGAATGTTTTCATAAAATCTTTAGCATAAGAAGTATGAGAAGTATTCATATCGCGTCTTTAAAAAATGTTCTATAGAAATATATAAATTTAATTTTCTCTGTTTTTTGTAACTTTGAAGTCTTTGAAAAAATTTGAGATCTTTAAATTTTTGCGATGAATTCATTTTTGAATCTTCCGATTGTATCGCTTTTCACCAATCTAAAAATCTTTGAAATGTTTTGTAATCTTAGAAATTGTAGAAATCTTACGAGTATATCACTTTTGGTAAATAAAATCAAAAATATTTTGTCTTCTGTAAATAAAATATTCAAGGAAATGGTACTTACATTTTTCGGCTTGTTGTTGTCTCTTGATCTTCCTCTTGTATAATGTTGCGTTATACCAACTGTTCTAGCCATTTCTTGCGAAATATTTCTGTGAAATAATCTCCCATTTTTTTATTGCGAAATAACCAAAGATCTTGCGAAGTAAACCTTTGCATGAAGTAAACAATCATCTGCGAAGTATTGTTTCTGCAAACGTTCGCAAAGTAAACATTTGCGAAGTGCAAAGAGTAGAAGTGTTGGTTCTGCGAACGTTCGCAAAGTAAACATTTGTGAAGTGCAAAGAGTAGAAGTATTGGTTCTGCGAACGTTCGCAAGGTAAACATTTGCGAAGTGCAAAAATTTTATGCGAATATGGAGACTCGAACCCGCGTCTTCAAACCCCTTCCATTTACTGCTGACCATCTGATCTAGCTTCAGCTTGTGAAAGAAACACATATTGCCACTCTATTATTCTTCCTTTCTTTTCAATAGTTCCAAAAAGTGTGAAAAATATTGAGTTTTGCGAGTATTGATCACACGAACTCTAACCCATACTTCTAATCCCTGACCATCTGTGCCAGTTTCTGTTTGTGTAAAAAGATAAAATTCTCTTTACTTATGCTCTGGTAATCACTGATGTTTTTGAATTCCATTTTACTTCGTTCATAAGTAAGGTTGCTTCCGTATGCGTAGGTGAGAACTTTTCCCAACAGGTTGCTTCGTTGACCTTCCTTCTCTTGTTTTATTCTTTCACGAAGGGTCCCCTTTCTTAACTTTCACGAAGTATCTATTCCCCTGACTATTAACAGTCTTTAGCCTGCTTCTCAAACTGCTTCTCAAACTTTATTCGCAATTGAACAATTGCTTCTCTTCCTCACGCTGGTATTTGGGAAGAACATCTTTCTGAAGTAAAAGAACATTCATTAACTTCGTTTGTGACCATCCGTCCAAGCTTTGATTTTTGAAGGAGCAGTTAAATAAAAAAATGATAAACTGGTTTGTCTTTGCCAGAATAGTTGGCATGGTGGCTGAAATCGACGATTCATCTTTATTAACCTTTCTTCTCTCATTATCCGTTAAAACCTGTAAGTGATTTCGCTGAATAAGTCTTGCTCTAATCTCTTTCTACGTAATGTTTCTATCAAATATGAATTTCTTCAAGGTGTAGACTCTTCTTCGCAGATGTAGAATTTCTGCGAATGTTTATACTTTTCTGCGAAGATGTAGAATTTTCTTCGCATAAATCTTTCTTCACCCTCCAAAAATTGCTTTTGCTTTGCTAGTTTTCTGATGAAGTAAGCTTCGCCTGTTTCATGTTTTAAGGTACATTAGACCCTGCCTTTTGTGGTACTTTGTACAAAATATGCCAGGTATCATCTCCATTCAATTACTGTAACCTCGCAGAATTATTTGCATTGGACATGTGTTTAATCATCCATTGCTTCTTCCTTCCGTTGCTTGATAATTTCCATGTATTCTTCTTCCATCGTCTTCTTAGTAACAGATCGACCTTCTTTCTATTCTCAATAATCTCCGGCTCATTCTGGTTATAAGTATGTGTTGCTCTACAGCAATGTCCCTGTATTGTATTTCCAAATTCCTTTGGCTCTGGATAGGAGATGTCTGTATTATATTATTGCTTATTTGATGATTGCACGAGTTAAACCCTTCTTTATGCTACTAGTATTCTTCGCATTGTTAGTATTTTTCGATGTTATACATGCTCATTTCGCTTGCCTTCGCTGATGATGATGACTATCAATTAACTAATTATGTTTGTATTGTCTCGTCTGCAGGACTTCTCGAAAAATGGAGATTGAATCCTTTGTATTTAATTCGCAGAAGTAAACAGATTTATTTATTCGCTGCTAACATCACTTATCTTACGAAGAACGAGGATTATCCACGAAAATTCGTAAGCAAAAATCTCATGTCATGATATCAAACATCGCTGCAAACAGAGGATCAATTTAGTGAGTATTATAGAAAAGTTTTTGCTAAATATTTTCTTACGAAGAAAGAGGATTATCCACGAAAGTTCATTATGTTCTGTTCATGAGAAAAATATCCAAATCATCATCCAATTTTTGATCCAAACTATTGTTGAAATTCAGTTAATAAGTTCGCAAAACATGATTCATTGAAGACAAATTTATAATCAAAATTCGTTTTGAATCAAAATCTTGGATAGAAAATCAGATTCTTGCGGAAGAATAATTAAAGTTTTTACAAAGTGTTTTCAAAGTTTTGTTTATAAACGACCAGATCTAAAAATTTAAGAAAGTAATGGATGAGTTTTAGGGGAAGAATTTTTCTTCTCAATCTGCTGCTGGTAAAGGTTTCTTTGATCTCCTTTTCTTTTCTTTTTTGAACGAGCATTATGCATCTTCCTCTTCTTTGCCTTCTCCAGATGGCAAGATTTGTTGTAATTTCATCACCAACAATTGATAATTTCTTTTAATCTTCCTCTCTCCAACCAGTAGTGATAATATTGATGAGATTTGTCACCCCTCCTTCTAGCGCCAATTATGTAGTTGCAAGATATCTTACAACTACACCCTCAGTAGAATTCTATTAATTTGATTTGATGATCTAATTTATTTGATATGAAAATGAAGATTAAAAAACTAAAATTATAAAGGAGACACAAGAATTTTTACATGGTTCGATCATTGTGATCTACATCCATGGTTCTTCACTAGTGGTTATATGTAATTACATAATTTTACAATTGAGACTCCATTAAAGAATATTTGGAGCTCTAGATTTTTGGGGAGGAAGATGATAAAGAAAATAAATCTCTCCTAAAAATTTCTCTCTCCTACTAAAATTATTCCCCTCCTTCTCAAAAGACTTCTCCCTCTAAAAAAGACCCTCCTCTCTCTTATGCTTAAATGGCTATTTATATGATTTTACATAAAAGATCACAGTTGTGTTCCCCCGCCATTTCAGATTTAAAATATGTTATGCGAATCTTCGCAGCCATGCTCGCAAAATGTCTTTTCTCTCCATAAACTCGCAAGATATCATTTGTTGCGTCCTTTCTAACATTTCTTCTACGACATTATTAAGTTGCATCGTTAATGATTCGCAAGTGAAGGTTGCTGCAATATTCTTCTCCTACACCCATAATGCATCAGATTCTTTAACTAATATCCAAGCAAGCTTGGTTAAAAGGGGTCTATCAAATTTAACAGATTATCTAACGTTCATGCCTTCTTGATGCTTAGGCCTAGCTATAGTATCAATACCAACGATTCACAAATTAATCACTCATTTTTCGATTATTATTATATATCTAGTGTCTTAAGATTGTTGGGCGCAATAATAAAAAAGAAGAAAAATCAAATAAACATGAGTTATTAATACTTAACTCCTTTGTAAAGGAAGTGATTGATACGGATGAGCTTCCCAAATCTCCGCAACAACGACATGGAAAAACTTTGTAAAAATAGAGTGAGCCACGTGCTCAACATGTTGTCCTTAAGACATTAGCGCCATATAACACTCAAGAGTGATGATATAGCCCTCACAGGATGGTTGCCTCCAGGATACACTTACCACTAGCATATGTAGTAGATGCTCAACTTGAGCTTGGAAACTCCAAAAAAACCGTCAAGGAATATCACAAAAGCTTAAGAAAATAAATACAAAAATATTTTATTTAGGTCTCTCTAGAAAATATAGAGAAACCTTTTCCTTGGATTTTAATAGGTTGATAAAAGCTTGTTTATATAATCTATTATTACAACTTAAGAAGCGGAATTTTCCAATATGGGACTAATAAGTTTATATAGTCAAGTAAAACAACTTAAGTAGTGGATACTCTCCGAAGTGGGACTAATAACTTTTCATTCACAAACCTAAAAAATAAGTTATTTATTACCTCAAAACCTTTAAAATTTATTTTTTTAGTTATTGTTTTCCAACAAATCCTACTAGTTCTGATAAGTGAAGAGTACAATGAATCCTACATATCTTCTTTAGTTCCATATACATGAGGAATTTGTGAACAAACAAGAATATGGTAATGACTATGATGGTTAAACTTGACTTCGAATAATTGTTGATATCAGTCCAAAGGGAATGAACACTTGCTGATAATGGTATTACCAGTTAACCAAAACCGACATGTTTTCAACCTAACCGAGTCGGATCGGAACAAAACCGAACCGAATATGATAATGGTTATCACAAATTTTCTAAACTGGAAAACCGAGTACTTCAGTTTTGATTTTACTGTTGGCAATAACCATACTGAACCGAAACTTGTGCAGACATATTTACATATGTTATATGGTATATCACCAAAAAAATTCCCTTGTAGCAGTGTCAATCCATCCATCTCTTCTTAGCAGTTCTTTTAGTTTGACCTCTACATAAATCGTATTTGTTACATGATCCCTCGGAAATCTTCTCCCACCTTCTGCGATAACTCTATATACAATATCTTTACAAATATCATTCACCCGTTGTTCATTCAACCGGATCTGTTGAATATTTCTTAGTTTCACACACCATATTTGGCTCAAAAACTTTTAAAGATGTAATCATATCCTAGCATCGACCATAGTGCATTTGCGATGACACTTTGATAAACTACTTTTCTTTCAAACCTAAAACCAAATAGATTAGTTCCCTTTTAAGTTATTTCATACTTCCTATAACTTGTCCGCCGAATATTGACTTCTTTCTTCACGTTATCATGATTCAAAGGTTCTTTGGATATAACTCTTCTCAAAATGCTAAATGACCAATATGCAAGAACCTATGTAACCACCCGTGATGTAGCTATTGTTCTTCTAATTATTCTTGATGAACTTGTGTTAGAGCACTGCTCGGTCGAAATCGCAAACGTTGCTATCTCAAGCTTGTTTGTCAATGTTAGTGATCAAAACTATATGTCTTGATTTCTAGTATACTTATAGTGATATCTCGGACTAGGATAGATTGTGTAGTTGAGCATTAGACTTCACGGCGTTCATCAATTGAAGACGAAGAACTACTAAGGCGAGATTGTGGAACTTCATCAACAAAATTTATGTGGAGACTAAAACTCATCTATCACTTGGAAAGTTTATTTCTACTATATCTCCTATATTGAGACAAAAGTCGTATTACCATAGTGTTAGATTATACACATTTGACATTTCGAGTTGAGATTAACTCGTTTACATATTTCTCGGAATATGTGTTGGTAAGCTTTCGCTTCAACCAAGTTCATCTTATAATCTGTATGAAAGTCAAAAGATGATCATGTGAAAATCTCCGAGTAACATCTTACATGGTTTGTGAAAATGGCTATTGTTATCCTATAAGAAAGTTTCAATGATTAAAATAGAGTTTATAATACTTAACCATCATTGGATTATAAACATAGTGTGCATTCTTGCATGTATGTGATCCATGACCGGAACTAAAGTATGCATACCCGTATGCGTACTTGTAGTTGTGAAATTTCGTTTGCCAAGTACACATACTTGCATAAGGTGTAGGTCCAAGAATTTCTGCTGGGTTTTGGAAGTGTACTTAGGTATGTGTACCCATTCGCATACTGTAAAACCCAAACTCAGACCGGATACTTAATTATACGTACCCGTTTGCACACTTGAGTGGTTAAAGTTCTAGAATTGGTTTGTTCTGAACTAATATATTTATATATTAAGGAATGCATTCTTTTCAAACCGTGGCTATAATGTTCATGAATTGATTCGAGTGAATCAAACTAATTTTTCTTCGATTGTGTTCTTGTATACTTCTATGAGAATATAGCAATTGAAAAACTCTTTAACTAGTTTCATTTGAGTCATTTGAACTAGTTATGGTTAAGATTAATATGGTTGATATGAGAGTGTTCATATATCTAACCTTGGTTAAATACGGTTGAGCCAACATGGTGTACACTTTTAGGTACGGTTACATAAACCTAAATGAGGGTACATTTTATTTGTGTATGACAAGCTAAGATCGATCTAACGGTGAATATTGAATGCTTTGTTACCAAGGTAACTTAGATTACAAACTCTGATTTGAAAACTATATAAAGGAGAACTCTAGCAACTGGGAAACCTAATCCCCACACCTCATGTGTGATACTAGTTGTATAAGCTAGAGTCGATTCTCCTTTAACCTTAGGTTTTTCACGAAACCATGTAGGTTAACGACTTAAAGACTTCATTGGGATTGTGAAGCCAGACACAACTATTTTCTCTGTAGTTGTGTGATCTGATCTTGTTGTTTCTATCATATTTGAATACTATCTTATTTGAGATTGGATCGAGATTTATTCTCCGATAGGCAAGATAAAAAGTAGTCACAAACATCTTCGTCTCATCGTTCGTGATTCCACAATATCATGTATCACTAACATATGATTAAGATTATTGTGAGGTGATTGATATTTCTAGGCTGTTTTTCGGGAACATAAGTCCGGTTTATCAATTGGTTCCAGTGCACCTTGATTTATCAAAAGATGGAACAAAACTCATAGGTATTTCTTTGGGAGACAGATTTATCTATTTCAATAGACTTCTCTGTGTGAGACATATTTGTTTATCAAGTCTTTGACTTTGGATCGTAGCAACTGTTGGTTGTGGGTGAGATTATCTAAGGGAATCAAGTACGTAGTATCCTGTTGGGATCAGAGACGTAAGGAGCGCAACTGTACCTTAAATCAGTGTGAGATTAACTACAGTCCAGTCCGAAGTTCATTGGTAGTATGCTAGTGTCTGTAGAGGCTTAATACAGTGTGGTGTTCAAATACGGACTAGGTCCCAGGGGTTTTCTGCATTTGCGGTTTCCTCGTTAACAAAACTTCTGGTGTCTGTGTTATTTATTTTCTGCATTATATTTTGTTATATAATTCAAATATCACTGGTTGTGCATTGAATTGATCAATTGGGAAATCCAACCTTTGGTTGTTGATTGAAATTGATTAATCCTTTAACATTGGTCTTTGGTACCGTTCAAGTTATTTATCTTATATTCAATCGGGCTCGCAAATTCCTATTTGTTGATTGCAGATTGAATTGAGAGATAGAGATATAAAACTCTTTGATATACTTTTCTCTAGATTGAGTCTAACTATCTAGTTGATTCTCTTGAAAGTATATTGGAGTTTGTCTATTCAGATTGCCAAGCGAAATATTGGGTGTGGTTGTTGTACCCCCGCATTTTCAACTTGCTCAAATGGTAGTTGTGTGCATTTGAGGAAAGGTTCTCCATGTTATTGATTTTGTGTGTTGTTCTTCCTAGTATTAAGATTTCCTGAGTGTAACTTTTTCGATTATAAAGCTTATGAGTTATAGGGTTAGGAGTAATTAATAAGATGATATCTTATAAGATTATAAAATGGTTGGATAAAAACATAATTATGTTGTTTCCACCGATAAGAGTATTGAAATATGTCAAGCTTATTCTTCGGAGTGATAGGTTTTAGTTGATAAAAATCTGAAATTTGAATAAGAGAGAAACTTTCCCAATTTTGTTGTTATAATTACGCTGGTTCACACCGATCAGACCTGGTTGAACCACTGTTATTGTTTGATGAAATGGATTCTATCCATGATGATAATTCGAAGAACTAAATAATTGTAGAAGCTAAAGAGATATAACTGATGGGAAGTACCAATATTCTAACGACTTTTGAAAGCACAGTTATGGTGAAAGAAATAACACCACTATCAGAAAGCAAGCACTAATCCAATATACTCAAAGATATAAATATTTTTGGAAAATAACCACTACCAGTTTCCACTGTTGGAGACTATACGTGAATCAACTGGGAGAACTACAAAAGAAGTTAGAATAACATTAATATTCTTTTAAACAAAGATAAACTAAAAAAATTATAAAAACAAAACAAGAAAAAGAGAAGCTTAGATTTATTCTACAAGCCAATCTAGGGTAAAGGAATTAAAATAAATTAGAAAAAAGAAACACAAGAGATATATATGATAAATTAATGAAGGTAAATTAAGATCATCCTAAGAAAAAGATAAGAATGAGGTTTGAAACTCCATTTTTCAGATTACTGAGTTAACTCTTTTTTATCAGAGTCCAAATAAACTAGATTTTTTTTTAACGAAAAAGTTATGTTGGAAAATGCTAATGCCCTTAGTTTAACCTTTAAAGCCACTTCTTATCTGATGAAAGAAAAGTTATATTAAAAAAAACAAAATAAGAGAGCCTTACACAGAATGGGGAAGTTCTTTATAGTACCTATGAAGAACATCCCAATCAATCGAAACATGAATAGTATTAATATACCATAATATAACCTTAACAAAAAAAATCAAATATCTATAGTTTGTTTAGCAAGTACAATAAGTTCATCAAGATATTTTGGAAGAGTACTGAAAACTATACTGTTCACTTCCTTATAAAGATGGAAAACCACGGCAAAATAAATCTTATTCGAACCTTTTCACGGCTGTCTTGTAACAAATTCATATTCCAAGAATCAACATGTGAAACAACCGTAGGAAGGATAGTCCAAGATGTACAAAAATCCTTAATAACATAATTTCATATATTTGAAAACATCTTGCAATGTAACACCAACTCACCAAGTGATCATCTATCTCATTTTCAGAACAACACATAGGATATTTAGTATGAAAATATATGGATTTGATCTGCAATTGTTTAATGACCTTATATCAGAAGAGAAGAACCTTAGAATATACAAGAAATATAATTAAGAAGCACAAATATAGATATAGGTTGCGAACTATATTGCTTTCAAGATAGTTTTGCGACCTCAAATGACAATATAGATCGAGGAATTTTTTTCTTCTATAGGTTTGCGAACTCAACGTATGGGTTCGCGGACTCAAAAGACATAAGTTACTTAGAGAATTTCTCTAGATTAGGTTTGCAAACTCACCATATTTAGGTTCGCAAACTCCAAGACTTCTACAAGCTTATCGATTCACAAACTTAGTTCATGAGTTTGTGAACTCAAGTGAATAAAATAATTAATAGAAAACTACCAAAATAAAACATTACAAACTCAAGAAGCAATTCACAAGACTTGAAATTTTTATTAATACTTGTGATTTTCTCTCAAGCTTGGTTTCAAGTCTATACAAGCAAGTTATTAGAAGTCAAATCATCCCAGAGCTAACAAGAATCTAACCTGTGATATGATCTTCTTTGAATAATGATCAACTACTAAAGCACTCGAACTTTGCTACGATTGATAGTTTGATTAATGGAAACAATTTCAAAAGGAAATACTAGTCTTCGTTACTTATCTCGATGAAGCTTATTTAAATAAGTTTCTTCGTATGATCTTCAATTCTTCATTCGCATTGAGTAACTTGGAAAAATCTTAAGATTCTACTATCTAATCTATTCCAAATCGAAGTTAACTTTAGTAGGATAAATCAATAAATAGTTTTGACACCTAAAATATGAAAACATACTTGACATACCAAGTTGTTTAGGTTCAACCGAGCATTTTCAAATAGAATTATTCTCTTACGGATATCTCCAAACCCATTTAGACTGTGAAGGATGATTTATTCTTCTAAGGTTTCTAGCACCAAGATCACCAAGATTCTTTGGATCACAGATTTTGTTCCAGAAAACCAAACACATCTTTAAATTCTCATTCACGGAACACCGTACAAAGTTTTGTGTAATCTTGTTCGTTTTTCTTCCTCTCCACAGACTCCCTGGAATTTTTTTTCTTAAAAAAATATATAGGTAAACTCGAAGTACAATTCTCGATAAGATAAATTCTACCCACCTAAGCAAGAATTTCCTCATTCAAGAAGCAAATTTAAGCTTCTTTGTTTCAAGAACCTAGTTTCAGATAGAACTAGACCTGAATGGTACACCAATTGGCATACCTAAGTCCTTGAAAGGCAAATTCTCGATTTTACAATCAAGTTCTCTAGCCAACTCATCAACACAATCATCAAATGCCAATACTAATCATGGTGCTTTTATCAAAAGTGAGCTTCGTACATGTGAGAACTTCGAAAAATGAAGTGATAATTAACAACCTTCTCACTTCCTCAATGCTACTATCAATGAAAAACAAGTGTATCATCTTCTAACTGTAAATGGGATATCATGGTGCTATCATCCACTACCTTGAAAGCATGAATTTGTTATTTTTGTACTTCTTCATTCATAAGCTTGGAAAGAGTTGCAACATTCCAATTTGGATAGGAACTTACGTGAAATTATAAAAGGGAATAAAGAATCACTTAGCCTCAAATCTTTAAACAGTTTAAGCATTACCTGAAAACGTTGGGGTACCAAAATACACCACTACGTTTTTCTTAGAAAATCTATATGGACAAACTCAATTCAACTCCGAGAGTTAAACTCAATCAAGAAATAATATCTAGAGTTATACCTCTCTCACTCTCCCTCTCTTGCGATTAAAACGTTTACAAAAACAAATCCATGAACCTAATCACAAAAAGATAACTTGGATGGTACCAAATACCAATGTCTAAGAATCAATCAAGTTGTTCCAACAAATAGGTCGGGATGTATATACTATGATTGATCAATGCACAGCCTGTGATATTTCAATTATAAAGATAAATAATATAATGCAGAAAAAGAAATAAAAAGACACCAGAAATTTTGTTAACGAGGAAATCGCAAATACAGAAAAACCCCGGGACCTAGTCCAGATTGAACACCAAACTGGATTACGCTGTTACAGACACTAGACTACTTCCAATTAACTTCGGTCTGGAATGTAGTCGAGCCCTAAAAGGTATCCCACCGATTAAGGTATAGTCGCGCTCCTTACGCCTCTTGAATCCCAACAGGACTTCGCACAATTAATTTCCTTGGATGATATCACGCCAACTAAGAGTTGCTTCAACTCAATTGAAGACTTTAAACCAAACCTGCCTCCCACATATTAAGCATATATATGATTTCCTTTTACAATTAAATAGTTTGATCAAAGGTGTGGAAACTAATAGCAATAGACAAAGTCTATCTAACTTCAAAATCCGGACTTATGCAACCCGAAGTGCATCTTAGATTATTATTCACCTCACAAGTACAAAACATGTGGAATCAACAAAGTTTGATGATTTCTATCTATCTTGTTCAAGTGATAAATCAATAATCGAATAAGATGAGGATACACGAGTTATCAAGGAAAGATAACTGGACCTGGCTTCACGAATACTTATGACGACTTTATAGTCTCTAAACCCTAAAAGGGTTAGGAAGAGGACGACTCTAGATACAACTAGGATACACTAAAAATTAGTTTCGGGATTCAAAGATCCCAGTTGCTTGAAGTTCCCCTTTTATAAACATTCAAAGCATAGGTTGTTTTAGGTTTAAGATGGGATAGCTTTGGAACCAAGCAAACAATATCCACCGTTATATGAATCTTCGAATCTGATTCATATAAGCAAGATATACAGTCTGGTTAGGTAAAACCATAACCGAACCGTGTACAAAGACTATGTTCAACATGATTAACCGAAAGATTTGAACTTAAAAGCTTAATCTTCATTTTCATATATAAGACATTAACTATGAGTCACAAACATGTGATCAAATAAGTCTAGTGTTTTTAAAGAATTAATCAAATGCTAATTATCTCGTAGAAATAATTTAAACACACTTGAAAATACAATTGACATGGTTAGTAGGTGTGCAAGGTACAAATACCATTATCGTTCGTGAATCGGTCCAGTCACAGTTCGTGTACCGGTTTTTAAAAAAAACAAGTTCCAGAGTTAATAGAACTATTTAAGTTTGTGTACCGGCTTGGAAACCTTAAGACTGTCACCAATTCCGGAGTTCTCAGAACTAAATCGGTTTGTGTACCGGTTTGAAAACGAAGTCGAGTTCAAGAACACATCACTATTTCAGTTTGTATACCAGTTTGGAGACAAACCACGGTTCAAAAATGGTTTGCATACAAGTATGCACACTGATCCGGTTCACGAGTTAAACCGATTCTCATATGATATACATAAGAATATGCGTACCACAAATCTGTAAGTCGATATATAGCTACTGTGCTACGTGTGTGAGTACAAGTAATACTGGTTCAGACTTTTAACAGTTTTCCCAGTTTGTAAGACTGACAACACTGTCTTGTATCTGCATCTATAGTAGTTCTATATTTCTCTCTAAATCGATTCGAAACATTCCTTAATAATATTAATGACACAAATCACTGTTCCAGGCTATTTACGAATGACAAAACTTGAATCACGATTTTGATTCCAAATAATAAATTATCCTTAACCGAAATTCATCAATATGAACAAATGTTCATTAAGCTTAGTCATTATATTTCGAGAACTAAATATCAAGATAAATTTGACTCGAAATTCTTGTCTATGCATAATAGTATAATTAGTTATGTGACATCGTCTCAAATCATATAAAAGTGAATGTAACTTGAGATATAGGTGGTTCAGTCTTCACTTAACTTTTGTTGATAAAGTTCTCCAAAAGTTTCGGTTGATCTTCGATTTCAAACGGTAGAACGCAATGATAACTGTCGTGATCCACTATTTCTCAACTACATTTCTATCCTAGCAACACTTGTGAGTTCGACCGAGCAATGTTCTAACATTTCCCCTATTCACCAGAATAGACAAGTTAAAATTAGCAATACACAATAGCATCTAAGAAATCCATTTAGCACTGAAGCCATATTTCTGCAAGATACGAGAAAGAAGTTGCTAACTGACATTATCGAAAGCTTTCTCCTCTAATTTTTTATCCTTTCATATATTGTCGACACACTCATTAACAATGAGAACACCATCTAAAAAAATTGCTTCTCAGGAATAAATAAAAGTGCCTTAATATTCAAAAATAAAAGAAGGCACTTTTAAAATCCTCGACAGATCTTCAATGTAAACCATACAGCTAAAAAGTTGGTTTTTAGGAATATTAAGAACTTTTAGTTTCAAGGCCTTTTGATCCCTAATGTGTACAATGTTAAAGCAACAATTAAGTTCTGATTGATAACAGGCAGCCCATCCATGGAACTACATGCTTTTCCAGGGAAACAACTTATTTGTTTAATTATTTAAATCCTAGAATTAGGGGCTACAAACATTGCCACCTTTTTAGTTTGATTATTACAGTGCTTCCACTTTGAATCATTTGTTAAAGCACCATAATGAAAACTCAGCCAAACTATGTATCTAAAGTGCTATCCTTCCTCATAATTTGGTCAAAACCCAACTGTTTCATAAAAGCAGTAATCCAATCAATTTACTAGAATTAGCTAATAATTTACCTGCTCTTTTGTTTACTAATCAAAACAAGATAAAACGGGAATTGATGGTGACGACATGACGATATATTTGTTGTTGGGTGCAATAATCAAAACAAAGAAAAATTAAATAAGCAAAAGTTATTGATACTTAGCTCCTTTGTAATGGAAGTGAGAGATTTGACCAAACGAGCGAGTTTCCCATATTCCAAAACAGCAACAAGGCAAAACTTTGAAAAAAACAGAGTGAGTCACGTGTTCAACATGTTGTCCTTAAGACATTAACACCCGGCTACACTCAAGAGTGATGTTATAGCCCTCACAGGATGGACTTGCTTGCATGATATCTAAATAGTCAAACTAATGGTATTAGATTAAAATTCGTTTTCTGCTTAGTAATTTGTGTGTTGTGTTTAAAATGTATAGTTGAGGCTTTGTGATATATTTGGCTACGTTTGACGTCTTTATGGTTAATCATTGGATTAGTCATTTAAAACCCGTGATAAGGTTACTAGCCAGATTTCTACTCAGTAGTGATTTGAGAGAATTATTTGTTTCTTAGGATGTACTGGAATTGGCGTTAATGGTAGCACTGTTGGCAGTAGGGGTTCTACCTAATATCAAAATTAAAACTTATTTTAGCATTAAAATTATATTGGTTTTTCTTTTCAAGCTAATAATCATGATCTTCGTTTTAAATTTATTACGTTATTTTCTTTGTATAAATTGATTTATTTGTGAGTTATGTATATATATTTACTAACCATTATTGTTAAATTATTCTAGATTTTTATTTTGACATTTAATCTAGGTAGTAATGTTTTTCTCAAAATATGAATTATATTAATGATATTTATTGAGTTTTTGGGTTGTGAAAATTGATTTGATGCATGAATGAAATTGAGTTTTGGTTTGTGAAAGTCACTTTGATGCATTACTTTAGTGAATGGAATGAAATTTAGATTTGCGAAAGTGAGTTTAATGCATTAGTGAAGGGGGTTTACTTCGACTAGTTCTTTGGGATTCGGTTTGGTGCACGTAGGATTAAATGCGCTGATTTGAAATGAGTTCTAGAAAAAAATATGTATCTATCTGCTGCTGAAATGTCAAGCCTTTATGGCATCCCACCACTCGTGACTACCCTGGGAAGACTGTTCGGGGAACAATAATGGTTTGTTTACCGGAATGACTCTGACAATTAAATTTAGAATTTAGAATTTTAGATTGGAGATTTTGAGTAAGAAAATATGTCAGCCTTTATGGCATCCCACCACTGGTGGCTACCCTGGGAAGACTGTTCGGGGAACAATAGTGTTTTTTTTACCGGAATAACTCTGACAATTAGATTAAGTACCATTTGAAGAAAGAAAAATAAGATTGTTCGGGGAACAATATGGTTTGTTACCGGAATAACTCTGACACTAGATTAGGAACCTACAATTATAGATTGGCTTATGTGAGTAAAATGAGTAAGTAATTTCAGAAGATTTTGACTTGCATGGGTTTTATTATTTTACTCGCTACATGGTTTAATTTTCGGTGCACTATATTATTTTTTTAAATTCCTACTGAGCTGTGGTTGCTCACCCCAAATTCCTTTTCCTCTCCCCCACAGAGTTTGGGGAGCAGTTAGCGCAGTAAGCGGACTTGGAAGCTTACGTCATAGTACTCAGATGTTAGTATTCTCGCAAGACGCTACTATATGATATCACCGGGATGTTGGGTATTTTTATTCATTATCATTTTATCATTTTCTTGGATTTAGTTTCAATCATTTTATTAAGAGACATCATTTCAATTTAATAGTTTTAAAAAATTGTTCTTACTTTATGACTTTTGGAATATCTTTGATGGTTATTATTTGGAACCTCTTTTATTGGAATTCGATTTGGAAGGACATTAGGTTATGCCATCTTTATTCATCTTGTACTCTTATTTTTTTTACTATTATTCTTAAAAAAAAAAAAAATAGCCTGTTCCATAGTCACGCCTCAAGAATCAGGTCTTGCTAGTTAGGCTGGACTCGATCCATTGGGTCAAATCCAGCTCAATAGAAGCCCGAATTTTTGCGGTCGTGACATATATCTCCAGGATAAAAGACTCTACTACACCTACTACTAGAATATATAGTAGATGCTAAACTTGAGTTGACAACTCCGAAAAAAACCTTAAGGAAAATCGCGAACGTCAAAGAAATCAATATAAAATATTTTCCTTTGGGGGTGTCTCTAAAAAAATATAAAATATTTTCCCTTGGGGGTCTCTCTAAAAAAAAATAGAGAATCCGTTTTCCTATAGATTTTACAAAAGTAGTGAATTTGTTTATATAATTGACAAATACAACTTAAGAAGAGCAACTCCCCGATGTGGGACTAAAAATCTTATATAGTCTCTTAAAACAACTAAAAATTGGAAACTCCACGGTGTGGGACTAATAAGTTTTTTCATTCACAAAATTGTTAAAAACTTTGTTTTTACAGAAGATATATCCCTTTATAGACTTCTAACTAAAAGTTCTGGTGGGTTGCAATTCCAGACTTCAACTCTCTTATTCCTTGAGCAACGATATTTGCTACACTATTATTATCCCTCCATAAATAACTACATGTCCAATTAGAAGAAAAAATAATAATAATTGTGACGCACTTTTGGGCAACACTATTTGTTGTCCATTTTATTTTTCCTAGACTATCATTAATGGCACTGATCACATTCGCACAGTCTTATTCTAATTCCAGTACATCTATAACTCTCTCCTTAGCTTACTTTAAATCCTTTAGAGAAGCAACAACTTCTACATGCTCTTCATCTACTGCCACTGCGATGAAAGAAGCATCAAAATTAGTCCAAATCCATCAGGTAATTCTGGTTTTATGAAAAAAGCATCAAAATTCTTTTTTCATGCTTGTGCCCTTGGTGGTCTCAAAATGACACTCTGTGTTCCTTCATAATTAACTGATTGAAGTTGAATTGTATTGATACAGTCATAGATAAACTTCTTGACTGATATAATGAATTCAGCGGGATTGAATTGTGTTTTTTCAAACACCATAAAACATCTTTGCTTCCAAATCCACCACATAACATAAAAAATGTATCTAAACTTTTCTTGCATACATGATCCCAGAAGTTAACTAAATCAAACAAATATTAAACATAGTGAAACTAATATTGATGTCATTTACCACTTTTTTAAGCTTATACCTACTTGGGAGATACTTGTTCATAATCTTCCAAATAAAGTGAAGTACTTTAGGTGGAAATAATTGCAGATTGTCATTATTGGATTCCTGCAACAAAATATTATAAGCGGACTTTACAATAAAAGAAACCATTCCTAGTATCCATCCATCTAATCTAATCATGACCCACATCTGGTATTCTGATTTTACAAACATGTTCAACAATATCAGGTGGAAATAAAGCATTCAACATATTAGAGTTTCACTTTCTAGTGTCATTATCAATAAGTTAAGAAACTGTTTTGATTCCACTAGAGATCATAATATGAGGTAAATACTTACCAAGACTAGGGACCCAAATGTACCTACATATGTGAATATCCTTGCCATCAGCTAATTGCCATCAATAATATTTCTTAATAAAATTTAAACCTTGGCAAATACCTCTCCATATCCAAGATGCATTATTGTTTAGGTTTCAGAAATAAGATTAACTTGAGGAAAATATTTATGTCTCATGATTTGAGCCCATAATGCATCAGATTATTTAACTAATCTCCAAGCAAGCTTAGTTAAAAGGGGTCTATCTAATTTATCATATTATCTAACGTTCATGCCTTCTTGATGCTTAGGCCTAGCTATAGTATCAATACCAACGATTCACAAATTAATCACTCATTTTTCGATTATTATTATATATCTAGTGTCTTAAGATTGTTGGGCGCAATAATCAAAAAGAAGAAAAATCAAATAGACATGAGTTATTGATACTTAAATCCTTTGTAAAGGAAGTGATTGATACGGATGAGCTTCCCAAATCTCCGCAACAACGACATGGAAAAACTTTGTAAAAACAGAGTGAGTCACGTAACATGATGTCCTTAAGATATTAGCGCCTAAAACACTCAAGAGTGATGATATAGCCCTCACAGGATGGATGCCTCCAGGATAAAAAAAAAATCCCTGCTACACTAGCATATGTAGTAGATGCTCAACTTGAGCTTGGAAACCCCGAAAAAACCGTCAAGGAATATCACAAAAGCTTAAGAAAATAAATACAAAAATATTTTCTTTAGGTCTCTCTAGAAAATATAGAGAAACCTTTTCCTTGGATTTCAATAGGTTGATAAAAGCTGGTTTATATAATCTCTTATTACAACTTAAGAAGAGGATTTTTCCAATATGGGACTAATAAGTTTATATAGTCAAGTAAAACAACTTAAGTAGTGGATACTCTCCGAAGTGGGACTAATAACTTTTCATTCACAAACCTAAAAAATAAGTTATTTATTACCTCAAAACCTTTAAAATTTATTTTTTTAGTTATTGTTTTCCAACAAATCCTGCTAGTTCTGATAAGTGAAGAGTACAGTGAATCCTACATATCTTCTTTAGTTCCATATACATGAGGAATTTGTGAACAAAAAAGAATATGGTAATGACTATGATGGTTAAACTTGACTTCGAATAACTGTTGATATCAGTCCAAAGGGAATGAACACTTGCTGATAATGGTATTACCAGTTAACCAAAACCGACATGTTTTCAACCTAACTGAGTCGGATCGGAACCAAACCAAACCAAATATTATAGTGGTTATCAAAAGTTTTCTAAATTGGAAAACCGAGTACTTCAGTTTTGATTTTACTTTTGCCAACAACCATACTGAACCGAAACTTGTGCAGCCATATTTTCAGATGTTATATGGTATATCACCAAAAAATTTCTCCTGTAGCAGTGTCGAACCATCCATCTCTTCTTAGCAGTTCTTTTAGCTTGACCTCTACATAAACTATATTTGTTACATGACCCCTCGGAAATCTTCTCCCACCTTCTGCGATAACTCTCTATCCAATATCTTTACAAATATCATTCACCCGTTGTTCATTCAACCGGATCTGTTGAATGTTTCTTAGTTTCACACACCATATTTGACTCAAAAACTTTTGAACATGTAATCATATCCTAGCATCGACCATAGTGCATTTGCGATGACACTTTCATAAACTAGTTTTCTTTCAAACCTAAAACCAAATAGATTAGTTCCCTTTTAAGTTATTTCATATTTCCTATAACTTCTCCGCCGAATATTGACTTCCTTCTTCACGTTATCATTATTCAAAGTTTCTTTGGATATAACTCTTCTCAAAAGGATAAATGACAAATCTGCAAGAGCCTATGTAACCACCCGTGATGTAGCTATTGTTCTTCTGATTATTCTTGAGGAACTTGTGTTAGAGCACTGCTCGGTCGAACACGCAAACGTTTCTATCTCAAGCTTGTTTGTCAATGTTAGTGATCAAAACTATATGTCTTGATTTCTAGTATACTTATAGTGATGTATCGGACTAGGATAGATTGTGTAGTTGAGTATTAGACTTCCCGATATTCATCAATTGAAGACGAAGAACTACTAAGGAGAGCTTGTGGAACTTTATCAGCAAAAGGTATGTGGAGACTAAAACTCATCTATCACTTGGAAAGTTTATTTCTACTCTATATCATATATTAAGACAAAAGTCGTATTACCATAGTGTTAGATTATACACATTTGAGATTTCGAGATGAGATTAACTCGTTTACACATTTCTCGGAATATGTGTTAGTAAGCTTTCGCTTCAATCAAGTTCATATTATATTCTTTATGAAAGTCAAAAAATGATCATGTGAAAATCGCCGAGTAACATCTTACATGGTTTGTGTGATACAATCATTTGGTGTAGACTTGGAATATTTCGTTATGATTATTTCAATATCTTGAAAATTGCTTTGATGCTAATAGTGTGTAAAAATGGCTATTGTCATCCTCTAAGAAAGTTTTAATGATTAAAATAGAGCTTAGAATACTTAACCATCATTGGATTATAAACATAGTGTGCATTCTTGCATGTATGTGATCCATGACCGGAACTAAAGTATGCATACCCGTATGCGTACTTGTAGTTGTGAAATTTCGTGTACCAAGTACACATACTTGCATAAGGTGTAGGTCCAAGAATTTCTGGTGGGTTTTGGAAGTGTACTTAGGTATGTTTACCCATTCGCATACTGTAAAACCCAAACTCAGACCGGCTACTTAATTATACGTACCCGTTTGCACACTTAAGTGGTTAATGTTCTAGAATTGGTTTGTTCATGAACTAATATATTTATATATTAAGGAATGCATTCTTTTCAAACCGTGGCTATAATGTTCATGAATTGATTCAAGTAAAGCATAATAATTTTGCTTCGATTGTGTTCTTGTATACTTCTATGAGAATATAGCAATTGAAAAACTATTTAGCTAGTTTCATTTGAGTCATTTGAACTAGTTATGGTTAAGATGAATATGGTTGATATGAGAGTGTTCATATATCTAACCTCGGTTAACTATGGTTGAGCCAACATGGTGTATACTTTTAGGTACGGTTACATAAACCTAAATGTGGGTACATTTTATTTGTGTATGACAATCTAAGTTCGATCTAACGGTTGTATCTAATCAGGTTTTCATCTAACGGTGAATATTGAATGCTTTGTTACCAAGGTAACTTAGATTACAAACCCTGATTTGAAAATTATATAAAGTAGAACTCTATCAACTGGGAAACCTAATCCCCAAACCTCATGTGTGATACTAGTTGTATAAGTTAGAGTCGATTCTCCTTTAACCTTAGGTTTTTCACGAAACCATGTAGGTTAACGACTTAAAGACTTCATTGGGATTGTGAAGCCAGACCCAACTATTTTCACTATAGTTGTGTGATCTGATCTTGCTGTTTCTATTGTATTTGCATACTATCTTCTTTAAGATTGGCTCGAGATTTATTCTCCGATAGGAAAGATAAAGAGTAGTCACAAACATCTTCGTCTCATCTTTTGTGATTCCACAATATCATGTTTCGCTACCATACGATTAAGATTATTAAGAGGTGATTGATATTTCTAGGCTGTTCTTCGGGAATATAAGTCTGGTTTACCAATTGGTTCCAGTGCACCTTGATTTATCAAAAGATGGAACAAAACTCATAGGTATTTTTTTGGGAGCCAGATTTATCTATTTCCATAGACTTTTCTGTGTGAGACAGATTTGTTTATCAAGTCTTCGACTTTGGGTCGTAGAAACTCTTGGTTGTGGGTGAGATTAGAAAAGGGAATCAAGTACGTAGTATCCTGCTGGGATCAGAGACGGAAGGAGCGCAACTGTACCTTGAATCAGTGTGAGATTAACTACAGTCCAGTCCGAAGTTCATTGGTAGTAGGCAAGTGTCAGTAGCGGCTTAATACAGTATGGTGTTCAAATCTGGACTAGGTCCATGGGTTTTTCTGCATTTGCGGTTTCCTTGTTAACAAAACTTCTGGTATCTGTGTTATTTCTTTTCCGCATTATATTTTGTTATATAATTCAAATATCACAGGTTGTGCGTTGAATCGATCAATTGAGAAATCCAACCTTTGGTTGTTGATTAAAATTGATTGATCCTTTAACATGGTCTTTGGTACTGTTCAAGTTATTTCTCTTATATTCAATCGGGCTCGCAAATTCCTCTTTGCTGATTGCAGATTAAATTGAGAGATAGATATATAAAACTCTTTGATATACTTTTCTCTAGATTGAGTTTAACTATCTAGTTGATTCGATTAAGAGTATATTGGAGTTTGTCTATTTAGATTTCCAAACGAAATATTGGGTGTGGTTGTTGTACCCCCGCATTTTCAACTTGCTCAAATGGTAGTTGTGTGCATTTGAGGAAAGGTTCTCCATGTTACTGATTTTGTGTGTTGTTCTTCCTAGTATTAAGATTTCCTGAGTGTAGATTTTTAGATTATAAAGCTTATGAGTTATAGGGTTAGGAGTAATTAATAAGATGATATCTTATAAGATTATAAAATGGTTGGATAAAAACATAATTATGTTGTTTCCACCGATAAGAGTATTGAAATATGTCAAGCTTATTCTTCGGAGTGATAGGTTTTAGTTGACAAAAATCTGAAATTTGAATAAGAGAGAAACTTTCTCAATTTTGTTGTTATAATTACGCTGATTCACAGAAACCGATCTGACCTGGTTGAACCACTGTTTTTGCTTTATGAAATGGATTCTATCCGTGATGATAATTCAAAGAACTAAATAATTGTAGAAGCTAAAGAGATGTAACTGATGGGAAGTACCAATATTCTAACGACTTTTTAAAGCACAGTTATGGTGAAAGAAATAACACCACTATCGGAAAGAAAGCACTACTCCAATAAACCCAAAGATATAGATATTTTGGGAGAATAACCACCACCAGTTTCCACAGTTGGAGACTATACGTGAATCAACTGGGAGATCTACAAAAGAAGTTAAAATAACATTAACATGCTTTTAAACAAAGATAAACTAAAAAAATTATAAAAACAAAACAAGAAAAAGAGAAGCTTAGATTTATTCTACAAGCCAATCTAGGGTAAAGGAATTAAAATAAATTTGAAAAAAAGAAACACAAGAGATACATATGATAAATTAATGAAGGTAAATTAAGAATGCGCAATTGGGGGATATTGATTACTTCCCCCACCCTATGATTTCGGCTAAGAGGTGATCAATAGATATGAAAGTACTAAAATACCCTTTGGTTAATGAAAAAACTTTATGAAAATAATGTTATACCCTTTCCCCTGAAACATTAAAATCAAAAACCAAAACATATATCCCCCATTTCTAACATTAGTTCAGGCAATCCTTTAGGTTTAGGTTTTCGATTTTTTTTTTCTTCATCGTTCTTCAACAGTTCCTTCTCTGCCGGCTCCTCACTTTGATTTTTTTTTACACGCCGGAAATGATGAAGACCACGTCGGAAATGATGAAGAACACACCGGAAATGATAAAGACCACGCCGGAAGTGATGAAGACCATGCCGGTACTGAGTTCCGGCATGGTTATTTATGATGAAGACCATGCCGATACTGGGTTCCTCAGTACCGGCATGGTTATTTAGGATGAAGACCACGCCGGTACTAAGTTCCGGCATGGTTATTTAGGTTGAAGACCACGCCGGAAGTGATGAAGAACATGTATGAAATGATGAAGACCACGCCGGAAGTGATGAAATTCAATGCCGGTACTGAGTTCCAGCATGCTCGATATAAATCTTTCCATGCCGGTAGTCAAGTGAAAAAAAATCAAGTTTCTGGATACTTTTCATCATGTTCCGCCATAGAAATTTAAGCAAAAACCATGCCGGAATTAGTTCCGGCATGCTCAAAAATCAGATAACTGTGCCGGAAGTAGACTGGTAAAACCAGAAAAAATAGGTTTTGAAGATTTCCGGATAGTGGCAAACAAATTTTGAAAATTTACGGCAATGCCGGCATGGATTTTTGGTTGAATACCATGCCGGAACAGAGCTTTTTCAGCTGCAACAATGGTGGATTCAAAGAAAAACAAATCAAATTTTCAACCTCTTAGCAGCAATTCTCTCATCACAATCATCTTCCATTTTCAAAAAAAAAATTCCACTCAATTTTTTTTCCCTCTCCTTCTACTCCTCACTCACACAAATTAAAATAAAAACACACACTAATCTATCCCCCAAATACTTAAGAATTTACTAATTATTATTAACCACTAAACATGATTAGTGAGGGCTAGATTAGGAATTTTAAAAAAATTACATAGGGGGTAACCCAAAATTGCTATTGGGACACCGTTTTTGTCCTGTAGCTATATCCCCCAATTAATAAATGTATCCCCCAATTGCGCGTTCTAAATTAAGATCATCCTAAGAAAAAGATAAGATTGAGGTTTGAAACTCCATTTTTCAGATTACTGAGTTAACTCTTTTTTACCTGAGTCTAAATAAACTAGTTGTTTTTTTTTTACGAAAATATTCTGTTGGAAAATGCTAATGACCTTAGTTTAAACTTTAAAGCCATTTTTAATCTGATGAAAGAAAAGTTATATTAAAAAACAAAATAAGAGGGCGTTACACAGTATGGGGAAGTTCTTTATAGTACCTATGAAGAACATCCCAATCAAGCGAAACATGAGTAGTATTAATATGCCATAATATAACCTTAACAAAAAAATCAAATATCTATAGTTTGTTTAGCAAGCACAATAAGTTCATCAACACATTTAGGAAGAGTACCGAAAACTTAACTGTTCACTTCCTTATAAAGATGGAAAACCACGGCAAAATAAATCTTATTCGAACCTTTTCACAGCTATCTTGTAACAAATTCATATTCCAAGAATCAACATGTGAAACAACCGTAGAAAGGATAGTCCAAGATGTACAAAAATCCTTAATAACATAATTTCATATATTTGGAAGCATCTTACAATGTAACACCAACTCACCAAGTGATCATGTATCTCATTTTCATAACAACACATAGGATATTTAGTATGAAAATATATGGATTTGATCTGCAATTCCTTAATGACCTTATATCAGAAGAGAAGAACCTTAGAATATACAAGAAATATAATTAAGCAGCACAAATATAGATATAGGTTGCGAACTATATTGCTTTCAAGATAGTTTTGCGACCTCAAATGACAATATATCTCGGGGATTTTTTTTCTTCTATAGGTTTGCGAACTCACCGTAATAGGTTCGAGGACTCAAAAGACATAAGTTACTTAGAGAATTTCTCTAGATTAGGTTTGCAAACTCACCATATTTAGGTTCGCAAACTCCAAGAATTCTACAAGCTTAATGATTCACAAACTTAGTTCATGAGTTTGTGAACTCAATTTGCAATACTTGAAATTTTCATTAACACTTGTGTTTTTCGCTCAATCTTAGTTTCGAGTCTAGACAAGCAAGTTATTAGAAGTCAAAGCATCACCAGAGCTAGCAAGAATCTAACCTGTGATATGATCTTCTTTGAATAATGATAAACTACTAAAGCACTCAAACTTTGCTATAATTGATAGTTCGATAGAGGGAAACACTTTTAAAAGGTAATACTAGTCTTCGTTACTTATCTCGATGAAGCTTATTCAAATAAGTTTCTTCGTATGATCTTGAATTCTTCATTTGCATTGAGTAACTTGGAAAAATCCTAAGATTCTACTATCTAATCTATTCCAAATCGAAGCTAACTTTAGTAGGATAAATCAAGAAATAGTTTTGACACCTAAAATATGAAAACATACTTGACATACCAAGTTGTTTAGGTTCAACCGAGCATTTCCAAATAGAATTATTCTGTTTTGGATATCTCCAAACCCATTTATACTGTGAAGGATGATTTATTCTTCTTAGTTTTCTTTCACCAAGATTCTTTGGTTTGCAGATTTTGTTCCAGAAAACCAAGCACATCTTTAAATTCTCATTTTCGGAACACCGTGCAAAGTTTTGCGTAATCTTGTTCGTTTTTTTTTCTTCTCCACAGACTCCCAGAAAAATTTTTTCTTAAAAAAAAAATATAGGTAAACTCGAAGTACAATTCTTGATAAGAGAAATTCTACCCACCTCAGCAAGAATTTCCTCATTCAAGAAGCAAATTTAAGATTCTTTCTTTCAAGAATCTAGTTTCAGATAGAACTAGACATGAATGGTACACTAATTGGCATACCAAAGTCCTTGAAAGGCAAATTCTCGATTTTACAATCAAGTTCTCTAGCCAACTCATCAACACAATCATCAAATGCCATTACTAATCATGGTGCTTTTATCAAAACTGAGCTTCGTACATATGAGAACTTCGAAAACTGAAGTGATAATTAACATCCTTCTCACTTCCTCAATGCTACTATCAATTAAAAACAAGTGTATCACCTTCTAACTGTAAATGGGATATCATGGTGCTATTATCCGCTACCTTGAAAGCATGAATTTTTTATTTTATACTTCTTCATTCATAAGCTGGGAAAGAGTTGCAACATTCCAATTTGGATAGGAACTTACGTGAAATTATAAAAGGGAATAAAGAATCACCTAGCCTCAAATCTTTGAATAGTTTAAGCATTACCTGAAAACGTGGGGGTACCAAAATACACCACTACGTTTTTCTTAGGAAATATGTATGGACAAACTCTATTCAACTCCGAGAGTTAAACTCAATCAAGGAATAATATCTAGAGTTATACCTCTCTCACTCTCTCTCTCTCTCTCTTGCGATTAAAATGTTTACAAAAACAAATCCATGAACCTAATCACAAAGACTTAACTTGGACGGTACCAAAGACTAATGTCTAAGAATCAATCAAGTCGTTCCAACAAACTAGGTCGGATGTATATACTATGATTGATCAACGCACAACCTGTGATATTTTAATTATAAAGATAAACAATATAATGCGAAAAAATAAATAAAAAGACACCAGAAGTTTTGTTAACGAGGAAATCGCAAATACAGAAAAACCCCGGGACCTAGTCCAGATTGAACACCAAACTGTATTAAGTTGTTACAGACACTAGACTACTACCAATTAACTTCGGACTGGAATGTAGTCGAACCCTAAAAGGTATCCCACCGATTAAGGTACAGTCGCGCTCCTTACGCCTCTTGAATCCCAATAGGACTCCACGTAATTAATTCCCTTGGATGACATCACGCCAACTAAGAGTTGCTTCAACTCAATTGAAGACTTTAAACCAAACCTGCCTCCCACGGATTAAGCCTATATATGATTTCCTTTTACAATCAAATAGTTTGATCAAAGGTGTAGAAACTGATAGCAATAGACAAAGTCTATCTAACCTCAAAATCTAGAATTATGCAACCCGGAGTGCATCCTAGATTATTATTCACCTCACAAGTACAAAACCTGTGGAATCAACAAAGTTTGATGATTTCTATCTATCTTGTTCAAGTGATAAATCAACAATCGAAAAAGATGAGGATACACGAGTTATCAAGGAAAGATAGCTGAACCTGGCTTCACGAATACTTATGACGACTTTATAGTCGCTAAAACTTAAAAGGGTTAGGAAGAGGACGAATTTAAATACAACTAGGACATACTAAAAATTAGTTTTGGGATTCAAAGATCCCAGTTGCTTGAAGTTCCCCTTTTATAAACATTCAAAGCATAGGTTATTTTAGGTTTAAGATGAGATAGCTTTGGAACCAAGCAAAAAATATCCACAATTATATGAATCTTTGAATCTGATTCATATAAACAAGATATACAGTCTGGTTAGGTAAAACCATAACTGAACCGTGTACAAATACTATGTTCAACATGATTAGCCGAAAGGTTTGAACTTAAAAGCTTAATCTTCATTTTCATATATAAGACATTAACTCTGAGTCACAAACACGTGATCAAATAAGTCTAGTATTTTTAGAGAATTAATCAAATGCTAATTATCTCTTTGAAATAATTTAAACACACTTGAAAATACAATTGACATGGTTAGTAGGTATACAAGGTACAAATACCATTAGCGTTCGTGAATCGGTTCAGTCACAGTACGTGTACCGGCTTGTAAAAAAAACAAGTTCCAGAGTTAATAGAACTATTTAAGTTTGCGTACCAGCTTGGAAACCATAAGACTGTCACCGGTTCCGGAGTTCTCAGAACTAAATCAGTTTGTGTACCGGTTTGAAATCACAGTCGAGTTCAGGAACACAGAACTAAATCAGTTTGTGTACCGGTTTGAAATCACAGTCGAGTTCAGGAACACAGAACTGTTTCAGTTTGTATACGAGTTTGGAGACAAACTGAAAAAGCATGGGTCTAGCAACCTCACCCAATATTTCTAATAGCAATTTGTATGGACAACTCCGAGTTGTTTTCTAGAGAATCAACTAGACTCAATCAATAGAAAATATCTCAAGGAGTTATTATCTCAATCTCTCGATTTGATTTACTCAAGCAAATATGATTCGCGAGTCTAATCAAAGAGAGATAACTTGGATGGTACCAAAGACCAATATCCAAGTATCAATCGATTTAAATCAACAACCAATAAGGTCGGATATTCTAATCGATTGAATAACACACAACATGTATTATTTCAATTATATAACAAAATATAATACGGAATAGAAATAACACAGACACCAAAATTTTGTTAACGAGGAAAACGCAAATGCAGAAAAACCCCGGGACCTAGTCCAGATTAAACATACACTGTATTAAGCCGCTACAGACACTAGCCTACTCCAAATTAACTTCGTTCTGGACTGTAGTTGAACCCAAATCAATCTCACACTGATCCAAGGTACAATTATGCTTCTACGCCTATGATCCCAGCAGGATATTGCGCACTTGATTCCCTTAGATGATCTCATCCACAACCAAGAGTTGCTACGACCCAAAGTCGAAGACTTTAGCAAACAAATTTCTCTCACACAGAAAAGTCTACAAGATAGATAAATTCGTCACCCACGAATAAACCTATGAGTTTTGTTCTGTCTTTTGATAAATCAAGGTGAACAGGAACCAATTAATAAAACCAGACTTATATTCCCGAAGAACAGCTCATTTTTATCAATCACCTCACAATAGTCTTAATCGACGCAGCGAAAAAAGATATTGTGGAATCACAAACGATGAGACGAAGATGTTTGTGACTACTTTTATATCTTGCCTATCGAAGATAGAAATCTCAAGCCAATTATTATAATTGTACTCGTACGATAGAAACAACAAGATCAGATCACACAACTACAAGAAAAGTAGTATCCGTATGGCTTCACAATCTCAATGAAGTCTTTAAGTCGTTAACCTGGTTTTAGAAGAAGAAAACCAAAGGTTAAAGGAGAATCGACTCTAGATTAGCAAACTAGTATCACACATAATGTGTGAGGATTAGGTTTCCTAGTTGATAGAGTTCTCCCTTATATAGTCTTTCAAATCAGGGTTTGCAATCAATGTTAGCTTAGTAACAAAGCATTCAATATTCACCGTTAGATGAAAACCTGATCAGATACAAGCTAATATCTCTCAACCATTAGATCGAAAACTTATCTTGCCATACACACATGTACTTGACGATTTTGGGTTTGTGTAACCGTACCCAAACGTGTACAATAGTTGGTTCAATACTAGTCAACCAAATGGTTATCCAAATGATAACTTTCATATCAACCATATTCTTCTTCACCATAACTAGTCCAAATGACTCAAATGAACTAGTTAGAGAGTTGTTCAATTGCTATGAGATCTTATGTACTACAAAAGACACAATTGAAGCAAAAACTATGTGATTCACTCGAATCGATTCATGAACTATAAAGACACGATTTGCAATAACATTCCTTAGATAATTTAAATAAGTTCACGAAATCGTTTTTAGACATAACCACTCAAGTTCGCGGACTGGGTTCGTGGACTCACATAACCGGTTGGAGTTCACAAACTCCAGCTGAAATTCTCGGGTTCGAGAACTTCCGTCAGTTCGCGGACTGAAACCGAGATACAACTCCAGCAGAAATTCTCGGGTTCGAGAACTACGCATGTTCTCGGACTGGGTTGACTGCTCAAGTTCCGGTTTTCACTTGATCAACAAAGTTCGCAAACTTCGTTTCAAGTGCTAAGGACTTATATATATATATATGTGTGTGTTACCATAATAATGTTTATATCCCCCAATGGTTATATTGTCTAAACTCTCATTTCAATCACTGAAACATTCTCAGAGGACGTCGTATAGTTGTTATTCACAAACTAGTTTTCGTCAGAGCAATTTCCAAAGTGATTGAAACATAACATGACTTTCGTCACTAGGCAAAGATGAACTTGACTAAAGCGAAAGCTTTACCAACACACATTTCGATAAATAGATAAGCGGGATATACTAAGCTCGAAATGTCACATGTGCATATCTTTAGTCTATATAGTAAAACGACTTTTGTCTCAAGATATGAGATAGAGTAGATAGACTTTTGAGTGATAGGTAAGTTCAAGTCTCCATATTCATTTTAGTCGATGAAGATCCACTAGTTCCTTGAGTAGTCCTTCGTCTTGTATGATGATTGCCATGGAGTTCTTGAGCTCAACTACACTTTCTATCCTAGTCCGAGACCTTAGCTATAGTAGACTAGAAATCAAGACTTCATAGTTTTGATCACTAGCATTGACAAACATGCTTGAGATATCAACGCATGCGAGTTCGACCGAGCAGTGCTCTAACAATCTCCCCCTTTGTCAATTTTAGTGGCAAAACTATTAATACATAAGGAATACAAAAAATATATAAATAAACTTTGTAGCTCCTATTCCACATGTCTAATTTTCAACAATACTCGAAATCTTCGTCACTTACAAGTAGTCCAATGATCCCAAAGGTTGTAAGTTTAGCATCATCGTTGTTGAAAATTCGTAGCTATAACAATGAGAAAAGCATCGGTTCTCAATCATTGTTATACAGTGTTATAGTATTATTACACAACGTCAAAGTACAATTGCATCACAACTTCAACAACAATACTATGGTGATACTTCACTCCCCCTTAGTCAATACTTCATCTCACATGGAAACCACTCCCCCTTACATAATGATCCGAAAACCATATGTATTTGTAGTGTGAACTACAATTAATTCTCCCCCTTTTTGTCAATAAGATTTGCAAAGGTACAAGAACGGGATCCTAATGAAATTTTCGTAAGAGACATTTCATGACCAAATGTAAATGTATATCATCTTGTTTAGATGCAATCATAAAGCCGAAGCTAAATGCATTCATCAGGGAGTTTATAAAGACGCAAGATAACCCCTACAATATTCCACAGCTGCACTCCCCACAAAGATTTGGCAATTAAGCACAAGTTCAAAAGAACTCTCCCCCATAAAATGTCATTCCCTAAGGAACAACAAGAGCGACCTTAATTTCAAGAGAAAATAAGGATTTCTTTAGACTCAACAAATTGCATACAAGTATGAATTTGGAATCCAACAAGAAATATTCAATCAAATTAACCAAAGCGAACCAAGATTAATTTGACTAAATATGCTCAACACAAGAAAACTTATGGAGACTTAATAAATTAATTAGATTAATCACAAGAAGACTTGCAAATAATCTAATTGTTATACACAACCAAACTAATTACAAAAGTAACCAATTCAATCGTTCAAACTCACATAAGAAATTTTACGGAGCGATGACTAAGTTAATCATGAAATAACCAACCCACTCAATCATGCTCAACATATGAAAGCTTATGGAGTGCTAACTAAATAATCACGCAAGTTGATTGATTTAATTCATTTGGGCTCAACACAAGAGATTATGGAACCCCGACTAAGCTTATCATAGGATATGACAACCTTAACCGTACATGTACTCAACATAAGTAAACTTATGGATTACAAACTAAATAACCACACAAGTTGATTAATTTAGTTCTTAATTCTCAACATAAAGCATCTCATGGAACAACCAACCATGCCAAAAAGGAATCGACTTAGTCGTATCGTGCTCAACATAAGACACACAATGGAGCCTTCACGGTAATACATAAAAAATGGATCAATAAGGATCTATACCGTGGATAACACAAGGATTCATTATATGTTTCATCACTATTTGCACAATGACACACAATAGACATAATTCTTGAATCACAAAAGATTTTAACCTATCTTACATTAATAATTGACAATATAGTCTTAACTTTTGTGTTTGTCAAAAGTCTATTCATCCTTTTATCAATATTTGCATATCAATTCATGAATGACTTTACTTTTGACAAAATATGGGACAATCAAGTTCACGGACGTACACAACATATCCCATTAAAATATTGCAATATATAAAAGATTAATATTGCAACCATCATCTTCCAAACAAACTTAGAATATTATTTTTTTAAACCAAAAAATCTAAAAACAAGAAGATGAAAACATTGGATAAAGCTATGTGTAATCACAATAATGACTATTCCAAGACACTAGTTATTCTTCTAAACAAAAGAGAAAAAATAGAAGATTTATTAGGTATGCTGAACTTGATTTGCAACTAAAGATTGAACAACAGTAAGTTCATCAGATACATTCTTCAGTTCATTATTTAGAAACTCAAGATTCCTTGTTGTTATTCCGAGCTGTTCACGAACGACTTCAAAATCACGAAGTAGATTTCCTACCAATTGTGAAGACATCTGAACTAGTAGATTGTTTTCATGATCAATAGCCTGATGACAGATTATAAAAACAGGATCTTCATGAAACTCAATAGACTTCTCCTCCATAATTACCTCTTTGTTGCTTCTCTCCATTGTGCCATGAATCCAAAAGAATCTTTTTATATCCTTATAGAAAAAGGTGTCAAATAATGACATATATATAAGGGGGTTCATATATAAAACCCTAGGCACAAGGATGTTCGTGCGGTTCTTGTGAACGTGCACAAGTGGTCATAGATGACCAAAACATGGAGGACCAAGCAAGAAGAGGAGGAAGAGTTCAACAGGGAATTTTCATCCAAAAACATCCTATAAAAAGACCTCAAAATAAAATTTGAAACACATACACCTTTGACAGTTTTCTCAAGACACTTTTGTAGGTACCGAATATCGCAAGAGTTTGGGTTGCGAATATAGCAACGACTATAAGAGGAAGTGTCAAGAAATAACACGATGATGGAAGAAACACGGGAGAAGAATGAAAAGTTTGCGAGCATAAAATAATCTTGCGAAGATATGTTGCGATACTTCGCAACGCATATACCGTTATACAAATTTTACTATAAATAGGAGTTCAAATGTAAAATTAGAGAGGTTCTTTTAATGAGTGTTAGAAAATATCTTAGGAAAGAGAATAGAGAAAGTTGTAACCAAAGTTGTAACCAATAGAGAAAGTTTTAATGAGTGTTAGAAAATTAGAGAGGTTCTTTTAATGAGTGTTGGAAAATATTCTAGTTCCATTTAGATACTTCTTTGTAATCAATTGAGAGAATTAATAAGAAAATTGTCATTCCTCATCAAGAACTTCTTAAGTTTTACAAATTCTACTGAGGGTGTAGTTGTAGGTTATTCTGCAACTACATAATTGGCGCTAGAAACATGGACTTCTGTTGATCATCATAGCAGAAATTTGAAGGAATTTTGGAAATTTGAAGATCAAATGGAATCAACAGATGAAGATTGTAAAAAAGAAGAATGTAATATGATCACAAAGACAATGATTGATGAATTTCATAACAACATAAAGGGAAAGATACCCAAACGAGATTGTAGAGGAAGAAAGATTATGGAGGTGGAGAAGATAACAACTTTGAAAGAATGGGAAAAGCAGAAAATCACATTTTCAGTAGCAGAAATTCCAAATGAAGACTTGAACCACACTTCACCATTAGTAGTCACAATCCCGATCATGCGAGAAGAGAAGAAAGCTACAAAATCTATAGAAAAATGGAAATTAAACCGAGTTTTGATTGATACAAGGAATTCTGTTGATATTATATTCTATCATGCACTTAAGGGGATGGGGATCAAAAATGAAGAAATTACAAATTCAGAATATCTTATCCATGGATTGGGAAAATCTGCAACAAAATCCAAAGGGGAAATAATGTTACGAGTATCGCTGGGGGAAATTGAAACACACATAGTTTTATGTGTAATAGATATGGAATCTCCATATAATATGCTGATAGGAAGACCATGGATTCATGAGATTAAAGTTTTTGTTTCGACATTACATCAATCAATTAAATTTCCTACACCAAGCGGAATACAAGAGATAAAAAGAGATCTTGATAGTGCAAAATTTTGTTATCAGACTGAAGTAAAACAGTGTGGAGGAAGAGCCAGAAAGAAACAGTTCCGCAGAAAACTTGCGAGGGAAGCAAAAAAGGAAGAAGAGTTCAGGGTGTACACAATAAGAGCAAAAGAAGGAAGAGGAATACCAAGTGAGATCCCAGAAAAAGAAGGAGAGCCAATGAAAGTAATCAAAGAGCCAACACCTATGGAAGAGCAAAGTTCTAGTTATGTCGCAGCAGAACCAACCAAAGAAATAAATATTGGAAGTAAAGAGGAGCCTTTAATCTTGCGAATTGGAACTAAGATGGACAAAGAAGAAGAAAAAAGAACTATTGATCTTTTACGAGAATACAAAGATATATTCGCAGGAGGTGTAGATGAAATACCAGGAATTGATCCATCAGTGGCGTGTCATAGATTGAACATAGATAAAAGTGAAACCATTTAAGCAAAGAATTAGAAAGATTTCGCAAAATTACCATACACAAATAGAAGAAGAATTGCAAAAGATGTTGGATGCGGGAATCATAAGAGAAGCAAAATATCCAGAATGGATTGTGAATATGGTCATTATTCCGAAGAAGAATAAAGGGATAAAGATTTGCATAGATTTCACTGATCTAAACAAAGCCTGTCCAAAAGATAGTTTTCCATTGCCAGATATACCACAAATGGTGGAATCAGCTGCAGGACATGACAGAGTTACTTCACTTGATGGATATAAAGGGTACAATCAAATATCACTCGCAGAAGAAGACCAAGAACATACTGCATTTTTTTCTCCAAGAGGTTTATATTGCTATGTGAAGATGCCATTTGGTTTACGAAATGCAGGTGCTACTTATCAACGAATGGTTGAAAAGGTGTTCGCAAAGTGGATACATAAAACCTTAGAGGTATATGTAGACGATATGTTGATAAAAATTAAAGAAGCCAAAGACCATGTGAGGGACTTGAAGGAAATATTTGAACAAATGAGAAAATTCAACATCAAATTAAATCCTGAAAAATGTATAATTGGAGTTGCGTCAGGAAAATTCTTGGGATACATAGTATCAAAGGAGGGAATACAAGTTGATCCAGAAAAGGTACAAGCAGTTCGTGACATGCCAACACCTGCAACAGTAAAAGAAGTTCAAAAGCTGAATGGACTCTTAGCTTCACTTGGAAGGTTTATTTCGCGAATGTTAGATAAGTGCAAACATTTCTTCAACATACTTAAGAAGGGAGCAAAATTTAGGTGGACTGATGAATGTGAAAAAGCTTTTCAAGGGATCAAGGAGTATCTCACGAATACATCCATATTACAGAAACCAGAGAAAGATGAAGAATTATTGGTATACCTTGCAACAACTCAATACGCTTTAAGTGCAGTTTTGTTGCGAACGGACGCAGGAGTAGAAAGGCCCATTTACTACATCAGCAAAACTTTTAATATAGCAGAGAGGAATTATTCTAAAATGGAGAAGTTAATTTTAGCTCTGGTTTATGCATCATTCAAATTGCGAATATACTTTCAAGCACATGTGATAAAAGTGGTTACCAAAGTTCCAATTGAGTCAGTTATGAAGAACACAAAAATATCAGGAAGAATATAAAGGTGGAATGCACAAATAAACCATTACAAGATAAAGTACGAAGTATTATCATCGCAAAAATCACAAGTTGTCGCTGATTTTTTGGCAGAATTTCCTTTGGAAGAAGACGAGGCAGTAGAAGAGATGATGGATGTTGAAGAAGAATTTGGGAATCCAAAAGATTTGTTAACAGAACCAAATAGATGGGAAATTCTAGTAGATGGATCATCCAACAGTGAGGGGAATTGAGTAGGAGTTATGTTCATATCACCAGAAAGAGAAAGAACAACATTTTCATTCAGATTGGAATTTGCATCTACGAATAATGAAACAGAGTACGAAGCTGTAGTGCATGTATTGAAGATCGCAATAGAAAAGAAGCTTGAAAGTATAAGAATAAAAAGTGATTCTCAGTTGGTAATTTGTCAAATTAAAGGGAAATATACCACGAATGAGTTTTCCTTGAAGAAATACAAGAAACTCGTTGATGAATTATCTGCGAAGATACCAAAGCTAAAATGGAGGCATATCACAAGGAAATACAATCGACTCGCAGATGCTTTTGCATTCATTCCAAGTATGATGACAAACCCTAATGCAAGAAATATAAAAATCCAAACAATTCAACACCCATCAATAAATAGAGAGGAAGAAGAAATTGAAGAAGCAATTGCGATGGAAGTAGAAAGGGAACTACTAGATAGCATCGCAAAAAACATCGCAGATTGGAGAAAGGAAATTCATGCATATCTCGCAACAGGAGAAGTACCCAGGAACAGACTAGAAGCACATAAATTAAAGAGTCGTGCAACAAATTATGAACTACGAGAAGGGATTTTATACAGAAAATCTTTCAGTGGACCACCTCTAAGATGTTTAACTCGTGAAGAAGGAGAAAAAATATTGAAGATGTTACACGGAGGAGAAGCTGTAAATCATAGTGGGGGAAGATCTCTGGCGTACAGGGCGAAAATACAAGGATGTTACTGGCCATATATGCACACAGACGCAAAATTATTGGTAAGACGATGTAAGGAATGCCAACGACATGGGAAAAGAACTCACGCACCAGGAGCAACATTAACCTCTTCAACAAGCTGCTGGCCTTTTGGGAAATGGGGATTGGACATTGTTGGCCCATTCTTACCTGGATCAGGGCAGAGAAGATTTTTAATAGTCGCAACAGATTATTTCACGAAGCTCACTGAAGTAAAAGCAGTACAACATATTCGTGATAAGGATGTTTTTACATTTATATTTGAGAATATCATTTGTAGGTATGGAGTTCCAGCACAATTAGTATCTGACAATGGGAAACAATTTGAAGGGAAGAATATAGAGATGTTACTCAGTGCTTTTAGGATAAAATGTGGGAAATCAACTCCATTATATCCACAAGCTAATAGACAGGCAGAGGCAACAAATAAAACAATCGCAGACACGATCAAAAATAAATTAGAAGGACATCTCAAAGGGTGGTGCGAACAAGTACCTAGCGCAGTTTGGGCATACAATACAACTAGAAGAGAGGCAACTGGAATGTCTCCTTATTGCTTAACATATGGGGTAGAAGCTGTATTGCCAACAAAGGTTATAATTCCGACTACAAAGAAAGAAGCCTGGGAAAGAAATTTAAGCGCAGGGGTGATATTAAGTGAATTGGATGATTTAGAAGAAAAAAGAGAAAAGGTGTTGCGATATATGAAAGTTTATCAAGAAAGATTAGCTCGAGAATATAACAAGAGAGTTATCGAACGTGAGTTCAATCCAGGGGATTTGGTTATGCGAGAAACACCTCCATACCAGAAAGAAAATGGAGGAAAATTAGCACCAAAATGGGATGGACCATATGTCATCAAAGAGGTTGTAGGAAGTGGAGCTTATCGACTGATGGATCCGGAAGGGAGAGACATGGGTTTAAGACTTGGTCGACCCTGGAATAGATTGTATTTAAAAAGGTATTATCCATAAACCTCATGAAATATTTTGCGAATATGGTTCGCTCGTGCGAAGCTTAAATTACGAATTTTTAACTCTTATTGCGATTAGCTTTCATTAAAGAGAGACGCAAAAATTACTTGAGAATAAAAGACCACAAACTGTGATTAGCTTTCAAAAAAGAAAGAAAGCCGCAGAAATTTTACACAGGCAAACCATTGTGGCGTACACCCTAGTTCGCGAAGCAACATTTCGTAAGAGGCAAAGTCCTAAAGTACGTCATTTAAGGGGGTACCTATAAGCATGGCTCAGGGAAACCGGAACACCACCAAGGAACCTGAGTACATGGACATTACGGGGTACAACCCAAAAGCGGGGTACCTATCCGGGTTAGACACCTTGGATTCTCAATCTAATCTTGCGAAGTACCAAGATATAGGTTGGGCGACTAAGGCATACTGTCTTTCTCAAGAAGTGTAGAAAACGATCAAGGCACACGGTTGAGTCAAGAGTGTCGGATGGGTTTGAAGCACATCTGCCATTCTTGACAAGTCTTGGCAAATGATGTACTTGGCCCAAAGATACCCCATAGGGTGCAACCTCGTAACTATAAGCCCTATAGGCAAAAAGGATAAGAGGTTGCGATCAAAAGCTGGTTGTTTGCAAAACCGGATGGGAAGAGCTAACCATGTATGGTCGATGTACGCTTCCTTAAAGGGGCAACCAAGGGGAAGATAAAGGGCAGCACCCTCCATTAGGGAGCTGATACGTGCTATAAGACGCAAATGTCATAAGGCTTCTTGTTCGCAAGAACATAAAGACTTGTCATATTTGTGCAACAATCATATTTCTGCGAATATAAAAATAAATAAATAAATAAATAAAAATATATATATACATATTCGCAGAGTTACATACAATAAAGTTAAGATGAGATCAATGGGTTATTACATGAAAGTGTGATAACGTCCTGCGATTTCATCGCAAGACGATAATGTCACGAGGTTGTATATTCGCAAGAATGTTCAGACTTGTCATATTATCGCAAAAATATCATCACAAAAAGAGGTGGAAAAATAAGACCTTTACTTAGGAAGGCATGATAAGACCACAACAATTAATGAAATCAATACCATCAATATTATGGGAAAATTTTTACGAGAATATATGTTAAGAATTCATAAGCATAGAAGCAATTTTGTTCGCAATCATATTCATAAGGGTTCAATACTTATTTTACTTTTAAGAGATTTAATACTTCTTATATTTCTTCAAACAGTGAATGTTTCTTCATGAATTGAAATTTTTTATACTTCTTCAAGGATGCCTCATACTTCGTATACTTCTTTAAGGATGTTTCATACTTCTTATGCTTCTTTAAGAATATTTCATACTTCCTATACTTTTTCAAGGATGTTTCGTAATTCTTCACGGAGATTTCATACTTCTTATACTTCAAAGGGGAAATTTATTATTTAATTCGCAACTTAGACTGAGGCAGGTATTTTAATATCTACAACAATAATTGATCATCTGAAGTGCAATAATAAGGGGAAAGGGAATACTAAGTTAGGTCTTCAAGACATAGTATTTCTCTTCATATGATCAAGTCATGCAAATCTAGAGAAAGATCAAAGTAGTATCGCAAAGTACAAAGTATGCTTATTAAGAAAAACAAGCAGTAAGCAGGATTGTTCAGAGAAAAGAGAATCAACAGTAACCAAGAGAAAGAATTCAAAAGAAAGGAAAACAAAGTTGTTAAAAAGAAGAATAACAGTAGAATAATCCATCATGCTTAAAGCTCCTCATCAACGTTTTGTACTGGATCTTTAGGAGGGGTAGGATCATCAACATGAACATCTCCTTGAGGGATAGATTCTTTTTCCAAATCAAGTCCTTCATCGTCACCCTCGTAATCAAAATCACTATCAGGATCACGAGCAACCTCATCATCAGATATTTTCAGAGGTGTAATTCTCACGGGAGGCAAGGACCTTGATAAGAGAATGTTATTCGCAAAGACTTGAGATTTCAGATGACTTTCACGAAGTATAGCCTTCTGATGGTTAGTATCTTCGATATCTTTGGCGTAAGCAAGATAGTTGAATATTCGAGTGGAACGATCACGAGAGTTGATCAAACGAGTAGAAAGCATAGTGTTTTTCTTGCGAAGCTCAGAACAAGAGGCTTCTAGTCCAACTTTAGCACTGCGGTGGTTGTTTTCAGATTCTACGAGTGAAACAAAATTTAAAGAATCAGTTTTGCGAATATAACAAAATTAAAAGGTATACCAAAGGCAGTCAAATTTTAATGACTACCTTCTCTTTGTGAAGAAAGAAATTGAGCTAAAGATAGACAACAGCTCTTCATCTGATCCATCGCATTGTTAAAACCATCGCCAACTAATCCTTTAAGTCTAGATTGAAGCTTTTGATCTTTGGAAAGAAGATAATTTTTATCCTTCGCAAGTTTGGCATTAAGACTTTCTAGTTGAGAGTAATCTTCTTTAAGTTTATTTCTCTTAGTACTTAATATTATATTCTTATTAAGAAGGGATTTCTTCTCGGCAGCAAATGAACTTCTTTCGGCATCTGAATACCTTTTCAATTCCTCAAGTTCACCTTTTAACAAATAAAGGAGATTTTCTTGATCGCAACATTTACTCTGAAGAATATTTAATTGTTGCGAAGAAGCATTCATTGTATTCAAGTACATACATCGTTCTTTTGATAAGGTTTCATTCTCTTCTACTAGGGATTCTATCCTTAAATCGGATTTAGTTAAAGAAGAATTGAGCTGAAATATTTCATCATTCAAAAATTTCTGATCGTAAATTAATTGAGTATTATCTTGGAAAAGGGCATCAAAATTATCAAGAGCACATGAATGAAGATTAGACAAGTGGAAGAATTGATTCAAAAGACTTGCATGTTTGGATTGAGATTCTTGTGCGTCTGATTCGTGATGAAGTACCAACTTTCTACATTTCTGGATAGATTCTATAAAGGAGAATGGGTTTAAATGGATGTTTCAAGCATGTGAGGAATAGAAGTAAACAAAGGGAAAGAAAATATAGAGATAATAGTAATACCTTTTAATGCATCATTCCTCTTGCGAAGGATCGCACAATCTAGAGAATCATTCTGAAGCTGATGATTCACTTTACGAAGACTCTCACATTCCGCTTTCAAGGATTCCTGAGATTGGCGAAGTAATTCAACTTCTTTTTCCAAAGATTGGCGTGAAATAGAAATATCAGGATTGATAAAATTATTAAGCACTTCACAAAATTCAGATTGCGAACGAACGTTTGAAGACTTCGCAGTACTACTTAAGACCTCGGATAGCATTTGGAAAGTTGAATAAATTCCGTCTCGAGCTTCTTGAGAAAGAGGAGAAGAATTTGATAGAGCAAGTTGTAAATTGCTTGGAGAAACAACATTCAAGGGATTAGGGGTAAAAATAGGTTTTTTGGGAGACGAAGTTGAGGAAGTATCTTGCGAAGGTTGATCTCGAAGAAGTGTTGATAAATTGACATTGGTGGGAGATTGAAAACTGGGTAAGGGAGTAGAGGCAGGAGTCTGCGAAGAAGTATTTCCACGAGGGGGAGAGGGAAACTCTTCATCAACTTCAGGAAGGAAGTCATCGATTGAAATTAATGGTGTGGGTTTATTTACTCGAGATCTCTTATTGGGTTTTGATTTTTCACCAACCTACGAATCAAAAGGTGGATTAAAAACTGAGGCAACAATATATTGATTAAAAAGGAAAACAGAGTATTTTAACTACCTTTTGATTCTCAGATTTTCTTCTTCGGAGATTAGGACTTGAGTTTTTGGTTGAAGGTTTCTCCTGAGGAATAATTTTGCTGAAATAAATCAAAATCAAACAATAAATTAGACGGAAATCAAAGAGGTAAACAAGTGAAAGACGCGAGAAATAGAAGAAAATTACCTTGGAGAACTCATGATGAGGTAAAATAAGAAGATAGAATGATAACTGAAAGTGTAATAAGAAGATGAAGTTATAGAAGTGAAAAGGGAAAGTGAGAGAAAGATAAGGAAAGAAATAAAAGGAGTTTATATATAAGGAAATAGTTAGAAAAGAACGGTTACAAAAGACGTGTCCAAATAAAAAGAATAAGTAACGGTTATATTCTCACGATCATTACTTCTTCGCATAAATAACATGAGAAGAGGCAAGATGTAGGTACCGAATATCGCAAGAGTTTGGGTTGCGAATATAGCAACGACTATAAGAGGAAGTGTCAAGAAATAACACGATGATGGAAGAAACACGGGAGAAGAATGAAAAGTTTGCGAGCATAAAATAATCTTGCAAAGATATGTTGCGATACTTCGCAACGCATATGCAGTTGTACAAATTTTACTATAAATAGGAGTTCAAATGTAAAATTAGAGAGGTTCTTTTAATGAGTGTTAGAAAATATCTTAGGAAAGAGAATATAGAAAGTTGTAACTATTCTAGTTCCATTTAGATACTTCTTTGTAATCAATTGAGAGAATTAATAAGAAAATTTTCATTCCTCATCAAGAACTTCTTAAGTTTTACAAATTCTACTGAGGGTGTAGTTGTAGGTTATTCTGCAACTACAACTTTCTTGAGAACATATGGCATCCTTCTTATTCTGAAGAAGAATGCTACAGAAAGTAGTCATGGTGTGTTAGTATGAGCATTTTTCTCATCATTGCTGACTTCTCCTTTTACTCCTTTACAGGAATGTAGAGACAAATCACTCAACAATAGTGAAGAACTTTTACTAGGAGGGGAACTAGGGGTACCTGAGTTAGCTGCTATCCAAGTTTTGGAGACGCCCCGTTTGAGTCTGTTTATGCTTGTCTTAAGTTCTGAGACTCGATTATTTATGTGGAGAAAATATGGGACAAAATTCTTGGATTCATAGTCTTCCATGGAACTTGAACTCTTTTTCCTTCTCCTGTGCCTTTTTCTCTTTTCAGGGTTGTTTGTTACCCATTTGTTGTTCTTCCTTCTACCTTGAATCATATTTTGTATTCCAAAGTCATGAATACGAGATGACTTGTCAAGGTAGTTTTCTTGATTGTTGAATGTGCCTTTTACTCCAATAATATGAGAAATAGGTTTAATCATTTCCTTAGACACCCATATAAGGACGTCGTGAAGTTTTTTATTTCTTAACCGAAAATGACATTTTCGCTCAGGATGTCCTTCATTTCTGCAATAATAGCAGTTGAAGGAATTATTCTTAACTGTTCTCTTGTGAGTAATTTTTGGAGACATCCCTTCCTTAGGCACATTGTAGGCAGCAAACGTTTTCTCACATGAAGAATTATCAACTGCTTTGACGAAATTGATCTTACTAGTTTTTGGAGTGTATATTCCTTTATAGCCCAGACCATGTGTATCACGATATTCTTTACATGCTCTAATTATAGAAGTCAATTTCGTTGAGCTAGTATTGAATCTTCTCAGACTCTCTTCTAGTGATTTTACGTTATCGATAGCAACTGCAAGATCAGTCTCCAATGACTTTTCTTTAGTAAGAAGTTTGAGTTCTTTGTCATTAAAATATTTCTGTTGAGAGTCATATCTTACTTCAGTATCTGCAAGTTTTTCTTTCAACACATAGAGATTTCGGAGAAGATTGTCACATTCAGATTTTTGTGTGTAGATATCTTCTTCACGATCTTTAATGATAGATTTTAGGAGATTATAGCCACAATCATATCCTTTAAAGAGTTTTTTCAATTTTCAATTTTCTTGACAAAAAGGAGCCATGTACTTACTCAGGAAAGTTGTTGACTTTTTTTTCTTTCAATGCATGATCAAACAACTTGATATATTGAGAGACTTCCTCCTCAATACTCGGTCCTTCTTCTGAATCACTATCATCTGAAAGGTCATCCAATTTCTCATCAAGAAATTTTTCCCAGTCAAATGCAGATTCATCCAAGGGATGAGTGATAGAGTTTTTCTCAGAAGTTTCAAGACATTGAGCCTTACCTGAGTGGCTTTGAACTAGTGTTGCGTTATCAGAGATACTACTCGTGTCCATAAAGTCAGATCTCTACAAACACAGACTTGTAAGGTCTTGAACGTGTTTGCCAGCTCTGATACCGACTGTATGGACAACTCCGAGTTGTTTTCTATAGGATCAACTAGACTCAATCAATAGAAAAATATCTCAAGGAGTTATTATCTCAATCTCTCGATTTGATTTACTCAAGAAAATATGATTCGCAAGTCTAATCAAAGAAAGATAACTTGGATGGTATCAAAGACCAATATCCAAGTGTCAATCGATTTAAAACAACAACCAATAAGGTTGGATATTCTAATAGATTTATCAACGCACAACCTGTATTATTTCAATTATATAACAAAATATAATGCGGAATATAAATAACACAGATACCAGAATTTTGTTAACGAGGAAACCTCAAATGTAGAAAAACCCTGGGGCCTAGTCCAGATTAAACATACATTGTATTAAGCCGCTACAGACACTAGCCTACACCAAATTAACTTCGGTATGGAATGTAGTTGAACCCCAATCAATCTCACACTGATCCAAGGTACAATTATACTCATACGCCTATGATCCCAGCAGGATACTGCGCAATTGATTCCCTTAGATGATCTCACCCACAACCAAGAGTTGCTACGACCCAAAGTCGAAGACTTTAACAAACAAATCTGTCTCACACACAAAAGTATACAAGATAGATAAATTCGTCTTCCACGAATAAACCTATGAGTTTTGTTTCGTCTTTGAATAAATCTAGGTGAACATGAACCAATCAATAAAACTAGACTTATATTCCCAAAGAACATCTCAGTTTTATCAATCACTTCACAATAGTCTTAATCAAAGCAGCGAAAAAAGATATTGTGGAATCACAAACGATGAGACGAAGATGTTTGTGATTATTTTTATATCTTGCCTATCGGAGATAGAAATCTCAAGCAAATTATTACAATTGTACTCGTATGATAAAAACAACAAGATCAGATCACACAACTACAAGAAAAGTAGTACGGTATGGCTTCACAATCCCAATGAAATCTTTAAGTCGTTAACCTGGTTTTAGAAGAAGAAAACCAAAGGTTAAAGGAGAATCGACTCTAGATTAGCAAACTAGTATCACACAGAATGTGTGGGGATTATGTTTCCCAGTTGCTAGAGTTCTCCCTTATATAGTCTTTCAAATAAGGGTTTGCAATCAATGTTAGCTTAGTAACAAAGCATTCAATATTCACTGTTAGATGAAAACCTGATTAGATACAAGCTAATATCTCTCAACCATTAGATCGAAAACTTAGCTTGCCATACACACATGTACTTGACGATTTTAGGTTTGTGTAACCATACCCAAACGTGTACAATAGTTGGTTCAATACTAGTCAACCAAATGGTTAGCCAAATGATAACTTTCATATCAACCATATTTTTCTTCACCATAACTAGTCCAAATGACTCAAATGAACTAGTTAGAGAGTTGTTCAATTGCTATGAGATCTTATGTACTACACAAGACACAATTGAAGCAAAAACGATGTGATTCACTCAAATTGATTCATGAACTATAAAGCCACGGTTTGCAATAGCATTCCTTAGATAATTTAAATAAGTTCACGAACATCGTTTTTTGACATAACCACTCAAGTTCGCGGACTGGGTTCGAGAACTTCCGTCAGTTCGCGGACTGAAACCGAACTACAACTCCAGCAGAAATTCTTGGGTTCGAGAACTACGCACGTTTGCGGACTGGGTTGACTGCTCAAGTTCCGGTTTTCACTTGATCAACAAAGTTCGCAAACTTCGGTTCAAGTGTTAAGGACTTATACATATATGTGTTGCCACAATAATGTTTATATCCCCCAATGGTTATATTGCCTAAACTCCCATTTCAATGACTGAAACATTCTCAGAGGACGTCATATAGTTGTTATTCACAAACTAGTTTTCGTCAGAGCAATTTCCAAAGTGATTGAAACATAACATGACTTTCGTCACTATGCAAAGATGAACTTGGCTAAAGAGAAAGCTTTACCAACACATATTTCTAGAAATAGATAAGCGAGATATACTCAGCTCGAAATGTCACATGTGCATATCTTTAGTCTATATAGTAAAACGACTTTTGTCTCAAGATAGGAGATATAGTAGATAGACTTTTGAGTGATAGATATGTTCAAGTCTCCACATACCTTTTAGTCGATGTAGATCCACTGGTTCCTTGAGTAGTCCTTCGTCTTGTATGATGATTTTCATGGAGTTCTTGAGCTAAACTACACTTTCTATCCTAGTCCGAGACCTTAGCTATAGTAGACTAGAAATCAAGACTTTATAGTTTTGATCACTAACATTAACAAAAATGCTTGAGATAGCAACGCATGCGAGATCGACCGAGCAGTGCTCAAACACAAACCACGGTTCAAAAATGGTTTGCATACAAGTACACACCGATCCGGTTCACGAGTTAAACATACTCTCATATGATATACATAAGAATATGCGTACCAAAAATCTGTAAGTCGATATATAGCTACTCCACTACGTGTACGAGTACAAGAATTACGGGTTCAGACTTATAACAGTTTTCCTAGTTTGTAAGACTGATAACACTGTCTTGTATCTGAATTTATAGTAGTTTTATATTTCTATCTAAATCGATTCGAAACATTCCTTAACAATATCAATGACACATATCACTGTTCCAGGCTATTTACGAATGATGAAACTTGAATCACGATTTTGATTCCGAACAATAAATTGACCTTAACCGAAATTCATCAATATGAACAAATGTTCATTAAGCTTAGTCATTATATTTCGAGAACTAAATATCAAGATAAACTTGACTCGAAATTCTTGTCTATGCATAATAGTCTAATTAGTTATGCGACATCGTCTCAAATCATAGAAAAGTGAATGTAACTTGAGATATATGTGGTTTAGTCTTCACTTAACTTTTGTTGATAAAGTTATCCAAAAGTTTCGGTTGATCTTCGATTTCAAACGGTAGAACGCAATGATGACTGTCGTGATCCACTATTTCTCAACTACATTTCTATCCTAATCCGAGACTTAACCAATTGTAGATTAGAAATCAAGATATACTTTTGACAACTAAATTTAACAACAAGCTTGAAATAGCAACACTTGTGAGTTCGACCGAGCAATGCTCTAACATTTCCCCTATTCACTAGAATAGATGAGTTAAAACTAGCAATACACAATATCATCTAAGAAATCCATTTAGCACTGAAGCCATATTTCTACAAGATACAAGAAAGAACTTTCTAACTGACATTATCTAAAGCTTTCTCCTCTAATTTTTTATCCTTTTATATATTGTCGACACACTCATTAACAATGAGAACACCATCTAAAAAATTTGCTTCTTAGGAATAAATAAAAGTGCCTTAATAATCAAAAATAAAAGAAGGCACTTTTAAAATCCTCGACGGATCTTCAATGTAAACCATGCAGCTAAAAAGTTGGTTTTTAGGAATATTAAGAACTTTTAGTTTCAAGTCCTTTTGATCCCTGATGTGTACAATGTTAAAGCAATAATTAAGTTCTGATTGATAATAGACAGCCCATCCATGGAACTACAGGCTTTTCCAGGGAAACCACTTATTTGTTTAATTATTTAAATCCTAGAATTAGGGGCTACAAACATTGCCACCTTTTTAGTTTGATTATTACAGTGCTTCCACTTTGAATCATTTGTTAAAGCACCATAATGAAAACTCAGCCAAACTATGAATCTAAAGTGCTCTCCTTCCTCATAATTTGGTCAAAAACCAACTGTTTCATAAAAGCAACAATCCAATCAATTTACTAGAATTAGCTAATAATTTACCTGCTCTTTTGTTTGCTAATCAAAACAAGATAAAACGGGAACTGATGCTGACGACGTGACGATATATTTGTTGTTGGGTGCAATAATCAAAACAAAGAAAAATTAAATAAGCAAAAGTTATTGATACTTAGCTCCTTTGTAATGGAAGTGATGGATTTGATGAAACGAGCGAGTTTCCCATATCTCCAAAACAACAACAAGGAAAAACTTTGAAAAAAAACAGAGTGAGTCACGTGTTCAACATGCTATCCTTAAGATATTAGCGCCCGGCTACACTAAAGAGTAATGCTATATCCCTCACAGGATGGACTTGCTGGCATGATAGCTAAATAGTCAAACTAATGGTATTAGATTAAATTTTGTTTTCTGCTTAGTGATTTGTGTGTTGTGTTTAAAATGTATAGTTGAGGCTTTATGATACATTTGGCTACGTTTGACGTCTTTATGGGTAATCATTGGATTAGTCATTTAAAACTCGTGATAAGGTTACTAGCCAGATTTCTACTCAGTAGAGATTTGAGAGAATTATTTGTTTCTTAGGATGTACTGGAATTGGCGTTAATGGTAGCACTGTTGTCAGTAGGAGGTTCTACCTAATATCAAAATTAAAACTTATTTTAGCATTAAAATTATATTGTTTTTTTTTTCAAGCTAATGATCATGATGTTCGTTTTAAATTTATTACGTTATTTTCTTTGTATAAATTGATTTATTTGTGAGTTCTATATATATTTATTAACCATTATTGTTAAATTATTCTAGATTTTTATTTTGACATTTAATCTAGGTAGTAATGTTTTTCTCAAAATAGGAAGTATATTAATGATATTTATTGAGTTTTTGGGTTGTGAAAATTGATTTGATGCATGAATGAAATTGAGTCAATTTGATGCATTATTTTAGTGAATGGTATTTAGATTTGCGAAAGTGAGTTTAATGCATTAGTGAAGGGGGTTTATTTCGACTAGTTCTTTGGGATTCGGTTTGGTGCGTGTAGGATTTAATGCACTGATTTGAAATGAATTCTAGAAAAAAATATTTATCTGTCTGCTGCTGAAATGTCAAGCCTTTATGGCATCCCACCACTGGTGACTATCCTAGGAAGACTGTTCGGGGAACAATAATGGTTTGTTTACCGGAATAACTCTGACAATTAGATTAAGAATCTAGAATTTTAGATTGAAAATTTGGAGTAAGAAAATATGTCAGGCCTTTATGGAATCCCACCACTGGTGGCTACCCTGGGAAGACTGTTCGGGGAACAGTAGTGGTTTGTTTACCGGAATAACTCTGAAAATTATATTAAGTCTCATTTGAAGAAAGAAAAAGAAGATTGTTCGGGGAACAATATGGTTTGTTACCGGAATAACTCTGACACTAGATTAGGAACCTACAATGATAGGTTGGCTTATGTGAGTAAAATGAGTAAGTAATTTCAGAAGATTTTGACTTGCATGGGTTTTATTATTTTATTCGCTGCATGATTTAATTTTCAGTGCACTATATTATTATTTTAAATTCCTACTGAGCTGTGGTTGCTCACCCCAAATTCCTTTTCATCTCCCATAGAGTTTGAGGAGCAGTTAGCGCAGTAAGCGGACTTGGAAGCTTACAACATAGTACTCAGATGTTTGTATTCTTGCAAGACACTACTATATGATATCACGGGGATGTTGGGTATTTTTATTCATTATCATTTTATCATTTTCTTGGATTTAGTTTCAATCATTTTATTAAGAGACATCGTTTCAGTTTAATAGTTTTTAAACAATTGTTCTTACTTTATGACTTTTGGAATATCTTTGATGGTTATTATTTGGAACCTCTTTTATTGGAATTCGATTTGGAAGGACATTAGGTTATGCCATCTTTATTCGTCTTGTACTCTTATTTTGTTTTATTGTTATTCTTCAAAAAAAAATTTAGCATGTTCCATAGTCACGCCTCAAGAACCCGGTCTTGCTAGTTAGGCTGGACTCGATCCATTGGGTCAAATCCATCTCAATAGAAGCCCGAATTTTTGCAGTCGTGACATATATCTCCAGGATAAAAGACCCTGCTACACCTACTACTAGCATATTAGTAGATGCTAAACTTGAGCTTGGCAACTCCGAAAAAAACCTTAAGGAAAATCGCGAATGTCAAAGAAATCAATATAAAATATTTTCCTTTGGGGTGTCTCTAAAAAAATATAAAATATTTTCCCTTGGGGGTCTCTAAAAAAAATAGAGAATCCTCTTTCCCATAGATTTTATAAAAGTAGTGAATTTGTTTATATAATTGACAAATTCAACTTAAGAAGAGCAACTCCCTGATGTGGGACTAAAAATATTATATAGTCTCTTAAAACAACTAAAAAGTGGAAACTCCACGGTGTCGGACTAATAAGTTTTTTCATTCACAAAAGAAAACAATAAATTATAATTTTATATTAAAACTTTAATAATCATATTTTATTAATCGTTTTCCAACAATCCCCCACATGAATGAAAACTCAATAAAACAGGAAAATACAGATAGATCTTGGTAAATCAACAACCCAATCTCACGACCCGAACTGACTGAACATACAAACATATCGTGCATTTTGAAGTCATACTAGTCATTTCTACGTCCTCTCCCTCACATAAAAGTGTGTTGACTCCAGGGTCATACTATAGATTGCACAAATCATAATAGGATAGAGAGCTTTCATCTTTAGTTTCTCACATGTGAGACTAAAGGTATCTTTCACTAAAGTGAAAAAGCATGAACTAGTGAACCCTTAGTGACCCTTAGGTCATAAGTTCCAATAATACCAAAACCATCAAAAACGAAAATCATATAAAAACACAGGAAATACCATTTTAGGCAGAGGTGTCCGTGAGGTCTTGAACCTTTGCTTAATAAGATATTACCGGAATTACTTGCTAGAGACAATGAACTATGTCTTGAACTGCTAGTGTTTGATGTAATTCGCTATAACAACCACGTATGATATCTCCAAGGTTGCTGCCAAGCTCGTGCCATTTTGTCCAATTTGGCCCTATACATATCATGTTTCTCAGAATGCTCTAGAGAATCAAAGCTCAAATTCTCATAGGAAGCGGCCCCACTTCCTCATTCAGATAGGTGAGTTTCCATAAAGAGTGTTACTGCTACACCCCACTTCAATCTTTAATTGAAACTATATAACTCATTAAGACTTCTTAAAAGTCATCCTTCACATGCAGTCACACTATCACGTCTACACCATAGGGAAGGGACAGAGAATAAAATTCTCTGATAGTGTTTACCTTTACCCACCACAAATTAGTTGTCTCATTCGAAACCTTGATCTTGGGATCTCCAGTCAGCAAGGTTGAGTATCCTTCATGGAAAGTTTAATTTATAAGCTTAAGCCCCATCCCCCTTGATGCATTTCTAACTATCTCTTTGGATAAACCTTTCGTCAAAGGTTGCGTGATATTCTCCCTGGACTTTATCCAATCAATAGAAATAATGCCAAATGAGATTAGTTATTTTTAGCTTTAGCTATTATAGCTTGGATAACACAATGTATAGATATAGATGGCACATGCCTATGCCAAAGAGGAATGTCTTCTAAAAAGCATCTTAGGCACCCGACCCCTTCTCGTGCTTTATCTAACGCAATACTCTCAGATTACATAATGAATTGAGCAATATATGTCTGTTTGGAAATCTTCCAAAAACAAACCCTCCAGCTAGAGTGAAAACATATTCACTCGTAGACTTAGACTCCTCTGAGTCAACTATCCAATTTGCATCACAAAGTCCCACAAGGACAACAAGATACCTTTCATAAATCAGACAAAAGGTAATAAAGTATTTTAGGTACCATAATACTCTACTAAGTGCATCCCAATGCTCTTTCTCTGGACTACAAGTATTTCTACTTAATTACTCACAATATAGGCAATGTCTCGACTCTTACAGTTCATTAAATTCATCAGACATCCTATAACTCTTGAGTATTCAAGTTAAAATACTCCATTACCCTTATTTTTCTTGAGTTTACAAGAGGAATCGGGAGGAGTACAAGCAGGCTTACAATCAGACTGATTGTATCTCTTAAGCAAGAATTTAATATAATGAGAATGACTATGACGATAAATATTATATTATCTTCTAATACTCATCCCTAAGATCACATCAATAGGGCCTAAGTCTTTCAAGTCAGCATTCTAATTCAGCGCATGTTTTAAGTGGAATTAATCACATCTATGTTTGTATCAAGTATAATCATATCATCAACATACAAGTATACAATCACACAGTCATCCTTAACAAGTTACTTATAAATATACTTGTCAGATTCATTAACTTAAATCAACTACTCATTATCACATGATCAAATTTTCCATGTCACTGTTTACGTGCTTATTTGAAAACCATACAAAGATTTTTTCAACTTACAAACTTTGTCTTCAAAATATTTCACTACAAAGTGCTCAGTTTGGTCTATGTAATTTTTTTTATCTAATTCACGGTTTTAGACTAGATGTCTTAACATCCATCTGATGTATCTCTAAGTTATTTATGGGAGCAATAGAAATTAGCATCTCAAAGGAAGTAATTCTCTTCACAAGTAAATAAGAATCAAGGAAATCTACACATTCTTTTAGTTTATAGCCTTTAGCTATCCACCTAGCCTCGTATTTTTCCACAGTTCCATCTACCTTACGTTTCCTATTAAAGACTCATTTACATCTTATGGTCTTACTCCCTGGAGGTAAACTAGCAAGCTCCCAAGTATGGTTTTGACAGACTGAGTCCATTTCACTAAATAAAGCTTCATACCAGAATGGAGTAAATGTTATGGCTTCTTTACGAGTCTGGAACTCAGACTAAGCTAGGAATATTATGAAGTCAGGTCTATAGGAAGTCTCAGTTCTAATCCTTTTGCTTCTCCTAGGATCAACTCTACTCCATTTTCCTTTGAAGGTAAATTCTGACTAGTTGAAAAGAAATCTAGAGGATCAATAACATATCCTTAAGAAGAGATAGGTTTCAAAATAAACATGTTCAAAGAACTCAACATCCCTAAACTCCATAAAAGTATTCACACTAACGTCAGAAAATCAGAACTCACAACCAAAAATCTATATGAAGTAGGGTATTCAAGATGCCTTATGAAGACAAAGTCAAAAGTTTGGGTCATATCTTAGTTCTCTTAGGAGAAGGAATAACTACCTTATCCAAACACCCCCCACACTTAGACATATGCATAAGAAGGTTGTCTATCTTTCCATAATCATATGGAGTTTTATCTGATCCTTAAAGGTTACTTTATTCAGGATATAAAAAAATTAGAGGAAGACCACACACACACAAGTTGGAGGATACTCCTTTAATTAACATGGCATAAGTCATCTCCTTAATGGTTCTATTCTTACGTTCAACTATACCATTAGACTGTGGTGAATAAGAAGGTGCAATCTCATGAATAATTCCATTTAACAAGTAAAGCTCTCTTATATGAATTTCATACTTGCCATCATGTTTAGACCTAACCCTTTAAGTGGTAACATATACTTCGTTTTCAATTTTAAGTTTATACTCTTGAGGCTTCTAAGACATCATCCTTACCCCTAAGCAAGTATACAAGAGAGTAACTCGTACAATCATCTTTGAAAGTTATAAACCACCTTTTACCACCTTAGTTTGTGTTGGTTCATGTCAACTAGGGTCTAACTGAATTAATTCTCGGGGCTTAGAATTACTCTGACCAATTTTGCTAAAAGGTTTTATAGCATATTTTGATTCCGCATGGATTTAACTTTTGTGTTCAATATCCAAACTAAATTTGGGTACACAGCCTACACTATCCAGTTTATGCATTGACTAATAAGTGTACGGTTCCAAGTCTACCATGCAAAACATTCAATCACACAAAAGAAAACACAAGAATCAACAATGTTCACTTCATCATTTTTTCCGTTAAGCTTATATAGACCCTAAGTCTTATAATCGTTGCCTAAAAAATCACTGCCCATAGCAAAGAAAAGTTTTCTAGATTCAATTAATATCTTAAATCTTTTACCAACTACAACATAACAAGATACAAGATTCTTGCATATGCCCGGAACATGAAAACTTCATTCAAAGTGAGAATATTACAGATATGAGCTTCTGCTCGACTTTTTCCTTTTATGCAACCTCTTTTGCAGATGAGTTACTCATAAACAGTTTCTCGACATCCCCTATCCTCTGATAGGAGGTGAACATGTTTCTGTTTCAACAAACATGCTTGTTGGCTCTAGAGTCCACCTACTGATTTCTCACATTGGTTATTAAAATAACTTCTGACATCATGCCACTGAACTTGTTCTAGTTTGTTTTAACTAAATTAGCATTAACTTCCTACTTATTAAGGTTTTTATGTTGTCTACAATTTACTGCCATGTGGTCAGGAATTTTACAAACATAACAATCACCCTTAATTAAAGTAATGCCAGATTCAGTTTTACGAAACTTACCTTTCTTATGAAAACTACGCTTAGATTTGTGTTTGATGTTCTCTCCTTTTTCAGCTTTGGAAGACTTGTGTTCATCCACATGTGCCTGGTAGCCATGTCCCTTTTCGATTTCATGTCACAATCTTCGTTTATACTCTGACCACTGACACGGTAATTTCCCAATCACCTAATACACCACATCTCACAAACCTTAGTTCTGAATCGGAAAATAAAATATAAGTTTTGAAGATAACATCTAGATCTACAAACTTCGTTTGAATCACCATATCAAAAAACTCATGGTTATCCCATAAAAACTACTTTAGTTAACATCAAATTTCTGCTCGTCAGAATTTTTCAGGAACGTTTATCTATTTTGTAAAATATCAAAAAAATACTTTTACAACTCCAAAAATTCTGGAATTTTACGTGGGTAACTTTAAGGATATCTACTACGTTATGCCAAAAGGGTGCATCGAAATTCCTTCTAGGTTGAGAGATAAATTAGAAACTCTACAGCTGGCCAAAAATTAGTTTTTATTTTTTCACTCCACAATTAACATCCATAATTATTACAAACTTATAATGTCTTAAGATTGTTGGGTGCAATAATCAAAACAAAGAAAAATTAAATAAGCAAAAGTTATTGATACTTAGCTCCTTTGTAATGGAAGTGATGGATTTGACGAAACGAGCGAGCTTCTCATATTTCCAAAACAACAACAAGGCAAAACTTTGAAAAAAAAACAGAGTGAGTCACGTGTTTAACACGCTGTCCTTAAGATATTAGATCCCGGATACACTCAAGAGTGATGCTATAGCCCTCACATGACGGATATCTCTAGGATAAAATACCCTACTACACCTACTGCTAGCATATGTAGTAGATGCTCAACTTGAGCTTGGCAACACGAAAAAAACCCTTAAGAAAAATCGCGAACGTCAAAGAAATCAATATAAAATATTTTCCCTTGGGGGTCTCTCTAAAAAAATAGAGAATCCCCTTTCCCATAGATTTTATAAAAGTAGTGAATTTGTTTATATAATTGAAAAATACAACTTAAGAAGAGCAACCCCCGATGTGGGACTAAAAATCTTATATAGTCTCTTAAAACAACTAAAAAGTGGGGAACTCCACGGTGTGGGACTAATAAATTTTTTCATTCACAAAAAAAAAATAATTATAATTTTATATTAAAACTTTAAAAATTATATTTTATTAATTATTTTCCAACATTTGTTTTCAAAGCAGGCATACAATTAGCTACGCATGTCAAAGCAGGCGTATAATGTTGACGAATTGGGCTAAATTAGAGGATGAAAACATAAACAGAAGAATGGTGTACCCGTGACTTCAATGCACTTTCGATTTTTTTAGGCAATAATTCGACCTTTCCCAATTAACTTGGAGAGTACAATAGGTCTCTCGAATTATGCCTTCCGGATTCAATGAAGCTCTAACACCGTAATCTAATTCTGGGAAGAGACACGTCTATTCAAATTTGAATTGAAACTTCTAGGTTTTCCAAAGTAAAACCAGAAAAAAAATAATCACTAGACGCTGTATCGAACTCTGCTAGGGGGATATTCCCCCTGACCCCGAATAGCGGCAAACATTTATAATTGGTTGGTTATACAACTGGCTATGCCACAGAGTCACGATTGCCGAATTGGGGTTATTGGGTTTTCATTACAAAATTATTACATTGCCTTGGTGTAACTTTAGAATTCTTGTGGGAATAGATTAGTAAATTACTGAGACACGACTCACGAAATGTTGAGCTTTAGATATTTTGATTACTTCTAGTAGCAGTTATGGTGGCATATTCTGCAATTCGTTGTCATAAAAATTTGCAGAATTGATATAAAAAAACTCGGCGAGATTTTGGGTATACCCAATTTTAAGGGGACATAGTGTGTCATTATTAAAAAGGGTTATTTTACTTTAATATCCTTGAACTAATTAAATCTTAAAAATAAATCCATTTATTAATTTTATTAACCCTAAAATTAAAAAACTAAACAACTCTCAATCTTCTCTTCTTCTTCTTCTTCTTCTTCTTCTTCATCTTCCATCAACCAAAGCCATATAAAAATCTTCAACTTTGATTTTCCAAAAAAAATGTTGACCGGCGAAAAGAAGACTATAAATGATGTTTAAACTCAAACCCATCATTGTGTTGTGTGATTTGATTGTTATATTAGGTTAGAAATCGAAAATTATGATTTCTATGTTTTTGGTCGGCAAGGTCGCAACATGCATATCTTGCCGACTGTAAAAAAATTCAACAACCGGCATGGTATTTTCAACCGCCGACGGGGTATTTTTCTCAACAGCCGGCGGTTTTTTTTTTTGTAGACCTTGCCGACTACTATTTTTCAATAGCCGTCTCTTGTGTGTCAAAAAAATAAAGTCGGCATCTTCTTCATTTAAATACCCTGCCGACAAAATCTAGTCGACATGTTCTTCATTCAAATACCTTGCCGGCCAAATATAGTCGGCATGGTCTTCACTCGTCGACCTTGCAGACTTTTCATACTTTCAGAACTGAAAGTGTTGATTTCTGATTTAATTTTGAGTATGATTTCATACAACAGCTTTGTAATCCCCTTTTTAGAAGTATTTGGGTTGTGTGCTTTCATTTCCACTGCAAAAGATTTTCTCAGAACAATTTTTTTTTTCATCAAAAAACTTCCCAAATAAGTTCAATCAAAAACAAAATTTTGTTTCATAAGTTTTAATCTACTCAATTAATTAACCTAATCAGAATTTTTAGTGTTATTAAACAAGGGTATATTAGCCATTTAGAAAATATATGGTTAAGGGGTGGCTTGTTTTATTTCCAAATGACCCTATTTTGTCTTATTGAGTATACCCCAATTAATCTGGGTATACCCCAATCACGCTAGGTAAAAAAAAAAGCCTGACGTTTTTAGGTGCGACTCCAAAAGAATTAGGGGCGACACAAAAAGACAAAATATGTTGAAAATACTTATATGTCCCTTCATAATCGGTAGTTTAGTTGTTTTTTTATCTACCGATTGCAAAATCTCATTTTTGGGGCAACTCTATATTCGGTAGTTATATGAACTATTTTGACTACCGACTATAGGCTTAACCAAATTAGAAAAATAGAGGATTTTTGCAAAATCTCATTTTGGGACAACTCTATATTTGGTAGTTATATGAACTATCTTGACTACCGATTATTCTAGGATTTCGGTAAAGAGGTCCACTGTATAATCGGAAGTCAGGATACCTTCATTTACTACCAAATATAGGCTCAACCAAAATTCAAAAAATAGAGAATTTTTGCAAAATCTCATTTTGGGACTACTTTATATTCGGGAGTTAAATAACCTAAATTCCCTACCGATTATGGTAGCATTTTTGTCAAAGGTATACTTTAATCGGGGGTCAAGATAATTTTATTTACTACCGATTATAGGATAATCAAAATTCAAAAGATAGAGAATTTTTGCAAAATCTCATTTTTGGGCTACTTATATTCGGGAGTTAAATAACCTAAATTCACTACCGATTATGGTAGCATTTTAGCCAAAGATCTATTTTAATCGGGAGTCAAGATAACTTTATTTACTACCAATTATAGGATAGTCAAAATTCAAAAGATATATGATTTTATTTTTGGGATACTTTATATTCGGAAGTTATATAAACTAAATTGACTCCCGATTATGGATTAACTTTCCGATTATAAAGTTATCTACCGATTATAAAGGGTAGTTTGGCCATTAAAAAAATGGGAAATAAGGGATGGCTACATTTTACGTTTGGTGACCTTTTTTGTCTTTTTGTGTCGCCCCTATTTTTTTTTTGGAGTGCACCTAAAAATGTTAGGAAAAAAAGATCAAAGGTGGAAAAGAGAGATTAAACTAGTGAACCGCAACAAATCTTGAGTAGAGAATGTACATACATTATACGCCACTCTACCATTCAAACTTATTGCAGGCTCTATACTTGCGTGAACACGCAAATCACGTAGGCATCAACGTGTCCACAACTAATCTTCGCATGTACAGAGTGCATGCATTAAAGTACGAATATATTGTGAGATCTTTGGGATAGATGTTGATTCATTGATTCTAAACCCCACGGGTTTTTCATGATCTCCTCAACATCCATAACGACAGATCTAAGAGATGCATACAAATATTAGGGTAGATCAATACGAAATGTAAATAAGACAAAGATTTATGTGGTTCGGCTCTAAGGCCTACATCCACAGGTCTGAGGGTGATTCACTATGATGGTAAAAGATTACAAGATTAGTCGAAAGACTTTGGGTGATCATGGAACCCGAAGGTTAACGCTCATACTTACTCTTCCCTTCTTTCTCTCTAATTGTTCCCCCTCTCTCTCCAATTGTTCGACCCCCTTCCATGTAACAGGAAGGGTCATATATATAGCTCTTCTACGTGGGTCCCTTAGAAAGGAGCTGTTATAATTTTATCTTCTTGTGCTTTGTGCATAGTCCGCGGACCTCTTGGTCATCCCGCGGCTTCTATGCTTCCTAAGATCATCACGATGACCAATCTCTGTCTCTCTCTCTTCCTAAGACTGGGAAAGAGCTGTTGTATCCTTATCTTCTTGTGTTTTGTGCATAGTCCGCGGACCTCTCTGTCATCCCGCGGCTTCTATTATTCCTACGCTCATCACGCTGGCCTGCCTTTGTTCTTGTCGTCAGTCCAACCGACACATGCCCTTCGCGCCAGGCGGTGTCAGTCCTTCCCTGTCGCGTCTGTCAGTGGGGCTTCACCTAGCCGTTGATCACATCTTGCCTCGTGAGGGGGTAAAGTGTAATAGGGAAGTTCTTTGGTGCTACGCGGGTATACCTTCCTTTGATGCTCCTTCATCTTCGATCGCTTATCTTGACAGATGGCGCACTATCTAGACCCACGGATGATCCTGTGTGTCACCCACCTTTGTGACGTGGCTTCCACGTGGGGATGCTAGTACACGTGGTGAGGGAGGTAAATAAGTGTATCTACAATTTGCCCCTCTTCTTGTGACTAGGCGCCAGCTATAGTTGGAAGAAGAACCGTGTGATATGTTTTTATCTCCCTCCTCATAACTTCTCCTAAAAGGAGTTATTTGAATTTATTGTGCACGTTTCCCCTGCATGTCATGACTGCCCCTTGGGTAGTGGGCGGTTTCTTCTGGCGACATAAAAGAGGAGAGAATGATGGAATGTGAATTAAACTCACATTCTCTGTTTTATTCTCTGCCCCATTTTCTTCTTTACCCTCTTAACTTCTTCTGCTACCATTACTTGTTGCTTCTGCTCTTTGTTGCCGTCGTTCTTTGTTGTTGCCGTCGTTGTTGTTTTTGTTGCTTCATTGCTTCTTTGTTATTCTTTGCCGTCGTTGCTTGCTTCGTACAACTATTGAGGTTCAGGTAGGGTTTTTGTCTCGTTTGTTCGCCATTTTTGTTCCTGTGGAGTTTTGATTTTCTGGTGATGAATCGTGATGGGTTTTAATCCCATGCATGTCATGGAATCGAAGATTGCCCCTGCTGAACTGGGTGTTTTACCGGCTACGTTTTGATCCTTTTTGAGTGGGGTAATGAATTGAGAATTTAATCGGCGGCTGGTGAAACTTAGGGTTTTCTTCGTGTTCTTCACTGTTCTTGAGATTTCCTCGTTTTTGATCTTCCTTGACTGACTAGTCCTCCTGTTTGTGTTTGTGTTCGCAGATATGTCGGATTATCCGCGGGTACCTTATCAAACTCCTCCGCCGAGTCCTCATAGATCTCCTCGGGGAGATTCTCACATCAGGGAAGGGGCTTCTCCTTCCTCTGCTCAGGGTAACCCTCGGGATAGGCGTCTATCCTCGCCTTCTAGCCAGAGGCCTCCGTTCCAAAGAGGTGATCCGCCCCGGGGGTCGAAATACGCCTCGAGCCGTCCTAGAGATGAGTCTTCTAAGAGGCAGCAGACTCCGCGCACTGAACTCTTAAATGTGCAGCCTCTTCGTACCATGCCTCCTTTGCGGGCTAATCTTCCTCCGTCTTCATCTGTGCCTAGCTCAGGCAGAACAACTAAGAACCAGCCCGCGAAGAGGAAGGCCTCAGAGATGGAGTCTTTGGGAGACGTGGTTCCTCCTAAGAAGAAGGTAGCAGATTCTGCGGAAGATGTTGCGGGGGATGCTTATGAAGATGACTCTGCTGTCACATTTCGTCCCCTACCCATGGGTAATAAGAAGTTCACTTTCAGGCACATAGATCTTGAAGCCTTCAAAGTGAAGCACGGTCTTCAGCACTTCCAAGTGAGTTTCTATGCCCCTGATAAAGACATAACTTACGAGATGGTTGTTAATTATCAGTACGATGCTTTTCATCTGTTGACGACCGTGGGCGCTTTTGAGGCTGGTCTGATGTTGCCTTTATATAAAGCTGGTGATGATTTCTATTACCGGGTCTTATCTAGCCGCGGTACTGCTAAGAAGAGCCATAACCGTGGGGTGCAGCAATTGACGGGAAATTACCTTCGTCATCTCCGAGAGTGCTATCTTCGTAGCAAGGGGCAAACGATGATGACCTGCTATGCTCCCAACTTAGAAGAGGAGAAAGGGTGGTATACTCCTGAAAACTTTAACAAATCCTTTGGAGATTATGTTAACAGGAAGACGCGCAAGCCGTGGTCTGTGAATCTGCGGAATATTGCTCCTGTTAAGGGGGAAATTCGCCTCTTGAGCGAAGTAAGTGACTCCAAGATGGCAAGGATTCCTGGTGCCGAAGGTCTTCCTATTCCTGCTGATGAGAGGATCAAGCGTGATCATGATTACGAATGGTCTTCCACCGTTATTGAGGTTGTTGGTCCGTGGGCCTATGGCTGGGTTCCTGGGCCACATGGTTGGCAACCTAGTGTTGACAGCTCTCCTACCGCGAAACCTCTCCTTCTCGTTACGCCCATTATTGCCCTTGGCAGATGAGTTTCGAAGGTATGGATTTTGATTACTACCGTGATGTTGATGACGCGGACGAGGAGGGTAACTCCGACGCAAACCCTCTTCCGCGGAATGCTAGTGTTGCTAAGGTATGTTTGTATTCTTCGTATATATGCCCCTTCCTTTTCTTAAGTAATATGGATTATGCCAAGGAAAGGAGATACTCAAGGTTATTTATTATTATGTCCCGCAGGTGGTTAGAAAGAAAAAGATCAACCCCAAGCAATCGTCAAATTCTCCTACTGGAGACTCTACGCAGTTCGAAGATGTGAGCAGTCCAGTGAACGCTGGAGAGGATGTGTCCGACGAAGAGGAGCGGATTGAGACTTCTCCACCTTTGCAAGAAGGAGATATTGCTGGTGGCGGTGATGGTGGCGTTGGTGATCAAGCCACAGGTGGTGATGGTGGTATTGTTAATGAGGTCGCTGGTGGCGGAGTTGGAGGTGGCGATGGTGGTATTGTTAATGAGGCCGCTGGTGGCGGAGTTGGAGGTGGCGATGGTAATCAAGTCCTCGGTGGTGATGGTGATCAGACCAGTGATGGAGCAAAATCTCTGGGGCTGTGGTCATGGAGGTCGGTCAACAGCAGACAGTCACGGACAAGGGCAAGGGAGTTGCTTTTGTGGCTAGCAGTGGTCAGGACGTGGGTGCTTGTGGTGAGTTTTCTTTTGGTAATACTCTGTCCGGGGATCAGTCTTTTGATATGGCCGCGGCTATGGGACTCGTCTTGGATTTTAGTCTTCTTTCTCCTAGTGATGACTGGGATGTGCTTAAAGGTAGCGGTGGTGGTGGCGCGACAGTTGTGCCTAGTCTTTGAGGTTCCTTTGGTTCATCCGGAGGGTTATGGTGGCACCTCCTCCGGTGTTGGGGGTATTTTGACGCAAGGTCAAGCTAGTGCCGCACCTGGTGTGAATCCCTTGGGTTCTCCCCTCGATGATTTCCCGCAATCCTTAATCGCGGATGGTGATGATCTTTGTCTTAGGTTGGCTTAGAGAGAAGGGTTTGCTCGTCGTGCCGCATCCTGCCTTTGTGATTGAAGGGGAAAAGAGTTCGGACTCTTTTACTCGCCAGCATATGGAGTCGATCTCTGCGGAGATTGTAGATGTAGAGTGGGATAAGGATCTTGTGTCCAGCGGGGTTGATTTGGTGGTGAATCCTCCTTTCTACTGTCATTTGGTATGATGGATGTTCTTTGATGGGTACCAGTATAATTATCCTCAGCAGCGACTATTGGAGGTATGTCCCATTCTTCGTAACCCTGCTCTTACTTGGATATGTTATTTGAACTAATTTCTTTTTGATCCGTAGGTGATGAGGAGTGAGTATTGTAACCATACTCTATACCGGCTCTTCAAGGCCAAGTCTCTTAAGCTAGAGGCGAAACTCCGCCACCGTGAAGGAGTGCTTTCGAGCGTCGAAGCTGCGGCCTTTGCTAAAGATAGGGAGATAACTGAACGAGGGATCTTCTTAAGCGCAAGGAACAACGGGCGTGGATGAGGCTGCGCTCCGTTCCGAGCTAGCTTTAGTCAAGGAAAAGTTAGAGGTTGCTGAGCAGAATTCTTCGTCCCTTTCAGGTTTGAACCTCCCCTACTTTGCTTTTCCGATGTTCCCTATATGTTCTGAGTCGTCTCCTTCTTCTCTCCTCCCGCGGTACTGTCTTCAGTGGGCGGAGTCCCTGAATTGATGTGGCTTCGTAGTGAGAGAGTTCGCCAAAAGGGCGTATTCTTTGAGTTAGTTGAGAAACTTAAGAGCGAAGCAGTGAAATGGAATGCTCGCGCGGATGTTCATAACGCTATGGCCGAAGAATGGCGTCAGACAAAATTTAGTTGGGTAGATTTGCAAAATCGAAACGATCACGATCGTGAGTTGCTCAACGGGACTCTCTTATGGACGCGGGATAGGCTCGAGGAAGCCCGTGGCCAGATTTCCGCCCTAGAGGTTAGGCTTAATGATATGGAAGAAGAATTGCGGCGAGCACGTTCTTCTCATCCCTCTGATGTGCGGGTTTATATGCGACGTCTTGCCAAGGAACGAGATGATGCTAGGGCGGAATCTGGCGCTCTTAGTAGTGCCTTATCCGCGTCTCGAACTGATGTGGCTCGTCAGGCCGAGTATGAGAGGAACTTAGAGGTGACTATGTATCGTCTTAACAAGGGGTTAGAATCGAAGAATGATGAGGTTAACCGATATCATCACTCGAACTCAATGCTTCGAGATGATCTTAGCGCGAGTCAATATGCTCATAATCTCCTGCAGGTAGACTATGATAGGCTTTCGAATGAATATGATTATGCCGCAGAAGCACGAGACTCCGCGGTTAACCACTGTGAAGGTATATGTCTTCGTTATCGAGTGTGCTTCCTGTTGTATTTGTTATTACTCACTTTCTTCTAATATCTGCAGAGCTCCAAGGACAGCTTCAAGCTGCAAATGACAAATTTGCCGAAGCACAGGCTAAAATAGTTCAATTGGAAGAGCAGGTTAGCTATCATCGGGGTCTGGCTTCGTCTCGAGAGGAAGCGATGAAGCATGCTACTGAGAAGGCGGAGCATCTTTCCCTTTCCCTAACTCAAGCTGAGATGAAGAGCGTAGCTATAGGCTTCGTGGCGCGTAAGCAGTTGGCGGAGGAGATTAACAGGACTCTTGGTGAGATTGAGTTGGATCTCAAGAAGACCCATGGAATAAGCAAGAATTATACTCGGCGTCCCGTTCCTAGTCTCCCTTCAGGTTCCTCCGGCCCCTCATCTGGTGGTAGTGTTCCTTCGTCGTTAAAGGAGAAACCAGCGGATGGTGCTCCTTCCCAATAGATCGTAACTCGTATGTTGGGGATTGATCTCAATTGCTTAATTTTCTTAGCGTTTTTGCTACTTTTCTTGCTAGGTTCGTAATCAACCTCCCTGTAATAGATCAAACTTCAATGTGCAAATCTGAACTTGTATTTTGTTGAATTCGCGTCTATTTTTATAGATCCCTGTTAATATAGTAAGTAATTCCGTAAACTTTGTATTTAAACAGTGCCGTGGATTAGTTCCGAAATCCACGTGAATGGTTGCGTTGTCCACGGGATTGGTTTTGCTATCCGTGGATCTTGATTTGTAAGATTTGTTAAATTGTAGTGTTAATGCAATTCCGTAGGTTGGTGTCCTCGGAATCGTCTTGCGACTGTCACCCGCTCGGCTAATTCCTGGGCCGGAGGATTGCGAGCGGTGGGGTCTAGCCGGCGTTCAAGAGTAACGCGGCTTATAATTATTGCTTGGGTATCTCGTTCCTTAGGAAGTCACCCCCTGGTCGTACACTTATAGACGCTTATGGGGGAGTTCAAGAGATGGCATGTGTATGCGTTGTCCGGTTTGTTCCCGGTGTATCGTAGTGTGTATGTTCCGCGCTTTGTGCGGAACATTCACCTTATTGAAGTACCATGATAGTAACTGCACACAAGTTTACGTGGTTCAGCCCTAGGGCCTACGTCCACGGGGTAACAATAGTATTGACACTTTATTAATATACGGAATGATTTTCAATGTACATTCGTATTCGGTTGTTTTGTTGATCTCTTTGTGTAAGGATAGGTATTGAGTAGTCTGAGTAAATTGAAGTGCTTATGGGTATATACATGTGTAAATTGAAATGCTTATGGGTATATACATGTGTCTCATACGGTGTTGGTTATGGGTATTGGCGAAGTAGGGTATTGAGCGCATCGAGATGCGTATAGGTAACGAGTAGAGTTGTGTCAATTGAAGATGAAAATTTGTATTGATTGAAAAGCTGAGGCGTGCTATTCCTCCATCAGAGATAGAAACATGCGGACTTGTAAGTCAACTTTCTTCTTCTGAAATGCATACGAAGGTGATGGATTATGGATAGTATGGCTTGAGGTATTTGGCGTTCCACGGGTGCCTGAGTATTTCCCCTTTCAGATTACGTAGATAGTAGGAGCCATTTCCGGCTACGTCGTGTATCACGTAGGGTCCGCCCCAAGTTGGTGCTAATTTTCCCCACTTCTTTTCTCGCTGGTATTGGGGAATAGTTCTTAACACATACTGGCCTTCTACAAAATTCCTAAGTTTTACTTTCTTGTTATACTCTCTGGCGACTGCTTTTGGTAGTTTTCCATTTTCTGTAGTGCAGTCTCTCTTCTTTCTTCGAGGTCATCAAGCTTTTCTAACATCATGTCCGTGGTGAGGTTCTTCTCCCACGCTTCTGTCTTTGTTGTGGGTAGTAAAACTTCCGTGGGGATTATTGCTTCCGCTCCGTACGTGAGTAGAAATGGAGATTCCCCAGTAGCTGATCTTCGAGTTGTCCTGTATGCCCACAGAACGTTATGTAACTGTTCACACCATCGCCCTTTGTACTCGTCTAACTGTTTTTTGAGGATGAGCGCTAGGGTTTTGTTTGTGGCTTCCGCTTGTCCGTTGCTCTGCGGGTATATAGGGGTGGACTTGTTGTTCGAATTTTGAAGGTGTCGAACAACAAGTCGATATTTTTCCTTGTAGTTGTTGACCATTGTCGGAAACTATCTCGCGGGGATGCCGAACCTGCAAATGATATTTTGAAATATGAAAGTGAAGACGTCTGAATCACGAATCCTCGCAAGTGCCTTGGCTTCTACCCACTTGCTGAAGTAATCCGTGGCCACTATTAGGAATCTTCTTTTCCCGGTTCCTGATACAAGCGGGCCCACAATGTCGATTCCCCACTTTGCGAAGGGCCACGGACTGTCCACCGTATTCAACTTTGTGGCTGGGGCGTGGATTCGCCTGCCAAATCTTTGACATTCCTCACACCTTTTCGCCATTCTAGCCGCGTCTTGGATCATTGTTGGCCAATAGTAACCCTGCGTTTTTGCCTTATCTGCAAGCGACCTCATTCCGTTGTGATTTCCTGCATCTCCTCTATGGATATCTTTTAAGATGCCGTGTCCTTCGGATCGGGACAAACAGCGACGAAGTGGCCCTAGGAATGATCTTCTGTATAAGGTTCCGTCTCTTAGCTCATACATCCCCGCTCTGGATTGTATTTTCCTAGATTGTTTGATGTCCTGGGGTAGCTTCCCTTCTTGGAGGAAAGAATGGACCCCTAGTCTCCAGTCTTCTTCCCGACTGTAGTCGTCGTCCTCACCTGCTTGTTGCATTATATCGTCGTCTTGGAAGTCGTCGAATATGAGCTCTCCGATATCATCATCAGGGACATCCTCCATTGCAGACTTGCGTTGGTTACTTGCGCATATCTCCTGGAGCTTGATGGATGGTTCGTACACTCTTGTCACCTTGATTGCTTTGACATCTTTGTTCTTGAGCATGGACGAAACATAAGCTAAGGCATCTGCGTGCCTGAGTTCTTTCCTACGTAGATGTCGGAATTTGATCTTTGGTATTCGGGAAACCAACGTTTGCACCAAAGCCATGTATGCCATTAGTGTCTCGTCGTACACGTTGTATTCGTAGCCTATCTGTCGTATGATTAGTTGTGAGTCACTGGTCAACCGTACTTCTGGTATCCCCATCTCGATTATCAAGCGGAGGGCGTGGACCACTCCTTCGTATTCTACGATGTTATTTGTATGGCCTTCGAATTCCAACCTGAATGCGTGTATGACTCGATCCCCCGTGGGTGTAGTGATAACGATGCCTAATCCCGCGCCTTCTCTATTTTTGGAGCCATCTACGAAGACCTCCCATTGCCGTGGGTTCACTGGTTCAAGGATATCGTTTGGCTCCTTTTGCTTTTCAATTTCTGGGGCGCCCGCGGCTCTCCATCCCTGTATGCGCACTTCTTCTTCGTTGTCCATAGGTAGGTCTGCTAGGAAGTCCGCCAGTACTTGGGATTTCGAGAGTGTTGAAGCTCATAGTGGATCTCTGAATTGGTCGAGGTATGTGCTCCATTTGGCTATGCGTCCTACCTTTCCTGCCCCTTTGAGGATGGCTTCTAAGGGTGCTCGACACGGGATACGTATGTCATGCGTCAAGAAGTACATTCTCAGCTTCACGGTGGACCATACGATGGCTAAAATCAGTTGTTCGATCCTTGTGTAATTTCTTTCTGCGGAGTTCAGGGTTTTGCTGACATAGTATATTGGTTGTTCTTCCTTTGTATGGGTCCTGACAAGTATCTGCGCTTCTACTGCGTCATCGGTTGCTGCGATGTACAACGTCAAAACTTCGTCAGGATCTGGTTTCTGAAGGATAGGGATCTCCGCTAGGTATTGTTTGATGCCTAGGAAGGCTTCTTCGCATTCCGCAGTCCATTCAAATTTTGTTCCCTTCTTCAATATGTTGAAAAAGAACTTGCACTTATCCGAGGATCTGGAGATGAATCTTCCCAAAGCGGCTATGGATCCATTGAGCTTTTGTACTTCTTTTAGGTTCTTTGGGGATGGCATGTCTACTATGGCTCGGATTCTTGCGGGATCTACCTCAATGCCCCTTTTTGTTACCAGGTATCCGAGGAATTTTCCAGATGTTACTCCGAAGGTGCATTTCTCCGGGTTTACCTTCATGTTGTGCCCCCTCATAGCTTCGAAGATGTCCCTCAAGTCTTGGTGATGGTTCTTCTTGAATCTGCTTTTTACGAGCATATCGTCAACGTAGACTTCTAAGGTAGTACCAATCCATGGCTTGAAAACAGCGTCGACCATCCTTTGGTATGTTGCCCCTGCATTCCGGAGTCCGAAGGGCATCCTTACGTAGCAATAGAGGCCGTGGGGTGTGTAGAATGATGTATGTTGCTGGTCTTCTTCTGCTAAAAATAGTTGATTGTACCCGGCGTATCCGTCCATGAATGATAGCTCTTCGTATCCTTCTACCGCGTCGACCAGTTGATCGATACTGGGTAGTGGGTAGCTGTCCTTGGGGCACGCTTTGTTCAAGTTGGTGAAGTCGATGCAGATTCTGACCCCGCCACTCTTCTTTGGTACAATCACCATGTTAGATATCCAGGTGGGATATTTGACTTCTCTTATGAAACCAGCCTCCAACAGCTTTCGCAATTCCGTTTCCACTGCTTTGTGATACTCCGTGGCTACCTTTCGCACCTTCTGTCTTACCGGGGGTGTGCCGGGTTTAATGCGCAGCTCATGTTGTACGATCTTTGGATCTATTCCTGGCATGTCAAATAGTTTCCACGCGAAGACGTCCGCGTACTCCTTGAGCAGTTTCACCAGAGAGGCTTCGCGTTCTTCATCCATCAGAGTTCCTATTTTGATCTTCTTCGGGCTCCCCTCTGTCCCGATGTTAACTTCCTTCACCGCTTCCAAGGATGTGAACGTGGGTTTTGGTTCCCCAAGGTGAGGAACTTTCTGTAATTGCTATTTGGCAGGCTCGGGTTGTTTGTTCGTAGGGGCGTCCTGGTCAGCAATTGATGTTGATACTTCCGTGTTTCCTACGGAGTGCCCCTTGGATAAGCTTTTCCCTGAGATTTCTTTCAAGTATTCATCGATGGCTTTGTCCTTTGATATTGCTTTGTTTCGAGTCCTACGAGTTCTCCTTTTCTCGTCTTCCTCATTGTTGAGTTGCATCTGCATTGCCTGGCATTCCTTTGCGGAAGCTTGATCACCCTTAATCTCCATCACTCCTAGGGGGTAGGAAACCTAAGGTATTGATGGTAGGTAGCTGCGACCCCCTTAAGCTTGTGGATCCACCTCCGCCCAATAATGGCATTGTAAGGTGAAGGTGCGTCTACCACACTGAAACGAGCGTCAACTTTCATGGGGCCGGCATCCACTTGCAGAACAATATCTCCGATAGGCTTCGTAGCCGTACCATTGAATCCGTGGATGGTGTGGTGTGAGGCCGAGAGTTGCTCGTCATTGAGCTCCATACGTTTGAAGGTATCGTAAAATAGGACGTTTACGGAACTCCCCCATCGATGAGGATTTTCTTTATGTTGCATCCTGCAATTGGCAAGGTGAGGATCAGAGGATCGTTGTGGTCTTCCATGTCATCTTCAATGTCCTCGGCTTCAAAGGTTAGGGGTGCGTCCATCCATTCTTGATGATCTTCCACCTCTTTCCCCTCCAAATTGTAAAGCTCACAATAGTCCTCAAATTGTTTCCTCAGTCTTTTTCCTATCTGTGCAGTTAGGGTTGGTTCTTTATTCTCGAGCGGGATATAGTATTCCTTTGTGCGGTTGCCTTCTGGTAATTGGACTTGTTTGCTGCGTTTGGCCCCTGTCTTCTGGTGCAGTCTTTTCAACGTATTTCTTGAGATCCCCCGCGTCTATCAGCTTTTGTATCACTATCTTGAGGTTTTTGCACTTCTCTGTTGGGTGCCCGTTGAAGCAGTGAAAATCACAGTATTCTCTGGACTTATCTGAGGCTGGTGGTTGTTTCCCCTTAGTCCAAGGCCAGTCTAAATTTTCGCGATCCTTGATCTCCTTTAAGATGCGTGAGTAGCTGGTATTGAGTTTCGTGTAGATTTGATCTTCGAACCTTCTACCAGACCTCTTGTAGTCGTCTTTCGAATCTCTTTGGTAACTTTTAGATCCGCTTGCTTGTTCCGCGGAATTGGTCCGTGGAGGTCGTTGAGCCTGCGCTCTTGGGTTCTCCCGCTGAATTTCTTCCAACCTTGCATGTTTTTCGATGATTATCCTCAAATCTCCCTATGTGGCGGGGATGATGCCGTGGATTTCGACAAACAATGGGCTCATCCTGTCCAGTCCCCATTTGTAACAATTAATACTTACTACGGGATCTACCTGTCCTATGGCTTGACATATCTTGTGCCACCTATCCGTGTATTCCCGAATGGATTCCCTGTACTTGATTGCAAGCGAGAAGAGTTTGTCCATTCCTGTATTGACGACCTTGTTATACATGTAGGTGGCCAAGAACTTTTCGGTGAGCCGATCATACGAATCGATGGATCCTGGCTTGAGGTTATCGAACCAGGATAGCGCGGATCCCTTCAGGCTGGAAGGGAAATATCTGCATAGTATAGCTTCATCATAGTCCCACCTGGCCATTACCCTGTTGTAATATCGTAGATGGGCCGCGGGATCCGCGGACCCGTCGTAATATTCGAAGGATGGGACTGGACATTTGTGGAATAGTAGCCGTAGCTAAGCTGGTGCGCTAGGGGTGTAGTCTTGGCTTCTTTCATAACCTGCTCTAGCCTTCCGCCTCCTTGCCTGGTCTTGATTTGGTTGATTTACGCTAGCATTTTGCACGAAGACTCTCCATCGCCAAATAGTGCTCGTCTTGCATGGATGACTGTGCCTTCTTCGTAGGCTGTAGGAACGTGTCCTCATCTTCGTCGTAGTAGTCCGAAGTCTCCGGGTAATAGTCTGGGTCAGACCTCCTGTTGCTACGCGCACCTCTTTGGGGTATTCTTCTTTGGTTACCTGCCGCAGGGGTGTTTTCGAGGATCGCTCTTCGGTCTGCATTCTGCATCGCAGAGTTAGCCTCGTCTTGTTGATTCCCTAGCTCCGCGTTTTGGAGGATCTTTTCTCTCAATTGCTGATTTTCTTGGGCTAGCAAGGTCACCGCGTCTGCGTATGTCTTTTGACTCCTTTTCAGCTCTTCTAGCTCCGCCCATATATCTGAGGTGGTTTGATTCTTGACTTAGCGTTCCTGCTTGAAGTTGGGCTTGTCCGTCGGGGACTGCGGTATTAACTTCTTCCACCAGCTGCACAATGGGTTCTACCACCCCGTGGTATCCTGCTCGTAGTTGTGTATTTCGTCCATTAACCGGCGGCATCCCGTACGGAGGGTCTTGGATCACCGAGCCTACTGCTGCATGTTGGGTCTCATAAGGTCTGGCCGTAGCCATCGCTTTGGAGACATCCACTTGAGAAGCTACCACTGTAGATGACGTAGCCTTTGCCGCCGCAGCCTTCTGTGCTTCCATTGCAATGATGCCCGCTTCTGAGAGTAATGCTTCTTCCGATCCGTTCTGCGTTTTGCCCCGGCTATGAGTCTTTCGCTTTGTCTGTTTGCTCCTTGTTATTATTGGCATAGTCCTAGGCGTCTCTTTTGATGGTACCTTCGATTTTCCTACGTCCTTGCTCTTTTCCATTGCAATACTCTGCAGATATGGCACGGAGATAAAACGAGGCAAGATTCACGGGTTAGCTATTAGTTCACGGTACCCACAAGTTGGATTCCTAGCGGCAAAGAATGCATTCAAACTACTGATCATGCGGGTAATATAAAAAAACGTGGGTAGATGTACCGACTCAATTGAAATAATGGGGTCCTAGGGTCGTTATGAGGCTACTTTGGTAGAAAATAAGTATAAAAAATAGTTAAAACATAAGTCCGTCGGTCCGGAGGTTATAAAACGCCCAGACTTTGTTGGTAGAAAATACATTGGTCATAAATATATGCAAAAAGTAGCCCAAAACACAGATCTGCGGTTAAAAAGTCGTAAGAGGCCCAGATCTGCGAGTAGAAAATACAAAGAACATAGATATGATACGAAAAACGAGTTTAAAGCGCAAATCTGTCTAAAAAATCACAGAGAGAGATAAATCTTTTGATAGGGACAAAAGTCCATGTTTCTAGCGCCAAATTGTGAACACGCAAATCACGTAGGCATCAACGTGTCCACAACCAATCTTCGCATGTACGAGTGCATGCATTAAAGTACGAATATATTGTGAGATTTGGGATAGATGTTGATTCATTGATTCTAAACCCCACGGGTTTTTCATGATCTCCTCAACATCCATAACGACAGATCTAAGATATGCATACAAATATTAGGGTAGATCAATACGAAATGTAAATAAGACAAAGATTTATGTGGTTTGGCTCTAATGCCTACATCCACAGGTCTGAGGGTGATTCACTATGATGGTAAAAGATTACAAGATTAGTCGAAAGACTTTGGGTGATCATGGAACCCGAAGGTTAACGCTCATACTTACTCTTCCCTTCTTTCTCTCTAATTGTTCCCCCTCTCTCTCCAATTGTTCGACCCCCTTCCATGTAACAGGAAGGGTCATATATATAGCTCTTCTACGTGGGTCCCTTAGAAAGGAGCTGTTATAATTTTATCTTCTTGTGCTTTGTGCATAGTCCGCGGACCTCTTGGTCATCCCGCGGCTTCTATGCTTCCTAAGATCATCACGCTGACCAATCTCTGTCTCTCTCTCTTCCTAAGACTGGGAAAGAGCTGTTGTATCCTTATCTTCTTGTGTTATGTGCATAGTCCGCGGACCTCTCTGTCATCCCGCGGCTTCTATTATTCCTACGCTCATCACGCTGGCCTGCCTTTGTTCTTGTCGTCAGTCCAACCGACACATGCCCTTCGCGCCAGGCGGTGTCAGTCCTTCCCTGTCGCGTCTGTCAGTGGGGCTTCACCTAGCCGTTGATCACATCTTGCCTCGTGAGGGGTAAAGTGTAATAGGGAAGTTCTTTGGTGCTACGCGGGTATACCTTCCTTTGATGCTCCTTCATCTTCGATCGCTTATCTTGACAGATGGCGCACTATCTAGACCCACGGATGATCCTGTGTGTCACCCACCTTTGTGACGTGGCTTCCACGTGGGGATGCTAGTACACGTGGTGAGGGAGGTAAATAAGTGTATCTACAGAATCCAAATGAACTGAAGTTTAACAAATGATTCCAAAAGACTAGGAACAATCCAACAAATAAATGTATGGGAAACTAAAATTAAAACCTATACTTAGGTGATCTATTATTTCAAATTTGTTTTGACATTCATATTTTTTTCTTTCTTTTTCTCTGATAGAAAATTTGACATGGATATTCATGCTATTGTCTTAATTCTCTTGACATGCACCTTTTATCCTACTCTATAGCAGGTTGAGAAGTAAAATGCCCCCACACTTTTAACGTAATGAAAAAGAGGAAAATGAAAGGCATCCTGCATTTGGATCAAATAATGATCCATGAACTTAAAGATAAAAAGGATGACATGTGGTGTAGTTGCAGATATGACATTTGGCAGAGCACATGTAAAGAAATTAGAGAAAATAATCATCTGAATTTAGGTAACTAAATTTTCTTGACATGATTCATAGAACGGGGGACTGGATTGGATCATTGGATACAGAGTGGACATCATTGCCATCGGACTTGTCTGGTCCAGCCAGCTTTGAATTTATAACTTCCAATCCTTCGTTAACACCCTTCAATCCCTAAACAAAGAAGTTAGCCCAAAGTCCAAACTAATCTTGTGGAGAAATGGCCTACTCACCACACTCACTTGTAGGGGTGAGCATTTGATCTGTAATCCGTAGATTTATCCGGGACCAACCGTTCATTCGCGGATGAATGTCCGGACCGTTCTTTAATGGGTTGGATGCGGATGAAATTTTTGAAATCCAGCAGATCAGGCCCGAATGCAACTTTGAAAATCCGTTGGACATCCATATCCGTTAAATTAAGTGCATTTATATAGTTCTAAAAAATAATATGAATCATTTAGGAATTCTTAAGGTGTTTGCTTGGGGTGTTGTACATGTCATTTTTATCTTCCTATACATATATATGATATGTAGGTTCTACGAGGAGTCATTTGTGTTGGCTTTATTTTCTTTATTATAAATTTTAACTAAAACAAATCCATTGGATTATCAGTATCCAATCCGTCCATCCGTGTATCCATTGGATGCAAATCCGTTAGATGTGGATTGGATGCGGATGCTAAATTTGAAATCCGTAATGTATTGAATTTGATGCGGATAGGGTAAAAATCGGTCCATACCGGCCCATGCTCACCCCTACTCACCACCCCACCACCCCAGGGTTGGTCCTGCTGCAACAAAAAAAAGTTTTTGATTGGTCAAAGAAAAAATTAATTGAAAAATGAGGTATTAAGAGATACCCCAATCCAACAAATACAATGCAACATAAATAAAAAAACAGAAAAGACAAATGAAGGGAATTGACAACCCAAAACGAAAATACAACAAGATCATGAGGGCTGATTAAAACATCCCAAAGTGTTATCGTCATGTTGGCTTGTGTTCGACCCAAACGAAAGCATGAAATTTAAGATTTTCTTTTTCTTTTTGAAACCTCTTGTATTTCGTTCTCTTTATATACGCCACCATACTGCAAACGTGACATCCTAGTGTGCAAACACAAATGATCTCCTCGAAGATCTTGTATATGGTGGGTTAATTATTCATATGTTGTGCCATGTCAAGTCTTTGGAAGGAAAAGCACATGGAGCACAATAAAACACGACACTTTTAATTCTTTAAGGCAAAGAAAAGCATACACAACACAGTAAAACACGACACACTTAATTTTGTAGGACATCACAACACGACACGCTTGGTATGTTATGTTTTGTATCGATCCTCTTTAAACTCTTAGGAGCTCTTCATGGTGATGCGTGTCGTGAGTGCAAAAAATTAAATCATTTTTTTTCACACAATTAACTGGTAATATAATGGAAGCAAGAATCGTTCCCACGAAGAGCATTGAGTTTTTAATTGTCAAAGGTCCCAAATGGGGGTTTTGTTCATAGGTTGAATATAAAGCAAAGTAGATAATAAAGCAATTAATTAAGATGTAATCAATGATGGGAAGTATGATCAAGGAATCCTTCTTCGTTACTAAACATTCATCAAAGTAATATATTTATCTATTCGTCATAAATCACAGATTATCACCAACCGTATGGTAACATGTACGCTTTGATACCCCCAAGATTCTATCCATACGAACCACCTTAAGGTTCGCTTACACAAGATGTAATTCAGTCGAATGCTTTAGGGATTTTGAATATAGGTTCGAGCCTAGCAGTTAAACTCAGCACGGTCGGTTTACTTACTAGTATTGTTTCTACACACGATTGCTCAACAGAATCCCTCTGCAAGGTCTCATGTTTTCTACTTGTGTGAGGGTTACGGATATCCTAACCCGTTCCTAGAAATAGATCAATCAAGGGATTAGTTTAGTAGGCCTCCTAAAATAATCAATCGATCATAAATATAATCATAGTAGAAACTAATGATAATTTGTATGAAGAAATCAAAATATATTCATATGTTAAATCAAATCATATTCAGAACTTAGAAATATTGGAGTTTAGCTACTCATGGATTTAGTAAAACCTATGATATACATATGAGATAATCAAAGAGAAATAAATACGATGATGAAGAATTCCAAAACCCTAGCTTTCGCTCCTTGTCTTCTTGTGTCCACTTTGGATCTTGATAAAAACATGTGTCGAAAAATCTCCTTGAAAAGTATTTGGAAGTCTCCTTAAATATCCCTAATAATCTCAGGGTTTGGGTATACTTAAGAATTAAGTTTTCCAAATTTGGCAAGTATTTTCGTCACTTTTTGGAGGTGGGCATTGGTCCTACCTTAGATCCCGGAATAGGTAGAGATCGGTCTTACCTTAGATCCCCAAACTGTTTTTCCAACGACTTTCGCATATGAACTCGGAATGACCTCATTCTTTTTGTGTTCTTTCCATATCTTCATTCTACACATGACAGAGTTGAATACTCCTGAATTTGGTAGAGTTCCTCCTGGTCCTTAGTCCACGCTCATGTTTATGTCTATTTCAACACTCTTTTTCGCTCATTTTGGATGATTCTACCTAAATAAGACAAACAAAAGAAAACAAAAGTGACAATAGGTAATATGAAAGAAACATATCACATACAAGCATGGAATTAATATAAAAGTATGGTAAGTTATGCACTTATCACATGGTTTTTCGAACGTAAGATCTTAGAGAAACCACCCAATGAGGGATTATTCTTTGGACATGGTGTATGCTAGACAATGTTATATATCTATGTAACTCGGCCAAAATTTTGTTTTAAGTCTATATGAGATACTATTAGGAAGCAGTTGCTTTGTGCAACTTTTTGGCAATTGTGGAAGGATGTAACAATTGAGTATTCTCGAACAAGAACCCCTCATCCCATCAGGTAGAATATTCTATCAAGACTTAAGTGTTGGATGAGGATTTATAGCCCATAAGTGGTTGTTCCCTTTAGAAATTAGGTTTGTAATTGAGATAATCTCTTTGTTTTGTAGCCATTATAATCATGCTTTTTGTTTATGACTCTTTGCATAGAGTCTTTTCTTCTTGTATTTGGATTCGTTTGTTTTAAGTTCCGATAACCTTTGTATACTTCCCTTTCTGTTTCGATATACCTCCAATTTCTTCTTATATTTTTTGGTTAGACTTATTGCAAACGGCCTCCTCTAGTATCATATAGAAGTCCCTGGACATAACTAAAACTAAATAGAGGCTTCTAAGAATAAGATTTCCCAATGCTTATTAACCACAATGTGGGACTATTTTTACCATAACTGTTACTAGAATTACTAATAAACGACAACTAAGATAATCCCTTTTTTTATTTTATTCTTGAGCGAAAAAAAAGAAGAAAAAAGAAAATCACAAATTGTCCTGACTTAGAAAATCATTTTGTATCACATTTAAAGTTACTTTGGCCTATTTATTAGTTTTTTGTTTATTTTATTCAAAATAAAATATATTATTGGAGTAAAGAGAATGTACATTGTAGTTGCAGGAATACCTACACTACACCCTTCACCAGAATTAACAATAATCAACACATATTTGAAGATTAAAAACAACACTTTATTATTTGATTCTCAGAAATGTTTACAAGAAATAGAAGAGATCAAGAATACAATCACTCTCTTGATTTCTCTCTCCTCAAAACTTTCTTAGCGTTCAAAAATTCATCATCCTCTTATGGACCTACCTGGTCTCTTTATATAGGATAATTACATAATGGATGACAGCTAATCTGTCCTTTAATTTCGGATCTGACTCGCGATCTTATCGTAGCAGCGATAACGCTAACTATCGCAGATGATATAACCCTCGCAAAATGGTCACCCTCTTCTCATGTTTCAGCTATCGTCATCTGTTACGTCATTGCTTTGAGTCATTTTGTGACACTCGCAGTGTGTTGTTGAAGAGCTCGCAGAACTGTCGTTGTAAATCTCGCAGGAGTATTGTTGTGGCGATATTTTGATCCTACATCTTGCCTCTTCTCATGTCTTTTCTGCGAAGGGAAAAGACCATGAGAAATCAAAACTTTTTGAAATGCCGCAGCTGTCTATTTTTCATGTTCTTTTGACACATATCTTTTCCTCGCCAGGTTTGCTACACGTATTTTTTTATCCATTCAACTTCTGACACGTCCCTTTCAACCGCTGCATTCCAACCATTCACGTCTCTTCCTTGTATTAATTGCACTTATCTTCTCGAGATTTTTTACCTTCTATATATATCTTCTTCACTCTTCTCTTTTCTTCTTTTCACCTTTTTCTTCCTTCTCTCCGTAATCTCTCTGCAAATTCACTGTTTTTCCATAAATTCCGGATTTGCTACTGTTACAATTTTGCTTTCGATATTTTACTCCTTCAAACTTCATTCCCATACTAAAAATGGTTACAGCCGGTCGCAAATATATGATTGCTTTTGAGAAGATTCAAAAAGAACTTCAAGATAAAGGTTTTACTTTATCCACCATTCCCAATCAAAACCCTAAGTCTGAACTTTCAGTTCCATTATTTTCTGATCTTCCATGTAACCATGAGAAGATCATAGTCTCGCTAGGCAAGCTTGAAGCTGGTCTTCCCATTCCTCTCTATGACCCCGAACTTACTTTATTTTATGAGATACTCTCTCACGTGAAGTTCTTGCGGGCGGTATATCAGTTGAGTGGGGATTGCATTCGCTTAATGCTTGAGTATGCTACTCGCAGTGCTGGTAAAGAATCTTGTTACCCTGATACTGCAAAGAATCCTAAATTCAAGGATATTCCAATTGTCCCCGCAAAGTATACTGTGGAGAACTTCTTCATAAATTACGATATAATTCCTATGAAGAAAGACAACACTTGCTGGGTTGTCCGCTTACAGAAGAAGGGTGACGCCGCTGAAGATAAAGTTCTTATGTTAGATATCGATTGGCATACGGGTAATAATCAAGGCCCTCTCCACTCCAGTGATGGCAAATGGTTCATTTTTCCATTATGTCTAGAGGGTCCCTACATCTCCGGTCCTCATGCATTGCCTGCGAATCTCGCAGAATATCAGCCGTGGGTTTTCAACTGTCCAGAAAGGAATAAAGAGGTATGTTCCCTCAATTTTTTTGCATAATTATCATTATTATCTTCCTCATGTTTTCATACTCTCGCTGACTACTCTAATTTTTCCAGATTAACAGGCTGAAACTTAACTACCAGAAATTTGGGAAGCCCAGCACCTTTTTAGCCCTTAAATCTCTCCCAGATGAAGTAAGAAATATTCCTTTATGATTCTTAACAATATATTATTGCCTCTATTTCTTATCTTTATCTATGTTCGCAGGTTATTGAAGAAAGAGAACATGTTGTGGTTGCGAGGACCAAAGGGAAAAGCAAAGATTCTTCTCCCAAGGGGAAATCTAACGCTCCTCACAAGGAGAAATCTGATGCTCCTCGCAAGGAAAAATCAACTTGTCCTCCCTCGAAGAAAAGAAAGATCCAAACTACTTCCCCTTCATCGCCCCAGTCTAATGAAAAAAATTCTCATGATGATGATGATTTTGATGCTGATATCCCTTCCGCAATGGAATCCTTCCAATCTTAATCTTCAATGGCCTAGCTATCTAACATTTTTGGCGATATTACACATGGTATTGCAAATGATTATGGAACTGAAGCTCTTAACGGGGTATCCCAGGCTCTTGCTAAGATATGCGATGCTCCCATATTGGTTGATAATGATTCTCTCCAAGGAATCTCAAGATCAATAACTCCCAGTCTCTTAAATTCTCTTGGTATTCTGGTATATTTTCATTTCTTCACCACATTTATGTATTCATTTCCTAGCCAAGATTTAATTTACATTGTTCCCTCGCAGACTGGAAGAGCTTCCTTTGTTGTTGCCTCAGACTTGTAGAAGAGGTGCACATCTTTTCACAAGAAGAATATTGTTCTTCGCAAGAAGAATGTGGAGTTGGAATCTGAGTCCGCTAGTCTTCGTGGGCAATTGGAATCTGGGTCTGTTGACCTTCAAGAAAAGATCAAGCGATTGGAAATTGAACTTTCTTTCTCGCAAGATAAGGTCGCAAGCCTCCAAGCTGCGAACAATCAACTTAATGGTAAGAAATCTCTCTCTTTTTCTTTAACCTTGTATTCCTTTGCATTTTTTCTTATTTTTCTTCTTCGCAGATGTTTACGACCTTTTTGACGAAGCTGTATTCCTTCATTCCTTTCCAAATCCAATAGATGATGATACTCTTCTCAATCACCTTAATGAATCCTTCGACAACTATTCAAATGAACAGATTAAATCCCTTTCTATAGATGATCTTAGATCCAAATTTCATCTTTTAGCAATTGATCACAGATCTAGTTTGAGAGCGGCTAATACATCCAAGCGTCAATATCTTAATTCTAAAGAAGAAATCAAGATTCTAAGAGCCCAAAAAAGTGATCTTATAGATGAAAAAGATCGCATTTCTAGGCAAGGAGCTTAAACTTTAGCGGATTTTCATAAAACCCTTCTTGAAGTCCAAATTGAAAGGGATAAACTTATCCGCGAGAGAGAGGATCTTGTTGAAAGAGAAAACCAAATTCGTTCCCGTCTTCTTATTAATGATGATGACGAATTTGCCTGGGTTGCAAAGATTCTTGACAATGCCAGAGCTAACTTAGGTGTAGATGTTAGTCTTCATGTTAAACAAGCGGCCTTAATTAAAGACATGATTTCTGAAAGAGAAGGTTGTTAATTGTTTTTGCTTTTTAAGTTCTTGTCTTTTATAGTTTTTCGCAAAATTTCCAACTTGTTATTATACACTTGCAGGAGCTGAGAAGAGATACTTTGAAAGAATTGGAAACTTGAAGCTGATAAGAATCAACTCTCAAAGACTCTTGTTGCTCGCAATGAGAAATATTCAAAATTGAAGACCCAATTAAAGATTTCTGCTACCAATTTTAGTAATCTCCTTGTTGGTGTTCGCAATGATTCTTCCAAGAAGGTCTGCGATGATCATAACATTCCTCACTCTTTGTATCCTTTCCTCGCTGAAGAAGTTCTAAAGAATACTCCAAATCTTGTTATCTCTGACAGCGAAGCTAAAGAATCAGGCGGAGATGAAGGATACAGTGAAGATGACGGTGAAGACAAAGAAGAAGAAAAATATGGCGAGGATGATGATGGATCTAACTAGTTTTGTTTCCTCTTTTTAATCTCATTGTAATATTTTTACATTTATCTCCTTCTTCTTGTGATATTACTGCAAGGTTCCTTGATGTATAAATTTCTTTTGCTTCTATCTGTATAAACAATTCTTTTTTGCAATATGGTTAATCAACATGATTATTAATTTTTATCCACCTGCTTAAATATTTCATATAAAGATGAATAATAATCTTATCATTCCGTTCATTCCCATACTTGCCTCTGTTATTCATCTGCAATATGAAAGATTGAGCAGATTAATGTTGAATAAAATCTATTTGTAAACTTTGTCTCAACTTCTGCGTAAATATCGCAGGTCATGTTTGTATAATTTTATGATCTCTTGTGGTCTTATTTTGCCTTCCTAGTTAAAGGTCTTATTTATCCACTTTTTTTGTTTCTGCGACAAAATCGCAGGACGTCTTTACACTTACATGTATTGACCCATTGATCTTGTCTTATCCGCATTTTGTCAATTTTTCTGCGACAATATGACAAGTCTAAGCTCTCTTGCGAGAACAAAGCCTTATGACATTGTCGTCTTGCGATAAAATCGCAGGACGTCTTTAAACTTTCATGTAAAAACCCATTGATCTCACCTTAACTTTTTCTCATGGCTTGCTGCCTCTGTATAATATTTTTCACGCAACAATATGACATGCCTAAATGTTCTTGCGATCATAAAGCCCCATGACATTGCCGTATTTAGACACTTATCAGCTCCCTAATGGAGGGTGCCTCCCTTATCTTCCCCCTGGTTTCCCCTTCAAGGAGGGCACATTGGCCATACAAGACTAGCTCCTCCCATCCGGTCTTAACAACAACCAGTTGTTTTCGCAGCTTCTTGTCCTTTATGCCTATATGGCTTATAGTTACAAGACTGCACCCTAAATGGGGTTTTCTTCGGGCCGAGTGCATCATAGCCAAGACTTTCCAAGAATGGCCAGGGTAGTTTCGTACGCCCCTGGCACTCTTGTCTCAACTGTGTACCTCAACGCCTTGATCATACTATGCACTCCTTAGGAGATACCCTCGGTCGTCCAACCAGGGTATAACCTTATATAGTTGGAAATCCAAGGTACCTCTCCTGGATGGGTTTTTAATAACCCCAATCTCCATGACTCAGGTTCCAGCAGCGGTATAACCTTATCCCTGATCCATGCAAAGAGATACCCCCTTATATAATGCACTTTAGGTCTTACATTTGCCTCTAACGAAATTTTATTCGCGAACTAGGGTGTACGCCATAAAGGTTTGTCCCTTTCTTATATTTTTCTTGCGAGTATTGCAACTATGATGAAATTTATTTTCTTTGATCTTTTCTTTATTTTCATTTAAACTCTTGTATAATTTTTCAACTTCATCTTTTTCATTCAAACGAAATAATCTTTTGAGACATTTTCTTCAACAAATCATTCATAAATTTCTTAAATTTCATCATTTTACCTTTTTACTTACTACTTTCTGCTTCTGCCCTTTTGTTGCGTTTTGTTATTTTCTCTCCATCTGCGAGACGCTCGCCATCTATTGTTTGCAGCTCATGTTGATTTCGCAATGTTCCTTCCTCTCGCCGCTCTATTGTATCCACCATCAACTTATCACCTCTTTGTTTTTGCTTGATGTTATGTTTCCAGTTTCTGCTCTTTGCAGCCCTTTCCTCGGAAGATTCCATATCAATTTCATAGCATTTCTTCCCATCAACCCAGTCTCCCTTTACAACTCCAACACCATTAAGATGAGGAAATTTAATACATTGGTGGAAATTTGACGCCACAACTAATATCCCATGTAGCCAAGGTATGCCAATCAGGGAATTATAAGGTGATTCAATATCCACAACACAGAATAAGATCTTAGAAGATAACCCCTTTAATGGAATTCGCATTGTAATTTCCCCTTTGGGCTTGTTGGAACCGTTAAAACCATAGATCTTATATGTTGATGGTATCAAATCCTCGTCTCTCCCTCCCATGGTCTTGTAGGCATGATAAAAAAAGATATCCACTAAACTTCCAGTATTAATTAGAACCCTGTTAATTGCCCAAGAATCTTCAACTCCATCATCCTCATTTTCTTCTTCTTCTTCTTCTATTTTTTTTTGGATTTATTTCTAATTTTACCACTAGTGGGTTGTCATGCATCTCGCCAGGCTCTGGTACCTCTTGTGCAGTGAAAGAAATAGTTTGCTTTTGCCATTCCTCTAATGGCGAGACTCTCGCAATATTCATTATCTCTCTTCCATCCGCGTCTCTCGCGAAGACTCTGCTCAGAACGTTGTCGTGGAAATCCTCAATAGTCTTGTATGAATGTATGATGGAATTACAGAACAAATTCTTCGCCTTGGCTCCAACCTCTATCACAAATGTTTCTGCTCCTTTTACAGTATTCACTCGTGAATATCTCAGCTTTGTGGCTTCTTTGAGATTGTGGATGTCCTATTAGAAAATAATTTAATTTTCCTTGATCAATCATCCTCAAAATTATTCTTTTTACATTCCTGCAATCGTTTATTGAGTGACCATGAAAATGATGGTAAGGACAAAATTCTTGATTTTGATTATTTGGATGTGGTTCTTTTCCCATATTCCAGGGTGATGGTATATTTTTCATCAAAATGATAGCCTCCCAAATTTTTTCTATACTAGCATTTAAAGGGGGCATCTTAATTTCTTCCCATATTATCTTCTGACTCCCTTGCCCTCTAAAATTATTTTTCCTCTGACCACCATAAGTCTCTTGCGGCTGATCAAGTCTTTGACTTTTAGTATTTCCACCGTGATTGTAATAATTCCTTTCCCTTTCATACTCCTCTTGATCTCGACTTCCCATGGATACTAACTTCTGCTGGTTTTCAATCACCACTTTCTCTTGTTGTGACTGCGAGGTGCTCGCCACATTATTAATCATTTTAGGAAGTAAACTTCCATTTGCCGCTATTTAGCTGGTGTTTATGACTGGATATGATTCCATCTCATTTTGTTTCTCCTCCAAAGCAATGTATTCTTATTGTAGTTCTCGCAGCTCAGTCATTGTGATGGTATTTTTGACTCTGAAAACTTGAACATATAATAGATTGGTTGCAAATATAGCATTAATGAAAGATAAAATGAGAGATCTCTCATCCACTCTACTAGCCATTTCACTGCATATTATTTTCCACCTTAATGTTAAGTGCTTCAGACTCTCGCCAACCCTTTGTTTTAACCCGAACACATCTTCAATTCCTGGACGCGCATAATTGTTACTTATGTATGCCCCTAAAAATGTGGTTTGTATATGAGTGAAAGAAGTTATAGTATTCTTGGGTAAACCCTCAAACCATTTTAGCGCTTCGCCAGTTAAGCTTGACGCGAAATATTTGCACAACACAGCATCATGATTTTCCCACTGTAGCATACATCTCACATAAGCTTTGATGTGTTGAATGGCACATGTAGATCCATCAAAAATACTAGTTAATGCTGGCAAGTTGCATTTTGGGGGTATTCCTCCTAATTGTACTGCTTGATTGAATGGAGTTTTTGCAGCTTCTTCAATCGCCTCATCAAGTTGTCTTCTGCCTCCTTCTCTTCTATCATTTAACATTCCCCTCATTTCTGCTAATTCTCTTAAAACTTGTTCATTCCCAACTGAATTTTGCTCCATTGGTGTTTTCAGTGCAGATTCCCTTCTCCTGCGTTCTTGCCTATCTTGTGTTGCGAGATTTTGATTTCCATCTCCATTATTTTCTACTTGTCTTTCTCCGCTATCTTCTCTTACATTTCTTCCGCGAATACGCACACCGTTATATCTCTCATTTTCTCTTCTGCTCTCCTTTGCACCCTATCGTATTCTTCGTTAATATTACTATTATTACGGTTTTGTTCACGTCTTATTTCTCGATTGTCATGATTATTATGGAGAATTGCCTCTTGGAATTCTTGATCTTCTACATCTGCTCTCAATCTTTCCCTCTCGCAAGCTAAGCGTGCTTGTTCAGCATAATGTCTCTCGATTTCTCTTTCAATTATCTGCTGATTTCTTAGAGTTTCTCTTCCATGCAATATGCTCCTTCCTTCCTCTTGATCTTCTTCACCATCTTGGTTATTTCGTGCCTGACGTTGTTCATTTTCCTGCCTTCTGTTGTTTTATTGAATTTCACCTTGTGGTATGTGACGATCTTCCCTTATTTCTCTCCTTTCACGACGTACTCCATTTGGATCATGATTTTCTTCTTCAATATTTTTTATAGGTTATCTTCTTCTTATCTCACTTCTGATTGTTCTCGAACTTGATCTCGTTGTGCTTCTTGATCTTCTATTTTGTAACCTCATGTTTTCCATTCTCAATTCATGGTTTTTCCTTGCCAAATTTGCACGTTCTTCCGCCTCTAATCTCCTTTCCTCTTGTATCCTTTGTCTTAAAACCTCTACTGTTTCATTTTCATTATCTCCATGTATTAATCCTCCATTTACTTCTTGGTTTCTTCCCTCTCATATTTCATCTCTTAATTGTCGATTTTCCGGTTCTTCTATTGAATCTGATCGCCAAGTATGCAGGCTTACTCTATCATAATCCACAGCTCTATCTTGCATTGGTGTTTGCTGATTTGGCTGTCGAACCTAATTTTCTCCATCATCCCTTGTTCTATTTCTTCTTGTTCTTACCCTTGAAGATTCTCCTATTTCATCTGTTTCTCCACCTGCAAGTCTTTTACTCCTCCTTACGGTTGTTGGTTGTTCTAATGTATTTCTTCTTCTTCTAGCCATTAATCTTAGTAAACTGTTGGATATTGCGTAAGATCTTTCACTAATTGTTCCAAATTCCTTCCAATCACAATGTCAATTTTTATCTTTTTCTTCAAATAATCATCAATTCATCCCTGTTTCGGGTGCCAAAATGTAGTTGCAGGAAACCTACACTACACCCTTCACCAGAATTAATAATAATCAACACATATTTGAAGATAAAAACAACACTTTATTATTTGATTCTCAGAAATGTTTACAAGAAATAGACGAGATCAAGAATACAATCACTCTCTTGAATTTTCTCTCTCCTCAAAACTTTCTTAGCGTTCAAAAATCCATCATCCTCTTCTGAACCTACCGGGTCTCTTTATATAGGATAATTACATAATGGATGACAACTAATCTGTCCTTTAATTTCGGATATGACTCGCGATCTTATCGTAGCAGTGATATCGCTAACTATCTCAAGTGATATAACCCTCGCAGAATGGTCACACTCTTCTCATGTTTCAGCTATCGTCATTTGTTACGTCATTGCTTTGAGTCATTTTGTGACACTCGCAGTGTGTTATTGAAGAGCTCGCAGAACTGTCGCTGTAAATCTCGCATGAGTATTGTTGTGGCGATATTCTGATCCTACATACATGGTCTACCAAAGGTATATTTTTTCTTAATATAGTTATACAATAAACTTGAGAAGTTCAAATGCACACTCTTCCCACCCCCATCTACCCAAATTCACACCAAAGCCTTAGCTTCAACACACGAATCATTATCGGTCTTGAAGTTGTACTTCACTTCAAAAGTGTGATAAAAAATTTCTTTATATAAAGTCCAAACTATGGTAGATGGAATCAGCCACCAAATGACTTTATTAGTAGTCGAAAGATTATAATAGTACCAAGCTTTTGCAAGTGCATAAATCGAACACGGAATCACCAAGGACCATTTTTTCTTTTTGTAAAAGCGTGGACCAAACATTCTATGCAACTTTACCGTGGAGAATAATATTGTCACGAGCTTCACTAGCATTACCACATTAAATACAAGAATTGTATAGCTTTATCTCTTTGAATTGTAACATATATGAAGAGATTCATCTTACCTAGTTGGATGCCCTTTTTTTGTAAACAACAATTCATTGACCACCTTTTTTTTTTATTTACTTTTTGGGTATTTGACAAATAGGTCAAACTTATATATGTATAAAAGAAAGAAAAAAAAAGAGAGGAAAACAACCATGAACCGTCACTTAGAATTACAATAAGTGATTGCTTCCCAATAAGCTAGAATTGCAATATAATTATAGGGGAAAGAAACTAGATCTTGGAAACATAGTAGGGGAAAGAAACAGAATACCTGAAAAAAAAAAAAATTTAGGAAGGAAAATGACTTGCGCACCGTTTTTTTTTGTTTTTTCCCTTCTATAAGATTTTTTTCCCTTTGTTCAATGGCATTCCGATGTCTTTGGGTTCATAATTCTTTAGCATTTGAATTTTTCAAAGATTTTATGGAGAGGAAAGTCATGTCCGAGAAACAAGGAGGAGAATTTTGACGATCTAGGGTTTTCCTTATACCTTCTTATTCCTTTATGTACTCCCAAAATCTTGATGGCAATAATATTTCTAAACCTGTTTGTCCATGAGGTTTTCTAAATCCCATGATTCCATAAAAGGTGATTCAAAGGACTTCGATTGATTCTCCAAAAGAAATATATGTCATGAAACAAAATTGGTCTTTCTCTTCGATCGTCTCTTCAAAGCAGACTACCGAGGTTCCTATTAACTTTCCAAAGCCATGTTTATAAGGTAATCATCTTTCCATTCGTATTACTAAAGAAGAGTATAAGAAGGGTGTCAAGAACTGTTGTTAGAGCACCGCTCGGTCGAACTCACAAGCGTTGCTATCTCAAGCTTGTTTTTCAAGTATAGTGATCAAAACTATAAGTCTTGATTTCTAGTCTACTTATAGTAATGTCTCGACTAGGATAGATTATGTAGTTGAGCTTTAGACTTCATGATTTTCATCAATTGAAGACTAATAACTACTAAAGAGAGATTGCGAAACTTCATCAACCAAAGGTATGTGGAGAGTGAAACTCATCTATCACTCAGAAAGTCTATTTCTACTCTATCTCCTTCTTGAGATAAAAGTCGTATTGCTATACAGTATTCGATTATACACATTTGATATTTCGAGCTGAGTTTAACTCGCTTACATATTTCTCTAAATATGTATTGGTAAGTGTTGATAGGGTAAAACGTGGGAAGGAGGAACTAGCCCTAATCACAGAAAGTACTCCCAAGGTGTAGAGAGGTTTATGGGAAGTAATGGCGAATTAGTGATGTCTCCTAAGTATGCCTTCTTTCCCTTTTTATAATGACCTCCTTATGGATAAACACCCGTAAGATTAATATATTACTAAACTACTATTCCCCTTTCCTTAAGTTATTATCAAACCCTAAAGGCTTTCTTCTTGGACCAAAGCCAACTAGTCTAACATACTCTTTGGTGGGCTAGAACTATCCCATACTCATGGGTTAGGCCTAATCCCCTAATCCTTCTATCCTAAAAGGACCCTTGATAGGTTAAGGGGATGCCTATTTCAGGATTGGTTATTTTCATGTATCACAGTAAGATTTTGCTTCAACCAAGTTCATCTTATATGCTCGACGCAAGTCAAAAGATGATCATATGAAAATAACCAAGTAACATCTTACATGATTTGTGTGATACAGTCATTTGATGTAGACTCGGAATGTTTCGTATTGATTATTTCAATAACTTGAAAATCGCTTTGATGCTAATAGTTAGTGAAAACAACTATTGTCATCCTCTAAGAATGTTTCAATGATTAAAATAGATTTTAGAATACTTAACCATAATTTGATTATAGACATAGTATGCGTACTTGCATATATGTTGATCCAAGATCGGTATAGTATGCATACTGGGAAGGTCAGGTAAAGTTCATGAGCCTTGGTATGCGTACCCGGACGCATACTGGCGAACTCAGTTGAAGTACATAAACTTTTGTATGCGTACCCGTACGCGTACTAATTCAACTGTTGTTTTGGATTTGCGATAGTTTGCGTACCCGTTCACATACTTGGACACAGTCCAAGTCCGACTACTTAAGTATGCGTACCCGTTTACATACTTAAGTGGGTTAAGTTATAGAATCGATTTGTTCATGAACTAATACATTTATACAATAAGGAATGCAATCTTTTGCAAACCGTGTCTATAATGTTCATGATTTGAATTGAGTGAATCAAAATCGATTTTTCTTCAATTGTGTCTTGTATACTTCTATGAGAATATAAACAATTGAAAAACTCTATAACTAGTTTCAGTTGAGTCATTTGAACTAGTTGTTGATAAGATGAATAAGGTTGATAAAAAAGTGTTCATATGGCTAACTTAGGTTAACTATTGTTGACCCAACAAGGTGTACACATTTAGGTACGGTTACTCATATCTAAATGAAGGTACATTTCATTTGTGTGTAATAAGCTAAGACCATCTAACGATGGAGAGATATTGCTTTGGTTTCAAGCAAACTTAGCTTGGATCTTAGATCAGGTTTTATCTAATAGTGAATATTGATTGCTTTGTTTCAAAGCTATCAAACCCTGATTTGAAAACTATATAAAGGTGAACTCTAGTAACTGGGAAACCTAATCCCCACATCTCCTATGTGATGCTAGTTGCGACTAGAGTCGATTCTCCTTTAACCTTAGGTTTCTCACGAAACCCTATAGGTTAAGGACTTGAAGACTTCATTGGCATTATAAAGCCAGACTCAACTATTTTATCCGTTGTTGCGTGTTCTGATCTTGATGTTTTCTATCGTGATTGAGTATTATCTTCTCTAAGATTTGCTTGAGATTTAATCTCCGACATGCAAGATAAAAATTAGTCACAAACATCTTCATCTCATCGTTTGTGATTCCACAATATCTTATTTCGATACTGTACGATTAAGATTATTGTGAGGTGATTGATATTTCTAGGCTGTTTTTCAGGAATATAAGTCTGGTATATCAATTGGTTCTTGTTCACCTTGATTTATCAAACGACGGAACAAAACTCAAAGGTTTATCTGTGGGAGACAAGTTTATCTATATAATAGACTTTTCTGTGTGAGACAAATTGATTTTTCAAGTTTTCGACTTTGGGTCGTAGCAACTCTTAGTTGTGGGTGAGATCAGCTAAGGGAATCAAGTGCGCAGAATCCAGCGTGGTTCTAGAGGCGTAAGGAACGTGACCCTACCTTGATCAATGTGAGATTGGTTAGGTCTCAACTACATTCCAGTACGAAGTTAACTTGGATTAGGATAGTGTCTATAGCGTCTTAATACAGTGTGGTGTTCAAATCTGGACTAGGTCCCGGGATTTTTCTGCATTTTCAGTTTCCTCATTAACAAAACTTTTGGTGTCTGTCTTATTTCTTTTCCACATTATATTTGTTTATATAATAAAAATATCACAGGTTGTGCGTTAAGTTCAATCAGTTCTTGAATCCGGACTTTGAGTTGTTGATCGAATTGATTGACACTTGAACATTGGTCTTTGGTACCGTTCAAGTTATTTTTCTTATTCAATCGGGCTCGCAAATTCCTATTTTTTGGATTGAGGATTGAATTGAGATATAATTCTTTGATATACTTTTCTTAAGGTTGAGTCTGACTGTCTAGTTGATTCTCTTAAAAGTATATTGGAGTTAGTCCATACAGATTGCTAAGAAAAATATTGGATGTGATTGTTAGACCCCTGCTTTTTCAATTTGTATCAGAGTAGGCAAAAACTTTCAAGACCTTACAAGTATGTGTTTGTAGCGATCTGACTCTATGGACAGAAATGCTATCTCTATAAACGTACCGCCAGTATTTGATGGCTCTAATTACTTGTGGTGGGAAATTTATATGTGTGCCTTTCTTCAAGCGCGTAATTTTAAATCATGGGTCTTCATTTTTAATGGCTATATTCCTCCGGTTGTTATAATAGGCATTGTAATGGTTCCAAAGGATATTGGTGATTATGATGCTACCGAGATTCTTGCTGCAAAGTAAAATTCTGACGGATTGAATGCAATCATCCATGCCATTACCCTAGATCTTCAGCACCATGTGACTACATGCACTCGGTCTAAAGATGCTTGGGATATCTTAGAAACCTTATTTAAAAGGAATACCTGTGAAAAAGTAGCTAAGCTTCAAAACCTAAATTCTGATTGGGAAAACCTTTGTATGGAAGATGAAGATTCATTTGATGAGTTTAAACACAAAGTGTGTGAAATTGTTAATGCATCTTTTGCGTTGGGTAAGACTATTCCTGAAAAGGACATTGTGATGAAAATTACCGGATCATTGCCATCAAGATACAATTCTAAGAAACTTGCCATTTTGAAGGAAATAACCTTGATATGCTTTCCAGAAATACTCTCGTTGGGAAGTTAAAGATCTTTGATCATGAGCATGTATCCAAGTCTGGAAAGGATATTGCTTTCAAAGCATAAAAGAACACTAAATTACTTGATAAAAGTAAAAAAAGTGTTGGCATATCTGAAGATGATCTTTCTGAGACTGGTTCATCGGATGAAGATCTTGACAAGTCAGTATTTTTGATCACTAGACAGTTTAGAGATCTTATTTTGAAGAGAAGTAAACGGTTCACTAGAGATAAACCTAAGTCATCATTTAAACCTCATAATCGTGTTCCACTTAAAAACAGAGAGTTCTGACGATACTGATGACGAGGATATGCCACAGTGCTTCAAGTGTAAAGGCTTTGGTCATTATGCAAATGAGTATCCAAATCGTAGAAAATACACTAGAAACAAGAGTCTTGCTGCAACTCTTTATGAAATGTCTGATCATTATGATTCTAATGAAGATAAAAAATCAAGTGTTGCACTCCTCAGTGAAAATATTAATTTTGATAATTGTAGCAATACGTATATCAATCTCGATATTCTTCTGAGAGAAACTTGTTAGAGCATTGCTCGGTCGAACTCGCATGTGTTTCTATCTCAAGCATGTTTGTCAATATTAGTGATCAAAACTATACGTCTTGATTTCTAGTTTACTGATTACTAAGTCTCGATCTAGGATAGTTAAGTATAGTTGAGCTTCAGACTCCATGGAGATTATCTTACGAAGACGAAGAACTTCTCAAGGAACCAGTGGAACTTCATCCTACCAAAAGGTATGTGGAGTCTTGAACTTATCTATCACTCAAAAGTCTATTTATCTCCTACTCTTGAGGTAACAATCGTATAAGTATGATAGTTTTCATACATACACATTTGCTATTTCGAGCCTTGTTCACTCGCCTATCTTTTTCTCGAAATATGTGTTGGTAAGCTTTCGCTTTAACCACTTTTTATCTTTACCCGTGACGAAAGTCATGATGACGTTTCAATCTTGAAATAGCTTTGATGACGATAATCGTGAATAACGATTGTTATAACATTATAGAAGAATGTTTTAATGATTGAAATGTAGAGTTGAGATTACGTAACCATCTATGGATATAAGCATATATAGTTTGTTAGCACATTAGTGTATAAATACATGTACCGGAAACCAAGTGCGTGCATATGTGTGCATGCGGTATTGGGGAAGGAGACAGGTTAGGTACGTGTACTGGCGGAAGTTTTCGAACCGAAAATTTCTGCTGAGTTTTTAAACTCAAATCTGGTAGCTAAGGTACGCGTACCCAAGCTGGTTATATTTCTCAAATCGGTAAGCTCATGAACTTAAACAATAAATCAATAAGGAATGCAATCTTTGCAAATCGTGGCTATATTGTTCATGAATTGATTCGAGTAAATCAAACTAATTTTGTTTCAATTGTGTCTATGTATAATGATCTAAGTAATTGAACAACTCTTCAACTAGTTATTTTGAGTCATTTGAACTAGTTGTGAAGAAGATGAATATGGTTGATATGAAAGTGCCCATATGGCTAACCATTGGTTAACTATTTGTGAACCAACCAAATATACATGTTTAGGTACGGTTACTCAAACCTAAATTAAATACATTTCATTTGTGTGTGACAAGCTAAGTTTCGATCTAATGGTTGAAAGATATTAGCTTGGATAAATCAGTTTTTTCATCTAACGGTGAATATTGAATGCTTTGTTACCAAGGTAACTTAGATTGCAAACCCCGATTTGAAAACTATATGAAGGAGACGTCTAGCAACTAGAAAACTAATCCCCACACCTCCAGTGTGATACTAGTTGGTCTTGCTAGAGACGATTCTCCTTTAACCGTAGGTTTCTTCTCGATACCCTGTCGGTTAACGACTTAAAGACTTCATTGGGATTGTGAAGCTAGACGAAACTACTGCTCTTGTAGTTGAGCAATCTGATCTTGCCATTTTCTATCGTACGAGTTCAATTGAATAATTGGCTTGAGATTATATCTCCGATAGGTAAAGATAAAAAGAAATCACAAACATCTTCGTCTCATCGTTTATGATTCCGCAATATCTAGTTTCGCTACCATACGATTTAGATTATTGTGAGGTGATCAATAATTCTAGGTTGTTCTTCAGGAATATAAGTTTGGGTTATTGATTAGTTCATGTTCACCTAGATTTTATCAAAAGACGGAACAAAACTCTTATGTTTATCTGTAGAAGACAGATTTATCTATTGTCGTAGACTTTTTTATGTGATACATATTTGTTTATTAAAGTCTTCGACTTTGGGTCGTAGCAACTCTTGGTTGTGGGTGAGATTAGCTAATGGAATCAAGTGCGTAGTATCCTGCTGGGATCAGAGACGTAAGGAGCGCAACTGTACCTTGAATCAGTATGATATTAATTAGGGTTAAACTACAGTCCAGACCGAAATTAGTTTGTAGTAGGCTAGTGTCTGTAGCGGCTTAATACAGTATGGTGTTCAATCTGGACTAGGTCCCGGGGTTTTTCTGCATTTGCGGTTTTCTCATTAACAAAATTTCTGGTGTCTGTATTATTTCCATTCTGCATTATATTTTTTTTTATATAATTGAAATATCACAGGTTGTGTGTTGTATCGATCAATTGTGAAATCCAACCTTTGGTTGTTGATTGGAAATTGATTGATCCTTGGATATTGGTCTATGGTACCATCCAAGTTTATATCTTTTTATTTGATAAAGACTCGCAGATTTCTATTTTATTGAGTATAAATCAAATCGAGAGATAGAGATATTAACTCCTTGATATACTTTTTATTAAGATTGAGTCTGACTGTCTAGTTGATTCTCTTAAAAGTATATTAGAGTTAGTCCATACAGATTGCTAATCGAAATATTGGGTGAGGTTGCTAGACCCCCGCTTTTTCAATTGGTTTCAGAGCTGGCAAACACGTTTAAAGACCTTATAAGTTTGTGTTTGTAGCAATTTGATTTTGTAGACAAAGTAGTATCTCCTATTTACGCATAGTCTATGTCTTCCAATACTTTTAACTTTGTCAAGTGTCTTGGTTATTCCTCAAAGGTTAACTCCTTAGATGATTCTTCCGAATCCCGAGAAAGAAACGAGACAATTGACAAGATGTCATAAGTAGTAAGGAATGTCACCATAAACAAAGAAAATCCAGCTGAGACGATTGATTTCCACAATCATGATCAACTCTTGGATGAATTTGAAAAGTCTCTTGGTCGAGAACGTGAACTCTATAAAATCATTGAGTCCTTCTCTAATAATATTAAAGAACTCACTCAGGAGAATATGCTTCAACAAGAGAAGTTTAGTATCCTTGAGAATATTGTTAAAGAAGGGACAATTAGAGAAAAATGTTTAATTGAGACACATTCATATAATCTGAATAACCTTCGTGTTGAAACAGAGAACATTGTTGCATATTTTCACCTAGCCCAAAGACAATCTATTTCCCTGACAAAGAAAAACGGTATTGAAATGAGAAACTCTTCTATGCCAAGCAAGTTTACCTGACACGGAGAATAACTCACCAAAGGAAGTCCCTGCTAAAAATTATTTACATAAAAGGCAGGCTTCCAAACGGGATATGGGTTTGAAACAGATATTTTTCAACAATTCTCTTCCACGAACTTGTTCATTTTGTGGAAAAATAAATCATATTGCTAAACATTGTTATGCTAGGAAGAAACATATCTCTAATCTTCGAAATCTTCTTTTATTCACCGTCAATCGAGTTAATTATCTGACGGAATCAAAAATGGATTTCACTCCTACAGAAGACCATAATTCTCATAAAAGTTTTTTTAATGATCATTCATTTCAAAAACTTTACATGAATCATATTTTTTTTCTCATGGTGCAAACTATACCACAAAAACATAGGTTCCTAGTGTATATGAGAATAAGACTGGTAGATCTAAGTATAAAAGGAGGATAGCTATCTCAGTTAATTATCTAGAACCAATTTCTAGAGGTCCTAGACTTAGTCATCAAAAAATTCCATTGAATGGACTCTTAAAAGGGGCTGTAAGGAATTTCTATGGATTTGAAAAAAAACAAAGAGAGGTAAGAAATATAAAAATCAGACTGTCGGATGGAAGCCCTAAATCGTCTCTTAATACTATGATGACATCATATCTCATCCTGCTACCTAACTATAGGTACTCTCATCCTTGTTTCTAACCTGAGAGGTGCAAGGATGTTGGCAACAAAGATTCTCAAGTCTTCTATGGTTTACCATCCATTCTGTAGGTTTGGTGACTGTTTTACAGGATAAGTTTTTCAGTTATTCTCTCTGTATCTAATGTAACTCTTTTGCTCTATCTTGTCAGATATTGAGCCTTGCTTAAAAGAGACATTTTATGAAACAATATGTATTTTCTCTTGGGTCCTTTTTGATCTTCTGGTATCTTCTCCGGGTCCACGAACGTTCTAATCTTCCAGGGCTTCTTTCAAGGGTGTTGTTCCCTTAGTTGATAACATATATATATATATATATATATATATATATATATATTATTTGTATGTGTTTATCATATTCCCCGAGAAGGTTGTTCATGGAAATTCCTGTTGAATCTCAAAAAGAAGTGAAAATTGATTCTGTTCAAGATCTGCTTCTGAAAAATATGCTTGAAAGAAAAGAGTTTAACTCTTGGATAGGAGAATCTGTCAAGGATTTAATTCTAGTTCAGAATGAAGTTAAGAAATTGCAGATAAATCAACTCGTTGATGGACAAGCAAGAATCGTTGATAATCAAAACATCTTGATCAGAAACCAGAAGAAAGTCATCCTTGATTGCGTCAAATCCAGGCATCTTGCTTGCATTGTTGATAGAAAAACAAATATTCTAACTCATAAACATGGTGTCTCTACGGTTAAGAAAATCAAGGATATCAGTGACTCCTATTTTGAAGGACCTTTTCAAAGGTATGAAATAATCAAAGAAAACTGATGTTATTTTCTAGGAAGTCTTCTTATGAGAATTTTATTCTTGTGTTTTAGGAAGAATAACTAGATTTTGGAATAGCCATTATTGTGATTACACATAGCTATGTCCAATATTTTCATCTTGCAATGTTTTTAGATTTATTTATTTAAACTCTAAAATTGTTTGAAAGATGATTTTTGCAGTATTAATCTTTATGGTTTTATATATTATAATATGTTATGGGATATGTGTGTTTGCATCCATGAACTATTATTGTCCCATATAGAGCTCGAAAACGGGCGGGCCGGGGCTGGCTTGTGACAAACCCGCGGGTTACGGGTTAATGCGGGCCAAAGCTTGCGGGTTGAAATTCTACACGGGTGGTCATTTCTCCAACCCGCGCCCATCCCGTGTAAAGCTTGCGGGTTCACGGGTTAGCCCTGCTTGTTTAATTAAAAATCAAATTAAAATTTAATTAAGTTAATTTATGAAAAATTACAAGGATCAGACACAAGTATTAGGATCAAACACAAATCCTTCACTGTAACATACACCTGACATACATCTAATCACTTCATTTTCAACTCAACCCATTATTGCTTCAACCGCAGCAAGAACTCTATGTTCAACCATTATTTCTTCAGCTCAACCCATTATCGCTCTGAATTAAAAATATCAAACATAAGAGATGCAATAATTTAGTACACAAAAACACTACTAATTATCATATAATACAATAGCAACAAAAATACCAGGAAATTAGTTACAGTCATCTCACTGATTTAAGACAAGTATAGCAAAATTACCAGGACATGGGCATTATCATTAAGATCGTAATCAATTCCATCAACAAACGCTCTAGAATAAAATGAATCATATTAAATCCCCGAAAACTAATCAAATCCCTTTCTAATCAGTTTTTTTCTTTTTTAATTCCCATACCTGGTGCTTATCCAGGAAAAACATGGATTGTAGAAGCTATTCGACAATGACCATTATAGGGCAGACTTTAACATACACATATATGCAGAAACTAGAAAGTTTTTCCTAGCCCTGTTTGACATAAAAACATATTCATGGACTATGATTCAATAAAATTGGAAAAACATATGAACAATTAAGCATAAGATTAAAAAAATAATTATTGAACCATAACTGAACTGAAAAAAAATAGGTTATAAAAAAAATTGAAAACCCAAATTGAGAGAAGTATGCTCATTTTCAAACAAAAAATCAATCAATTGGAAATTAAACTGAATTGGAAAAAAACAGACTGAAATAGACATTGAAAACTCAAATAAATGTTAAAAAAAATAAAAATAATTGAGATAAGGAGGCTCAGATTCGCCTTTAATCAGACATGCAAGGATGCATCAATCTCTTCCTCTCCTCTTGGTTGCAGACTGGTTGCCAAAATTGAAAGAGATTGAATCTAATTCAAAAATGGCCGTCCAAGTTTCCTCGCCATGGAGAGTTAGATTGATTCAACTTATTTATCTGACAACCCCCATAGGGATAGGGTTGTTTCTTTTTGATTCATCACTGCCTCGATTTTTTTTTTTTTGAAGCATAGATAGATAGAAAGATAGAGAGAGGAGGGTTGTTTGATTTCTATAGATTTAGAATCATCAGCTCTGATTTTTGAAGGAAAAATCAAGCAGATCTGAAGGAGAGGGGCAACAAACAAACCCTCAAAGAAAAACTCCTACATCTCTACTTCTTCTGATGATCTGCAGTGAAGAAAGTGTTTTTATGGTTTTTTTGATCGCAGAGAGCACATACTGGAGAAGAAGGGATATAGGAAAGAACGAAAATGAATTCTTCTAGGTTTTTTTTTTTGTTTATATCATAAACGAACGAACATGATTGAATGTGAAAATCATACGGTGGAAATAATTAGAATCAGACGGGTTGACAGGTTTAACCCGCGGGTTTACGGTCCGGGACGGGCTAACCCGTTTTTTCACAAGATGCTATTTCTCCAACCCGCGCCCGTCCCGTTTAGGAACCAGCCGGGACGGGCGCGAGTTTTCACGGGCCGGGACGGGTCAACTTGCGGGTTTTTGGCTGGTTTGGCAGCTCTAGTCCCATACGATGTCAAAATTTATCTCTTTTATATGCCAATATGCAAGTATTGATACAAGATCGATGAACTTTTGACAAATAAAAGTTGAACCTATTATGTCGTTATGCAAATAATTGATGGAAAATATGACGATTTTTTTTACGAGGATTATGTCTATTGTATGTTATTGTGCAAACAATGATGGAAAATAGGATAAATCCTTGTTTATTCCGCAGTATTGATCTTCCCTGATCCATATTCTATGTATATAATGTGTAGCTCCATAAGTCTTCTTGTGTGAGCATTCCCAACTAGAGTAATCATAGATTCGTTTGTGGTTAATTTGGTTGTGTATTCCGATTAAATTAATCATGGGTTTTCCTATGATTAGTTTAATTGAGAATTTTGGATACAAAATCATTTTTGTGGTTTTTGATGTCCAATGAAATCCTTCTTTACTCATAAAAGTATGGCCGCTCTTGTTGTTCTCTCGGGAATGACATCAAATGGGGGAGAGTTCTTTTGAACTTCCGGTTGTGGAATTTTTTAGGGGTTATCTTGTATCTTTATAAACTCCTTGATGAATGCATTTAGCTTCGGCTTTATGATTGCATCTAAACAAAGTTGATATGTACTTTTCTTTTGTCTTGAAGCGTCTTCGTAGAAATTTCATTAGGATTCCGTTTTCGTACCTTTTCCAATTTTATTTACAAAAAGGGGGAGAATTAATATGTAGCTCACACTACAAATACATATGGTTTTCGGATCATTATGTAAGGGGGAGTGGTTTTCGTGTTGAGACGAAAGTATTGACTAAGGGGGAGTGATACATATCACCATAGTATTGTTATCAAGGTTGTGATATAAGAACTTTGATGCTATGTAATAATATTATAACACTGTATAAGAATGATCGAGAGCTTTTGTTTTCTCATTGTTATGGTTACGGATCTTCAACAACTATGATGCTGAACTAAACATCTATGGAATCATGGGAGTGCTTGGAAAAGATGAAGTTTTCGAGTAATGTTGAAGCACCAAGGAGAACAAGCATGTGGACGAGAAGCTACAAAGTTTTATCTATTTTGTAATAATCCATATGTATTGATAGTTTTGTCACTAAATTTGACAAATGGGGAGATTGTTAGAGCATTTCTCGGTTGAACTCGCATACGTTGCTATCTCAAGCATGTTTGTCAATATTAGTGATCAAACCTATACGTCTTGATTTCTAGTTTACTTATGACTAAGTCTCAGTCTAGGATAGTTAAGTATAGTTGAGCTTCAGACTCCATGGCGATTATCTTACGAAGACAAAGAACTACTCAAGGAACCAGTGCAACTTCATCCGACCAAAAGGTATGTTGAGACTTGAACTTATCTATCTCTCAAAAGTCTATCTATCTCCTACTCTTGAGACAACAGTCGTATAAATATGATAGTTTTCATACATACACATTTTCTATTTTGAGCCGAGTTTACTCGCCTATTTTTCTCTCGAAATAAGTGTTGGTAATCTTTTGTTGTAACCACTTTTCATCTTTACTCGTGACGAAAGTCATGATGAAGTTTCAATATTGAAAATAGCTTTGATGACGATAGTCGTGAATAACGATTGTTATAACATTATAGAAGAATATTTCAATGATTGAAATGTAGAGTTGAGATTACGTAACCATTTATGGATATAAGCATATATAGTGTGTCCGCACATTAGTGTATAAATCCATGTACCAAAAACCAAGTGCGTGCATATGTGTGCATGCGGTATTGGTGAAGGAGACATGTTAGGTATGTGTACCCGTACGCGTACTGGCGGAAGTTTTCTCACCGATTTTTTTTGATGAGTTTGTAAGTTTGCAAAATATCAAACTAGTCACCTTAGGTACGCGTACCCGTACGTGTACCCACAAAAGTTTTCGAACCGAAAATTTCTGCTAAGTTTGTAAACTCAAATCCGGTATCTAAGGTACGCATACCCATACGCACACCCCAGCTGGTTATATTTCTCAAATCGGAAAGCTCATGAACTTAAACAATAAATCAATAAGGAATGCAATCTTTGCAAACAGTGGCTATATTTTTCATGAATTGTTTCGAGTGAATCAAATTGATTTTGTTTCAATTGTGTGTATGTATAAAGATCTAAGCAATTGAACAACTCTTCAACTAGTTCTTTTGAACTAGTTGTGAAGAAGATGAATAAGGTTGATATAAAAGTGCTCATATGGCTAACTATTGGTTAACTATTTGTGAACCAACCTGTAGATGGGGAAAAACGGTTCGCTGATTTTTTAGGAAAAATGAAGAGTCGAGAGTGTTGTCGGGACTCCTCAACCGAGCAAATTACTTAACCTCACACAGATGCACTGCAAAGGGAGTGCTTATATTCGAGAGATCAATCTGTAGGACTCCGGCCTAAACCAAATATTAGCCGTTCCAGAGTCAATTCGGCCGCAAAGAGGGAGATGGGTTGATATGTAAGAGGGAAGCTGAGAATTGTGTGGGATCAATGATGATCAAGGATTGTGGACGTGTTGAAGGTTTATGCAATAATTGGTGAACTGTTAATCTCAAATAAGTTCTGATGGATTGATTAATTTTTAAGAGTAGATACTCGATAAATTCTATGTGGACGATTGCTGATAGCTAGTGATCATTCGTTGTCCTTTCAATCATGGATTCAGAGACTTATTTATATTGTCCGAGTTGTGAACACCTTGATCCCTGTAAGTGTGACGGTTTCATGAGTGGAACAGTGGGCAAGTGGAAGATCGTGGTAAAGTCGGTTACATTTCGTGTGGAGACTTGACGGATCGTGCACCCACTACTTTGCTAACTCCCTCAACCGTTTACACAACTTACGCACATTTATCGTCGTGGATGAATCTACGTGCTGTAGTGTAGAGTTAGAGAGTTATAGATTTAGAGTTACAAGTATGTGAGGAGGACCCTTGGCCTCTCTGACTGAGATTATTCACTCTGATTCAATATTATTTAGCTGACTCAGTTAATCTGACTGAGTCGAGTATACCCTGATAACATGAGTTGAACCTTGTTGACTCAGCGAGTTCCCTGTCTTGACCCGAGTTGACTCGATGGACCGAGTTGGACCTTGACCCTAGACTTTGACTGGCGTGGACTGTTAGTTGACCCATTTGACCGTCATTGACCATTAATAGACTCTTTTGGACAAGGACTTAGTTTAAGGAAATGGTTTGTCGGGCTTGGGCTTATAGTTAGTTCTTATTTTGATGTTTTGGACCCTTATGGTCTGAATTAACCTTTGGCCTCTTCTACAAAGTTGTAGATATTTATGAGACTTAGCTATGGACTATAAATCAATCTAACTGGATTAGTAAACCCTTAGTTATGCTAAAGATGGATAATCAAAAGGTGTATATTCATAAATGGACTTAAAACCATTAGATAGTTTTGTATGATTTTTGGTGTAAGCCATTTTGGCTAGATTCTTAGAGTTCTTGTGTGATTAATATTTAGTCTATATTAACAACGATCGATTCAAAAGGCGAACCAGTGGATCGTGGATCTCGAGGTAGGCGTGGCTTGTCTTCAAAAGAGGTGGGAATGCATTTGACTCTTTTGTAATCATTATTGTTGCTTTTATAAAAGGTTATGCTTAACAAACTCATGCATTGTCTGTCCATGCATTCCATGCTTTGTTTAAAATGCATTATGATAATCCTTTTGATTATATGAATCTTTCCACGATTTGGAAAGGACTTGTAATATTTTGCTGTCAATATGAATTGTTATGGGAAATGAGAATTTCCACTTGTGGTATATAGGATATGCTCCTTCACATTTATATCTACTTTAATTCAGCTTTTATTGTTAGAGTTGGTCACCATGATCTTGGTGGCATCCATAGCTATATAGGTGTGAATTGACGGTATTTAAGGGTTCACAACCATATTAGTACATTGTTTGACGAAGGAGTTTGTTCCATATACATGTATGATTATTTCAGTGACTTAGTCACTGTTTAATTTTTGGGGAAAACATGTATTTCTTTCCAACTCTTGCCTATGATTACTTATAAGTTAAATGTTAATTATTCCCACTTCAGTTTATGTGACAGATCAGAGTTGCGCAGCGAAAGCTTCAAGGGTTGAGTTCGCTAGTTGATTAACTTCTGTTATGTTTATTATGTTGAATATTTTTTTTAAAACCAAATGACTATTATATATGTATCATTTGAGAGAAGATCTTGTATATATATATTTCTGAGAGGGGTTAGTTTTGGGTTGAGTTTTATAGAAGATTTCTTATTTAATTGATTCAGTAAATGTTTAGTTTTAGTGCCTTTATATTTAGTTAATCTCTTGGATTAGTCAGCTGTTAGCTTAGGGGGCGCGACATGTAGGCCGCCAGACCAAAACCCTAGTTGTTATCCCCCAATTTGACGTGATTGATGTCTCACGAGTCATGGAGTCTGCATGACATATGTGTATTTGGTTTCTCAGTTGTTGACTGATTAGACAATGAGCCTAGGTTTTGTTGAATCGAGCATGTTTGACAAATGCTCAGCGATTCATGAATGTTAATGATGGTCGTCTGAGAAAATATTGTTGTAGTTGCAGGATTTCCCACAACACACCCCTTGTAATATCTTGATAATAATCTCTTGATCTAAACTAATTTGATATTAAAAGTATGATTAAAATTCTAAGAATTGTAAATAGACACACGGATTTTTACATGGTTCGATCAATTTGATCAACATCCATGATTCTTCACTATGATTGTTTAATTTTACATTTGATTAACATTAATAATCTCCATTAATGGAGTTCTAAATCTAATTTTGGGGAAGAAGATGATAAAGAAAAATACATTTTCTCTCTCTTAAAATCTCTCTGCAAAATATATCTCTCTCTCTCCTCAAATCGTGTCCTCCCCTTTCTCTCTCATGCTCTTCTCTTTATATAGGTGTCTTCATGGTGGATGACAGCTCATATTCAAATCTATTTCCCATTTTTTTTAGGTTTTTTGCTATGCTCCTTGCAGGCTCTACTATGCTCCTAGCGAGATCTGCTATCAGCTCGCGAGATCTGCTATCGTGCTTGCGAGATCTGTTATCGTGCTCGCGAGATCTGCTATTGTGCTTGAGAGATCTGTTATTGTGCTCGCGAGATCTTCTATTGTGCTCGCGAGATCTACTATCATGCTCGTGAGACTCTTCTATAACCACAAAATATTCATTTCCTACCTTGCTCTCGCGAACTCCCGCCTTGTGCTCGCGAACATTCTCTAACTATAAAATCTTCACATCTTTCTCATATTTTAGGCTGTCGTTGTTTATTACGTCATTCTTTAAACTACTTTGTGACGCTCGCGAAATGTCATTGAAGAATTTTCGGTGACGCTCGCAGAAGTGTTGTTAATCTCTCGTGAATATAATTGTGGCGATATTCTGGTCCTACATCTTGCCTCTTTTTTCTTGAATATTTCTTGAAGAGTAATCTTTAAGAAAAAATCTGGTGTTGTAGTAGTCTTTGATCTTTGTTGATGAAGTAACGAGCGAAAGAATACTAGACTTGAAAAGTACGTACTTTCCTCTATTCTTTTGTGAAGTTCCATATCTTTGCTAAGTAAATAAGAAGTATTAACTCTTGAAGTATTCGAAGTATGAAGTATCCTTGAAGAAATATAAGAAGTACTCAATCTTCAAAATATAAGAAGTATCCGTTCTTGAATGAAAATCATAAGTATTTCCTCTGTTCATGCGAAATTATCACTTCATTTTTGGTGAAAATCCTTGTCCATTTTGGAAATGATTCTTTCCTAGAAGATAAAGAACATAAAATGTCTTCTTGGTAATCCATAGTTGCCTCTGTTCTTTATCTATGAAGGAAGAATCCTTGAGAAAATGTTAAATGAACGAATTGCCTCTGCCTCATTCTGCGAAATAATGACTTCTTATGTGAAATTCTGGAATAATCTGCGAAATGCTGAATGAGTTTGCAAGTTTCTGAATGTTTCTGTGAGATTCTGAAATAGTGACTGAATACTGCTGCGATGAATAGTGTCACGATGAATAGTGCTGTGATGAATAGTCCCGCGAGCTGATGAAAAGTTCTGCGAGATTGTAGATAATCATCTTGAAAGACTCTAAATAATACTTCTGAGAAATTATGAATAGTATTTCTGAGAGATTCTAAATAGTACTTACTATTTCTCTTGCGATGAACAAATCTTTCCTGCATTCTTAAAAGAAAATAGATAAGTTTGAGATTAGTCTATTGGTCTTATTTTGCCTTCCTAGTTAAAGGTCTTGTTTTGCCAATTTTTTCTTTTTGCGACAAAATCGCAGGACGTCTTTACATTTGCATGTATTGACCCATTGATCTTGCCTTATCCATTTTTCTTTGAATTTTCTGCAACAATATGACAGGTCTAAATCCCCTCTTGCATATGCTCGCACCATACCAATTTTTCTAACCCTCTCTTGCGAAATTAACTTGCATATGCTCGTCAACTTTCTTCATTCTTGACGAGATAATCATCAACTCTTTTCTTTGTCTCGCAAAAAAAAAAAAATCTGCGAGGAGGGAGATTCGAACCCAAGTATTCTAGTTTGCATACTCCTTCTCTGACCGTTTGGGCTACTTGTTGCTTGTGATAGAAAGGCCTAGTTCTGATATATTACTCCATTTCTTCGCTCCTTGAAGTTCAAAAATGAGTAAAAGGAGAAAATATGCTTGGCGAGTGACTTGAACCTGCAATACTAAACTTCTTAGCTTCGCTACTAACCATTTGTGCTAGCTTCTATTTGCGATAGAAAGTTATACTATCTTCATCTTATTATTATTATCTTCTCGTCAAGCAACTTTAGAAAAATCGTGAAAAAATATTGCTGCGGTGAGACTCGATCCCGCGATCTATTGCTTGCATTCAAGCCTCTCAACCAACTGTGCTAGTTCTCTTGCTTGCGAGATTTATCTGCGAAATAATCAAAGGCTAACTTGCAAATCTCGCTGAATAAAAATAAACTTGCGAGGAGCAAGAATTGATCCCGCGACCTGCTGTTTGCATTCAAGCTTCCCAACCAACTGTGCTAGTTCTCTTGCTTGCGAGATTTATCTGCAAAATAATCAAAGGTCGACTGGCGAGCTTCACATAACAAAAATAAACTTTCGAGAAGCAAGAATTGATCCCACGACCATGAACTCATTAACTTCGAAGATCACCAACTGTGCTGCCTCTTGCTTGCGAAATAATGAAACAATGCTGTGATATTATTCATATTCTCACCCTCTGTAAAAAGAAGAAAATTATGCTCGCAGGAAAATTCGAACCTGTGACAACAAACTCACATACTGTTCTCTGGACCAACTGTTCAAGAACCTCTTTGCGAAGTTAATCGCAGAAATGTTTTCCTTATGCTTTTATTCGCCAATGAAAATGAAAAGAAAATGAAAAATATGTGTCTCTGCGATTTTGAACCCGTGACCTCTTGTTTGTTCTTTGAACCCTGAACCATCTGTTCTAGTATTTCTTTGTGACATCCTCGCATAACACTTATTTCTTATTCTTTTATTTGTCCTTGAGAAAATAATCAAAAATATGCGAAAATATCGCAGTTAGGAAGGATTGACCCTGCGACCTTAAACTTGTATGCTTCTGGTTTGACCAACTGTATTGTCTTCAACTTGTGAAAGAGTTGCGAGATTCTCGTGATTTATTATTTTTAGTTGTCCTTTGTATAAGCTTTCTATTTGGCCCTTTCTATTCTCTTTTCTAGCCATGTTATTTTTATCTTTCTTTCTTGCGAGAGTTCATTACCTGCGAGCAATCACCATGAGTAATGCAAGTTTTTATATCAATTTCAAAAAAATTGAAAATAATGATAATCATCAATTTTGTTCTATTTTGGAATTCGCATAACCTAGAAAGTACGATTTTTTTTTTTTTAATATGAAAAGAAAGTATGTTATTGCTTTTTTATTTTACTCATATTATGTAAACACCATTTTCAATGAGATTAATAACAGATTCATGAGTTATTACATAGAAGGCAAGCGAGCAACAAGCTGCGCCGCAAGCCCTTTTTGAATGGCAAACCCTATCCTCTTAAACACAAATTCTCTAGAATCGGGAGTCATGACATTACTGTGCATGACTCTTTGAACTCGCTAGAGTCCAACCGCCTCCGGAGCTAAATACCCAAAAGTGTCAAAGGCAAAGGGAATAAAAGCATGTCCATTATCAATACAAGCCTTTTCATGCTTCGTTATCTTACCCAAGGCAGCTTTCAAAGCTGCTTGTCCAACTGTGAAAGAGCCTTGCCCGATGCCTACTAATGGAGAAACCCCAGTAAGATCAACACACGTATGTTTTCCGTTGGCCCACCCAAAATGAGAAGAGATTTTGTCCTGTAGAATTATTTGTTGGTGTAACTTCTTTTGATTTCTTCGCGGTTGTTGATGAAGTACTTGGTGAATAAATCACTAGTCTTCTTCCTTTATCCACTATGCTGTCTTTGTCCTTTGTGCTTTCTCCTCCGTTGTAATCTAAATTTTCTTGTTAAAATGTTGGTGTTGGTTTAATCCATTTATTCGCTGACGTTGTATGTTGATAAGTCGGTGGATGCATACTATCGCAAAAGAGAAATTTCACTGGATCTTTTGATTCCTTCATCTTTGACTTCAATCACAAAAATCATGTTCACATTAGTTGTTTATACGATCAAAATTATGATTAAATTCAAGGTTTATGGATGTAAATTTATGATCAAAACTCTTTTGAATTCAAAATATCAACTAAACAAGAATTTTTGTGAAAAACAAAGTGTGATAGTTAAAAAATTCAAAGTCTTCAGGATCCGGAAAATGAAACAAAGAATAAGAAAAGTGAGAAGAAATTTGTCCGTTTCGATGATTTGTTGACACAACTTTGCTGATATTTTCTTCATCCTCTCCTTAATATATCTCCTTCTCTTTATTTGTTGTATAATCATGATCTTTCGTTGTAGCTTCCATATTTGATCTTGAAATTTTTAGATCCAGTGAAATCCAATTCTAATGATAGCCAATTTCTTTGAATCTTCTTCAATTTGACAAGTAGTTGTCCCTGTTTCTAGCGCCAAAATGTAGTTGCAGGATTTCCCACAACACACCCCTTGTAATATCTTCATAATAATCTTTTGATCTAAACTAATTTGATATTAAAAGTATGATTAAAATTCTAAGAATTGTAAATAGACACACGGATTTTTACATGGTTCGATCAATTTGATCTACATCCATGATTCTTCACTATGATTGTTTAATTTTACATTTGATTAACATTAATAATCTCCATTAATGGAGTTCTAAATCTAATTTTGGGGAAGAAGATGATAAAGAAAAATACATTTTCTCTCTTTTAAAATCTCTCTGCAAAATATCTCTCTCTCTCCTCAAATTGTGTCCTCCCCTTTCTCTCTCATGCTCTTCTCTTTATATAGGTGTCTTCATGGTGGATGACAACTCATATTCAACTCTATTTCCCATTTTTTAGGTTTTTCGCTAAGCTCCTTGCGAGATCTGCTATCAGCTCGCGAGATCTGCTATCGTGCTCGTGAGATCTGCTATCGTGCTCGCGAGATCTGTTATCGTGCTCGCGAGATCTGCTATTGTGCTCGCGAGATCTGCTATTGTGCTCGCGAGATCTGCTATTGTGCTCGCGAGATCTACTATCATGCTCGTGAGACTCTTCTATAACCACAAAATCTTCATTTCCTTCCTTGCTCTCGCGAACTCCCGCCTTGTGCTCGCAAACATTCTCTCTAACTATAAAATCTTCACATCTTTCTCATATTTTAGGCTGTCGTTGTTTATTATGTCATTCTTTAAACTACTTTGTGACGCTCGCGAAATGTCGTTGAAAAATTTTCGGTGACGCTCGCAGAAGTGTCGTTAATCTCTCGTGAATATAATTGTGGTGATATTCTGGTCCTACAATTGTAAATTCGACGAGTTGTTAAATATTGATGAGTTACTAAATATGTGTGGATTATTCGAGCAACTGAGCAAGTATTGCTCGATTCAACGAAATACTGATAAATTACTGAATATTGATAGTTTGGATCAATATTCGAGCAACTGAGCAAGTATTGCTCAATTCGACGAATTACTGAATATTAAGAATTTGACGAGCAACTGAGCAAGTATTGCTCAATTCGACAAAATACTGAATATTGATAATTTGACGTGCAATTGAGAAAATATTGCTCAATTCGACAAATTACTGATAAATTACTAAATATTGATATCTGGATCAATATTTGAGCAACTGAGTAAGTGTTGCTCAATTTGATGAAATATTTATTGGTGACGTGACCCAATAAAATATTAAAATATTAGTAGATTACCAAATATTATATGATTAATTCAGATGCTGGTTGCTGAGTCAATATAAATTCATTATTGTTTGAATCTTGCTCAGAATGATGATTCGTAGAACATTTATTCAAAACCCTAATTTCAGATCATAGTTGATGAATCGCTGAAAATAGGTCATGAATGATTGAGGTGTAGTAGCAGGAAATCCCACACTACACCCCTCACAAGAATTCATAATAATCAACACATCTTTAAAGATTAAGAACAACACTTTTATTAATTGATTCACATAAATATTACAAGAAATGGAAGAAAAACAAGAATACAATCGCTCTTTTTAACTTTCTCTCTCCTAATGACTTGCTCAATACTCGAAAAAGATCTCTCTCTTCCTTACGCTTATTCAACTATTTATATAGGGAATTACATAGTGGATGACAGCTAATCTGTCCTTTATTTTAGGATCTGACTTGTGATATTCTCGCAAGAGTTATATTAGATATTTTCGCAAACACTCTAAACATCGCAAAGTCATCACACTTTTCTCATGTTTCTACAATCGTCACCTGTTACGTCATTCTTCAAATTATTCTGCGACGCTCGCAATGTGTTGTTATCCAAACTTCGCAACTGTGTCCTTCTTGCGATATTCAGATCCTACATCTTTCCTCTTCTCATGTCTTCTCTGCGAAGGGGAGAACGTCATGAGAAATTATTCTTCAGAATACCGCAACCTCCCATCTTTCCATATTCTTCTATTCTGACACGATTATGTATTACTCGCCAAATTTACTACACATATCCCTTCTTCCAAACAACTTCTGACACGTCCTTTTCAACCGCTGTATTTCAACCGTTCATATCTAATCTTTGCATTAAATGTGTTTAACTTCTCGAGTATTCTTCCCTCTATATATACTCTCTTCATTCTTCTCTCCTCTTATTTTTTTACTTTCTTTCTTATTTTCTCTGCAACTTTCTTCACCGTTCTTCCGCGAATTCCGCTTCTGCTTCTGTAATTTTTCTTGATTATTTTTCTTTTCAGGTTTTAAATTTTTTCTCCATTCCCATACTAAAAAATGCCTCCAGCCGGTCATAAGAATGAGATTTCCTTGGAAAAGGCTCAAAAGAAACCTCAAAACAGAGGTTTTACTCTATCTCGCATTCCTGGCCAGAACCCTAAATCTGAGCTAACTGCCAAATTATTTTCTGATCATCCCTGCAATCAGGGAAAGATCATAGTCTCGCTAGGTCTACTTGAAGATGGTCTTCCCATTCCTCTCTATGATCCTGAGCTCCCCTTGTTTTATGAAATTCTTTCTCATGCGAAGTTTTCGTGAGCTGTGTACCAATTGAGTGGAGATTGCATTCGTCTAATGCTCTAGTTTGCCACTCGTGGTGCTGGTAAGGAATCCCTTTAACTCACTGAAGTTAAGAATCCTAAATTCGCTGAGGTTGCGATTATTCCTGCGAACTACAACAAAAATGGCCTTTGACAACGGATATATGACAACGTTTTGCGAAACGTTGTCGATAAATAAGATTTCCACAACACTTAACCTATAATACCATTGTTGAATCCTATCCCAACCAAACAACAGTTATGAAGGTAGCTTTTTGACTACGTTTCTTTTAAAAACGTTGTTGATCCTATATTTTCACAACGTTTAAAGTGCATTGTCAAGTTAATTTTTTGTTTATTTTAAAATCTTTGAAGGAAAAGAAACTAGGAATCAAAGCTGAGTTAGTAAATATGAGTTGTAATGTGAATCACATAGAAAAATTATGAGGTTCGTCATGAAAGGCTTACATTCACATTGTGGAGATGTGAATCTCTAGTATGATTCTTCTTAATCGTTTTAGCAGAAGAACAACAAATTAATTAATCTTTTTATTACAAGCATTCGATATGGTTCGACACTTTGAAAGTTTACGTGTCCCCTCAGAGTTTGTCAATATCGATCGGTACGAGTACTCTATAAGCTCTATGTTTACGGTAATAATTACTAATGTGAGTCTATCATCTCCCGGAGTTTAGAGATCTTCAAAATCAGCGTGAGAATAAATTTAAATAAATCTTCAACATTGATGCATCGAAAACTCACAGACTAATCCTAACTGCATATTTGTTGGTGAACCGAATTAAGCAATATTTATGGATATAAATTAGTCATTGAAAAGAATACCTCGGTTAAATTCCACTTTACAATATGCATTCAAAGAAACAAAAATCAGAATGTGCATGGCATTTCCTTTGGCAAAAATAACCTGGCACTTTTAGGGGCGACCCCAACACAATTAGGGGAGACACAAAAGACAAAATAGGTTGAAAATACTTATATGCCCCTTCATAATCGGGAGTTTAATCCATAATCGGTAGTTTGGGGGAAAATCTATATTCGGTAGTCATATGAACTATTTTTTCTACCGATTATAGGCTCAACCAAATTATAAAAATAGAGTATTTTTTGCAAAATCTCATTTTGGGGAAACTCTATATTCGGTAGTTATATGTGTTGGATATTTTCAAGATTGTTTTCCGCTGTCCGGGAGGGTCTGGGGGGCATAACCCCCCTAGCAGAGTGCGAGACAACGTCTCGTGGAATATTTTCGGTTAATGAATTTGAAAACCTATTCGGTTTTCCAGAAATTTTCACAAAACGTGTCTGTTCCCATAGAGTTTCTTAAAGAGACACCATTGGTTGGATATTTTCAAAGAGAGCCAGGATAATCGGAAGTTAGTATAACTATCTTGACTACCGATTATTGTAGGATATTTGCCGTTTTGTGTCGCCCCTAATTGTGTTGGGGTCGCCCCAAAAAGTGCTAGGAAAAACAAACCACATGACTTTCTTTTCTTTTTTTGGTTAAAAATTATAAGGTAAAAACATGAGCGGCCAAAAAAATTTACTTGCCAAGACCTGAGCGGCAAAGTTTAACTTTTGGTGAAATAGTGAGCGGCAACATTTGACTTTGTTAGCGGCAAATATGGTCCGCGTGGGCCTTTTTATGTTGCCTTAAAAGCTTTGTTTTGGTCCATATCTGGATAGAACCAAAAACTAAACTAAAAAAAAAACTCTTTCTTTAGGCTGCGAGTAAAAGCTAAGTAAGAAGAAAACCAAAAAACCCCTTTCTTCCCCTTTTCTTCAGCAGAGGAGTAAGAAGGTGGAGTAAGAAGAACGTATAGTTAGTAATTATTCCTTTATCTCTCCATCATCTCCATCTGGAATTTCTTCTCTTTGTCTATTTTTTCCTCTCTCAATCATTCCCTTATCTATTCTCCGTCTGATTGAGATTTTCCGATTGATTTTTTTTTCCTTTTTCTAATTTCATCTAAGATTAGAATACCAGAATACGGCTAGATGGTCTTGTCTATGTTCAATTTAGAAACATGGTAAAAAAAAAAATCTGAAGAAAAATTTAGGGGTTGTTAGATCTGGAATGCATGTGTATTTGAGATCATTTTTTGCTCGATTTGAACTGTAAGAGCTAATAAGATTTCATTTTTACAACAAGGGTTTTTGAAATGGATTCTAATCGTACCACTACTGAACTTTTAACGGTTAATCTTTATATAATATTGCGGTTTGGGCGGAAAGAGGGTCTAAGGTTTTTCTTTTTCTATCTGAGATTCCAAAGAGAGTCTACTGTGTGTGTGTGTGTGTTTTTTTTTTTTAAAAAAATTCTTATTGATTTTAGTTTGTTCTGTATTTTTCCTTTTTGATAAATTGTATTCTTATTGGAATATAGGGGTTTTTGATTTTCTAATTTTTATGGGTTTCTTTAGATGATTCTGGATATTTTTTTAAGGTTCTTGTTAAATCTTACATTTTGTTACTGATTTGGTGTTTATTTTTGAAACTAATTTAATGGTTTGTGATTATTCTTTTTAGGTAAGATTTGGAGTGGATTATGTTGTATTGGTGAGTTTCTGTTTTTTTTTTCCTGCTCAATTTTTTTTTATTACAGTTGGTTTTTTTAGTTTCTACATTTGTTTGTTTTATATGATTTTGTATGCTTAGTAACATGTTTAGTCAATCTTGTATTTGAAGCAGCAAATAGATTGTATTTTAGTGTTAATCTTAGTGTTTACATTTGTTGTAGTTACTTCAATTTCTGTTGCAAGTAATCTTAGATCCCTAAAATATCATGTTTAGGATGGTTTTATGTGATTTGATTACTAAGATCAGTATCATGTTTAGTGAATCATGTATCTGAATGATGATGTTTGTATGTTAGAAGAAGAATAATAATGGTTGAGGTTAGTCATTGACCTTATGTAGGACATGATTTCAGCATCATGTACATCTATTTTAATTTTTAATTGATTTTCTGTTGTTGTTCTGAACGGTATTTCTCTCTTCTAAATACACTATGGCGCATCCAATGTAGACTTGGTGTTTAGGGATTTGATTTTTTTTTATCTTTTGGTACTGTTTATGGATTTGTTTTTTCTGTTCTCCCTATTGATATTTATTATAAGTTTGTTTGATTTGTTAAGTGAGTGTGAGTCATACTTTCTGCATTTGTATCAAGTAGCTGGTTGATTTTTTTTATCTAATACAAGCTCCTTACCGGTGCGTATGCACCCGCATATCCTAATCTTATTGTACAATTTATCTTCACTTTATGGCATGCATTGTCAAAATTAACTCATATATTTTGAAATCATCCAAATTGTTTATCATCCCACTAAAATGGAACGTTTCAGTTTTGATATAGTTAGTAATATAATAAGGTAAAGTAATGATGTTGGATTAGTAGTTACAATAAGATTGATTATTCATCTAGCGATTGGATTAATAAGATGTCTCTTTATATCTGTGAATTGACTAAGTCTGGAATAGGCAAAGAGCAGTGGGCATAAGAGTGAGTAAAAGTAGCCTCTAATTCTCCCATCATTTTTTTTATTTATTAATATGTTAATGTATTAAGAAGAATAAGAATTATAATGCATCACATGTGCACCACAGCTAATTGAAGACTGCTTCCTAATTGTAATTACCGTTTCTCGGTATTCCTATACAATCATACCAAATTGTCTTGCATATTAACTTATATACACTATACCACGTACATATATAGATGTATATGCCTGATGCGTCATCTCATAAGGTGAAAAAGTTCAAATGTTGTAATGGAATGAACTTACACAATTATTTGGGGATGGTGTCATAGGATAGGGTGCATGTAATCATTCCTCACCATAAATTGGGAGGTGCTTCATACATTAAGCTTGCTTGTTAACTGTACAACGGTAGATCAAGAACTCTTTTTTCTTGTTTGCATGACGTGATGTATATATCGGTCTCTAACTTCTCTTCTTATTACTTAATGTCTTCTGTTCTTAGTACTTCATGTCTTTTTTTTTTCAACAAATTAGCTACCACCCATTTTAGCAAACTATATAGATACGTTCTATTGGAAGGGAAGCCAGGGTAGTATGGTGTCTTTTGTATTCGACTATTAGTTGTTTGTTATGCAAATTTTATGCAAGGAGATGGGTCTAATGATATGATGACAGTGCACTGACATGGAAATTGAGTAGAAGAAGTTTTCTATTCATTGTATTAGGTTTTACCTTTTCGCTGAAGAATCTGGATTTTGCACTTCACTTGTGTGACATTAATCTATTTTCTCTTCCCATTCCCATCTTCCCATAATACATATCTTTGTTTTCAACACATTTGTCGTAGGTTGCCTTTTGATGGAAGAATGATAATTCCTTTATCCTTTATGACCAATTGAGGTGCCAAATAGATTGTGATGACTTGGAAAGTGCTGCTGATGTGGCTTTCCTACAATCAAGAGTGATTGTGGTGTTTGCATGTGGCAATTTTGGGTCTCTTATTATAAAGAAAGATTTGTGTTCGTTTTACCTAAATTTGTTTACTATTTTGTGGATGATTGTAGCTAGCTCTGAAGTTTGGAGTCGGTGAACAATTTCAGAGGCAAGTACGATTATAACTATTTTTTCTTGAAATGCTTGTTTTAACTGATTTTTTATACTTATGTGGCTCATGATATTTATAAGTTTGTTTTTGTATTTTTTATTTGTCTCCAGGCTTTGAGATCTAGACAACTTGGTAAGTTTCACAAATCTCTCTTGGAATGCTTTTGTGGATTGTATGGATTATTTGAAATGCTTTATTTGTTTCATATTGTTGTGACATCTGATAGATGTATTTGATCCTGTAAGATTTGTTAGGGTATTACTCATACGCTTGATATTATGCTGACATGCAACATGTTTTTGATATTTATACTAGCTAGGTTGAACTGCGGTCTTCCATGATGGAGAAAGACTGGGTTTACTTGCGAAGATTTTAAAGCTAAACCTGTTGTTTTTTTTAACATGCTTGCTTGTTTATGTTTTCCGAGTCTGATTGTGTTTTATATATCTACGTGAATGTAGATCAAAACCAGAATATGGAGTTGCATTGGAATTTTTTTTGAAAACTGTTAGTGAGAATCTAGGCAATCCACCATTACTGAGGTATCCTTGTGTTGATTGTAAAAATTTAGGAAGTCAACCTCGGAATGAGGTATATAAACACTTACTTGTTAGGGGAATGGATCCTACTTACACTGAATGGGTTTTTCACGGTGAACATGTTAGCACTTCTATGAAAGATCCTGAAGACCCGATAACTTCTGACCATGCAATGTTTTTCGATACAAATATTCAAGATGGTTTGATTGATGATCCTGTTATTAATGAAGGTACTAATGAAGATCCATTGGAAAAATTAGTGGAAGACGCCGATATTCCTTTATATCTAGGGTGCACAGGTCATACCAAGTTGTCTGTCGTAGTATCATTGTATAAGCACAAAACAGTTAGTGGGTTATCTCAAGTTACTTTTGATGAACTTATTAAGACAATTCATGAGATGTTACCCAAGGATAACTGTCTTCCTACAACCATATATGAATGCCGAAAGTTTTTGAAAAGATTTGAGCTTGGTTTTGTAAGCATCCATGCATGTGAGAATGATTGTTGCTTATTTAAAAATGAACTCGCAGATAGGGATAGTTGCCCAAAATATCATGCTTCTCGTTGGAAAAAAGATAAGTCCAACAATGAAGATGATGATAAAGATGGGAGTCCTAAACGTAGGATTCCAGTAAAGGTTCTTAGGTATTTTCCTATTATTTCGCATCTTGAAAGAATGTTCAATTCATTAGAGATAGCTAAACAATTGCAATCACATAAAAGTTGGAAGAGTAAAGATGTTAAAATGCGTCATCCAGTGGATTCCATGGCTTGGAACAAAATCGTCCAGAAATGGCCTGATTTTGCTGCAGAGCCAAGGAATTTACGACTTGGGCTTGCTGCAGATGGATTTAATCCATTCGGTGACCTTTCTCCGTCGCATAGTTATTGGCCTGTGATGGTTGCTGTGTACAATTCCCCCACAGAGTTTTGCATGCAAATAAAAAATATTATGTTGTCTTTACTAATTCCAGGTCCCAAAAAACCAGGTAATGACATTGATGTGTTTTTACAACCATTAATTGATGATTTGAAAAAGTTATGGAATGGTGTAGATGTTTATGATTATTCTAGTTGTTCTATGTTCAAGTTGCGTGCTCTTTTAATGTGGACGATAAATGATTTCCATGGTAACGGGAACCTAGCTGGTTGTACTTACAAAGGAAAGGAAGCATGTCCTATTTGTGGTGTTCAGACTCTTTCACAATGGTTGCCTTTTAGTGGTAAAACAGTCTACATGAATCATAGAAGATTTCTCCCTCAAAGTCACCCTATGCGTAACAAAAAAATTTGGTTTCATGGAACACAAGAGAAGAATAAAGAGCCTCATATAATGTCTGGTGTTGAAGTTTTGGAAGCTCAGAGTTCTATAGTGAATGATTACGGTAAGCCAAAGCAAGACAAAGATAAGAAAAAAGACAAGAAAGCAAACACGAAAATGGACAATAAAAGAAAGAGGAAAAAGATTGTTCGTCGTAAAGGGAGTGACAGTTTAACTGATGGTCAGAAGTTACTTGAGATGTGGAAGAAGAAGTCAAATTTTTTTGAACTGCCCTACTGGAAGGTAACTTTAATCTGCCATATGTAGCGTATGCTTATTTAATTTTTGAACTTCCTTACTGATTTTACCTTTTTGTGTAATAACAAATATATTCTTTTATTGTGGTAGGATTTGTTACTACGCCACAATATAGATGTCATGCACACTGAGAAGAATGTTGGTGAGAGTATTCTTGGTACACTTTTGCATATAAAGTTCAAAACTAAAGACGGTCTTAACTCTCGGAAGGATCTGGTTGCATTAGGACAGAGACCATAACTACATCCAACCAAAAAAAATGGTAAACTAGTCCTTCCACAAGCACCATATAGGTTAACAGATAAGGAGAAAAGTATATTTATTGATAGGTTGACAAATTTGAAAGTTCCGGATGGGTACAGTTCAAACATTAGGAAATGTTTCTCTAAGAAAAATGGAGTTTACAATCTAAAATCTCATGACTACCATGTTTTAGTGCAACAATTACTATGTGTAGCATTACGAGGAATTTTACCGGAAGGGCCAAGAAATGCAATCTTTCGGTTGTGTTCATTTTTCAATGAGTTATGCCAATGGGTAGTTGACATGAATAAGATAGTGCATCTCGAAGAAGAAGTTGTTGTGACATTGTGTCTTTTTGAGAGATATTTCCCTCCTTCTTTCTTTGATATAATGATACACTTCTGTATTCACCTAGCTCGAGAAGTCCGTTTGGGTGGACCTGTTAAGTATCGCTGAATGTATCCATTTGAAAGATATGCCACTATATCTTATATTTTTTGTTTGTTTATGTTACTTATAAAGGAGTAGATTTTCCACATCTTATCTTAAATGCATTGAGTAATAATTCTATGTTTTTTCCTTCAAATTGTTTTCCATTATTAGAAACTAATTATGCTGGGATTTCAAATCTGCAGATGATGTTTTCAAAGATGAATGTAAATATATCTTTATCGCGAATGTGTTGTACTGCTTTTACTTCTGCCCACTTTGTGAAGTAATCTGTCGCGACAATTAAGTATCTCTTCTGCCCTGAACCTGGTACGAAGGGTCCCACAATATCTAAACCCCATTTTCCAAAAGGCCACACACATTTTGAAGATGATAATGATGCTCCTGGTGCATGTATCTTCTTTCCATATCGCTGGCAATCTTCGCAACGTTTTGATAATTGTTTTGCATCTTCATGCATATACAGCCAATAATAGCCTTGCATTTTTGTTCTATAATCCAAAGATCTTCCTCCGCTATGATTAACAGCATCTCCACTATGCAACATTTTTAACACTTTTGCTCCTTCTTCCCGTGTCAAACATCTAAGTAATGGCCCATTAAAAGATTTTCGATACAATACTCCGTCCCTTAATTCATAATTTGTTGCACGGCTCTTTAATTTGTGCGCCTCCAATCTATTTCTTGGTGTTTCACCTGTCACCAAGTATGCATGAAGTTCTGCTCTCCAATATGCGATAATGCCGCTAGCTGGTTCTTCTGTGTCATTTTCTATTATCATTACATCCGCCTTTTCTTCTTCTTCTTTATTAATTGAAGGTGATACAAGCGTCTGAATTCTTATGCATCTCGTGGCTGGGTTTGTCATCATACTTGATATGAATGCAAAAGCATATGCGAGTCTGTTATCTTTTCTTGATATATGTGTCCATTTTATTTTTGGAATTCTCGCAGACAATTCTTCAACTAGTTTCTTGTATTTCTTCAGAGATGGCTCATTTGTTGTGTATTCTCCTTTTATCTGGCGAATAACCAATTGCGAGTCACTGGTAATCCTTACGTTCTCCAACTTCATCTCTATGGCTAATTTTAGAGCATGCACCACAACTTCATATTCTGTTTCATTATTAGTGGATGTGAATTCCAAACGAAATGAAAAAGCCATTTTTTCTCCTTCTGGAGAGATAAAGACCACTCCAATTCCATTTCTTTCCCCATTTGATGATCCATCCACCAATATTTCCCACATGTTGGGTTCTTTAGATAGATCTTTTGGATCTCCATGTTCTTCTTCTATGTCCATCATTTCTTCCACAACTTCATCATCTTCTAGAGGAAATTCTGCTAAAAAATCCGCTACAACTTGTGATTTTGGCGAGGATAGGACTTCATATTTGATTTCAAAGTGCCCTACTTGTGCATTCCATCTCTCAACTCTGTCTGATCTTTTTGAGTTCTTCATTACTGATTCAATGGGCACTTTTGTTAATACCTTTACTTTATGTGCCTGAAAATATATGCGAAGTTTAAAGGTTGCATAAACCAATGCCAGAATTAGCTTTTCAATTTTTGAATAATTTCTCTCTGCAGAATTAAACGTTTTGCTGATGTAATAAGATGGTTTTTCTACCCCTGCATCTATTCGCAGTAACACTTCGCTTAATACGTGCGATTTTGTCGCAAGATAAATCAATAATTCTTCTCCCGGCTCCGCCTTCTGTAAAATAGATATGTTCATTAGATATTCTTTAACTCCTTGAAAAGCCTTCTCACATTCATCTGTCCATTTGAATTTTGTACCCTTCCTGAGTATATTGAAGAAATGCTTGCATTTATCTGAAGATCGTGAGATAAATCTTCATAGCGAGGCTAAGAGTCCATTCAATTTCTGTACATCTTTCATTGTTGCTGGCGTTGGCATATCGCGAATTGCCTGTACTTTCTCTGGATCAAATTGAATTCCTTATTTTGATACAATATAACCTAAAAATTTCCCTGACGCTACTCCAAAAATGCATTTCTCATGATTCACCTTGATGTTAAAGAGTCGCATTTGATCAAAAATCTCCTTCAAATCTTGCACATGGTTCTTAGCTTCTTTACTCTTTATTAACATGTCATCTACATACACCTCTAATGTTTTATGTATCCATTTTGCGAACACTTTTTCCACCATTCTTTGATACGTTGCACCAGCATATCGTAACCCAAAATATCAAGAGCACACCGCATTTTTTTCTTCATGAGAGGAATCTGGTTATAACCTTTATACCCATCTAATGAAGATATTTTATCATTTCCTATTGCTGATTCAACCATTTGAGGAATATCTGGTAATGGAAAACTATCTTTAGGGCAAGCTTTGTTTAAGTCAGTAAAGTCTATACAAATTCTGATCCCCTTATTTTTCTTTGGAACCACTACCATATTTGCAATCCATTCTAGGTATTTTGCTTGTCTTACAATTTCAGCATCAAGCATTTCTGTAACTCTTCTTCTATTTTTGAGTGATAAGTTGTTGCGATTTTTCTTATCCTTTGCTTGAATGGTCTCACATCTTTGTTAATCTCTATCTTATGACATGCAACTGAAGGATCTATTCCAGGAATCTCATCCATACTCCACGCGAAAATATCCTGATACTCTCGCAAGAGATTTATGGTTTGATCTTCCTCATCTGAACCCATTTTAGTTCCAATTTTCAGCATTTTAGGTTCTTCTTCACTTCCAACATTTACTTCTTTTGTTGGTTCTGCTACGGTGTAGCTGGCCTCAGGTTCTCCCATTAGTGTTGGTGTTTCCATGACTCTCGCTGGCTTATCATCTTCTTGCGAGATCTCCCTGGATATTCCTTTTCCTTCTCTTGCTCTTATCATGTAAACTTTAAATTCTTCTTACTTCTTTGCTTCTTTTGCCAATTTTCTGCAAGCTTTTTGCAGTTTTGGACGCTCTTCATAATTTCTTACTTCAATTCGATAACACAGCTTCGCAAGATCAGTATCTCCTCTAATTTCTCCAATTCCACTAGGTATAGGAAATTTGATGCATTGATGTAATGTTGATGCTATAGCCTTGAGTGCATGTATCCATGGTCTCCCTAATATCATGTTATATGGTGCCTCCATATCCACCACACATAATGTCACTTGTGTTTCAATCTCTCCTAGCGGAATTCGTACCATTATTTCGCCTTTAGGTTTTGTTATAGATTTTCCAAAACCATGAATATGATAATTTGAACAAAACATCTCTTCATCCTTATATCCCATTTTCTTAAATGTATGATAGAATATAATATCTACAGAACTTCCTGCGTCCACCAAAGTTTTATTCACAGCCCATTCTTCTGCAGATCTTGTTGATTTTTCCTTCTTCAATCGCACAATAGATACCGTGATTACTAATGGAGATGTATGATCCAAATTTTCTTTTGGTATTTCTGCTATAAATGTAATCTCCTGCTTTTCCCAATCCTTCAGAGGTGATATTTTCTCCACCGTCATAATTCTTTTTCCTTCAAAATATCGTTTATGAATCCTTCCTCTAATATATTCATGGAATTGGTTGATCATTGTTTTTGTTATCATATTGCATTCCAACTTCCTGTAATCCTCCTTTGCTTCAACTATTTTTTCTTCAACTATTTCACCAATTTGTCCAATCATCTTCTTAACTCGAATACTGATCTTTTTTCTTGCTTTTTCCTATAATTTTCAACTTTCAATCCCTGTTTTGGGCGCCAAAATGTAGTTGCAGGAAATCCTACACTACACCCTTGATAAGAATTTGCTGTAATTAAGACATATTTGAAGATTAAAAACAACACTTTATTATTTGATTCTCAGAAATCTTTACAAGAAATTGAAGAAATCAAGAATACAACCGCTCTCTTAAATTTTCTATCTCCTCAAGACTTCCTCAACACTTCCTCAACACTCAAAAATACACCATCCTCCCTCAAAAATGTAGTTGCAGGAAATCCTACACTACACCCTTGATAAGAATTTACTGTAATTAAGACATATTTGAAGATTAAAAACAACACTTTATTATTTGATTCTCATAAATCTTTATAAGAAATGGAAGAAATCAAGAATACAACCGCTCTCTTAAATTTTCTCTCTCCTCAAGACTTTCTCAACACTCAAAAATACATCATCCTCCCTCTGAATTTACTGGGTCTCTTTATATAGGATAGTTACATAGTGTATGACAGCTAATCTGTCCTTTAATTTCGGATCTGAATCGCGATCTTATCGCAGTAGTTACAATGTCCATTCTCGCAAGCGTTGTGACCATCGCAGGATAATCACGCTCTTCCCGTGTTTCTTCATTCGTCAGCTATTACGTCATTCTTCAAATCATTATGTGACACTCGTGAAGTGTTGTTGAATAACTCGCGATGATGTTCGCAGAAACGTTGTTAATCTCGCAAGAATAATATCATGGCGATATTCTGGTCCTACAGGAAGGAAAAAAACACAAACTCGATTGTTTCACATAAATTGGTAAGAACATGAATGCATTAACTGATTTGATACTGTTTTTTTTTAACAAAAACAACTACTTGATGGTATTAATTTGTGTAAACTCAAGATGTTGGAGATGCAAAACAATGGCCAATCCTCTTCAACATCACTTAAGAAGGATCCTCTTGCAAAAGCAAGAGGTGAAGACCAACCTGGTAGAGTTACGGGTTTAGGGTATGAAGTTACATGTTCAAAATTGAAGGCCCAGACTCAAAGTACTAAGTTTATCAGTTCTCTTTTCGCAAAGATCGCTGACGTGGAATCTAAAGTGGACATTCTATATGAGGTAAATATTGTTTAACAGAGTTATATTTTTTTAAATATTGGAATTTGTTTTTAACTTAGGCTTCTTCTCACAGGGTAGGAATCGGAAAACGGATTGCGGCCCATGTAATGATCAGCCACAAGTAGCCACACCTCAAGTAAGTTTTGAAAGTCATGTTTGTATGTTTATCTTGAAGATTCCATGTACTAATTTTTCTTATTGTGTTGAACTTTGGCTAGTCAAAATTTGATATCAATGCACACATCGATGTTGGTGTGAACAAGCCTTTAGATGATCAACCTTACAAGTTGCTTAGTTGGCAAAGAGAGATTGTTGCAGAGGGAAAAGTAGCGTTTGCTGGTGCTGATAGAAATGTTCACTTCACTGCATTAGGAAATGATGCATGCGCTGTTTGGGTGGATAATCCAGTGGTCTCTGAAGCTCATTTATGGAAGCCAACTAGTTTTTTAAAGACAGTAGGGGAGGCTGAAGGAACAACTGTTGCATGGCATATGTCATTCCTTTCTTTTGATGGATAGGAGTTCATCTGATTAGCTTTAGTGCTAGACATGTTAACTTGTAGATCTTTTCGGTCGGTTCTATCTTTTTGTTGGTATGAAGCTTCCGGTACCATGAAACGAAATACTAGTTTTCTGTTTTTGTTGTAGGTATGCTTTCGTTGAATAGGAGTTCATCTGATTAGCTTTAGTTCTAGAAATGTTAACTTGTAGATAATTTCAGATGGCTCCATCTTTTTGTTGGTATTAGGCTTCCGGTACGGTGGAACGAAATGCCAATTTTATCCTTTTTCTATGGGTATGCTTTTTTTTTGAGGAAGTTGTTTGAATACTTATTTTGTATATTTTGTAATGTGAACAACTTATGGGTGCTTATATATATATATGTGTATATGTATATAATATCATGTTATCTGTTGTAGGTAAACACCTTTTTTAACTCCGCCAATGTAAATGGTTTTACATTGCAGGTCCTAAGCCTGGATAAAGGAGGAGGGGAAAAGGAAAGGGTAGGACGATGTTAGATATTATGCAGGGTGTGTGGGTAAGTATTATCCATAATTACTTGATTTTTTGATCTTTATAGATTTGTAATGAAATGTTCATTTCTAACGTTTCTGTTTTTCTGATGTGTTAGCGTAGGTATGCAACTACTTGTGCACTTATGATGGTCTTCTTTTTCTTTGTGGAGGGATATTATGAGGCGCAGTATTCCGTTTTCTACTTATATTTGGTAATACTTCAAAGTTCAACTATTTTCCTTCTGATCTTTTATGCAACTCACTTCATCTTACAATCTCAGCATGCCTAATGAAGATATAAAATATGTTGTCTCCAAACATTTACTAAGAGTGTTTTGGATGTTATCTTTTTTTTTTCGTTGTTCACTGATGGATATTACCGCTGGAGCCTGGTGTGACACAAAAGCCTTTGCAAAAACCACCAGAACTGGAAGATATAGTGCGGATGCAGCTGGTGGAGATGCGTTGTTGAGTTGACGAGACGTTGTAGGCATACAACTGCTGCTATTTAGGACCTTGTTTTCATTTATGGCGGACTTCGTGGTGGTAAGGTATGAACCTGGTTATTTCAGCTTTTATTGACGGTACATTCATTTAATGAGGATCACTTGTCATACTGAATTCTTTTAGAATTTCCCTTTCTAGGTACTTTAGTGAAACATCTCCTTAGATTGTAATGTTATCTCCTTGAGCTATTATTTTTCATGTTTTTATCTAAGAGCACCTATATGTTGTGTGCAGGATGATGTTTGTTGTTCTACTTGTTTCCACAAACAACAGGGTCTGTCAAATACAAGGAATGATGTTGAAACTACTTGTGAACTTGGTCCACATTCCTAGCGTCATAGACATAACATGGTATGGTTCAAAGAGGATCACTTGTCACATAGCAGCCTTTTAGGATTTCCATTTCTAGGTACTTTAGTGACACATCTCCATAGACTGTAATGTCATCTCCTTGAGCTATTATTTTTCATGTTTTTATCAAGAGCACCTATATATATGTTGTGTGCAGGATGATGTTTGCTGTGCTACTTGTTTCCACAAACAACAGGGTCTGTCAAATACAAGGAATGTTGTTGAAACTACTTGTGAACTTGGTCCACATTCCTAGCGTCATAGACATATAATGGTATGGTTCAAATTTCTAGCTAAGATTGCTGGTGTGTTTTTTCTACTCATCAGCAATCTTAGCTAGAATGCATTTCCCTTCTTAATGTTTTGCATACTTATACAACGTTTGAATGTTACAGGCTTTTATGCTAAAGTGTTTGCAACCAACCATCACAATGCTGCTAGGTATCGGCACTAAAAGTTAAATGCAAGCCGTAGAAGTTTCAGAAGAAGGATATCCGAGGGGTCATCAAGCATCTTCCCAGAAGGAGTGAGAAAGTCAATATCAACTTTATATACTGCTGAGTCTTGGTGCTTTCAATTATTTCAAACATTAGCAAAAGAAGTGAACTACATTTTCAGGCGGTTATATAAAATTTTAATTTCTTATTGTCATATAAATATATTTCAACAACGGATTAATAAAATTGTGAATTGCGTACTTAGACAACACAATTTATCTATTGTTAAACATGTACCTCTTACAATGGAAAAAAACTGTTATCATTGGGACATATCACAATGGCATACTTGTGTTGTAATAATCGCATACCAGAATGGTTTATTTTTGTTGTCATTACGTCATATCACAATGGTTTATTTTTATTGTCATTAGCTATATCACAATGGCTTATTTTTGTTGCCATAAGGTACCTCACAATGGTTTATTTGTGTTGTCATTAGGTCATCTAACAATGGTTTATTTCTGTTGTCATATGTATCTTACAATGGTTTATTTGTGTTGTCATTAGGTCATCTGACAATGGTTTTTTTCTGTTGTCAGATGGTTTATATGGCTATTAAGGCACAGATAATTAGCAGATGCAAACTATATTGACCAAGTTATATTGCAAAAAAGAGGTTGTTATTTCATTCATACAGAAAAGGTGTCAAAGAAATTTACACATTAAATTGAAGAAAGTTGCAGCAAATTGAAGAAACTCGCGATTGATTACATCAAAGAAAGAAGTTAGACAGATACATTGTTTCACTTATCAACATTGTCATCTTTATCAGATTCTTCTTCTTCACCAGATTTGTTTTCTTCATTATCTTTGTTAGGCTCTTCATCATCGCCATAATTTGTTTCTTCGTCATTACTCTCTTCTTCACCTTCGTCAAGATCTTCATCACTATCAGAGATATCAAGATCTTGAACCATTGATGGTATTGAATTTGCAAGATCAGGATACAAAGAATGAGGAATTCCATGATCATTGCAAACCTTCCTAGTAGTATCATTACGGGTAATGAGGAGGGATCTGTTAAAATTTGCAGAAGTAATCCCAAATTGAGATTTTAATCGTGAGTATTTATTGTTGCGAGCAGTAAGATCGTTCGCGAGTTGATGATTAATATCTTCTAGTTCTCTCATCCTTACACGGCATCTATCTTCAGAATCTGCGAGAATAAGGCATCGATAAGATAGAAGTTATAAGAAAGAATAATAAAAAGCAAAAGGTTATTAATAGAGTAGAGTGGTTAACAACCTTCTTTTTCAGAAATCAAGTCCCTAATTAAGGCTGATTGATCAGCATGAAGACTAGCATCTATACCTAAATTATTCCTAGCATTATCAAGAACCTGTGCTGCCCAAGAATACTCATCATCGCTAGTAATAAGAAGGCGAGAACGAACTTGAGTTTCTCTTGTAAGAAGATTTTTATTCTCGCAGATAAGCATATCTCTTTCCCTTTGAACTTCGAGAAGAATTTTATGGAAATCTGCTAGAGTCTCGCTGCCATTTCTAATTGCTTGATCTTTCTCGTCAACAAGATCACTATTTCTACTTCTTAATCCATTGATCACTTCTTTTGATTCATGATAAAGACGCTTAAATTTATTAGATAATCCTAAATTGTGTCTGTGTTCGATGGTCAGGAGGTTAAACTTAAATTTAAGTTCCTCTGTAGAGAGGGATCTAATTTGTTCGTCAGCAAAATTACTTAAGGAGTTATTAAGGCGAGCAAGAAGAGTATTATCATCTACAGGTTCGGGAAAGGTTTGAAGGAACGTAGCTTCGTCAGTTAGACCATAAACATCTGCAAAAATGATTGCTTGGATAAGCTATATAAAAGAAAAATAAAGAATCTAAAAGAAAGAAAAAGTAAATCATACCATAAAGTTGTTTGTTGGCATTGTTAAGATCCAAAATCTTATGTTTATCAACTGAAGATTCAGTTTCCAACAGTTTATTTTTCTCGCGAAGCTCAGCAATTTCAGCCTCTAGTTTCTCTTTATCTTGTCGAAGATTAACAACCTTTTTCTTAAATGAAGCACATTTATTATCTAAATCAGCAGCAGCAGCAAAATAAGCTCTCCCAACCTGCAACAGAGTTTTATTAGTACAAAAAAAAATTGACGAGAGAAATCTGTCGAATTAAGAAACAATTAAGAAAACGTACCAGAATACCAAGTGCATTTAAGAAGCTTGGAGTCAGAGTTCCAGAAATTCCACGAAGAGAATTATTATCAGATAAGATTGGAGCATCGCACACTTTGACGAGCGCTTGAGCAAGCCCATTAAGAGTCTCATCACCATACTCATTCGCAGTTCCACGAGAAGAATCGCCAAAAATCATGGACAGTTGGGCCATGGAAGAATCAGAAGGAGAAGAATTTTTCACAGAGGGAACTTCTCTAATATCGTCAAATTCTTCGATAAATTCATCATTAGATTTATGCAATTGGGTATGTTGAGAAGAAGAATGCTGAGTTTTATTCTTCTTCAAAAGAGGCTCGCTGGTTTCTTTATCACGAGGGGCAGAACGTTTTCCTTCACTAGAAGCAGTAGATTTCCCTTTACGATTAGTTGAAGATTTCTCCTTAGGTTTTGGCTATAAAGGTGGTAATTCTTCAATTACCTACAAACACAGATAAAGATAAGAAATAGGGGCAAGAATATATTGTTAATTAATAAAGGAATATTTCTTACTTCATCTGTGAAAGATCTAAGAGCTAGAAGAGTGTTGGGTTTCCTATATTTCTGGTAATTAAGTTTCATTTTGGCAACCTGCAAGATAACGGAAAAGTTAGCGAGAGTGAGAAGGAATAAATAATAATAGCATAAGAAGATGAGAAAACATACATCGGAAGACCTATCAGGCCAGTTGAAAGTCCATGGTTCATAGTGAGAGAGATTCGCAGGAAGTTGGAGAGAACCGGATATATAAGGACCTTTAAGTCATAAGGGAAAAATAAACCACTTATCGTCATTAGAATGACGAGGGCCATCATTTGTATTGGTGTGAAAATCAATGTCTTGCATAAGAGCATTCTCGCCAGCGACCCTCTTTTTATGCAAACGGACACCCCAACAGGTACTATCCCTTACCATGGGGAGTAACTGATAATTTCGAAAGAAGTTATCTACGGTATACTTTGCAGGGATAATCGGAATATGTTTATATTTAAGACTTTTCTGTTCTTCGGAATATTGGGATCCTTTACCAGCACCGCGAGAGGCATATTCCAATAATAATCTAATACAATCCCCGCCAAGTTGATACACCGCTCGTGAAAATCTCTTATCAGAAATTATTTGGTAAAAGAGTGGAAGTTCAGGGTTGTAGAGAGGAAGTGGAAGACCAGCTTCAAGTTGACCTAACGAAACTATAATTTTTTCACGAGAGCACTGGAAGTTAGAAAATAATTCAAGAGAAAGAATAGATTTGGGACTTTGATCTGGGATTAAAGATAAATCAAATCCTTGATTTTTAAGTTTTTCTTGCATCAAATTTAAAGCAATAAGATTTTTAGCACCAGCAGCAACCATTTTCAGAGAATGGGAATGAAAGGAGATTGAAAAAATGGCTAAAAAGATATAGATGCGCGATTTTTGGAAAGCAATGAAATTTGCAGAGAAGAAGAAGGAAATAGAATGAGAAGAAGGAAAAAGAGAAGAATGAAAGAAGGTATTTATAGCAGAAGAATTTTCTCGAGAAAATAAATGTAGTTAAAACAATGAAGGGACGTGAATGGTCAAATAACAGCTGTTTAAGACGACGTGTCGAAAAATATATGGGTGATAAAATTATATGAAGACAGCTGGTGAAAAGTTTAGAGACGTGTCAGAATAAAGATGGAGGTGAAAAAATAGGAGATTACGACAATTTATTCTCACGATCTTCTCTTCTTCGCAGAAAAGACATGAGAAGAGGCAAGATGTAGTACCAGAATATCGCCACAACGATATTCTCGTAATAAGAACAACGCTTTCACGAGAAGGTCAAATATTCCTATAAATATAAATGACATTGTTCACGAGAGTGTCGTAAGGATTCTTCAACAACATTTGACGAGCGTCGCAAGTGATCTTCATAATAACTGACGATTGAAGAGATGTGTTATGAGAGTGTTGTTTCACGAGGATTACAAAAGTTGGCGAAGATTAGTATTGCAAATACCACGATGAGATCGCAGAATATATCCGAAAGAAGGGGAAAACTTAGATGTCACCCACTATGTAATTTCCTATATAAAGTGTTCAAGTAAGTCCAGATGAGGATGATGTATTTTTTAGAGTTGAGAAAATCTTGAGGAGAGAGAAACTCCAGAAAGGAAAGTTGTAATTCTGAGTTTGAATATTTTATGTAAACATTTCGAGATAAAAGTGTCGTTTAATTCTTCAATCTTCAACTAGTTTAATCTTAAAAGTGTGGGAAAGTAGGGAGTGTGTTTGAAGCAAATTCGGAGGAGATTAAAAGGGTAAGAAAATATTCAATCTTCAACTAGTTTATGGAAGAGATTTCTATGCATGAGATCTTCACAGAGGGGTTATGGAGAGTTAGGGAAGAAACAGATCACATAAAATCAAGTTGTATTTTAGTGCACCAAGAACACAAAGAAATCTGTCAGATTTGCTACAAAGTGAAAACGACAATCGCTTCTGGGCATCATATATGATACTTCTACAATGTTGATGAATTTATCGTTCTTGTAACAGTGTTTTGTAACAAATAATGAGATAATGAGTGCTTTCCAACATGATAGTGACTATTTGCATCGTTATTTTATTGAATTATGATTATCATTGAATGGTTGTGATTTATTGCCATAAATGTTTTGATTGAGATCAAGTCAAGTCCGAGTAGATACAACAACATTATTGAGATCGAAATTGATGAAATTTGGAATGAGATAATATAGTCCCACAATATTTTCCTAATTTTATATTATTATTTTTCATTTATTGCCATTCCATGGGATCATGGAAGTTTCTAGGGATTGTGAGGTATGGGAATGGCTTGGATTCCATGGGATCCATGGAATGGGAGCAATGTTATTGCCATTCCATGGGATTGAGGCATCCGGTGTGGATTCGACCATGGAATATGAGCAATAATAGATCATTTTTGGGAATTCGGACCATGGTGAATGTCATGGCGGAGTAATAAAATTAATAATCAAATGAAAAAAAAAGATAGTTTATTGCCATTCCGTGAGATCAAAAGATCATCACATCCATTCTAAATGGTGCATAGTCATGGAGTCACATTTTGGGAATTAGGTGGTGAATGTGAATTAATAATTGTTTACTTATTTAAAGCATCACATCCATTCTAAATGGTGCATAGTCAGGGAGTCACGGGTGTTGTTTACGACCTGAAGGTACTGCTCTCAATCTACGGAGAACCGCCTGAATCTATGCACGGTCTCTCCACATAGTTAGGGAACGGTGAGTGTCACCGACGTCCTGAAGGCGTCCACTGCCCAACTATTCTTCTATGTGGTGATGGGCCTCTCTCATTCAGTCAAGGAACAGTGAGTGTCACCGATGTCCTGAAGGCGTTAAGCTCTCAATATACGGAGAACCGCCCAATTATGATATTCTTCATAGAGGTCATGATGAAATGCTAGGGGTTCGAATCGCTCAGCTAGTGGGGCTCTTTGAAAACATATTCATCATGTCTTCGTAAAATATGAATCGTTGCATACCTGAAAGCCGTGTCAAAACATGCCTCATGATTTCACGGTTTTTCCCTTTGTTAAAAATCCACCATCAACACAACCAAATGTACACGTTTAGGTACGGTTACTCAAACCTAAATGAAATACATTTAATTTGGGTGTGACAAGCTAAGTTTCGATCTAACAGTTGAAAGATATTAGTTTGGATAAACAGGTTTTTCATCTAACGGTGAATATTGAATGCTTTGTTACCAAGGTAACTTAGATTGCAAACCCTGATTTGAAAACTATATAAAGGAGACGTCTAGCAACTGGAAAAAATAATCGCCACACCTCATGTGTGATACTAGTTGGTTTTGCTAGAGTCGATTCTCCTTTAACCGTAGGTTTCTTCTCGAGACCCCGTCGGTTAACGATTTAAAGACTTCATTGGGATTATGAAGCCAGACGAAACTACTTCTCTTGTAGTTGAGTGATATGATCTTGCCATTTTATATCGTATGAGTTCAATTGAATAATTGGCTCGAGATTATATCTTCGATAGGGAAAGATAAAAATAAATCACAAACATCTTCGTCTCATCGTTTGTGGTTCCGCAATATCTAGTTTCGCTATCATACGATTTAGATTATTGTGAGGTGATCATTAATTCTAGGCTGTTCTTCGGAAATATAAGTCAGGGTTATTGATTAGTTCATGTTCACCTTGATTTTATCAAAAGACGGAACAAAACTCATATGTTTATCTGTGGGAGATAGATTTATCTATTACCGTAGACTTTTCTGTGTGATACTGATTTGTTTATTAAAGTCTTCGACTTTGGGTCGTAATAACTCTTGGTTGTGGGTGAGATCAGTTAAGGGAATCAAGTGCGTAGTATCCTTCTCGGATCAGAGACATAAGGAGCGTAACTGTACCTTGAATCGGTGTGATATTCATTAGGGTTCAACTATAGTCCATACCGAAATTAGTTTGTAGTAAGCTAGTATCTGTAGCGGCTTAATACAGTGTGGTGTTCAATATGGACTAGGTCTCGGGGTTTTTCTGCATTTTCTTTTTCCTCGTTAACAAAATTTATGGCGTCTGTGTTATTTCTATTCCACATTATATTTTGTTATATAATTGAAATATCACATGTTGTGCGTTGTATCGATCAATTGTGAAATCCAACCTTTGGTTGTTGATTGGAAATTGATTTATCCTTGGATATTGGTCTTTGGTACCATCCAAGTTTATATCTCTTGTATTAGATAAAGACTCGCAAATTTTTATTTGCTTGAGTATAGATCAAATCGAGAGATAGAATATTAACTCCTTGATATACTTTTTATTAAGATTTAGTCTTACTGTCTCGTTGATTCTCTTAAAAGTATATTAGAGTTAGTCCATACAGACTGCTAATCGAAATATTGGGTGAGGTTGTTAGACCCCCGTTTTTTCAAAAATTCAACCACATTGGAGGATAAAATGGACTTCAATTTGTCTACTAGAAATTATGTTTCTAATCTTTCAGGTCCTACCATTTATCTAGCAGCCTGCATATCCATGACATCTGAACCATCCTCCATATTGACATGTTCTTATTGTACTCTCGGGGGTCATGAACTCTCCAAATATTTCAAGTACAAACATAAGATAAGATATGTCAACAAACTTCAACCAAGAGAAAATGGATTGGCAAATAAAATCAAACTTGTTTAGAAATCGTCTAAGGTATGTAATCTCATCTCTTCCCTGGAGAAGTTAATTAGACCACTAGAGAAAAGAATTCGGTCTAAACAGTCTGTAAAACAGGGTTCCAAGAATTCCATTCAAAAAGGTTATGGTGGACAGATTGTTTGTTCACCCCAACACAACTTAAATGTGTTGGTTGTGAATCTGGTCTCATGTGCCTGGTTCAAAAAAAGAGACAAGAGTTTGCACATTTCAAGCTTTAAGAAAAGAAAAAAATATTTTCTTGTTTCTTCTTTTTGGTCTTGTTTTCACCTTTTGGAATTCTTTCATCTTTTCATATCTAATTGATATTGGAAGGACTTTACTCTGTTTGAGCAATGAAAGAGGGTTAAAATCGATAATTCTGCATTCTTTAGGGTTGTGAGTTGTGCGTACGTGAATCCTGTAAGTGTATATAAAGGTTATGTAACCCTACATTCTTTTTTCCTTCTCTGAAAACTTTTTTTATCACATGATTGCTTGTTGAGTCTGATTTGTGAATTCCTCTCACAATCTCATACTGGTATGAAGAATCCAAGCATTATGTATTCTGATGGAAAAGATGTTAATATGATTGTTAAGTCATCAATCATGAAGGAAAAAGATAAATCTCCTGTACCTTCAACTTTGAAAAGAAAAAATAAGAATGTGAGGAAATTAAGAGTTGTTTCTTCTAATCTACAGAAGTTTTCTGGGGTTCTTGAAGATTTGAAGGAAACAAGAAAGGAAATTCAACAAATAAAGGCTATTATTTTGAGGACTCTCGAAATTCAGAAGGCCCTGGTTCGACATCAGTCTAGAAGGTTTGTTGGAATTGACTCCTTTCTTCATGAAACTTATGTTCCTATGGCTATTGACGACAAGGAGTTCGGGGACGATAAATAATATTTTAGGGACCTTAATATCTAGGAAACTTCTTATGAGAATTTATTCTTGTGTTTTAAGAAGGATAACTAGGGTTTGGAATAACAATTATTGTGAGTACACATAGATATTTTCAACGATTTTCATCTTGCAATATTTTTAGATTTATTTATTTAAATTCTAAAGTTTATTTAGAAGATGATTTTGCAGTTTTAATATTTATGGTTTTATATTGTAGTAGCAGGATTTCCCACACTACACCCCTATTAAGATCCTATAAAAATCTAAGTGAAACTAGTTGAAGATTGAAGAATTAAACGACACTTTTATTATTTAGATCTCAGAAATGTTTACAGAAAATATTCAAACTCAGAATTACAACTTTATTTTCTGGAGTTTCTCTCTCCTCAAGATTTTCTCAACTCTAGAAAATACATCATCCTCATCTGGACTTACTTGAACCCTTTATATAGGAAATTACATAGTGGGTGACAGCTAAGTTTTCCCCTTCTTTCGGATATATTCTGCGATCTCATCGTGGTATTTGCAATATTAATCTTCGCCAACTTTTGTAATCCTCGTGAAACAACACTCTCATAACATGTCTCTTCAATCGTCATCTATTATGATGCTTCCCCGTGACGCTCGTCAAATGTTGCTGAAGAATCCTCACGACACTCTCGTGAATAATGTCATTTATACTTATAGGAATATTTGACCTTCTCGTGAAAGCGTTGTTCTTATCACGAGAATATCGTTGTGGCGATATTCTGGTACTACATCTTGCCTCTTCTCATGTCTTTTTCAAGAAGAAGAAGATCGTGAGAATAAATTGCCATAATCTCCTATCTTTTCACCTCCATCTTTATTCTGACACTCTCTAAACCTTTCACCAGCTGTCTTCATATAATTTTATCATCTATATATTATTCGACACGTCATCTTAAACCGCTGTAATTTGACCATTCACGTCCTTTCATTGTATTAACTATATTTATTTTCTCGAGAAACTTCTTCTGCTATAAATACCTTCTCTCATTCTTCTCTTTTTCTTTCTTCTCATTCTCTTTCCTTCTTCTTCTCTGCAAATTTCATTGCTTTCCCGCAAATCGCGCATCTACTATCTTTCGCCATTTTTTCAATCTCCTTTCATTCCCATTCTCTCAAAATGGTTGTTGTTGGTTCTAAAAATCTTATTTCTTTCAATTTGATGCAAGAAAAACTTAAAAATTAAGGATTTGACTTATCTTTAATCCCAGATCAAAGTCCCAAATCTTTTCTTTCTCTTGAATTATTTTCTAACTTCCAGTGTTCTCGTGAAAAAATTATAGTTTCGTTAGGCCAACTTGAAGCTGGTCTTCCACTTCCTCTCTACAACCCTGAACTTCCACTCTTTTACCAAATAATTTCTGATAAGAGATTTTCACGAGCGGTGTATCAACTTCGGGGATTGTATTAGATTATTCTTTTGGAATATGCCTCTCGTGGTCTTTGGAAAAGGATCCCAATATTCCGAAGAACATAAAAGTCTTAAATATAAACATATTCCGATTATCCCTGCAAAGTATACTGTAGATAACTTCTTTCGAAATTACCAGTTACTCCCCATGGTAAGGGATAGTACCTGTTGGGGTGTCCGTTTGAATAAAAAGAAGGTCGCTGCTGAAAATGCTCTTATGCAAGACATCGATTTTCATACAAATACAAATGATGGCCCTCTTCATTCTAATGACGATAAGTGGTTTATTTTTCCCTTATGCCTTAAAGGTCCTTATATATCCGGTTCTCTCCAACTTCCTGCGAATCTCTCTCACTATGAACCATGGACTTTCAACAGGCCTGATAGGTTTTCCGATGTATATTCTCTCATCTTCTTATGCTATTATTATTTTTTCCTTCACACTCTCGCTAACTTTTCCGTTATCTTGTAGGTTGCCAAAATGAAGCTTAATTACCAGAAATATAGGAAACCCAACACTCTTCAAGCTCTTAGATCTTTCACAGATGAAGTAAGAAATATTCTTCTATTAATTAACAATATATTGTTGCCCATATTTCTTATCTTTATCTGTGTTTGTAGGTAATTGAAGAATTACCACCTTTAGAGCCAAAATATAAGGAGAAACCTTCAACTAATCGTAAAGGGAAATCTACTGTTTCAAGTGAAGGAAGACGCTCTTCCCCTCGTGATAAAGAACCCAGCGAGCCTCCTTTGAAGAAGAATAAAACTCAGCATTTTTCTTCTCAACATACCCAATTGGATTCAATCGTTATTAATACATCTAATGATGAATTTATCGAAGAATTTGACGATATTAGAGAAGTTCCCTCTGTGAAAAATTCTTCTCCCTCTGATTCTTCCATGGCCCAACTGTCCATGATTTTTGGCGATTCTTCTCGTGGAACTGCGAATGAGTATGGTGATGAGACTCTTAATGGGCTAGCTCAAGCGCTCGTCAAAGTGTGTGATGCTCCAATCTTATCTGATAATAATTCTCTTCGTGGAATTTCTGGAACTCTAAATCCAAGCTTCTTAAATGCACTTGGTATTCTGGTATGTTTTCTTAATTGTTTCTTAATTCGCTAGATTTCTCTCGTCAAATTTTTTGTACTTATAAAACTCTGTTGTAGGTTGGGAGAGCTTCTTTTGCTGCTGCTTCTGATTTAGATAATAAATGTGCTTCATTTAAGAAAAAGGCTGTTAACCTTCGCCAAGATAAAGAGAAACTAAAGGCTGAAATTGCTGAGCTTCACGAGAAAAATAAACTGTTGGAAACTGAAGCTTCAGTTGATAAACAAAAGATTTTGGATCTTAACAATGCCAACAAACAACTTTATGGTATGATTTACTTTTTCTTTCTTTTAGATTTTTTATTTTTCTTTTATATAGCTTATCCAAGCAATCATTTTTGCAGATGTTTATGGTCTAATCGACGAAGCTACGTTCCTTCAAACCTTTCCCAACCCGTAGATGATAATACTCTTCTTGCTCGCCTTAATAACTCCTTAAGTAATTTTGCTGACGAACAAATTAAATCCCTCTCTATAGAGGAACTTAAATTTAAGTTTAATCTCCTGACCATTGAACACAGACACAATTTAGGATTATATAATAAATTTAAGCGTCTTTATCATGAATCAAAAGAAGTGATCAATGGATTAAGAAGTAGAAATAGTGATCTTGTTGACGAGAAAGATCAAGCAATTAGAAATGGCAGCGAAACTCTAGAAGATTTCCATAAAATTCTTCTCGAAGTTCAAATGGAAAGAGATAAACTCTTCTGCGAAAATAAAGATCTTCTTGCAAGAGAAAATCAAGTTCGTTCTCGCCATCTTATTACTAGGGATGATGAGTTTTCTTGGGCAGTACAGGTTCTTGATAATGCTAGAAATAATTTAGGTATAGATGCTAGGCTTCATGCTGATCAATCGGCCTTAATTAGGGACTTGATTTCTGAGAAAGAAGGTTGTTAACCACTCTATTCTATTAACTTTTTTTTTTATTATTATTCTTTCTTATAACTTCCATCTTAACGGTGCCTTATTCTCGCAGATTCTGAAGATAGATGCCGTGTAAGGATGAGAGAACTAGAAGATATTAATCACCAACTCGCGAACGATCTTACCGCTCGCAATGATAAATACTCGCGATTGAAAGCTCAATTTGAGATTACTTCTGCAAATTTTAATAGAACCCTCCTCATCACTCGTAATGATACCACTAAGCAGGTTTGTAACGACCATGGAATTTCTCATTCTTTGTATCCTGATCTTGCAAAGGCAATACCATCAATAATTCCAGATCTTGGTGTCTCTGATTCTGATGAAGATCTTGACGAGAGTGAAGAAGAGAATAATTACGAAGAAACAAATTATGGCGATGATGAAGAACCCATCAAAGATAATGAAGAAGAGAAATCTGGTGAAAAAGAAGAATCTGATAAAGATAACAATTTTGATAAGTGAAACAATGTATCTGTCTGACTTCTTTCTTTTATGTAATCAATCGCGAGTTTCTTCAATTTGCTGCAACTTTCTTCAATTTAATGTGTAAATTTCTTTGCCCCTTTATTTGTATGAATGAAAGAACAACCTCTTTTTTGCAAATATAACTTGGTCAATATAGTTTGCATCTACTAATTATCTGCGCTTTAATATCCATATAAATTTCTCATATGGTGATGAATAATAATCTTTACCATTCTATTCATTCCCATACTTGCCTCTATTATTCATCTGCAATATGAGAAAGTTAATAAACGAATATTTTGGCGAATTTCATAATTTCTGCGATATTGTCGCAAACCTTGATATTTTTGCGATCTTATGGTCTTATCATGCCTTCCTACTTAAAGGTCTTACTTTGCCATAGTATTCTCTCCGCGACAAGATCGCAGGACGTCTTTACATTTTCATGTATTGACCCATTGATCTTGTCTTATATGCATTTCTTTATTGTATTGCGACAATATGACGAGCCTAAGTTTTCTCGCAAAAACAAAGCCTCGTGACATTGCCGTCTTGCGATGAAATCGCAGGACGTCTTCACATTTGCATGTAAAAACCCCTTGACCTCATCTTAACTTTTTTCTCTTATGGCTTTTTGCCCTCAGATAATTTACGCGACAATATGACAGGCCTAAATGATCTTACGATCTTAGAGCCCCATGACATTGCCGTCTTAAGACACTTATCAACTCCCTAATGGAGGGTGCCGCCCTTATCTTCCCCCTGGTTGCCCCTTCAAGGAGGGAACATCGGCCATACAATACTAGCTCCTCCCATCCAGATTTACCAACAACCAGTTGTTTTCGCAGCCTCTTGTCCTTTATGCCTATATGGCTTATAGTTACAAGACTGCACCCTAGGTGGGGTTTTCTTCAGGCCAAGTGCATTGTAGCCAAGACTTGCCAAAGATGTCCAGGGTAGGTTCGTCCGTCCCGGGCATCCTTGGCTAAACTGTGTACCTCGGCGCCTTCATCATACTCTTCACTTCTTGGAAGAGACTCTCAGTCGTCCAACCAGGGTATAACCTTATAAAGCTGGAAATCCAAGATCTCTCTTCCGTATAGGTTTTCTTTAACCCCTACATCTGTATGACTCAGGTTCCAGTAGCGGTATAACCTTATCCCTGAATCATATAAAGAGATACCCCCTTTATGACGTGCTTGTAGGTCTTACATTTGCCTCTTACGAAATTGTATTCGCGAACTAAGGTGCACGCCATAAAGGTTTGTCCCGTTCTCTTAATCTCTGCAAAATTATATTCGCGTTTCTTAAAATTTCTTGTGAGTTTCAAATCTCAATAATTTCTTTTCTTTTTCTTTTTTCAACTTTTCAATTTCATTTTCTTCACTCAAACAGAAAAAACAACTTTACCTTTTCACTTCTAGCGATCTGCTCGTCATATTTCATCTTTCTATCACTTCATTCTTCTCATCTTCCTTATCATCTGTTCTTTTACTTAGTGTTTTCCCGCAAGTTGCTTGTCATTTCCTCCTTTTATGCTTTTTATACATGTACCTTTGCTGCGTTTTATTATTTGCTTGATATCTGCGAGGGACTCGTTAGTTACTTCTTCATGCTTTTCTATTGAATCAACCATTAATTTGTCACTTCTATGTTGTTGCTTAATTCTGTATTTCCAATTGTTGTTCTTCCCTGCTCTTTCCTCACAAGACTTGATATCTATCTCATAACATTTCTTACTTTCTCCCCAATCTCCTTTAATTACTCCAACACCATTTGGATGAGGGAATTTAATGCACTGATGAAAGGTAGATGCAACACCCAATATCCTGTGTAACCAAGGTTGACCAATCAAGGCGTTATATGGTGATTCAATATCGACAACACAGAATAAAATCTTGGAAGTCATTCCTCTAAACGGAATTCTCATTGTGATCTCCCCTTTAGGCTTGTTGGCAGTTCCATTAAAACCATAGATTCTGTATGTCGATGGTATCAAATATTCATCTTTCCCACCCATGGTTCTGTAGGTGAGGTAAAATAGGATATCTACGGAACTGCCAGTATCAATTAGGATTCTATCAATGGCCCAAGACTCTTCCATTTCGTTATTGTTTTCTTTACCTTCTTCTTCTTCTTCTTCTTCTGCTTTTTCTGGTTTTATTTCCAACCTTACTACCAATGGGTTATCATGTACTACGCTGTGCTCGTATTTCTTGTCTTGTAAAAGAAAGGATTTGTTTCGCCACTCTTCTAATGGCGAGATTCTCGCTATATTCATTATTTCTTTTCCTTCCATATCTCTGGAAAAGACTCTACTTAAGACATTATCGTGGAAATCTTCGATGGTTCTGAAAGAATGCACAATAGAATTACAAAATAAATTCTTTGCTTTAGTTCCAACTTCTATAACAAAAGTTTCTGCTCCTTTTACATTAGTCATTCTGCGATCGTATGGTGGTGGTGGCAATTGTTGCGATTATTGATGCCCTTTTAGAAAATGATTTAGCTTCCCCTGATCGATCATTCTTAAGATTATTCTTTTTACATTTCTGCAATTATTTATCGAATGCCCATGAAAATGATGATAAGGACAGAATTCTTGATTACGAGTGTTAGGATGTGGTTCCTTCCCCATGTTCCATGGCGAGGGTATATTTTCCATTAAAATGATAGCTTCCCAGATTTTTTCTACACTAGCATTCAAGGGTGGCATCTTAATCTCCTCCCATATGGTTCTCATGCTCCCATGATTTCTGAAATTATTTTGCTTTTGTCCACCATAAGTTTCTTGGGGTTGGTCAAGCCTTTGGATTTGACTATTTCCTCCACGATTGTAATAATTCTTCTCTCTTTCAAATTCTTCTTGATCACGACTTCCCATAGCCACTAGCTTTTGTTTGTCATTATTCGCCACTTTCTCTGCTTGAACTTGCGAGGTGCTCGCCACGTTATTAATCATTTTGGGAAGCAAACTTCCATTAGCCACTACAGAACTGGTGTTTGCAATTGGGTATGACTCCATTTTGTTTTGTTTTTCTTCCAAAGCAATGTACTCTTCTTGTAGTTCTCTTAATTCAGTCATTGTGATGGTGTTTTTGATTATGAAAATTTGTATGTAGAGAAAATTGGTCGCAAACATTGCATTAATGAAGGATAAAATAAGATATCTCTCATCTACTCTTCCCGCCATCTCACTACACATTGTCTTCCATCTTATGGTTATATGTTTTAGACTCTCGCCAATTCTCTGTTTTAATCCAAACACATCTTCGATACCTGGTCGTGAAGAGTTGTTGCTTATGTATGCACCCAAAAATGTAGCTTGTAAGTGATCAAAAGAAGTAATAGTATTTTTTTCAAAATTAGCCCTCAAACCATTTTTAGCATCATGATTCTCCCTCGCAGCATACACCTAACATAAGCAAACATGTTGATGCAAAGTACTTGAAAATGCATTTTGGAAACAGTTGTACTTCTGTGTGAAGGGATAGCTTCTTCTTGATTGATTCTCCCACCTTCTCTTCTAATTTATCACACCTCAAAACATAAGCTTTAACATGTTGAATAGTCTCCTAATTTCTTCTCCACAAGTAGTCCCATCTCTTTGTTGTCTTTCTATCCTTCTCTATATTCTGTCATATTCTTCCCGAATATTGCCATTTTAAGATCCTATTAAAGATCTATTGCCTCTTGAAACTTCATGTTCTTAGTTGAAGATTGAAGAATTTAAACTTTGACACTTTTATTATTTAGATCTCGTGATTTTCTTATCTTGATTCCTTCATTTCTTTATTCAAACTTCCATTTAAAATTGTTATAATCATTAACTTTCCGAGTTTATTTGGATTTTCCTTCACAGATTTTCTATGAGGGATTTTCCTCTAGAAAATACATCATCCTCATTTGGACTTACTTGAACCATTTATATAGTCTTGAAATTGATATTCTTTTCTTGTTTTATCCTTCTCTGATCCATTCTCAACTCCTACACCCCTATTAAGATCCTATAAAAATCTAAGTGAAACTAGTTGAAGATTGAAGAATTAAACGACACTTTTATTATTTAGATCTCAGAAATGTTTACAGAAAATATTCAAACTCAGAATTACAACTTTCTTTTCTGGAGTTTCTCTCTCCTCAAGATTTTCTCAACTCTAGAAAATACATCATCCTCATTTGGACTTACTTGAACCATTTATATAGGAAATTACATAGTGGGTGACAGCTAAGTTTTACCCTTCTTTCGGATATATTCTGCGATCTCATCGTGGTATTTGCAATATTAATCTTCGCCAACTTTTGTAATCCTCGTGAAACAACACTCTCATAACATGTCTCTTCAATCTTCAGCTATTATGATGCTTCCCTGTGACGCTCGAAAAATGTTGCTGAAGAATCCTCACGACACTCTCGTGAATAATGTCATTTATACTTATAGGAATATTTGACCTTCTCGTGAAACCATTGTTCTTATCACGAGAATATCGTTGTGGCGATATTCTGGTACTACATATATATTGCAACTTGTTATGGTATATGTGTGTTTGCGTCCGTGAACTATGATTGTCCCATACTTGCTCATAAGTTAAGTCTATCATATGTCTTTATTGATAAAAGATAGAATGAACTTTTGACAACAAAAGTTAAGCCTATTATGTCATTATGCAAATATGGATGGAAGATAAGATGAACTTTTGTCTACAAAGATTAAGTATATTATACGTCTCTGTGCAAATATTGATGAAAAATAGAAGAATCTTCGAATATTCTGCAATATAGGTCTTTCCCTGATACACATACTTATGAATATAGTGTGTGGCTCTGTAAGTTCGTTTATGTTGAGTATTTCCGATTAAATTAATCATGGGTTCTCTTGTGATTTATTTGATTGAGTATTATGGATTACGAATTAAATGTTTCACGTGATTTGTTAATATCCAAAAAAATCCTTCTTTTCTTGTGATAGTAAGATCGCTCTTGTTGTTCTTTAGGGAATGACATTTTATGGGGGAGAGTTCTTTTTGAACTTGTGCTTAATTGCCAAATCTTTGTGGGGAGTGTGGTTGTGGAATATTGTAGGACTTTTCTTGTATCTTTATAGACTCTTTGATGAATACACTAGTTTCGGCTATGTGAAATCATCGAAACAAATTGATATGTTCTCTTTTGGTCATGAAGTATCTGTATGAAAATTTCATTAGGATCCCTCTAGTTTTCGTACCTTTGCCGATTTATATTGATAAAAATTGGGAGAATGATAGGTGTCTGATACACCTAATTTTATATCTAGTATTTATGCTTTCTTTGCGAGTTTTCGTGTGAATTATGTATCTTATGTTTACTTTTGAGTTTATTAGGTGCTTTGGAGCCATTTGGAGTGAAAGAAGAAGAATCCATGTATTTTGAGCAAAAAGGGCAGAATTGTCATTTCAGGGGCAACTACTATTTGGAGCCTAGTCAAGATTGAGGGGCTGCCAATTTTGGCTATCCCTTATCAGAAGCAACCGGATGTCAATAACCGTCCCAACTTATATCCCTTATACAGAAGATGGGTGTGCTGTTAGCACCCAAAGCCAACCATACCCTGAAATTGAGAGACTCATTCATCTCAATCATTTTCCCCAAAAATTGAGAAAGAAAAGCAGCTGTGCTGCTGCTGCCGTTTGTCCGAGAAATCAAGATGATGAAATAGACTGAAACTGAGAGATGAATTTGAAGGGGATCGATGGGTGTTTGAAGGTGGTGTGAAGAAACTAGGGTTTGATATGGAGTGAAGAAGTCTGGGTTTGTATGTCCAGTGGATGGGTTAAGAAGGTAAGAAGAACACGGGATGAGTTGGTAGATATTTTGGCATCAATTGCTGCCATTGGCAGTTGAATGAAGAAGATTGAATGAATGAATGGGTTTTGTTGAATTGTTATAGGGAAGGAGATATAGGATGATTTTATAAACCCAGGGCAAGTGAATCTCCTCTTTACAAGTTCAAGGTACACAACCTGTTCGAGCAAGTGACTGAACTACTTATGCCTTATATTTTGCAGCTGCTAGCCATGGGGATGATGGGTCTGTACCAATGATTCAAATGGGTTTTACTAAATCGAGTAACTTAAGCTGTTGATTTGGTGTTGAAATGGAAGGCAGTAATGCAGTGCAGTAGTTGGCAGTGAAGGTGGTTGATGGTTGAGCTGTGCAGCTGGAGTTACATGTGGTGGAATTGGTGTTGCTCCTGCTATCATGGGAAATGCAGAACTGAGGCTATAAGAGTTGGATATAGTTGCAGGAGGGAGTGTGGCAGTTGGTAAGGCAATGAGAGATATGTGGGGTTATAGTTGTACCTGAACTGATGATTGCAGCCGTAGCTTGGCGCGTGGTTACAATGGGTTGGAGCTAGTGGTGATGTCTGATCAGATGTGGATAGAGCTAGATGAGATGGATGAGCAATGGGTACTGTGGTGTTGCTATTGCTGTTACAGACAACAACAAGAAATTGCAGGTGAAATGGAAGGAGGTGTAGCTGTTGATGATGGTTGTCATGGGACCAAGAATGGAAACTGCAGTTTAAGTTGGTTGTAGTGGCATGTTTGCAGGTGGCAGCTGTGATTGAATTGGTGGATGGCAGTATTATGACTTAGAATTGGCAGTGCAGTGTGCAATGAGTTAGCTGATGAATGATAATTGAAGCTGTGTCAGGTATGAAGCAACTGCAATACAGGGAAGAATGGTGGTGGTGAGACAATGTTGTGGTTCTGCCTGAAGTGGAAATGGGTGAAGAGATTCACAGATCTGGTGGTGTTGGTGATTGCCATGGGATAGAGGTGTTTTTCATTACAAGGTTATGCAGTGACAAGCAATGGCTGAATGGAATTGCAGCACATCCATCATGGATGAACAAATGATTGCAGCAGAGTTGGCCTGGCAACTTAGCTCAGTCAAGCGAGTTAGTCAACTGACTCGTTCTGACTCAATGCTAGATTCGAGTTTGACCCGAGCTGACTCAGTACCTTGAATCGGTGACTAACAAAGACCGTTAACATTGACGGCGTCGTGACAGAATATTCTATTGACGGAAGAGCATCTCAGTTTGCCGGCGGTGAAGAATTCCGGTGACCGGATTCCGGCCAAAAACCCAATTTTTCGTCGAGCGATTTTGGGACAGAATTTCTACACGGGTTTCTCTTACTTGGGGGCCGGGTGGATTTCCAACTAATGGACTTTGAAGAGAAGACCTAATTTTGGAAGGAGTATCCTTTATGGAAATTGAGAAACATATAAAAGAGAAGACTTTAACCTAATCTTATATTATCTTATATCCTATCTTCTACTTTTGTTTTTAGGGTTTGCAATATGATAGGGTTTCTCTTCCTTCTTGTTATGAACTCCATGAACATGAGCTAGAGTTTTTATTATTGGTTACAGAATAGTTGGATTTCACAAAGCAAGATTCTTTGATTCAATATATTAGTTTTGTCTCATATTTATCGTTTACGATTCTCTAAAAATATAGTTGTATGATTTGATTGATTGTTTTGTCAAGTTGCAAATTGGTAGAACTTCTGATCACATCTATTGCTAGTTTAGGGTTTATTATACGTAAAAGTGATATTCCTTGAATACAAGTAGCATAAATATGATTATAGTTTGTAGTGATATATTCTTATGATCATATGTGAATCGTAACCTTTGTTAAATTGAATTAGTGCGCTTTCCACGTTCAATTGCTTTAATTGGCCTGATTTCATAGGACTTAATGCATCTAGGGAATTAAACTTGATTAGTGCTTTTACACGTTAGGTTGTTCTTTTAGATAGAACTCATACTCGCATCTTTTAATGTGTTTGTTGATGACAAAAGGAGATTAGCGGGATATTCTTGCGATCAAGATATTCTAGGGCTTTTGATAAAAGTTGAGATTAATTATCAATTCTACTTATTGTTTTGAAAGCATGTTTGTGAATGAAGATGAATCCTTAACCAATATCTTTTCTATTTGAATTGATTTGATTATTTCTTTATTTGTTTTTATTTTATTTTAGTTTCATAAAAATCAGAAAATTCCCCCGGTATTTTATATAGGAAACCAAAACATATTGACAACCTAGACCTCTCTGTGGGATCGATCCTTTCTTGGCCTTGCTATATTTATATTTTGAGTAGTGAGAAAGTGTAAATTATTTTTGACGCATACGACAGTGATCAAATTTTGGAGCCGTTGTCGGGGAGGCAACGGTTGTCACTTGTTTTTGGTTTCTTATTTTTATTTTTTGTTTTTGTTTTTAGTTTTGTTTCTTATTTTTGTTTTTCTTATTTTCTGGTTTTAACATAGTTTTGAGAACTCTTGTTTCAGGTACCAATTCTATGGAAGAAGCATATTGGAGCAATGGATATGATTTTCAACCTCCTCAACACTATGAAAATTTCCCACCATCTATGGAATGCAATCAAAACCAATTTATTGGCTATGATGCATATCCTAGAGAACCTTTTGGTGATTTTCATACATACCAACAACAACCTTGTATTGGGTATGTAAGTCAAGCACTTAGGTGGGATAATTCTACTTCTAATTGGCTTTATTCGAGTTATATGCAGATTATGCATGGATTGCAAGATATGCAACAAAATCTAGACCAACTTGACCGTAATAGAGAGAACGTCGCACAAACCAATTTTTGGAACATTCCTTCTTACCCGACTCCAGATCGTAGTTATGATCATTCACCCATTCAAAGGGAAGAGTCATGGGAAAGAGAACCTAATGTATCAAATGGTGATAAGCGTGTGAACGTCATGAAACTTGCGCAGAAATTATACAAGTTGGAAGACGATGGATACTCGGAAGAGCTTGTCGATGAAATTAGTAGGACCATTCATATGGAACTCAAACGACGTCGTGATAAAGGTTGGGAAACCGACGACGATTCTGATTATGGTGAGTCCGAAGATGAAGACGATGATGATTGTGTTGAAAAGGACCAACCTTTGGAGATATTTGATGACGTTAGTGTAGTTGACTCAACTCTTGATCTTTATAATGATCAAGCACCTATTCAAAAGGTACATGAGTATGATGAAACTAATGTTTTTCAGAATTTTGCAACATGGTTTGAGTCTAATGAAGAGGAGTGTGTTGAGAATGTGACCGTTATGACCAATATTGTGGAAGACCCAATTGAGCTTGCATATGATTGTAATGATGATGTTGATGCCGAGACTTTGGTTAAGGCAGAAACGGATGAAGAATGGTTGCAAAGTTTGATAGAGGACCATGATATACAAGAGGTGAATAATTCACTTGAGTTTTTCAAGGATGAAGAGGATTCCGTGCTACAAGAGATTGTGCGAGGTTTGTCTAACCCTTTGCATATTGTTTCTTCTCCTTTACCTCTTATTAGTTTGAATGTATGTGCTTCGAGAACATTGTTGAATGATTTTGTTTCTCGATATCCGCCATTAGAAACATTAGATTCTCATACTATGAAGGTTTTGGAATAAGAAACCGTGGAAGTACCCGACCTTTATATTCTTTATACACTTCCAAGTATGGACACGAATAAGTGTGGGGGAAACTTTTATCGGTTAATAGCTTCGTTTCTATTTTATATTACTAATATTTGTGCGAAGCTAGTGTTTGCAAAACAGGTGCTATGGGTGGATCCCAACTTTTCCGATTATTGGTGTATGGGGAATTCAACTTGCATGTCGGGTTGACGACTTTAAACCAAGCGCTAATGGGAGGCAACCCACTGGTTTTGTGTATCTATCTCTATCTTTTTATTTTATTTTAAGTCCTTTATCTTTATTTTCTTATTTTGTATATTTGCATATCAAAACTCCAACTTTTAGAGATATTTGAACAATCTAGAATAAACACTAGCCTTTCTAAGTAGATGGAATTTTTTGTTGCCGGTGAGGTGTATATTGGCTGAGTTGAGATTAGATGCCAACTAAATAGTTTGTTTAGTGTTTATCCTCTATTGTTCCGAAATAGCTATGAGTTGGAGTAATGAGTTTTTATCATGCATTCTATTTTTATTTATTTTATTTTATTTTATTATGTATATATATCATGTTATGGATTTCCCACCTTGACTTTCTTTGGAAGATTCAATTTTACATTGAGGAAAATGTAAAGTTTAAGTGTGGGGGAGCATTTATATGTTTGCATAGTTTGTTTTAGTTTGTTTTATGCCTTTTAAAAAAAAAATCAGAAAAATAGATAAACCAAGAAAATTTTGTGCTTTTTGAACTCCTAAATCTAGAAACTTGTGCCTTTAGGATGACACCATTAGTGGATGGAACCATTTTGATTGCATGAGTTGAGGAACCAATTAACTAAAAGGGACAAACATAGCTCAGAAATCATAATTAATATGATAAGTTGTTACCATATCTCGGAATATCACCATATCACATTCTATTTTTATTTTTCCATATTTATCTATTGTTCTCTAAGTGCTTTGGTGGGTCACTAAACATCGAATTGTTATTACTTCTAGGATGAAATAGAGTGATTGAGTTGCTAAAAAAAAGAGAAGAAAAAAAAAGACCGACCAATTAGACCAAACGGAATAAAAAGACACTTGGATAGCAGTATGTGTGAAACGTTGTCCCTGTCTCCGTCGCCTAAACAAGCGTGGAATGCAGGATCCAAGGCAACTATCACGTACTTGCTGACAAGAAGCATGCGCTTGGATCCACAAGATCTAATCATGATGTCTATAAAAAAAAAGTGAAAAAAAAAAAGTTTTATATTGGTTGAATAAAGTCACTACTGGTTCCCTTGTATATTCCAGTGAGTTGATGTAGAATTCAAACCAGTAGCTCAATCCAATAGGATGCATAGGTTCATCTTGGCAGTGACCTTCAGACAGATATGGGAAACATCGATCACTTGTGAACATTCGCCAACATCTACATCTATATCCATCTTCTTAATATTTTCATTGTGATTGTGGTTTGTTAGTTTCCGAGTATTGTGGCTTGTTCCACTATCTAATTAGAGCTTTATTTACTAATATATGAATTGAATTTGGGCAAGGTACCTCCTCATGTAGTCAGTTTGGATTCGTTCATTGATTTGTCACGAATAGACGGAGTAGGAAATATAGGTTTTGTAGGAAGACCTCTTGTAAACCTTCACGAGACTAAAACTCGTCCACTAGGGACACCTAGGGGTTTAAAGGTTTGTTATTTATGCTAAAATTAACTGTAGCCTCGACGTCACGGAGTTGTTGTATTTTATTTTATTTTTGTTTTGATTTGCTCGAGGACTAGCAAAGTCTAAGTGTAAGGGAATTTGATAGGTGTCTAATACACCTAATTTTATATCTAGTATTTATGCTTTCTTTGCGAGTTTTCGTGTGAATTATGTATCTAATGTTTACTTTTGAGTTTATTAGGTGCTTTGGAGCCATTTGGAGTGAAAGAAGAAGAATCCATGTATTTTGAGCAAAAAGGGAAGAATTGTCATTTCAGGGGCAACTACTATATGGGGCCTAGTCAAGGTTAAGGGGATACCAATTTTGGCTATCCCTTATCAGAAGCAACCTGCTGTCAATAACCGTCCCAACTTATATCCCTTATCCAGAAGATGGGTGTGTTGTTAGCACCCAAAGCCAACCATACCCTGAAATTGAGAGACTCATTCATCTCAATCATTTTCCCCAAAAATTGAGAAAGAAAAGCAGCTGTGATGCTGCTGCCGTTTGTCCGAGAAATCAATATGATAAAATAGACTGAAACTGAGAGATGAATTTGAAGGGGATCGATGGGTGTTTGAAGGTGGTGTGAAGAAATTAGGGTTTGAGATGGAGTGAAGAAGTCTGGATTTGTATGTCCAGTGGATGGGTTAAGAAGGTAAGAAGAACACGGGATGAGTTGGTAGAGATTTTGGCATCAATTGCTGCCATTGGCAGTTGAATGAAGAAGATTGAATGAATGAATGGGTTTTGTTGAATTTTTACAGGGAAGGAGATATGGGATGAGTTTATAAACCCAGGGCAAGTGAATCTCCTCTTTACAAGTTCAAGACACACAACTTGTTCGATCAAGTGACTGAACTACTTATGCCTTATGTTTTGCTGCTTCTAGCCATGGGGATGATGGGTCTGTACTAATGATTCAAATGGGTTTTACTAAATTAAGTAACTTAAGCTGTTGATTTGGTGTTGAAATGGAAGGCAGTAATGCAGTGCAGTAGTTGGCAGTGAAGGTGGTTGATGGTTGAGCTGTGCAGCTGGAGTTACATGTGGTGGAATTGGTGTTGCTCCTGCTAGCATGGGAGATGCAGAACTGAGGCTATGAGAGTTGGAGATAGTTGCAGGAGGGAGTGTGGAAGTTGGTAAGGCAATGAGAGATATGTGGGGTTATATTTGTACCTGAACTGATGATTGCATCCGTAGCTTGGCGCGTGGTTACAATGGGTTGGAGCTAGTGGTGATGGTTGATCAGATGTGGATAGAGATAGATGAGATGGCTGTGCAATGGGTACTGTGGTTTTGTTGTTGCTGTTACAGACAACAAGAAGAAATTGCAGGTGAAATGGAAGGAGGTGTAGCTGTTGATGATGGTTTCCATGGGACCAAGAATGGAAACTGCAGTTTAAGTTGGTTGCAGTGGCATGTTTGCAGGTGGAAGCTGTGATTGAATTGGTGGATTGCAATATTATGACTTAGAATTGGCATTGCAGTGTGCAATAAGTTAGCTGATGAATGAGAATTGAAGTTGTGTCAGGTATGAAGCAGCTGCAATAAAGGGAAGAATGGTGGTGGTGAGACAATGTTGTGGTGCTGCCTGAAGTGGAAATGGGAGAAGAAATTCATAGATCTGGTGGTGTTGGTGATTGCCATGGGATAGAGGTGTTTTTCATTACAAGGTTATGCAGTGACAAGCAATGGCTGAATGGAATTGCAGCACAGCCATCATGGATGAACAAATGATTGCAGCAGAGTTGGCCTGGCAACTTAGCTCAGTCAGGCGAGTTAGTCAACTGACTCGTTCTGACCCAATTCTAGATTCGAGTTTGACCCGAGCTGACTCAGTACCTTGACTCGGTGACTAACAAAGACCGTTAACATTGACAGCGCCGTGACGGAATATTCTATTGACGGAAGAGCATCTCAGTTTGCCGGCGGTGACGAATTCCGGCGACCGATGACCGGATTCCGGCCAAAAACCCAGTTTTCCGACGATCACTTTTGGGACATAATTTCTACACGGGTTTCTCTTCTTTGTGGTCCGGGTGGATTTCCAACTAATGGACTTTGAATAGAAGACCTAATTTTGGAAGGAGTATCCTTTATGGAAATTGAGAAACATATAAAAGAGAAGACTTTAACCTAATCTTATATCTTATCTTCTACTTTTGTTTTTAGGGTTTGCAATATGATAGGGTTTCTCTTCCTTCTTGTTATGAACTCCATGAACATGAGCTAGAGTTTTTATTATTGGTTATGGAATAGTTGGATTTCACAAAGCATGATTCTTTGATTCAATATATTAGTTTTGTCTCATATTTATCGTTTACGATTCTCTAAAAATATAGTTGTATGATTTGATTGATTGTTTTGTCAAGTTGCAAATTGGTAGAACTTCTAATCACATCTATTGCTAGTTTAGGGTTTATTATACGTAAAAGTGATATTCCTTGGATACAAGTAGCATAAATATGATTATAGTTTGTAGTGATATATTCTTATGATCATATGTGAATCGTAGCCTTTGTTAAATTGAATTAGTGCGCTTTCCACGTTCAATTGCTTTGATTGGCCTGATTTCATATGACTTAATGCATCTAGGGAATTAAACTTGATTAGTGATTTTACACGTTAGGTTGTTCTTTTAGATAGAACTCATACTCGCATCTTTTAATGTGTTTGTTGATGACAAAAGGAAATTAGCGGGATATTCTTGCGATCAAGATATTCTAGGGATTTTGATAAAAGTTGAGATTAAATATCAATTCTACTTATTGTTTTGAAAGCATGTTTGTGAATGAAGATGAATCCTTAACCAATATCTTTTCTATTTGAATTGATTTGATTATTTCTTTATTTGTTTTTATTTTATTTTAGTTTCATAAAAATCAAAAAATTCCCCCGGTATTTTATATAGGAAACCAAAACATATTGACAACCTAGACCTCTCTGTGGGATCGATCCTTTCTTGGCCTTGCTATATTTATATTTTGAGTAGTGAGAAAGTGTAAATTATTTTTGACGCATACGACAGCAATCAGAGAATTAATGTGTAGTTCACACTAAAAATACATATGGTTTACGGATCATTATGTAAGGGGGAGTGGTTTTAATGTGAGATGAAGTATTGAGTAAGGGGGAGAGATACATATCACCATAGTATTGTTGTCAAAGTTGTGATACAATTGAACTTTGATGCTGTGTAATAATACTATGACACTGTATAACAATGATTGAGAGAAACTGTTTTCTTATTGTTATAGCTACGGATCTTTAACAACTATGATGCTGAGTTGAACACCTTTAGAATCATGCATTACTTTGAAGTGACGAAGATTTCGAGTAATGTTGAGGAACCAAGGAGATCAAGCATTTGGATGAGAATCTACAAAGTTTATTTACTTTGTAATCCATATGTATTGATAGTTTTGTCACTAAAATTGACAAGGGGGAGATTGTTAGAGTAATGCTCGGTCGAACTCGCAAGCATTGTTGTCTCAAGATTGTTTGTCAAATTTAGTGATCAAAAACATAAGTCTTGATTTCTAGTCTACTTATACTAATGTCTCGGACTAGGATAGATTGTGTATTTGAGCTTTATACTTCACAACGTTAATAAATTGAAGATGAAGAACTACTAAGGAGAGCTTGTGGAACTTCATCAACAAAAGGTATGTGGAGACTGATACTCATCTATCACTCAGAAAGTATATTTATACTCTATCCTCTTCTTGAGACAAAAGTCGTATTACTATATAATATTCGATTATACACATTTGATATTTCGAGCTGCGTTTAACTTGCACACATATTTATCGAAATATGTGTTGGTAAGCTTTTGCTTCAACCATGTTCATCTTATATTCTTGACGCAAGTCAAAAGATGATCATGTGAAAATCGCCAAGTAACATCTTACACGATTTGTGTGATACAGTCATTTGATGTAGACTCGGAAAGTTTCGTATTGATTATTTCAATAACTTGAAAATCGCTTTGGTGCTAATAGTTAGTGAAAACAACTGTTGTCATACTCTAAGAATATTTTAATGATTGAAATAGAATTTAGAACACTTAACCATAATTGGATTATAGACATATTATGCGTACTTGCATATATGTTAATCCAAGACCGGTATAGTATGCATACTAGGAAGGTCGGGTAAAGTCCAGGACCCTTGGTATGCGTACCCGTACGCATACTGGCGAACTCAGTTGAAGTCCGGGAACTTTTGTATGCGTACCCGTACGCGTACTAATTCAACTATTATTTTGGATGTGTGATAGTATGCGTACCAGTTCGCATACTTTCAGACACAGTCCAAGTCCGGCTACTTAAGTATGCGTACCCGTTTGCATACTTGAGTGGGGTTAAGTTCTAGAATCGGTTTGTTCATGAATTAATACATTTATATATAATAAGGAATGTAGTCTTTTTCGAACCGTGGCTATAATGTTCATGACTTGATTCGAGTGAATCAAAATCGATTTTTCTTCAGTTATGTGTTGTATACTTCTATGAGAATGTAAATAATTGAACAACTCTATGACTAGTTTCATTTGAGTCATTTGAACTAGTTGTTGATAAGATTAATAAGGTTGATAAGAAAGTGTTCATATGGCTAAATTCGGTTAACTATTGTTGAGCCAATAATGTGTACACATTTAGGTACGGTTACTCATATCTAAATGAAGGTACATTTCATTTATGTGTAACAAGCTAAGACCATCTAACGATGGAGAGCTATTTCTTTGGTTTCAAACAAACTTAGCTTGGCTCTTAGATAAGGTTTCATCTAACGGTGAATATTAATTTCTTTGTTTCAAAGCTATCAAACCATGATTTGAAAACTATATAAAGGAGAACTCTTGAAACTGGGAAACCTAATCCCCACACCTCCTGTGTGATACTAGTTGCGACTATAGTCGATTCTCCTTTAAACTTAGGTTTTTCATGAAACTCTGTAGGTTAACGACTTGAACACTTCATTGGGATTGTGAAGCCATACCCAACTATTTTCTCTGTAGTTGCGTGTTATGATCTTGCTTTTTTCTATCGTGATTGAGTACTATCTTCTCTAAGATTTGCTCGAGATTTTATCTCTGATAGGCAAGATAAAAAGTAGTCACAAACATATTCGTCTCATCATTTGTGATTCCACAATATCTTGTTTCGCTACCATACAATTAATATTATTGTGAGGTGACTGATATTTCTAGTTTGTTCTTCGAGAATATAAGTCTGGTATATCAATTGGTTCCTGTTTACCTTGATTTATCAAAAGACGGAACAAAACTCATAGGTTTATCTATGGGAGACAGATTTATCTATACAATAGACTTTTTTGTGTGAGACGGATTGGTTTATCAAGTCTTCAACTTTGGGTCATAACAACTCTTAGTTGTGGGTGAGATCATCTAAGGGAATCAAGTGCGCAGAATCTGGCGTGGTTCTAGAGGCGTAAGGAACGCGACTGTACCTTGATCAGTGTGAGATTGGTTAGGGCTCAACTACATTCCACTCCGAAGTTAACTTGGAGTAGGCTAGTGTCTGTAGCGACTTAATATAGTGTGTTGTTCAAATCTGGCCTAGGTCCCGGGGTTTTTCTGCATTTGCAGTTTCCTCGTTAACAAAACTTCTGGTGTCTGTGTTATTTTTTTCCGCATTATATAAAAACCTTTAAAATCCTAAGTCATATAATCCCCTATGTCGCGGTGACCGTAACACCCCCCTTAGAGTTAATGAGAAAAGAGCTTTGGACATTAGTAAACCTGATGAGGACACTTGGCAGGACTCTATTGGTCTGGACATTAAACCTTAGATTACACTCCGTTTACACCCGGTATTTAACTGGACGTTTGTAACTCCGTCAGCAAAAATGTGGGTGGACAGCACTTACGTGTGGTTTTACAACTAACAAAATCCTTATACTTGGTTCACACCGAATTATGAACTGGACGTTACTCACATTCGTTAGGTATATAATACATCCGTAAAGAAACCTAATGCTTTCTAAACCTAACACATATGAAAATATAAATCCTAGCTAAACCATCGAATTCCTTCTATTATCTTCTTCTCTGTCTATTTTACTAGGTGTTGCGGAACCAGACAACTTTGATCACATGCTAATTTTTGTTTTCTCAATTTTTATACAGGGAAAAGATGATTAAAAGGAGAAGTCGCGTATATCATAGGAAAAATCAAGCAAACGAAACTCTCCATCACGCTTACCAGGCATTTGTTGTTCTCGCCGTTTGACAAAGATTGGCTTATTATTTAGGATTGATTATATTTATACTCTGATTTCATCTAATAGAGTTTTAATCGTCAATTGATGTTAACTAGGTTCACTGATCCTAGATAGATTGGTTGTATTTCGTTTTCTTTTTATACCCTAAATTATCAGTAAATTTTGTTTTGGTGTTTTTTTTATTTATTTTGTATGCGTGGGTTATCAAATTTGATTATACAGAGAATATGTTTTTTTTTATAAATATACTTTTTTAATTCATAGATTCACTATCACTATCACTGTTAATTGTATTTGGAGTTTCATTGACGTTGCTAGATTTTTTTTGTGTATTAGTTGTTTGACGAAAAAATAATGTTTGTGTTGGACACTACATTGATTTCTTGATCATATACTAATATTTGTTCTTTTCTTAATCCATCATTTTCCTGCAGCATGAGTGTGGTTAAGGACAACAAGAAGAAAGAAACGCATACCCTCAATATCTTGAACTTTTTTGGCTCCAGAAAGCGGGTGAATGGATCGTTTAGTGTAGGAAGCATTTTCCTTATAGCCGTACCTTAAAAGAATATCAGTACAATTTAAGGGGGAGATGGGTAATTAACAATATGCTGACATTAGGTTTAGTGTTATGTACATTTACGTGGATTTACTTATTACGCTTCTTTAGATTTTTTTTTAATGCTCATCGTTCTCTATGTACAGTAGAACCCCTATAATTTAATCCGCGATAAATTAATAATCACGATCAATTAATAAATTTTGCCGGTCCCGAGTTAGGACCAACGTGCTAAATTAATAATTCTCTAAATTTATAAAATAATAACTTTTTTTAGCTTTTTATATCTCCATTCGAATAACTCTCAAATTTATATAAATTTATTTTTACATATATGCTAATTTGGTAAAGAATGATTCAATTGTGACTTGGTTTTTCTTAAAATTAATTTCATATTGAATTTCATCTTGGATTTTTCTTAACATTAGAAGAGTTTTTGGTGTTGTCGTTTCCTGATGCAATACAAACATGTTCAATATATTTGCATCTTTGATAACTTCTTTACGGGATGGTGGCTTTGTAACTACACTTTCATCTTCGACTTCCACATCATCACTTTCATGTTTTCCCATGACACTCTCATTATTTCTTCGTCGGTCAACAAATCTGAAATAATATCCTTTTGAGTTTAAAAGAAATTCAACATCCATTTCACTGTGATATTTCAATCCATTGATTAAATTTTGGAACTCTCTAGTTCATTTATTATCTAACGCTTCACTTGGATTCTTCGATAAAATGTCATCCATTGAACATATTTTACAATGACAAAAACAATTTGCAATGGATTAAGGTGTATTGGTTCATTTTGTTGATTTTTTTGGATTAAACAATATTTTGATAAACTAATACATTCTGATTTTGAATTAAACATAGCTCTTGGTTGGTAGCCTAGCAACAAGCGGGGCTCCAACATCTTTTTGAATAGCAATGCCTAATCTATGAAAAATAAAGCTACCACCACCACTACTAGCATCATTGTTAACTAAACAATTCTTCAAACGCGATAAATTGATATAATTTAATAATTATTAATTTATGCGATTATTTAATATCGCGATAAATTGATAAGTTTTGCCGGTCCCGACTGTTGGAAAATACAGGGTAATAGAGGATGAAAACAGAGATTGAAAAGAATGTTGTAACACAAGCTTCAAGCCCTTACGATTCTTTTCAGCAATTATTTCGACCCTTTCCAAATAATGGCGAGTACAATTGGTCAATGAAATATTGCCTTCAGGATAGAATGAAGCCCAAATAACGTTGTTGAATTCAAGAGTTGTACTCCCTTGACCCAACCAAGAACACACAGTATTTGTTTCTGAAGATGCTTAGAGAGAAAGAAGTTTTTTGATTGAGTTATGAAACAAGTTTTGGGAGATGCTATTTATAGAGGGTTTTGCAACTGTTGGGAAAAGATATCTTTTCACCAACAGGTTTCTCTGAAACGATGAGTCCCTTCATCAACAAACATTAATGGTGTATGTTGGATTTGAACTTTCTGGATATGTTTTGTAACTGTCGTAACAGTTTCGTACCCGCAAAAATTCTTCCGGGGACCCCCCTTAGCGCTGTTTAAAAAAAACATAAAACAAAGTTAAAAAACTTTTAAATCGGAGCGACTGCATCACTGAGGTGACTGCCTACGTACCCGAGTGGGATCAAGCCAACGTAGTTCTAGCTTAGTTGGGAAATAAGCATCTTCGTAGAAATCAGCAGATAAATGATTGGTATCTTTTGGATTTGAACCTTCACTTAGTGTAAGAAATTCAAAGCCTTATCGGGGTTCAGTGGTGAAACCAGTCTTGAACCAACTACCCCATATGATAAAACCGGAATCTCAACACATACTGATTCTTGTGATTGTTTGTTCTGTAGCCAGCACATTAATGTCCATGTGCTTATCCTGTATTCATGAGTCTCTCAGAGAACGGTCTTTTTCTCTTAGGAAATGGCCTGATTTCCATACTCATATAGGTAAGTCTCGAAGGTGTTTCTGCGAGACACCTTGTAAAAGTTAGACTTATTAAGGATTTTCATCCATCCCTAATTTTCTTGCAGAACCATTGCACTAATTTGAAATGGGAAGTTAATTATTAGTGCATCATGACCACTTCCATAACTTGTTGGTACCACATTGAACCTTGTCTATATTTTTCAAAACATTGGTTGGGTTTATGCTATGGGGGTCAACTTTCATTCACAGACCTTAGTCCCATTTCCCCACATTTTATTGAAAACATTGCTTTTGGTAGACTCTTTGTGAATGGGTCTGCCAAGTTCTTCTTTGATTCAATAAAGTTAACCGAAACTACTCCCCTTTTGAGTAGTTGTCTCACAATTTGATGTCTAAGACTTGCATGTCTTGACTTCCCATTATATGTCTTGTTAGAGACATTAAAAATTGTAGCCTGATTATCACAATTAATCAAGACTGCAGGAGTTGCCTTCTTCCAAAATGGGATCTCCTCAAGTAAGTTTCTAAGCCATTCTCCTTCCTTACATGCATCCGTAAGTGCTATCAATCCTGACAACATTGTTGAATCAGAAATGCAGGTTTGCTTCTTGGAACTCCAAGACACAACAACACCTCCTAATGTAAATATCCATTCATTAGTAGACTTGGATTTGGATTCTACATCATTCCAATTTGCATCACTGTATCCTTTTAATACAGCGGGATAGCCTTGGTAATGCAAACCATAATCAATGGTTCCTTTCAAGTAAGCCAACACTCTTGAAACTGCTTTCCAGTGTTCAACTCCTGGGTTATTTGAAAAACGGCATAGTAATCCCACTGCTTGGGCTATGTCCGGTCTTGTACAATGCATGGCATACATAAGACTTCCAATAACACTGGAATATTCAAGTTGTGCGTGAGCACGTCCAATGTTCTTCTTTAACTTTACATTAGGATCCAAAGGAGTGACGGCTGGGATATCATCAAAATGACCATACTTCTTGAGAAATTTCTCAATATAATGAGATTGGGTTAAAGACAACTCATTTCCCTTTCTTAGGATTTTGATTCCTAAGATCACATCAGCCTCTCCTAAGTCCTTCATGTCAAAGTTAGAACTAAGAAACTTCTTAGTTTCTTCAATACGAGATATGTCAGATCCAAAAATAAGCATATCATCCACATACAAACAGAGAATTACACATCCAAAACTATCATGCTTGCTATAGATACATTTATCCGCATCATTAACAACAAAACCATATGTCAAAGCCACTTTGTCAAACTTCTCATGCCATTGCATGGGAGCTTGCTTCAAGCCATAAAGAGATTTGACCAACTTGCAAACCTTCTTTTCTTGGCACCAATACGAAACCTTCAGGTTGTTCCATATATATCTCTTCTTCTAAATCACCATTTAGAAAGGAAGTTTTGACATCCATTTGATGAATAATTAACTTGTGAATAGAAGCAAGTGCAATTAAACAACGAATTGAAGAGATGCGAGCAACATGAGCATATGTATCAAAGTAATCAATTCCATGTTTTTTCTTATAACCCTTAGCAACTAATCTAGCTTTAAACTTATCAATGGTACCATCGGCATTCATCTTTCTTTTGAATATCCATTTACATCAAATAGGCTTTACGCCTGGAGGTAAATCACAATATATCCAAGTACCGTTAGTCAAAAGTATCACTTTTTCTGAAACAGAGCGAAAGTATCATTTTTTCCGAAACCGAGCGAAAGTATCACTTTTCCCGAAACAGAGTGAAAGTATCACTTTTCCTAAAACGGGATGTGAAAGTATCACCTTTTCTTAAACGGAAAATTAGTCGATCCATAAACCAAAATATGGTTGCATGATGTGTTATGCATCATTTGTGGTGGTTTGCATAATGACTATGCATTCAATTTTCGAGAATTGTGCCTAAAATGAAAGTAGTATCATTTTTCTTGAAACAGAGGGAGTATATCGTTTTATTAGTTGATGAATAAACCAAAATTTTGCTACATAAACTATTATGTATCCTTTATGGTGGTTTGCATAATGGATATACACTTAATTTTCTAAAATTGTGCCTAAAATGATAAATACCTCTGAATTTTTCATAAAAACTCAAAATTTGATATTGTTGTTTGTGCTCGTTGGATATGTTTTTTTATTAGCTTTCCAACGAGATAAAATTTGTAAAAATCCAAGGTGCGGATTTTTAGATATGTTATATTAAAGTTTGTTGTCCAATTATACCCCTGAAAAGATATGATACACAAGGAGTTATAGTAATTGGACTAAAATGGAGGGACATTTTTTGTTTTTCGGCCATAACCATTTTCAATCTTTTTGTGTCAATTGATCACTTACATTTTACAAAAAAGTGGCCATATAAAGGTCCTCCCTCGCTTCGCTCGGTCGGCCAAATAAAAATAATCCGGTGGTCGCAGCATAGTGAATCAAATAGATTTACATACAAGTGACAGGCTTGGCATCGCAAAAGATGGAAATGATAATTCTTATGAAGGTAAACATTCATGACAAAAAGTTGTGATTTGAAACTCGTATCTCTACTATTGTAAACAATTTGAAAGAATAAACCGGATTTAATACATCATTTTTTTGGTAACTCCCAAAATTGTGAAGAAATAGAGTAGCAGACTTCATCGTGGCAGATAAAGTCACATGCCTGGATTTATTGTGGTCATCTATTTTATTCGCTACAGTCCAGTACGTGGTGCAACCTATGTTTTCATGCAGGTTCACATGCATACCAAAGACATGGTCCAGATGCTAAGGAATGAATGGTTGTATATAACGACCCTCTACGAAAGGAGCATTAGAGACAAAAGCAAAGTTGGAAAGATCTCATGTCATTGATGCAGGAACTGTCAAAAAGATAAAAAGGTATCAAGGATTAGGAAGTCAGCGATTGGTTTGAGATACCCCATATGACTATGTAAATCTCACATATTTCTAACCGTTTTAATATAATTTTATGTGATTAATTGTAAATTTTTTATGTAGGATAATCACGAATCTCCACTGGGAAGTAATGGAATACTGAAGAAACAATTCACATACCAGTGGTTAGGAGCAAAAGGTGAAAATGTGCTGGATTATCTAAGAGAATTAGCAAGGTATATAGACACCTATGGGTTACTACTGAGACTGAGTACTGACTACTGATGCAATACAGAGTACAATAATTACTTAATGTCAACAATCATTTGTATTTCAGCTTAGCAGAAGTTGAGTACCCACCTTTTCAACCGGGCTCGCAAATTCCTATTTGTTTGATTGCGGATTGAATTGAGAAATTAAGATATAACTCTTTGATATACTTTTCTTAAGATTGAGTCCGACTGTCTAGTTGATTCTCTTGAAAGTATATTGGAGTTAGTTCATACATATTGCTAAGCGAAATATTGGGTGTGGTTGTTAGTGAAAAAGTGGGGGTACAACAACCTCACCCAATAATTCGCTTAGCAATCTGTATGGACTAACTCTAATATACTTTTAAGAGAATCAACTAGACGGTCAGACTCAATCTTAATAAAAAGTATATCAAAGAGTTATATCTCAATTTCTCAATTCAATACTTACTCAAGCAAATAGAAATCTGTGAGTCTAATCGAATACAAGAGAAATTAACTTGAACGGTACCAAAGACCAATGTTCAAGTATCAATCAATTTCAATCAACAACCAAAGGTCAGATTTCCCAATTGATTGATTCAGCGCATAACCTGTGATATTTCAATTATATAACAAAATATAATGCAGAAAAGAAATAACAAAGACACTAGAAGTTTTGTTAACGAGGAAACCGCAAATGCAGAAAAACCCCGGGACCTAGTCCAAATTGAACACACACTGTATTAAGCCGCTACAGACACTAGCCTACTACAAACTAACTTCGGTCTGGACTGTAGTTGAACCCCAATCAATCTCACACTGATCCAAGGTACAGTTACGCTCCTTACATCTCTGATCCCAGCAGGATACTACGCACTTGATTCCCTTAGCTGATCTCACCCACAATTAAGAGTTTCTACGACCCAAAGTCGAAGACTTTAATAAACAAATTTGTATCACACAGAAAAGTCTACAGTAATAGATAAATCTATCTCCCACAGAAATACCTACGAGTTTTTTTTCCGTATTTTGATAAATCAAGGTGAACAGGAACTAATCGATAACCCAGACTTATATTCCCGAAGAACATCCTAGAATTATCAATCACCTCATAATAATCTTAATTGACTAGCGAAACAAGATATTATGGAATCACAAACGATGAGACGAAGATGTTTGTGACTACTTTTATATCTTGCCTATCAGAAAAAATAATCTCTAGCCAATTATACAATTATATTCAATACGATAGAAACTACAAGATCAGATCACGCAACTACAAAGAAAATAGTTGTGTGTGGCTTCACAATCCCAATGAAGTCTTCAAGTCATTAACCTACATGGTCTTGATAGAAACCTAAGGTTAAAGGAGAATCGACTCTAGATTATACAACTAGTATTACACAGGAGGTGTGGGGATTAACTTTCCCAGTTGCTAGAGTTCTCCTTTATATAGTCTCTAAATCAGGGTTTGCAATCTAAGTTACCTTGGTAACAAAGCATTCATTATTCACCGTTAGATGAAAACCTTATTGGATTCAAGCTAATATCTTTCAACCGTTAGATCGAACTTAGATTGTTATAAACAAATGAAATGCATGTCCATTTAGGTTTGTGTAGACGTACCTAAACGTGTACACCTAGTTGGTTCAACAGTAGTTAACCAAATGGTTATCCATATGGGCATTTTCATATCAACCTTATTCATCTTCACCATAACTAGTTCAAATGACTCAAAAGAACTAGTTAGAGAGTTGTTCAATTACTTAGATCTCGTAGAAGTATACAAGACACAATCGAAGCAAAAACGATTTTTATTCACTCGAATCGATTCATGAACTTTATAGCCACAGTTTGTAAATATGTATTCCTTTGTATATATAAGTTTAAGTTCACGAATAAACCATTTTTATAAAATAACCCACTCAAGTATGCATACCGGTCCGCATACTTAAGTACCCGGATTAAGTTTGTTTTCAGTTCACAAACTCCAGCAAAAATTCACGGGACGTGAAATTCCGACAGTACGCGTACTGGTACACAAACTTTAGTTCCGATTATTCTGAGCAGCAAAGTACGCATACTTTGGCCAAGGATTTAGGACTTACACACGTATGAGTTCACATACAATATTTATATCCATTCAAGGTTATATAATCTAAACTCTCATTTAAATCATTGAAACATTCTTAGAGGATGTTAAATAGAGTTTATTCACACACTATTTTTCATCAAAGTAATTCTCAAGATATTGAAATAACCAACATGACTTTCGTCACTTGTAAAGGTGAACTTGGCCAAAGCGAGAGCTTACCAACACATATTTCGAGAAAAAGATAAGCGAGATAAACTCGGCTCGAAATAGAAAATGTGTATATTCAAAGTCTATATAGCAATACGACTTTTGTATCAAGATAGGAGATAGAGTAGATAGAATTCTGAGTGATATATAAGTTCAAGTCTCCACACACCTTTTAGTCGATGAAGTTCCACCAGTTCCTTGAGTAGTTCTTCATCTTTGTATGGTGAACGCCGTGGAGTCTAGAGATCAACTACACTTTCTATCCTAGTACGAGACTTAGCTATAAGTAGCCTATAAATCAAGACTTATAGTTTTGGCAGCTAAACTTAACAACAAGCTTGAGATAGTGATCGCAGTCGTATGCGTCAAAAATAATTCACTTTCTTATTCAACAAAATATAAATGAAGTATAAATTAAGGAAGAGTTTGTATCCACAGAGAGGTGATTGTTGTTATCAAATTCTAGTTTCTTAGTAACCAAAAGGGGGGATTTCTGATTTTTGTAAAATAAAAGTAAAATAAAAGCAAAGTAAATAGTTGGAAATAATCAATGAGAGAAAGATATTGGTCAAGGAATTCATCTTCAATCTTAAACATGTGCTTGCATAAATGATTCGAATTACGATTTAATATCTTTTATTATCAAAAGCCTAGAATATCAAGAGAGCAAGATAATCTAATAATTTCCCAAGTTAATCAACACACACATTAGAGCTGCGTATGTGAATTCTACCTAAAGAATAACCTAACGCCTTGCGCTAACCAAGTTCAATTCCCAGGAGCATTAAGTTTTGGAAATAGGCTAATCAATGCAATTGTCATACATTGTGCATAAAAATTCGGACAATGGTCAAATTCTACATATGATTATAAGAGTGTATCACTACAAACTATAATCATATCATGCTACTTGTATTTGGGGTTATCGCTCGATGAAAAACCCTAAAATAGCTATGAACAAGATGCAAGTTCAATTAATTGGCCACTTAACTAAACAAACATCAAAACCCTATCACAATACATCAATCATGTGATATTAAAAACAGTAGAGATATGAACGATAATCAAGAGAGAAAACCAATGCATTAATCAAGCACAAGTTTTAGAAATAGGACTACATCCTTAACCAATAATATAGAATTTAGCTACACATATTAATGGAGTTCATCAACATAATCATAATGAATTAAAAAAATATGAAAAATAAATACGAAAGCAAACCCTAGTTGCAGCTCTCTCCTCTGCTCCAAGTAGAAAAATACGTGTTAAAAATTATAGAAGTCTTTTCCTTTTTGTAGCTTTTTCTCCCTTCCCAAACTAGGTTTTGTCTTCAAAGTCCATTAGATAGAAATCCACCAAGCCCACAAGTGAGAGAAACCCGTGTAGAAAATATGTCCCAAAAACGCTCGCCGGAAAACTGGGTTTTTGGCCGGAATCCGGCGCCAGAAAGTAGCCACCGGCAACCTGAAAAGTCAAACGGTCAGCAGGTCGATTCAGTCAACCGGGTCAACTGGCTCAAGCTCAGCGAGTCAACTCGGTCAACTGTCGGGTCAAAAATGAGTCAAATCGGTCCAGGGCAGAGTTGTTGCACTATCTGTAGCTTTCATCATTCACAGCCAAGATGGTTGTTTAGCTGCACTGTCATCTTATACTTCACAGCCAAGATGGCTGTTTTGCAACTCCAATTGTTGCCAACCTCAAATTCAGCTCCTTCTTGTCAGCAACTACAACAATATGAGTCTCCAGGCATGCCATGACCACCAAACCCAATTTACGGCTCCATTACCAGCACAATTGCATCAGTTGTTCTCTGCAACACCATCTCCAGTCAATGCCATCACCTAATCTCAGTTTCACCTGCAATACAGTTCAGGCCATAATGCCCAGGTCACCACTAGCTCAAGTTCACCTGTTATTCCCATTTTAGCTTCTTTCTGATTTGCTGAGTTGCTTGGAATTGCAGAAACATCTCACAGCTCAAAACCTCCAACACAATAGCAACCTCTTTATCGGCTCAGACCATTTCACTCCAGTACCTGCTATTCACATTTGAGTTCAATGCCACCAGATTTCAAACACCACCAATGCCTCACTCAAGCCATAGAAGCAACCTTAAAGTGACCACCAACAATCCCATCACATTTTCATTATCACATGCAACTCATTTAGCTTACAACCACCACCTGAGATTCTCTCCAGCTGCAATTCACTCCCAGCTTCTCTTGCACCAACTAGAATCCAGCACCACCTTGCCATCACTTCCAGACATCTAACAGCACCAGCTCTCTTGCAGTATCAATTTATGCAGCTGAAACTCCCAATTCCATCCACTCAAACCTTGAGAACAACCCCATCTATTCATTGCAAACACAAATAACCTCACCTGAATCTCCATACTTCTCAAGATCAATAGCACAACCCCATCTGTATCTGCAAGCTTTAACACTTATGCTTCAGTGCATCACCACCATATTCATCTTCATAAATGGATCCAACACAAACCCTAACTCATCTTCCTTCCTTGGATCAACATCAATCCACAACAACAAACCTTCTTATCTGAGCTACAACCTCATTAAAAGTATCTGAAATTTACATAACCCATTTTATTTTTGAGCAATTCACAACACCAATTCCAACAATTGCACATAGCTGCAACTTCTCTACATAAACAACCATCAGACCTCAAAATACCACCACTGATTCCAGTTCACATACTCTCCATGTCAACTGAGTTTTATCAGTCCTGCAGCTGCAACCATTTTGTAGCTCTTCATTGTAACTACATCAACACCCAACTCCATTGCAGAATCACCTTCAACTACACTGTACTTGAGCCCTCATTTCAGACCTATGGAAATCACCAAAACCACATGCTCAAAGCCACCAACAAATTCATCTCCCTGCAGCCGCCATCTCTAATTCCTTCTTCCACTAGAACCATGAACATAAGCATCATCTTCTCAAACTTCAGAATTTATCCAAACCCTACAGAGTTACTACCTTCTCTTCCATTTTAAATAATCAACAGCAAATTGAATCTGAACAAGACCCACTTCTTAAATTCTCCTTTAATTCATCACCCTTCTCTGTTTGAATTCTAGAACCCAATTTTCCTTATTCCCTGAGTTTCTTCGTGACACCATCACTGCCTACTTACATTGAGCTTCCATTAATGGCATCAGCTCATCTCCCGGTTCCATGCTGCTGCGCAGTTTTTTTTCTCAATTTCAGACAAAATTGAAATGTGATGAATGAGAGAAAACTTATTTATCAATTTAGGGTTATGAGGTGGGGTTGTACCCAATGTCCGGTCACATTGATAAGGGATACCCAGCTGGCATCCCCTTAACCACAGCTAGTCTTTGTTTAATATTCCTCCAAATAGAGTTGTCCCTTAACCTTGATTGGGTTCCCGAAAGTATTTGCCTAGGAAATTATAGCTTTGCCCCTTTATGCTCCAAATGAACGCTCTCTTTCGCCTTCCACCAACAACAGACGTCTTTTACTCCTCAGATTCGCTTCTTCCCTTCAATGTCTATTCATCACTATAGCTGTCATGCTTTTCAGACAAAATTCGCATCACTAAAGCCGACATACTTTTCAGACAGAGATGAAGAAATAAAAGCAAATAATGAGAAATAATCTGCCTCCAAAAGCCATTGCACATGAGATGAGGCTTTTGCGCTGTTTCTTCTCCTTTTGTTCCAAATGACTCCAAAGTACCTAAATACTCAAAAAAAAAAACATTAGATACATAATTTACAAGAAAACTAGCAGAGAAAGCATAAACAATATATAAATATCAAGGTGTTTTAGACACCTATCTGATAGCAATGCTTGCGAGTTCGACCGAGCAGTGCTCTAACAGTTAGACCCCCGCATTTTCAACTGCAATAATTATTTGATTGGAAGGCTAGTACTTTCTGAAGGAAATACTCCATTAACAGTAGAGGAACTGACAAAATAACTTCAAATTTTATGGACCTCTGCTCATCCACGGTTTATACCATCTATTGGTAGAGACTACTATTGTTCTTGATTTTATTCATTGAGACATCTCAAGAAGGTTCATGATGGGGGTTCATGGATTATCAAACCTAGTGTTATTCACATGCAAAAATGGGTTAAGGATTTCGATCCCTGCACTAAGAAACTAACTAACATTTAGATATGATGAGAATTTCATGTCCCATTTTTGGATATTGGAGGTTCGAGACTCTATTTGGAGATTGCCAGTGTAGATGGCTTACTAGTACTCGTTGATGATGTAACTCTCACAAGGAAGTATGGTCATGATTTTGCAAGAATTTTAGTGGAGATAGATTTGTTGAATCAATTACCTAACGAGGTTTTTATCGTAAGGGGAGCTTTTGGTTTTCTGACGTTTTTTACGTATGAAAATCTCCCTTATTTTAGATATAGCTGTAAAGTATAGTTTTGGAGAATGCAAAAAGAGATTAGTTGAAGATCCTCATAATCTTGGTCAGGATGTGCATATAAATATGGCAGAAATTAATGGAGGCTCGACCAAAAAATAGAAGGTAATCAATAAATATAATAAATTTGAAAAAGCGAGGGTCTAATAACCACACCCAATATTTCGCTTAGCAATCTGAATGGACTAAATCCAATATACTTTCAAGAGAACTAACTAGACAGTCATACTCAATCTTAAGAAAAGTATATCCAAGAGTTATATCTCTATTTGTCAATTCAATCTGCAATCAAACAAATACGAATTTGCGAGCCCGATTGAATATGAGAAATAACTTGGACGGTATCAAAAACCAATATCCAAGTGTCAATAAATCTAACCAACAACCAAAGGTTGGATTCACAATTTATCGAACTTACGCATAACCTGTGATATCTCAATTATATAGAAAATATAATGCGGAAAAGAGATAACACAGACATCATAAATTTTGTTAACTAGGAAGCCGCAAATACATAAAACCCCAGGACCTAGTCCAGATTTGAACACCACACTGTATCAATCCACTACAGACACTAACCTACTCCAAGTTAACTTCAGACTACAATGTAGTTGAGCCCTAACCAATCTCACACTGATCAAGGTACAATCGCGTTCCTTACGCCTATAGAACCACGCCGGGTTCTGCGCACTTGATTCCCTTAGCTGATCTCACCCACAACTAAGAGTTACGACCAAAGTCGAAGACTTGATGAACCAATCTGTCTCACACAGAAAAGTCTATTGAATAGATAAATCTGTCTCCCATAGATGTACATACACCATACTTATATTCCCAAAGAACAGACTAGTAATATCAATTACCTCACAATAATCTTAATCGTATCGTAGCGAAACAAGATATTATGGAATCACAATCGATGAGACGAAGATGTTTGTGACTACTTTTTATCTTGCCTATCGGAGAATAAATCTTGAGCAAATCTTAGAGAAGATAGTACTCAATAAGATAGAAAACAACAAGATCAGAACACGCAATTACAGAGAAATAGTTGGGTCTGGATTCACAATCCCAATGAATTCTTCAAGTTGTTAACCTACAGGGTTTCGCGAAAAACCTAAGGTTAAAGGAGAATCGACTCTAGTAGCAACTAGTATCATACATGAGGTGTGGGCATTCGGTTTCCCATTTTCTAGAAATCTCCTTTATATAGTCTTCAAATCAGGTTTTGCAATCAATGTTACCTTGGTAACAAAGCATTCAATATTCACCGTTAGATGAAAACCTGATTAGACTTAAGCTAATATCTTTCAACCGTTAGATCGAACTTAACTTTTTACACACAAATGAAAAGTGACTTCATTTAGATATGAGTAATCGTACCTAAACGTGTACACCTTGTTGGCTCAATAATAGTTAACCGACGTTAGCCATATGAACACTTTCATGTCAATCATATTCATCTTAACCATAACTAGTTCAAATGACTCAAATGAAACTAGTTCTAGAGTTGTTCAATTGTTTATATTATCATAGAAGTATACAAGACACAATTAAAGCAAAATCGATTTTGATTCACTCGAATCAATTCATGAACATTATATCCACGGTTTGCAAAAGATTGAATTCCTTATTATATAAATGTATTAGTTCATGAACAAACCGATTTTAGAACATAACCTACTCAAGTATACAAACAGGTACGCATACCTAAGTGGCTGGACTAAATTTGGGTTCGCAAGTATGCGAACAGGTAGGCATACCTTCCAAAACTCAGTTGAATTTCCGGAACTTGAAACTCACGCCAGTACACAAACCGGTATGCATACTACGTTCCCGCAAATTCATTAACCAACCAGTACGCATACGGGTATGCATACCATGGTTCTCGGACTTGGAAAACACATATACAAGTACGCATACTGTGTTATATCCAATTATGGTTAATCATTCTAAACTCCCATTTCAATCGCTGAAACATTCTTGGAAGACGGGAATAGCTGTCTCACACAAACTATTAGCTTCAAAGCAATTTTCAAGTGATCGAATGATCAATACGAAACATTCCGAGTCTACATCAAATGTCTGTCTCACACAAATCATGTAAGATGTTACAACACGATTTTCACGTGATCATATTTTGACTTTCGTCAAGAATATAAGATGAACTTGGTTATGTGAGCAAGTTAAACTCAGCTCGAAATATCAAATGTGTATAATCGAAGTCTATATATCTATACGACTTTTATCTCAAGTAGGAGATAGACTAGATAGACTTCTGAGTGATAGATGAGTTCAAGTCTCCACATACCTTTTGTTGATGAAGTTCCTCAAGCTCCCCTTAGTAGTTCTTCGTCTTCAGTCGATGAACGTCGTGAAGTCTAATGTTCAACTACACTTTCTATCCTAATCCGAGACTTAGCTATAAGTAGACTAGAAATTAAGACTTATAGTTTTGACAGCTAAACTTGACAACAAGCTTGAGATAGCAATGCTTGCGAGTTCGACCGAGCAATGCTCTAACAATATCCCCCTTTGTCAATTTTAGTGACAAAACTATAAATACAGATGGATTACAAAATAAATAAACTTTGTAGCTTTTCATCCAAATGCTTGATTTCCCTGGTTCTTCAATATTACTCGAAATCTGCGTCACTTCCAAGTACTCCATTGATTCTGAACGTGTTCAACTCAGCATTATTGTTGTTGAAGATTCGTAGCTATAACAATGAGAAAATAATAGCTCTCAATAATTGTTATACAGTTTCATAGTATTATTACACAACATCAAAGTTCAATTGTATCACAACTTTGACAACAATACTATGGTGATATGTATCACTCCCCCTTAGTCAATAATTCATCTCACATGAAAACCACTCCCCCTTACATAATGATCCGTAAACCACATGTATTTGTAGTTTGAACTACACATTAATTCTTTCCCTTTTTGTCAATATAAATTGGCAAAGGTACGAAAACTAGTGGGATCATAATAAAATTCTCAAAGAGATTCTTCATGACTAAAAGAAAACAGATCAATTTTGTTTAGATGCAATCATATAGTCGAAACTAAATGCATTCATCAAGGGGTTTATACAGATACAAGAAAACTCCTACAATATTCCACAACCGCACTCCCCAAAAGATTTGGAAATTAATCACAAGTTCAATTAAGAACTCTCCCCCATAAAATGTCATTCCCGAAAGAATAACAAGAGCGACCTTACTTTCACAAGAAAAGAAGGATTTATTTGGACATTAAGATATTGCATGAAACATGAATTTGTATCTGTAAAACTCAATTAAATTAACCACAAGAGGACCCATGATTAATTTAATCAGAAATGCTCAATATAAACTTACGGAGCCGCACAGTACTTTCACAAAGAAGTGGATCAGGGAAAGATCAATACTGCGAAATATACAAAGATTCATTCTATTTTTCATCAATATTTGCATATAGACATATAATAGACTTAATTTTTGCAATCAAAAGTTCATCATATCTTCCATCATTATTTGCATAATGACATAATAGGCTTAAATTTTGACATATATGGGATAATCATAGTTCACGGACGCAAACATACATATCCCATCACAATTTTTTCAATATATAAAACCAATAAAGATTAATACTACAAAATCATCTTCCAAATAAACTTTAGAATTTAAATAAAAAAATCTAAAAAAATTGCAAGAAGAAAATCGTTGGGAATAGCTATGTGTACTCACAATAATGGCTATTCCAAACCCTAGTTATCCTTCTTAAAACACAAGAATAACTTCTCATAAGAAGTTTCCTAGACAAAATAAAGTGTAACTCCTAATAAAAACAAAGCTGAAGGTCTACAGACATAATCAACAACCAGAAATCGAACACAGGCAAGTTCATCAGTTGCTTTATTCAGTTCGATTTTCAGATATTCAAGATTCTTTGTTGCAATTCCAAGCTATTCACTAACAACCCCGAAATCTCAAAAAAGATTTCCCACCAATTTAGATGACATCTGAACTGGCAGATCTTTTTCATGATCAACTGTATGGAAGAAGGTTATGGAGAGAGGATTTTTGTGAAACTCAATAACTTTGCCGCCTTCATCATTGTCATACTTTTTGCATCCATCCATTATGCACACCATGATCTCACAGGAGAATTTTTGATGTTACTGAACGAGTATATATCAGAGGAAGACTTCATGATCTATATATATATGAGATGTTCACGCTCGGTAATGGGACATGTGCATGTACACTCATGATGATGAACCAGGTTCAAAACCAAGAGAACCATGGAGCCTAATTTAGAAGTAGTTTTGATAAAAAAATCCAAATTTTAAACACATTGACATGGGATCTTATCTCAAAAGGAAAGAGCATAAGATAATTGTTGAAAGACAATAAATCAACTGTCATAAGGAAGAAAAATGAGGGTTTTCAGAGTGAGCAACAAAACGAACTTTCTCAAGAGTTACTTGTTAGAGCACTGATCGGTCGAACTAGCAAGCGTTGTTATCTCAAGCTTGTTGTCAAGTTTAGTTACCAAAACTATAAGTCTTGATTTCTAGTCTACTTATAGCTAAGTCTCGGACTAAGATATAAAGTGTAGTTGAGGTCTGGACTCCACGACGTTCATCATGCAAAGACGATGAACTACTCAAGGAACTGGTGGATCTTCATTGACAAAAAGTTATGTGGAGGCTTGAACTTATCTATCACTCAAAATTCTATCTTCTATATATCCTATCTTGAGATAAAAGTCTTATTTCTATATAAACTTCGATTATACACATTTTCTATTTCGTGCCGAGTTTATCTCGCTTATTTATTTCTCGAAATATGTGTTGGTAAGCTTTCGCTTTGGCCAAATTCATATTTACAAGTGATGAAAGTCATGTTGATTATTTTAATATCTTGAAAATTTCTTTGATGAAAAATAGTGTGTGAATAACCTCTATTTAACATCCTCTAAGAATGTTTCAATGATTGAAATAAAGAGTTTAGAACATGTAACCATCTTTGGATATAAGCATATAATGTGGTCACGCATTAGTGTATAAGTCCAAAACCGGGAACCAAATGTTTGCACACTTGTGTGTGTTGATATGGTGAAGATGAATAAGGTTGATACGAAATTGCTCATATGGCTAACCATTTGGTTAACTACGGTTGAACCAACTAGGTGTACATGTTTAGGTACGGTTACTCAAATATAAATGACATATATTTCATTTGTGTATAACAAGCTAAGTTCGATCCAACGGTTGAAAGATATTAGCTTGAATATAATCAGGTTTTCATCTAACGGTGAATATTGAATGCTTTGTTACCAAGGTAACTTAGATTGCAAACCCTGATTTGGAGACTATATAAAGGAGAACTCTAGCAACTGGGAAACCTAATCCCCACACCTCTTGTGTGATACTAGTTGTATAAGCAAGAGTCGATTCTCCTTTAACCTTAGGTTTCTACCGAGACCCTGTAGGTTAACGACTAACATACTTCATTGGGATTATGAAGCCAGACCCAACTATTTTCTATGTAGTTGCGTGATCTGATCTTGTTGTGTCTATCGTATTTGAGTACAATTGTAAGATTGGCTTGAGATTAATTTTTGCGATAGGAAAGATAGAAAATTAGTCACAAACATCTTTGTTTCATCGTTTGTGATTCCACAATATCTTGTTTCGCTAGTCGATTAAGATTATTATGAGGTGATTGATAATTCTAGATTGTTCTTCGGGAATTTAAGTCCGGGTTATCGATTGGTTCCTGTTCACCTTGATTTATCAAAATATGGAACAAAACTTGTAGGTATTTCTGTGGGAGATAGATTTATCTATTTTTGTAGACTTTTTTGTGTGATACAAATTTATTTATTAAAGTCTTCGACTTTGGGTCGTAGCAACTCTTAGTTGTGGGTGAGATCAGCAAAGGGAATCTAGTGCATAGTATTCTGCTAGGATCTGAGACATAATGAGCGCAACTGTACCTTGGATCAGTGTGATATTGATTAGGGTTCAATTACAGTCCAGACTAAAGTTAGTTTGTAGTGGGATAATATCGGTAGCGGCTTAATATAGTGCGTGTTCAATCTGGACTAGGTCCCGGGGTTTTTATGCATTTGCGGTTTCCTCGTTAACAAAACTTCTGGTGTCTGTGTTATCTCTTTTCTGCATTATATTGTGTTATATAATTGAAATATCACAGGTTGTGCGTTAAATAGATTAATTGGTAAATCCGACCTTTGGTTGTTGATTGAAATTGACTGATACTTGAACATTGGTCGTTGGTACCGTTCAAGTTAATTTCTCTTGTATTCAATTAGACTCGCAGATTTCTATTTGCTTGAGTAAGTATTGAATCGAGAAATTGAGATATAACCCCTTGATATACTTTTTATTAAGATTGAGTCTGACTGAGTTGATTCTCTAAAAAGTATATTGGAGTTAGTCCATACAAATTGCTAAGTGAATTATTGGGTGAGGTTGTTGAAAAAGCTGGGGCCTAACAACCATACCCAATCTTTCGCATAGCAACCCGTATGGACTAACTCCGAGTTACATTCTAGAGAATCAAATCGACAATCAGACTCAATCTAGATATAAATATCTCATGGATTTAGTATCTCTCTCTTGTTTTGATTTACTCAAGCTAATAGGTATCAACAAGTCTTTAATCAAATACAAGTAATAACTTGGATGGTACCAAAGACCAATACCGAAGTCTCAATCAATGTAAATCAACAACCAAAGGTTGTATATTCTAATTGATTGAACTTCAGCGCACAACATGTATTATTTCAATTAAAAAGATAAACAATATAATGTGGAAAATAAAATAACACAGACACCAGAATTTCGTTAACGAGGAAAACGCAAATACAGAAAAACCCTAAGACTTAGTCCAGATTAAACATGCACTGTATTAATCCGCTACATATACTAGCCTACTCCAATCTAACTTCGGTTTGGATTGTATTTGAACCCCAATCAATCTCACACTGATCCAAGGTACAATTATGCTCCCACGTCTCTGATCCTAGCAGGATACTACGTGCTTGATTCCCTTAGCTAATCTCACCCACAACCAAGAGTTGCAACGACCCAAAGTCGAAGACTTTAATAAAAAAAATTGTATCACACTAAGATAAATCTGTCTCCCACGAATATACCTACGAGTTTTTGTTCCATCTTTTGATAAATCAAGGTGAATAAGAACCAATCAATAAAACTAGATTTATATTCCCTAAAAACAGCTCAGTTTTATTAATCACCTCACAATAATCTTAATTGACGCAGCGAAAAAAAATATTGTAGAATCACAAACGATGAGACAAAGTGTTTGTGACTACTTTTATATCTTTCCTATCGGAGATAAAAATCTCAAGCCAATTATTACAATTGTACTAGTACGATAGAAACAACAAGATCAGATCACACAACTACAAGAAAGTAGTATTGGTCTTGCTTCACAATCCCAATGAAGTCTTTAAATCGTTATCCTGGTTTAGAAGAAGAAACCAAAGGTTAAAGGAGAATCGACTCTATCTTGGCACAACTAGTATCACACAGAATGTGTGGGGATTAGGTTTCCCAGTTGCTAGAGTTCTTCCTTATATAGTCTTTCAAATCAGGGTTTGTCATCAATGTTAGCTTAGTAACAAAGCATTCAATATTCACCGTTAGATGAAAACCTGATTAGATTCAAGCTAATATTTATCAATCGTTAGATCGAAAACATAGCTTGTTACACACACATGTAATGCACGTTTCTAGGCTTGTGTAACCGTACCCAAACTTGTACATTAGTTGGTTCGAAAATAGTTAACCAAATGGTTAGCCATATGATAACTTTCATATCAACCATATTCTTCTTCACCATAACTAGTTCAAATGACTCAAATGAACTAATTAGAGAGTTTTTCAATTGCAAGGAAATCTTATGTACTACACAAGACACAATCGAAGCAAAAACGATGTGATTCACTAGAATCGATTCATGAACTATAAATCCACGGTTTGCAATAGCATTCCTTAGTTTATTAAGATAAGTTTGCAAACATAGTTTTTAGACATAAGCTACACAAGTTCGCGGACTTAAGTTCCTGGAAGGAGTTCACAAACTCCAGCAGAAATTATCGGGTCAAGAACTTCCGCCAGTTCGCGAACTGAAGCTCACGCACTTCCAGTTTCACTTGATCAACAAAGTTCGCAAACTTTGGTTCAAGAAATAAGGACTTATACATATATGTGTTTCCACAACAATGCTTATATCCTCCAATGGTTATATTGTATAAACTCTCATTTTAATCATTGAAACATTCTCATAGGGCGTTATATATTTTATATTCACAAACTATTTTTCGTCAGAGCAATTCCCAAAGTGATTGAAACATAACATGAATTTTGTCACTAGGTAAAGATGAACTCAGTTAAAGCGAAAGCTTTACCAACGCATATTTCGAGAAATAGATAAGCGAGATATACTCAGCTCGAAATACCACATGTGTATAATCTTAGTCTATATAGCAATACAACTTTTGTCTCAAGATAGGAGATTGAGTAGATAAACTTTTGAGTGATAGATAAGTTCAAGTCTCCATATACCTTTTAGTCGATGAAGATCCACCGGTTCCTTGAGTAGTCCTTCATCTTGTATGATGATTGACATGGAGTTCTTGAGCTCAACTACACTTTCTATTCTAGTCAGAGACCTTAGCTATAGTAGAATAGAAATTAAGACTTTATAGTTTTAATTACTAACATTGATAAATGAAAAGGCGAGGGTACCCCAATTATACCTCAAGCTATAACTTTTCCTTCCTATAAGTCCTTTCCCCGAAAGTGATTGTCTATGGACAGAGTCGAGACAATAAAACAAATCGGTTCATACTTTTTGTGGTCGTCTATGGATACAAGATCGAGACAATACACCAACAAAGTGTGTTTACTTGTGTTTGTAGGTGAAAATGGTTTCTGCTGATTTCGGTAATTACAGGTGTGCAGGTGAGAAACAATTTAAACCCTAAACAATGTACTGCAAGGGAGTACTTTAGATTCGAGATATCAATCTGTACAAGTCCGGCCTAAACCAAGAAATGGTCGTTCCAAACTTGCTTCGGTCATAAAGTGGAGGAGAATGGGTTAGTTTTGGGGAGGAAGCAAGGAAAGTGGTGAGACCAGAATAGTTGATTCTGGAAGAGTAGTTGGGTTACTACGACTTGTTATCAGAAAAGTGAGAGAGCTAACAAGGTAAGCTAGCAAGTAAGTATTTCTGAGTGTTGTATCTCCCGTATGAACTTGGTGTTCAATGGAAATAGGTAAGACCTATTTATATAAGTCGGAGTAAAAATGTACCCTGGTCTCATTAAGGAGTAGGGAAGTAAATGGGAGGAGGTGGTAACCGTATGCTTGGAATTGATATTCCATAAAGTGGTTAACGCATGAAACTTGTTTTCATGAAACTGCCAACGTTATGGAATTGATGTTCCATAAAATTGTTAACACATGTGCTTTATGTCCCATGAACGTTTCACACATAACTTACCGTATTTACTAACCGCCTCACCCTTATGACACTTCCTTATGACGGGCGTAGTGTACGACGCACGCTGTAAACCGCCAAACCAATACTCAAAGAGGATCCCCCAGTTTGTGTTGATGCCTCGAATGTTTTTGGAAAACAGGTAGCATGTTGTTGTGGCTTGGAAAGTCAAGCTCGGGAAACTTGCTAGCCCGGTGATCTTCGATGGTCGAGATTTTGCATCTTGAGAGGAGGGGCAACCTTTGATCGTTGCATGCCTTTGTTTTGGTAGATGCGTAGTGAGGGCCAATGTGGTGGCGCGGCTAGATTGGCATGGTTTGGCGTGGCCAAACTTAGGTTTTCGAACCAAAGGTTACCATGTGTCGTCTGGTAACCTTGGATGGCTAGGATTTGATCCTGGGATTGAAGGGCAACCGTTTATTATTGCACGCCTTCGTTTTGGTGGCCGCGTAGGGAAGGCCAACAGGTAGCGCGACTAGGTTGGCATGCCGTTGGCATGGCATGGTTTGGCGTGGCCAAACTTAGGTTTTCAGGACAAAGGTTACCATGTGTCGTCTGGTAACCTTGGATGGCTAGGATTTGCTCCTGGGATTGAAGGGAAACCGTTGATTATTGCACGCTTTCGTTTTGGTGGACGCGTACGGAAGGCCAACAAGGTGGCGCGGCTAGGGTGTGGTTAGGCTTGGCATGTGGGGCCAAGGGTTCTCCTTGGGCGTGGCTATCTTTGGCTAGGTGCGATTTTGGCTTGGCATGTGGGGCCAAGGGTTTTCCATGGGAGTATGGCGTGGCTAGGGCCAAGGCAAGGGCGTTTGGTTTGGCATGATGTGACTATCATGGCTAGGGCCAAGGCAAAGTGCGTTTGGCATGGCGCGGCTAACTTGGCTATGTTTGGTTTGGCTTGGCATGTGGGGCCAAGGGTTTTCCATAGGCGCATGGCATGGCTAGCTTGGGCTAGGTACGATTTTGGCTTGGCATGTAGGGCCAAGGGTTTCCCATAGGCGCATGGAGTGACTAGCTCGGGCTAGGTGCGTGACCAAGCAAGGGTTTTGGGGGCAAAGGTCGTTTGGTAACCTTAGACGGCCATGATTTTCTCCTGGGATTGAAGGGAAACCGTTGATTATTGCACGCCTTCGTTTTGATAGCCGCGTAGTGAAGGCCAATATGGTGTCGCGGCATAGGGCCATGGCGAAGTGCATTTGGCGTGGCGCAGTAGGTGTGGCTGGCATGATTTTCCATTGGAACGGAGGTGCGGCTAGCATGGTTGGCATTCTTTGGCGCGGTCGATGCGGCTGGCATGATTTTCCATTGGCACAGAGGTACGACTAGCATGGTTGGCATGCTTTGGCGCGGTCGGTGTGGATGGCATGATTTTCCATTGGCACAGAGGTGAGGCTAGCATGGTTGGCATGCTTTGGCGCGGTCGGTGTGGATGACATGATTTGACATTGGCACAGAGGTGCGGCTAGCATGGTTGTCATGCTTTGGCATGGTCGGTGTGGCTGGCATGATTTTCCATTGGCACAGAGGTGCGGCTAGCATGGTTGGCATGCTTTGGCGCAGTCGGTGTGGCTGGCATGATTTGCCATTGTCACAGAGGTGTGGCTAGCATGGTTGGCATGCTTTGGAGCGGTCGGTGTGGATGGCATGATTTTCCATTGGCACAGAGGTGCGGCTAGCATGGTTGGCATGCTTTGGCGCGGTCGGTATGGCTGTCATGATTTTCCATTGGCACAGAGGTGCGGCTAGCATGCTTTAGCACGGTCAGTGTGGCTGGCATGATTTTCCATTGGCACAGAGGTGCGGCTAGCATGGTTGGCATGCTTTGGCACAATCGGTGTGGCTGACACGATTTGACATTGGCACAGAGGTGCGGCTAGCATGGTTGGCATGCTTTGGCGCGGTCGGTGTGGCTGGCATGATTTTCCATTGGCATAGAGGTGCGGCTAGCATGGTTGTCATGCTTTGGCATGGTCAGTGTGGCTGGCATGATTTTCCATTGGCACAGAGGTGCGGCTAGCATGGTTGGCATGCTTTGGCGTGGTCGGTGTGGATGGCATGATTTTCCATTGGGACAGAGGTGCGACTAGCATGGTTGGCATGCTTTGGCGCGGTCGGTGTGGCTGGCATAATTTTCCATTGGGACAGAGGTGCGGCTAGCATGGTTGGCGCGGTCGGTGTGGCTGGCATGATTTTCCATTGCCACAGAGGTACGGCTAGCATGGTTGGCATGCTTTGGCGAGGTCGGTATGGCTAGCATGATTTTCCATTAGCACAAAGGTGCGGCTAGTATGCTTTGGCGCGGTTGGTGTGGCTGGCATGATTTTCCATTGGCATAAAGGTGCGGCTAGCATGGTTGGCATGCTTTAGCGCGTTCGGTGTGGCTGGCATGATATGCCATTGGCACAGAGGTGCGGATAGCATGGTTGGCATATGTTGGCGCGGTCGGTGTGGATGGAATGATTTTCCATTATCACAGAGGTGCGGCTATCATGGTTGGAATGCTTTGGCGCGGTCGGTGTGGCTGGCATGATTTGCCATTGGCACATAGATGCGGCTAGCATGGTTGGCATGCTTTGGCGCGGTCGGTGTGGCTGGCATAATTTGCCACTAGCACACGTGGGAATTAGGGTTTGTCTTTTCGTAACCCTAATATGATAAAGATACCCCGGTAATTATTTAGAGACATATTAAAGGTTTCAGTAAATATGCCTAGTAAATGTTTGTTACTTTAAATATTGTGACATCACTGTCTGCTAGAGTTTAGTGTTTTACGACTTTAACCCTAAGCTAAAAACCACCATCAACATTAAGTCCCCTGCTTAGCTCGGAACAGGTGCCTTGTTGCTAGGTAAGCATATGATGGTGACAGACAAGGATGAAATCGATGTGTAAATCATTGCAAAGATGGTTAGGAGAATCCGACTAACCTTTTTGAGTGGTAAAGAGAGTTTTTGGCTTTCCGTATTGGCAGCCCTGCGTAAGTTGTATTGGGAATGCAGACCGTGGAGTGGTGAGATGAAAGTTACCGGCTTGGTCTGGTCATACATCTCCAAGGCAAAGGCGGCGCGGTCTTGGAAGGCGAAGCAAGCGGACGACTTGGCTCGAGGGGGAAAGAGGTGGCGTGGTCTTGGTAAGGCAAACACGCATGGACGATAGGGTCGCGACAGTGGAGCAGTCGGCTTGTAATAGTGTGGCCTTGGCAAGACGAGACGTACACGGATGGCTAGGCGTGATGGGGTCGCGACAATAAAGTGAATGGCTTGGCAGGGGGAGACGCGGAAATGGCATGGTGAAACGCGCAAGGACGGGTAGGCGTGGTGGGACCGAAATGATGGAGCGAGGGCTTGGCCGGGGCCGTGGAAAGGTGAGGAGCGGTTTTATGAGGTGAGGCATGCATAGGCGGCTTGAAACAGTTATGATTTTTCTGTGCTGTATGATTTCTTCTTGTTCGACGCCCATGGGGAATTCTTTCCTTATTCAAAAATATGTTTTGAGAGGTAGGTAGCATCCGTAATCCTTTCATCTTGTAGCTTTGCGCAAATCCCTGTATGATTAGGTGTCTCCAAGTCTAGGCTTTGGAACGCGATGCGGAGCTGCTAGCATGGACTTGGTATGAAGGGGACCCATTAGCACTGACAGGCATGGAACGGGTGCGGGCCACTCTGTAAAGCGCTTTGCAAGGCATGACGTTGGTAAGGGAAGCGCTTGCGGTTTAGTGTTTGACACACCGAAATCCTAATTAGCGTCCTTTACTAGAATTGTTGTAGAATCCGCGTACGTGCTCGGATTTTGATGATCCGCCCATTTATCGCACACGAAACATAATTCTGGATCTCCCTTCGCGGGAATATTTAGGTTTCTAGCTTGCTTGGGAGGTGAATATGGCCCGACAGTGAAAATCATGAAGAAGTCAGGATGGATGTTGCAGGTCCGGGGTGGCATAGTCGCGCGCCAGTCACCTATTCCCGTTCATGGAGAAAATATTAATTCTTTTCAAGCTCTAGAAACTCTGTCCACATGAAAAGAGGTATCGACCCTCTTATGTTTTTCTATTGTTCGTCTGGATCCGTGTTTTCGTCTGCAGTGTCTCTCCAGTGGATTCCAAAAATTTACCAAAACTCCGCTGTATTCTTGGGACGGATGGATGAAATGTATGTTCGGAAACGATCACGTCATGGATAATCTTGGAGATTGTAGTTACGTCGTCGGTCCATCCTCGACCTTAGGTTGTTCAGTGGAACTTCTGATCGTGATGATGATGTGTTGTGTATACTTGCATGGTCGAAAACTTCTGGTGCCCCGGGATGAAATAGGGAGACGTTCCATTGCCGATGCGCTGCTATCAAGTCTTCCGGGACTTTGTTCCAAGTTACATACTTCAAACCATCTTCAGAATCATGGACTATCGTAAATAATGGGATGCGGTGAGAATTCCCCCGTTATAGTTCGGTTTGATATGATGGCATGGATGAATATGTGAATGTAACCTTCTGGTGTGCTTTTGGAGTCTTCGGTGCACATGTACGGGTTCATGTTGAGAAATTCCCATGGCTCGTAAAACCTCGACTGTGATGATGTTGAGATCACTAATAACCTGGTTGAGGGGGGTGAAAGCGTTTCATGCTGGTAGTCCCCATGCTTAACCTACTTTCATTACATTTCCTTGAACCCTCGTCCACGGGATTTGATATAAGCCTAACATACTCTTCTGTATGTGACACTGGGATGCTCAGAAATTACATGATGAAATGTTCTGGATAGTGTAGGCTTGGGATCCTCCGCGACCTCGTAAAGTGTTGAAGGCATCTTCTAGACAGAGAGGTGATGATATTCTTGCGCTGCACCCTTGAAAAGTAGATGACCTTGTTGTGGCTATGGACTTTTTTTTGGTTAGCTATGTCTTATGAGCTTTGACAGTGAAGGGATTCCGTGTATACCCTCAGTCCCCAAGTATGGTTTACATTTTTCCATCTTATATGGTCAGTGGGTTGACCATGCTAAAGACATTACCATCGTGCGTTCGTACTGCTGATTTTGTTACTTCTTCCATGTGGAACTAAGAACATGGAGGAATATGGGTTACCTTTGTAATAATTTTTGCTGTGGTGAAGCTCTGGATGGTATCAACAAATAAGAAGCAACAGTTCTTGGTAGTAGATGTAACCAGGAGAGACTATATTATCGCGGTAACAAAGTAGTTTGACTAGAATTATATGGGCACCCATGGAAGTAAAAGGATTGGCTGGATACGTAAGCGAGCAAAACTGTCCATGGTCACGAGTTTTGGCAGGATGGACCAAAGGGTGGCCATGAATACGAAGATTGGATGGCTACGATCATGATCCTTGACATGGGGAGTGTGGCGGCATGACCCTTTGCGGGAAGGAGTGGTGTTGAAGAGAACGTTGAAGCGGAGCCGCTGCTGGAGAACGTTGAAGCGGAGCCACTTCTGGAGAGAACGTTGAAACGACGCCTTGCAACTCTCAGCGCCTTGAAGGTTACCATGTTGAAGTCGGAGGCCCCGTCACATTATGTCAAACTCGACATCCCTCAAGAGAACAGAGGTTAGGAGTCCTAGTTACATCTATCGATCGTGCTTTCTAGGAGAGGTTGGGGTTTGGGAACGTCTTCCCTGGCTGGAAATGCCTTTTTTCCTGATGCAGTACGGTTAAGGGATGCAAATATGTATTGACGCTACGCCTTGGAGAAATATAGAATCTCACATATTTGTTTCATCATAGACTGTACGACTTTGTGGGCGAAGTTCCTATCGTGCGGGTCCTGACGGGAGAAGGGTCTCCGTGAACTCAGGAGGGTTGTTGATTTCCTTTGCTTTCTATTTTGGAGAAATCTTTCCTGATCTATACGTGTGATGAAATTGGATTGTTGATCCCCTTCTACTGGGTATTCAAGAGCAACGCGAGCCTCTTCATATAAAAACGCACGTCCTGCTGAAGTGCCTATTGTCTTTTCATCAAATTAACAGTGATAAAAGGAGGTCAGCTTCTCCCGTCTCTTCCAGTATCTTTCCCTAATGGTAGAGTAGCGTCTCTGGTGATGGTTGGAGCTGTCATGCTTGAAAAAACGTTGGGGTGGCAGAAGCGGCTCTAGTTCTGGTGATCGTAAGTGTATCGTGAAGAGATGGCACGGTTCTGATCACGGAGTGCTGGAGCCATGGCGCTGTTTCGCAGGGTGAGGATGACGCTGCTTTGGCTAGTAGTGGAGCGGAGAAGATGGCACTGGAAGGGAGCAAAATGTTAGCGCTGGAAGAATGCAAGCTATTAGCGCAGGGTGTGGTATTGTGGATGGCATGTGCGTGTGGCATGTGTTCCTGACATGCATGTCTAGTAAGCACGTCTTGTAAGCTTGTATGGTAAGCCCGTCTGGTAAGCACGTCTGGCTTGCGCGTCTGGCATTGGATTTGGTATGGTGCGGACTATTGACTGGGCATGGCGCATACTGTTGGCTTGGCACGACGCTGGCTTGGCATGGCGTGGACTTGTTCTTGCGGGCCCAGTTTCCTCTTTCTAGACGTAGCTCAAACAAGAAATCCTTTCGTTATTCAAATTCCAAAAAGTGTTATGCTTATGAAAGGGGTTGGCTCCCCTTTTTACCTCGTATCTTTATTATCACGTCCTGGTATTAGCGGTAGCACGGTAGTGATAAAGTGGGCAAGCATATTCCAGCTATGTACTCCAGCATTTCTCTTTCAATTTGTTTTCTTGTTTTCTTGTGATGATGCAAACCATAGCCATAAGTATGCCTTCCATAAATCTGTAGAAACATTTTTCTTCTGAACTGGTGTAAACCCTAGCTATAGGTATGCCTTTCATAAACTTGTGGAAATACTTCATCATAAGCAATTCTTCGAATGTTACCGTAATAACGTCTGCGAATAGTGACAGGTAATCATTGTTGTGCAAAGTAGGCACGTACGAGTAGGTGATTGTTTTTTTTTTTGAAAGGCAAACAAAACGCATGGTTTATGGCTTTTGATTTTCTAGTTTTCTTGGGTTGATAGATAAATGCTACCTCGACGGTTTTGGATTATATATTTATTTTATTTTTTGAATTAAATATTTAGAATTGAATTGCATTTGGCTATGAATGAAAGTGACGCAGACATCCCAGGAAAACCATGAAACCGTGTGTTGGTAGATGACATAGGATAAAACATAGTTATAGGTTTTATCAGAACTTGAAAAACCAAACCACGTATTTTTGTCTAGATAAGACTTACTCGGTTTCTCAGGTCTTCTGATGAGAATAAACTTTCCGGGTGTAGGACCAAGTTTTTTTTTCCAGAGAAACATGGTCATGGGAAGTCCCCAGTCTTCCGAGTCATTACTAAGTTGTCTGATAACTGCGCCGTTAATCCCTGGGCGGATCATTTTTCTTCTAGCCTCTGAGAAGTCCCAAGTCATCCCTTGTCGTGTCATAAATGATAATCGAGCCATCGAGTAACTGAGTCGAAGTGGATCGCCTTCCTCTACCATCTTGACGTCTGGGTCGAAGAATGAGATTGCTGGTTAAAAATTGATATTGTAACCGAAAGATCGAACCTCCCGCTGTGGTTGCCAATTGTTTGTAGGTGAAAATGGTTTCTGCTGATTTAGGTAATTACAGGTGTACATGTGAGAAACAATTTAAAACCTAAACAATATACTACAAGGGAGTACTTTAGATTCGAGAGATAAATCTGTACAAGTCCGACCTAAACCAAGAAATTTCCGTTCCAAACTTGATTCGGTCACAAAGTGGAGGAGAATGGGTTGGTTTTGGGGAGGGAAGCAAGGAAAGTGGTGAGACCAGAATAGTTGATCATGGAAGAGTAGTTTGGTTACTACGACTTGTTATCAGAAAAGTGAGAGATCTAACAAGATGAGATATCAAGTAAGTATTTCTGGGTGTTGTATCTCCCGTATGAACTTGTTGTTCAATGGAAATAGGTAAGACCTATTTATACAAGTCAGGGTAAAAACGTACCCTGGTCTCACTAAGGAGTGGGTAAGTAAATGGGAGGAGGTGGTAACCGTATGCATGGAATTGATGTTCCATAAAGTGGTTAACACATGAAACTGGTTTTCATGAAACTACTAACGTTATGGAATTGATGTTCCATAAAATTGTTAACGCATGTGCTTTATGTCCCATGAACGTTTCACACATAACTTCCCGTATTTACTAACCGCGTCACCCTTATGACACTTCCTTATAACGGGCGTAGTGTACGCCGCACGTTGTAAACCGCCAAACCAATACTCAAAGAGGATCCCCCAGTTTGTGTTGATGTATCAAATGTTTTTGGAAAACATGTAGCATGTTGTTGTGGCTTGGAAATTCAAGCTCGGGAAACTTGGTAGCCTGGTGACCTTCGATGGTCGAGATTTTGCATCTTGAGAGGAGGGGAAACCATTGATCGTTGCACGCCTTCGTTTTGTTAGCCGCGTAGTGAGGGCCAACGTGGTGGCGCGGCTAGGTTGGCATGGTTTGGCGTGGTCAAACTTAGGTTTTTGGGCCAAAGGTAACCATGTGTCGTCTGGTAACCTTGGATGGCTAAGATTTTCTCCTAGGATTGAAGGGAAACCGTTGATTGTTGCACGCCTTCGTTTTGGTGTTCGCGTATGGAAGGTTAATAGGTGGCGCGGCTAGGTTGGCATGCCGTTGGCATGGCATGGTTTTGCGTGGCCAAACTTAGGTTTTCGGGCCAAATGTTACCATGTGTCGTCTGGTAACCTTGGATGGCTAGGATTTTCTCATAGGATTGAAGGGAAACCGTTGATTATTGCACACCTTCGTTTTGGTGGCCGCGTAGGGAAGGTCAACAGGGTGGCGCGACTAGGGTGTGGTTAGGCTTGGCATGTGGGGACAAGTGTTTTCCTTAGGCGTGGCTAGCTTTGTCTAGGTGTGATTTTGGCTTGGCAAGTGGGGCCAAGGGTTTGCCATGGGCGTATGGCGTGGCTAGGGCAAAGGCAAGGGCGTTTGGCTTGGAATGATGTGACTAGCATGGATAGGGCCAAGGTAAAGTGCGTTTGGCATGGCGCAGAACTTTTCTAAGTTTGGTTTGGCTTGGAATGTGGGTCCAAGGGTTTTCCATAGGCGCATGGCGTGGCTATCTTGGGCTAGGTGCGGTTTTGGCTTGGCATGTGGGGCCAAGGGTTTGCCATAGGCGCATGGCGTGACTAGCTTGGGCTAGGTGCGTGACCAAGCTAGGGTTTTGGGGAAAAAGGTCGTTTGGTAACCTTATATGGCCAGGATTTGCTCCTGGGATTGAAGGGAAATCGTTGATTATTGCACGCCTTCGTTTTGATAGCCGCGTAGTGAATGCCGGTATGGTGGCGCGGCATGGGGCCATGGCGAGGTGCGTTTGGCGTGGCGCGGTAGGTGTGGATGGAATGATTTTCCATTGGAATGGAGGTGCGGCTAGCATGGTTGGCATGCTTTGGCGCGGTTTGTGTGGCTGGCATGATTTTCCATTGGAACAGAGGTGCGGCTAGCATGGTTGGCATGCTTTGACGCGGTCGGTGTGGCTGGAATGATTGTCCATTGGCATAGAGGTGCGGCTAGCATGGTTGGCATGCTTTGGCGCTGTCGTTGTGGATGACATGATTTTCCATTGGCACAAAGGTGTGGCTAGCATGGTTGGTATGCTTTGGCGAGGTCGATGTGGCTTGCATGATTTGCCATTAGCACAGAGGTACGGCTAGCATGGTTGGCATGCTTTGGCGCGGTCGGTGTGCCTGACATGATTTGACATTGACATAGAGGTGTGGCTAGCATGGTTGGAATGCTTTGGCGCGGTCGGTGTGGCTGGCATGATTTTCCATTGGCACAGAGGTGTGACTAGCATGGTTGGCATGCTTTGGCGCGGTCGGTGTGGCTGGAATGATTTTCCATTGTCACAGAGGTGAGGCTAGCATGGTTGGCATGCTTTGGCATGGTCGGTGTGGTTGGCATGATTTTCCATTGGCACAGAGGTGCGGCTAGCATGGTTGGCATGCTTTGGCGCGATCGGTGTAGCTGGCATGATTTTCCATTGGCACAGAGGTGCGGCTAGCATGGTTGGCATGCTTTGGCGCGGTTGGTGTAGCTTGTCGTAACCCTAATTTGAAAAAGATACCCCGGTAATTATTTAGAGACAGATTAAAGGTTTCAGTAAATGTGCCTAGTAAATGCTTGTTACTTTAAATGTTGTGACATCATTTTCTGCTAGGGTTTAGTGTTTTACGATTTTAACCCTAAGCTAAAAACCACCATCAACAACTTGATACAAAGGTTCAGACTTAATCAAACTCAATAGGATTCACGTATCAAGTAAATAGGAATTAACGTTTTTGCAATTTACTTTAATTATAATAAAACAATTATAATGTGGAAATATAAAGTAAATGACACATCAATATTTTGTTAACGAGGAAACCGCAAATGCAGAAAATCCCCGGGACCTAGTCCAGAATTGAATACTCTCAGGATTAAGCCGTTATACAAAATAAGACAACTTCGTATAGTTGAGACCAAGCAACTAAACCTATAGTTCACCTAGTTCCGTCTGTATTCCCACGCCTCCAACTTGTAAACAAGTCACATACTTGGACCAATTCATTTGGTTCGTATTCCAAACAGTAAAGGAACAACAAATCTGTTTGGTATCAACTCTCTTCAACCAAGTGATATGAGTTGCGCAAAGGTTCTCTTGTTTATCTTAACATAGACTCATTTTCCAGGTTCCAAGATCTATCTTATGTTCAATCACCCAAAGGTAATCGTTAAGATTAAGCCAACAACACTTTTCAACCAAGTGATATGTGTTGATGCCGATCTTCCATAATTAATCAATTCAATCTACCACAAGGATAAACCGATTATTAATTGGATCCTTTTTTTCCCAAACAAGTATTGTGCACACCAAAGATTGTAAAAGCCAAGTTAGAAATCTTCAATATCTTATTTGTCTTCAAATCTTTTTAGATCTTCAATAAACACCTGCACACAACTACTTGAATCTATTGTGATCAATTACACACAGAACGGAGTCTGTTAACAATGGATTATCACAAGATCTTCTTTAGATCTAACAATAGTCTAAAGATCCATGTCGAAACCTTGAACTAGTTTGAGTGAATCTTATATCAGAAGAGAAGAATCTCAAGCATAAACAAATTAGGTGCAATCTTATATCAAAGTTCAACCACCATTAGTCAATCAAATCAATACGAAAACTAAATATAAACTGCAATATCTAGTTTCCCACCAACGGGTCGCGCTAGAGCTTATCAATCCCATAGAAGACTTTAAATTGAGCGGCCGTAAGAGATTTCACCTAATTAGATTACTCTCCTCTCCAATATGCGGCTTCACTAGTAACAAAGAAAAAAGAGTAAGTCTAGGTTACGCAGGATTAGTTTGCTCGAAATGCAAACTCAAAGAATTTATAGACAAGGAAGTTTAGACACCAAGGAATTTCCAAAACCGAAAATATTCTCAAGATATTTTTCATTACTCCACCAAATTCGGTTTTCATAATTCTTGTGAATGCACTGTCCAAAAATAATGATCGAAATCTCCTTGGAAAATATTTAATTAGCAAATGCACATTACTCATTCTTATTTTTCATATATAATTAAAAACCCTTAATTAAAAAGATTCTTAACTTATTTAAATTCGATCTTGGGATTTAATTCCTTCTTAGCCGTTAAGGAATATCTTTGAACAAAATAGAATAAGAATTAATGCACCGTGTTCAAAGAGTGACGACATCTTACTCATGCAAGTCTTTTCCATGCTTGCTCACTTGAAACCGATTTACCACACTTCCAAACAAGTTTAGAATTGGTTCATCTGACTTTCAAGAACTATGTGATTGATCAAGTACTACTCAATCACACCTCATGGGTTTACGGTTCTACCAAAACAAGTTTCGGTTCTACCTCCATGTGAGTACTGTGCATAGTTACATTAGCTTACCAAAGATACAGCTGACTATGTACTAGGATCGGTTCCCCACATATATTTGGTATCTAACTTGTATGCACTGCACATGTCCATAGGAGGTTCCCCTTCCCAAAAACATGTTGCACATGTTCATAGGATCGGTTCCCTTTCTTCCATAAACCTTGATGCACCTCATACAAGGATCGGTCCCCTTGTGATGCACTGCACCTCTTACTAGGATCGGTTCCCTCTTCCCGCAATAAGTTCAGACATACACAACCCGATCATACCCCAGGTGATTACTTAAGATCAGTTTCACTAATAAAAGTCATACCAATACATAAGTCAGGCCTCATGTGAATAGTTTTACCAAGAACACAAAAAAGTCATGAGCGGTTATACTAATCACACATATTGGTCGTTCATAAGATATGCAATGAAGAACGACCCCAATAACGCCTGACGAATTCCTTTTCGGTTCACAACACATATCATGAACTTACTTCCTTAGAAAAAATGTAAACATTGTTCCCTAGGATGAAATCCTCACCTCATACCCATACATAATCACAATAGCATTCATACGATTATGTCGATGTCTTATATACAAAGTTTAATGGTTAAGCAAGAAACTTCATATTGTATTCCTTAATACTCTGTATATCTAGAGTGTTCATGCTTCGCAGTTTTATGTTTTCAATATGCAAGACTTAAAAGATACGTTAGGGAAAGAAACAGTTCAAGTCAAATATCACTAACCTCAAGTGGAAGGATTATGTTGTGGTTGTAGCTCCGTGCTTCTTCAAGTCTTCGCAATACTTGTAATGTCTCACCCTAATAATTTCAAGCTAACCTATATGAAGTCGACTCTAGTACATTTAAATCAAGCGACTCTTAAATGAGTTTTGCTTCACTAAAATATGACAACCAAACTTGACAAACCAACGTTTGGTGGGTTCAACCGAGCAATGCTCTAACAAAAAACATGCTTGAGATAGCAGCGCATGAGATTTTAACCGAGAAATGCTCTAACAATCTCCCCCTATAGTAGCAGGAAATCCCACACTACACCCCTCACAAGAATTCATAATAATCAACACATCTTTCAAAGATTAAGAACAACACTTTTATCAATTGATTCACAGAAATGTTACAAGAAATGGAATAAAACAAGAATATAATTGCTCTTTAAACTTTCTCTCTCCTAATGACTTGCTCAACACTCGAAAAAGATCTCTCTCTCCCTTACGCTTATTCACCTCCTTATATAGGGATTTACATAGTGGGTGACAACTAATCTGTCCTTTATTTTAGGATCTGACTTGCGATATTCTCGCAAGCTTTTTAGTGATACTTCCTCACAAACCTCTATCATTCGCAAGATTATCACACTTTCTTCATGTTTATACCATCGTCATCTATTACGTCACTTTCCTAACCATTCTGCGAAATTTGTAATGAGTTGTCAAAATTTTGCAAGAGTGTTGTTGTTAACTTCGCAAGATTGTTGCTCCTGCGATATTCTGATCCTACATCTTGCATCTTCTCATATCTTCTCTGTGAAGGGGATAAGATCATGAGAATCTTATTTCATCAGAATGCCGCAACCTCCCATCTTTCCATATTCTTCTATTCTGAGACGATTCTACATTCCTCGCCAAATTTACTACACGTATCCCTTCTTCCATCCAGCTTCTGACACGTCCTTTTCAACCGCTGTATTTCAACTGTTCATGTCTAATATTTGCATTAAATATGTTTATCTTCTCGAGTATTCTTCTCTCTATATATACTCTTTTCATTCTTCTCTCCTCTTCTTTTTTACTTTCTTTCTTATTTTCTCTGCAACTTTCTTCATTGTTCTTCCGCGAATTCCGCTCCTGCTACTGTAATTTTTCTTGATTATTCTTGTTTTCAAGTTTTAAATTTCTTCTCCATTCCCATCCTAAAAATGCCTCCAGCCGGTCGTAAGAATGAGATTTCCTTGGAAAAGGCTCAAAAGAAACTTCAAAACAGAGGTTTTACTCTATCTCGCATTCCCGGCCAGAACCCTAAATCTGAGCTAAATGCCAAATTATTTTCTGATCATCCCTGCAATCAGGGAAAGATCATAGTCTCTCTAGGTCAGCTTGAAGCTGGTCTTCCCATTGCTCTCTATGATCGTGAGCTCCCCTTGTTTTATGAAATTATTTGTCATGCGAAGTTCTCACGAGATGTGTACCAATTGAGTGGGGATTGCATTCGTCTAATGCTTGAGTTTTCCACTCATGGTGCTGGTAAGGAATCTCTTTACCCCATTGAAGTTATGAATCCTAAATTTGCTGAAGTTGCAATTATACCCGCGAAATATACTTTAAAAAGCTTCTTTGCGAATTATGAAGTGATTCATATGAAGAGAGACAATACTTGCTGGGGTGTTCGTTTACATAAGAGAAATAATGTTGTTGATGATGAATTACTCATGCAAGATATTGACTGGCATCCTGGTGATAATTCTGCCCCACATCATTCTAATGATAACAAATGGTGTGTTTTCCCCTTAATTCTAGAGGGTCCGTATATTTCTGGTTCTCATGTCTTACATGCGAATCTCACAGAGTTCCAACCCTGGGTATTCAACTGGCCCGAAAGAGATGGAGATGTATATTTCCACCTTTTGCTTGAGTCATTATTATTATTATTATTATACTCTTATATATGCTCTCGCTAATCATTCAAATATTTTCGCTTAACTTGCAAAATTACCAGATTGAGAGGTTGAAAGTAAGCTACAAGAAATTTGGGAAATCTAGTACTTTATCAGCTTTTCAATTAATCACAGATGAAGTAAGAAATATTCTTTTAAGATTCTTGACAATATATTGTTGCCTCTATTTCTTATATTTATTTATCTGTGCTTGAAGGATATTGGTGAGATAGAGGAACCCTCCAAGGTTGCGTTGAGCAAAGGTAAAGGTAAAGGCAAAGGTGCTCCTCGCAAGGAGAATTTTGCTACTCCTACTTTAAGGAAATGAATAGTTCAATCTCCTTATCCCTTAATTCCTCCAGATGGCGAAAGTTCCAGTGACAATAATAATAATGATGATGATGATAATAATGACGATATCTCATCTGCGAAAGAATCTTCACAACCTGAATCTTCCATGGCTCAATTGTCCGGCATTTTTGCTAACACTATGCATGGTATTGGGAAAGATGCTTTTACTAGTACATGCCAGACCCTCGCAAGAATCTGTGATGCTCCTATACTGGTTGATAATGATTCACTTCATGGGGCTTCGAGATCAATGACTCCTAGTCTCTTAAATTCACTTAGCACTCTGGTATATTTTCATTTCTTCACTTCCTCTCCATACTTAAAGTTTTAGATATGTTTATTTTGGCAACCTTTGCCTTTTCTTCACAAGATGGAAGGGCTTCTTTCACTGTTGCCTAATATTTGGAGAAAAGACGTATATCTTCTGAAAAGAGGAATACAAATCTTCGCAATAAAAATGAAGAATTAAAATCTGAGTCTGCTGAACTTCGCAAGATAATGGAGAATTGGAAGCTGAAATTGCTGAGATTCTCAAGAAGAATAAACAACTATAAATTGATGTTTCAAGCAACAAACACAAGATATCTGATCTTGAGAAAGCCAACCAGCAACTTAATGGTAAAATTTTTTTTCTCTTTCTCCTAATTCTCTTATCCTATTTTCTTAGCTTATTCAAGCAACCATTTTTGCAGATATTTATGGTCTTACTGATGAGGCTATACTCCTCCGTTCTTTTCCTGAACCTATAGATGAGGATACCCTTCTTGATCGCCTTAATAATTCCTTAAATAATTATTCAAACGACAAGATTGAATCTCTTTCCATAAATGACCTCAGATCCTAACTTCGTCTTTTAGAAATTGTCCACAAGTCTAGTTTGAGTGTAGATAATATGTCTAAACATCGCTATCTTAACTCCAAAGAAGAAATCAATAGTTTAAGAGCCAAGAATAGTAATCTCATAGACAAAAAAGATTGTATATCTAGACAAGGTTCTCAAACCTTAGAGGAATTCCATAAAATTCTTCTTGAAGTTCAAATTGATAGAGATAGACTTATTTGCAAGAATAGTGCTCTTGTTGAGAGGGAAAACCAAGTTGGCTCCCGCCTTCTCATTAGTAATGATGATGAATTTGCTTGGGCTGCGAAGATTCTTGATAATGCCAGAAATAACTTAGGTGTAGATGTCAGTCTTCAAGCTGAGCAAACGACCTTGATTAGATATATGATTTCTAACAAAGAAGGTTGTTAATTGTTCTTCCTTATTTGATTATTTATTTTTCACAACTTTCTATCAAATTGTTGATTTATTGTTGTATTTTCGCAGAATCTGAAGAGAGATATCGCAGTAGAATTGAAGAAATTGAGAGTGAAAAGGCGAAGCTCACAAAGGATCTTTCTTCTCGCAATGAGAAATGTTCAAGATTGAAGTCTCAACTGAAGATCACTATTGCGAATTTTGGGAATGACGCAATTTTTTATCGTAATGACACTATCAAGGTGACCTGTGATGACAACAAGATTCCTCACTCCAAATATCCTTGTCTTTTAGACAACATCCCGGAGAATGTGCCTAACTTGATCATCTCTAATAGTGAAGCTGATGAAGGAGAAGAATCTGAAGAGGATGGAAATGATAAATCTGATGAAGATAAGGAAAAAAGCTCTAGTAAAGAATCTGATGGAGATAATGATGAATCAAGATCGAAATAGATTTTGCTTGCTCCCTTGTAAAACTTGTACATTTATTCTTCAATCTTTTACTCTTGTAATCTATCACTATGAATTTCTCCAATCTTTAATATAAGTTCTTTTTTGTTTCACCCTGCCTGTGTTAGAAAAATTTTCCCTTTCGCAATATGACTATCCAAAATACAATTAACTTTTTATGCGTAAATCTATCATGTGAAAACAAATAACACTTAACTTACTTATTTTATGCATTCCCATACTTGCCTCTGTTATTTGAATTCAGATGATTGATTAAGTAAGATGCCTCTGTTTAAAATAATTTGCGATAAAATCGCAATTATTTCTGCAGAATCTCGCAGTCATAAATTGTTAGAAAATCACAATTATTTCTGTATAATCTTGCAATTATAAATTGTAAAATTGCATTCTTTCTTATATTCTGATGTGGTCTTATTTTGCCTTCCTAAGTAAAGGTCTTATTTTGCCATCTTTTTTCTTTTGCGACAAAATCGCAGGACATCTCTACACTTTCATGTAGAAACCCATTGATCTTGCCTTAACTTTTTGTTCTTTTTATTTTTGCTGCGACAATATGACATGCCTAAATTTTCTTGCGAAACTAAATCCCCATGACATTGACGTCTTGCGACGAAATCGCAGGACGTCTTTACACTTGCATGTAATGACCCCTTGATCTCGTCTTATCTTATCTTTTGTATTATTGCCTCTTCAGGAATGTTGCACAAATATGACAAGTCTTAATACTACCATGAGTAAAAATTCTCATGAAATTTGCGTCTTAAGACACTTATCAGCTCCCTAATGGAGGGTGCCGCCCTTATCTTCCCCCTGGTTTCCCTTTCAAGGAGACGTACATCGGCCATACAAGACTAGCTCCTCCCATCCAGTCTTAAAAACAACCAGTTGTGTTTACAGCCTCTTATCCCTTTTCCTATATGGCTTATGGTTACGAGACTGCACCCTAAATGTGGTTTTCTTCGGGCCGAGTGCATCATAGCCAAGATTTGCCAAGAATGGCCAGGGTAGTTTCATACGCCCCGGGCACTCTTGGCTCAACCGTGTACCTCGGTGCCTTAGTCATACTATGCACCCCTTAGGAGAGCTCTTATTACCTTAGTCACCCAACTCAAGTCATATGCTCAAGTTTGAGAATCCAAGGTGTCTCTCCTGGATGGGCTTTCATTGACCCCAAATCTCCATAACTTAGGTTCCAGCAGCGGTGTAACCTTATCGCTGAGTCATGTAATATATATCCCCTTTTATGACGTACTTTAGGTCTTACATTTTCCTCTTGCGAACTTTTATTCGCGAACTAGGGTGTACGCCATAAAGGTTCGTCCCATTCTGGATTTTAAATGATCATTTCTTGCGAAATTTTCGCATATTTTCATTCTGCTTTTGATATCTGCAATTTTGTATCCTCTTTTTCATAAAATTTTTGTATCCACTTATTTCATTTTAATCAATAAGGAAAATATATTTTTTGAAATTTTCGCAACAAACCAATTATACATCTTTTTTCTTTTCCTCAATAATTTCTTTCACTTCACAATTTTAATTTTTTTTTACCCTTACTGTTCTCTGCCTCTGCGAGATTGTTAGTTACTTTCTGACCTCCTACGAGATTTTCTCCGCTTGTCGTTTTCAGCAAGTTCTGACTTCGCAACATCCCTTATTTTCTTTGTTTTACCTAATCGACCATAAATCTCTCACTTCTTTGTCTTTCTTTGATGCTATACTTCCAATTCCCCTCCTTCGCAGCTCTTTCTTCGCAAGATTCCATATCAATTTCATAGCACTTCTTTCCTTCAACCCAATCTCCCTTTATTACTCCAATGCCACTAGGATGTGGAAACTTAATGCACTGGTGGAAAGTTGATGCCATACCTAAAATCCCATGTAGCCAAGGTTGACCAATTAAGGCATTGTAGGGCGACTCTACATCGACAATACAAAATAGAATCTTGGAAGATATCCCCTTTAATAGAATTCACATTGTGATCTCCCCTTTAGGTTTATTGGCAGTGCCATTAAAACCATAAATTTTATAGGTTGAAGGTATTAGATCCTCATCTCTGCCTCCCATTGGCTTGTAAGTATGATAAAACATGATATCTACAGAACTCCCTGTATCAATTAAAACTCTATTAATTGCCCATGAATCTTCAGCCTCATCATCTTCATCTTTTTCTTCATCTTCTCTTTGTTTTGGGTTTATCTCTAGTCTCAACCACCAATGGATTATCATGCATTTCGCCAGGTTTAGGTGCTTCTTGTGCAGTGAAAAAAATAGTCTGCTTTTGCCACTCTTCTAATGGCGAAGCTTTCGCAATATTCATTATTTCTCTCCCATCAGCATCTCTTGCGAACACTTTGCATAGGACATTGTCGTGGAAATCTTCGATTGTTTTGTATGAATGTACAATAGAGTTACAAAACAAATCTTTTGTCTTCGCCCCAACTTCTATGACAAATGTTTCTCCTCCTTTTGTTGTATTAACTCTAAGAATTTCTGGTGGTGGTGGTAAAAGTTGATATTGAGGGTTCCCCATTAGAAAATGATTTAGATTTCTGAGAATGATTCACTTTATGTTTCCGCAGTTATTTGTAGAATGTCCATGAAAGTGATGATAAGAGCAAATTCTCGTCTCCTGTTATTTGAAAGCGGTTCTTTTCCCATGTTCCAGGGTGTTGGTATGTTCTCCATTAAAATTATTTCTTCCCAAATTTTTTCCATACTAGTATTCAAAGGTAGCATCTTGATCTCCTCCCATGTCATTCTTTGACTTCCTGATCCTCTCTGATAGTTTTGTCTTTCTCCTCCATATGTTTCTTGTGGATGATCAAGTCTTTGAATTTTATTGTTCCCTCCTCGACTATAAAAATTTCTTTCTATTTATAATTCTTCTTGATCCCTGCTTCCCATAGCTACCAACTTCTGTTGATTATCATTCTTATTTTCTTGTTGAACCTGCGAAGTGCTCGCAACTGTGTTTATCAATTTTTGTAGCAAACTCGCATTCACTGATGATGAGCTTATATTCGCAATAGGATATGATTCCATTTGATTATGTTTTTCTTCAAGAGAAATGTACTCCTCCTGTAGCTCCCGTAATTCAGTCATTGTGATTGTATTTTTGATTCTAAAAATTTGAATGTATAGCAGATTGTTTGAGAACATTGCATTGATAAAGGATAAAATGAGATATCTCTCATCCACACGCCCAGCCATCTCACTACACATTGTCTTCCATCTTATGGTTAGATGCTTTAAACTTTCTCCAATTCTCTGCTTTAACCCAAATACATCTTCTATTCCTGGTCGCGAGGAGTTGTTAGTTATATTTGCCTCTAAGAATGTAGTTTGTAAATGGTTGAAAGATGTTATAGTATTCCTGGGTAAACCCTCAAACAATTTTAGCGCCTCTCCTATTAGACTTGATTCAAAATACTTGCACAACACAGCATCATGATTCTCCCATTGTAACATACATCTCACATAAGCTTTAATGTCTTGAATCGCACAAGTTGTCCCATCAAAGATGCTGGTTAACGCAGGCAAACAGCATTTTGGCGGCATTCCTCCTAATTGTACTTCTTGTGAGAACGGAGTTTTCGCAGCTTCTTCTATATCTTCATCCAATTGTCTCCTACCTCCTTCCCTCATATTATTCAGCATTCCTCTCAAATCTGCCAGTTCTCTTAAGATTTGTTCATTTACCCCGGAATCTGGTTCCATTGGTCTCTTCAATTCTGCTTCTCTTCTCCTGCGTTCTTGCCTGTTTTGTGCTGCGAGAGTTTGATTTCCTTCCCCAACATTTTCTTCTTGTATTTCTCTGCGATCCTCTCTTTCATTTCTTTCATGAATTCGCACACCATTATATCTCTCATTTTCTCCTCTGCGATTTTGCTCACTCCTTATCAACTCTCTTTGTTGTCTTTCGATTCTCCTTTGTATTCTATCATATTATTCATTGATATTATCATTGTTGCGGTTTTGCTCGCGTCTTCTTTCTCGATTATCATGGTTGTTCTGACATATTGCTTCTTGATATTCTCTTTCCTTCACTTCTTCTCTCAATCTCTCTCTCTCGCAGGCTAAACGTGCTTGTTCAGTATAATGTCTCTCAATTTCTTCTTCAATTACTTGCTCATTTCTGCGATTTTCTCTCCCATGTAATATTCTTCTTCCTTCTTCTTGGTTTTATTCATCACCTTGGTTACTTCGTTCCTGATGCTGCATGTTTTGTGGAATTTTGCCATGTGGAATGTGTCGATCTTCAATCATTCCTCTATTTTCGTGACATTCTTCATCTAAATTTTGCACATCTTGCCGAATATTTCCATCAACATTTTCTACAAATGAGTTTCGTCTTTCTTACCTTCTGATTGATATTGAACTTGATCTTGTAGTAATTCTTGACCTTATATTTCGTAGTCTCATATTCTCCATTCTCAATTCATGATTTTGTCTTGTCAAATTAGCATGTTCTTCTGCTTCTACTCTCCTTTATCCGTGTATTCTTTGTCTCAATTCCTCTAATGCTTCTACTTCTCCATTTTCATGAATTATTCCTCCAACTACTTCTTGATCTTCCTCTATTCGCCTATCGTTTCTTAATTGTTGCTTCTCTTCCATTTCACCTGCTAAATCTGCCATGTGTGTATACTCACTCTATCATAATCCATAGTTCTATTTTGCGCTGGTGTATGCTGAATTGGTTGTTGAATTTGATTTTTTCCATCATTTCTTGTATTCATTATTGATGGTTCTCCAGTTTCGTTTCTTCTTTCTCCAGCAAGTCTCTTACTCCTCCTCACAATTATTGGTTGTCTTGAAGCATTTGTTCTTCTAGCCATCTCTTCAACCTCAATGAAATGTTGAAAATTATATGAAATTTACCACAAACTACTCCAAATTCTTTCAAATCACAATACTAATTTTTACACTAAAAACAAGGGAAGAATCCCTGTTTCTAGCGCCAATATGTAGTAGCAGGAAATCCCACACTACACCCCTCACAAGAATTCATAATAATCAACACATCTTTCAAAGATTAAGAACAACACTTTTATCAATTGATTCACGGAAATGTTACAAGAAATGGAAGAAAACAAGAATACAATTGTTATTTAAACTTTCTCTCTCCTAATGACTTACTCAGCACTTGAAAAAGATCTCTCTCTCCCTTACGCTTATTCACCTCCTTATATAGGGATTTACATAGTGGGTGACAGCTAATATGTCCTTTATTTTAGGATATGACTTGCGATATTCTCGCAAGATTGTTAGTGATACTTCCTCGCAAACCTCTATCGTTCGCAAGATTATCACACTTTCTTCATGTTTATACCACTGTCATCTATTACGTCACTTTCCTAACCATTCTGCGACATTTGTAATGAGTTGTCAAAATTTTGCAAGAGTGTTGTTGTTAACTTCGCAAGACTGTTGCTCCTGCGATATTCTGATCCTACACCCCCTTTGTCAATTTTAGTGACAAAACTATTAATACATATGGAATACAAAAAATATATAAATAAACTTTTGTAGCTCCTATTCAACATGCCAAATCTTCAACATTACTCGAAATATTCGTCACTTCCAAGTACTCCAATGATCCCAAAGGTTGTAAGTTTAGCATCATCGTTGTTGAAAATCCATAGCTATAACAATGAGAAAACAAGAGTTCTCAATCATTGTTATACAATGTCATAGTATCACTACACATCGTCAAAGTCCAATTGCATCACAACTTTAACAACAATACTATGGTGATACGTCACTCCCCCTTAGTCAATACTCCATCTCACATGGAAACCACTCCCGCTTACATAATGATCCGAAAACCATATGTATTTGTAGTGTGAACTACATATTAATTCTCCCCCTTTTTGTCAATAAAATTGGCAAAGGTAGAAGAACGGGATCCTAATGAAATTTCCTAAGAGACATTTCATGACCAAAAGTAAATGTATATCATCTTGTTTAGATACAATCATAAAGCCTAAGCTAAATGCATTCATCAAGGAGTCTATAAAGATACAAGATAACCCTTATAATATTCCACAGCCGCACTCCCCACAAAGATTTGGAAATTAAGCACAAGTTCAAAAGAACTCTCCACCATAAAATGTCATTCCCTAAATAACAACAAGAGCGACCTTAATTTCAAAAGAAAAGAAGGATTTCTTTGGACTAAACAAATCACATACAAGTATGAATTTGAAATCCAAAAAGAAATATTCAATCAAATTAACTGTAAGCGAACCATGATTAATTTGACTAAATATGCTCAACACAAGTAAACTTATGGAGACTTAAAAAATCAATTAGATTAATCACAAGAGAACCCATAATTAATCTAATCAGAATACCCAATTAAACTAATCACAAAAGTAATCAATTTAATTTTTTATACTCACATAAGAAAATCTTTGGAGCAATGACTAAGTTAATCATGAAAATAATCAACCAGTCAAAAACGCTCAAACATAAGAAAAACTTACGGAGTCATAACTAAATATCAACACAAGATGATTAATTTAGTTCAATATGCTTTACATAAAGTACCTTAGGGAACACAACTAAGCTAATCACAAAAATAATCAACTTGGTTTTCTAGTGCTCAACATAAGACACATTACGGAGCCTCACAGTAATACACAAAAATATGGATCAAGGAAGATCAATTACTGCGGAATACACAAGGATTCATTCTATGTCCCATCACCATTTGCACAATGACATACAATAGACATAATCCTTGAATCATTAAAGATTTTAACCTATATTTCATCAAAAATTGACACAATAGGCTTAACTTTTGTGTTTGTCAAAAGTCCATTCATTCTTTCATCAATACTTGCATATCAACTCATGAACGACTTTACTTTTGACAAAGTATGGGACAATCAAGTTCACAGACGTAAACACACATATCCCATAACAATATTGGCAATATATAAAACCATAAAGATTAATACTGCAAAAATCATCTTCCAAACAAGTTTAGAATTTAAACTAATAAATCTAAAAACAAGAAGATGAAAACTTTGGACATAGCTACGTGTAATCACAATAATGGCTATTCCAAACACTAGTTATTCTTCTAAACAAAACAAGAAAATAGAAGATTTACTAGGTAATAATACCTTTGAAGAATTTTTTATCGTCCCGAACTCCTTGTCGTCAACAGCCATTGGAACATAAGGTTCATTAAGGTAGGAGTTTATATCAATATACCTTCTTGGTTGCTATTGTCGAACCAGGGCCTTCTGAATCTCATGAGTCTTATACACAAAAGCCTTTATTTGTTGTATCTCCTTTTGGATTTCCTTCAACACTTGAAGAACATCAGAAAACTTCTGAGAATTTGAAGGAACATCTCTTGGCTTCCTCATATTCCTTCTCTTCCTTTTCAATGGTGGAGGCAATGGAGATTTTTCTTTTTCCTTCATGATTGATGGCTTAACAATCACATTACCATCTTTTCCATCAGAAGACATCATACTTGGAGTTTCCATGAACGTATGGGTTTGTGAGAGGAAATCACAATTAACTCAACAAGTAGTTTTGAGATAAAAAAAATAGGTTTTTGAGAAGGAAAAAGGAATGTAGGGTTCAAAACCTTTAAATAGGTTCGTACACGACCAACTCTCAACCCTATGAAGAGTAAAATTGTCGATAGTACCCTTTTTTTTTGTTTGATAGACAAAAAGAAAAAAAAATCTAAGAAAAGAAGAGAAACAAAATTTTCCTAAAGGCCTGAAAAATACAAAATCATTGTCTCTTTTGAATAAGAACATGAGACAAGATTTTAACAACAAAACAATTAAATTGTGTTGTGGTGAACAACAATTTGTCCACCATTTTCCTCTTGAGAGGAATCCACAGACCTCTGTCTATCAAAATGATTAGACCATACTTTCTTTTCTAATGGTCGTAGTTTATCCTTGGAAACTAACTTCTTAGACGAGGATAAAATTTTACATACCTCAGCGGTCTTCTGAGAAAGTTTAAGCTTCCTTGCTAAATGATTTGCTCTTCATTGAAGTTTGTTGATGTGCCTTTGTTGGTGTTTGAACTTATAACACTTTGAAAGTTCATGACCCTTTAATGAACAATATGAACACGTCAAACTTGCATAGAAATTAGGCTTCTGAGATGTGCAAGCAGCTAGGCACATGGTGGAACCTGAAAAATCATAAGCAGAGTTTCCAAAGAGTGGATCAACTTTATCTTCCAGAGTAGTTGGATTATCTTCTAAAAGAATATCAAGATTGATGTAAGTATTGCTACAATTATCAAAATCAATATTTTCACCAAGAAGTGCAACACATGATTTCTCGTCTTCACTAGAATCATAGTTGTCAGTCATTTCATCAAGAGTTGCAGCAAGACCTTTGTCCCAGTGTATTTTCTCCTATTTGGGAACTCATTTGCAAAATGACCAAATCCCTTACACTTAAAGCACTGAGGCATATCCTCATCATCAGTTTCATCAATATCCCTATTTTTATGAGGAACACGATTATGAGGTTTGACTGATGCCTTAGGATTATCTATGGAGAACCTTTTACTTCTCTTCAACAGAGGATCCCTAAATTGTCTTGTGATCATCGAGACTGATTTGTCAAGATCTTCATGTGATGAATCTGTCAAAGAGTGATCATCTTTAGAGATATATATTGTTTTTACTTTTATCAAGTAATTTAGTGTCCTTTAGTGCTTTGAACACAACATCCTTAGATTTGGACGAATGTTCATGATCAAAGATCTTAAGCTTTCCAACCAGCGTATTTCTGGAGAGAGTATCAAGGTTATTTCCCTCAACGATGGCATGCTTCTTAGAATCGTATCTAGATGGCAACGATCTGAGAATTTTCATCACAATGTCCTTTTCAGGAATAGTCTTACCCAATGAAAAATATGCATTAACAATTTCAAAAACTTTGTGATTAAACTCCTCAAATGTTTCTTCATCTTCCATACGAAGGTTTTCCCAATCGGAATTAAGGTTTTGAATCCTATCTTCCTTTTTACTGGTATTACCTTCGAATACGGTTTCTAAGATATCCCAAGCTTCTTGCGACTTAGTGCAACTAGACACATGGTTCTGAAGATTTGGGGTAATAGCATGTATGATGGCATTCAAACCGTCGGAATTTTGCTTTGCAGTAAGTATCTCAGCAGGGGTGTATTCACCAATATCCTTGGGAACGTTTGCATCTCCAACTGCCACAACAGGAGGATTATATCCATTAACAACATATACCTATGATTCAAAATCACACGCTTGAAGAAAAGCTCAGATAGAAATTTTCCACTACAAGTAATTAGAGCCATCGAAGACTGGTGGTACGTTAATAGAGATAGCACCTCTGTCCATAGATTCAGATCGCTACAAACACAGACTGATAAGGTCTTTGACGTGTTTGCCTGCTCTGATACCAATTGAAAAAGAGGATGTCTAATAACCACACCCAATCTTTCGCTTAGCAACCTGTATGGACTAAATCCGAGTTACTTTCTAGAGAATCAACTAGACAATCAGAATCAATCTAGATAGAAATATCTCAAGGAGTTATTATCTCTCTCTTATTTTGATTTTCTCAAGCTAATAGGAATCAGCGAGTCTTTAATCAAATACAAGGAATAACTTGGATGGTACCAAAGACCAATATCCAAGTGTCAATCAATGTAAATCAACAACCAAAGGTTGGATATTATAATTGATTGAACTTCAACGCTCAACCTGTATTATTTCAATTATAAAGATAAATAATATAATGTGGAAAATGAAATAACACAAACACCAGAATTTTGTTAACGAGGAAACCACAAATACAGAAAAACCCCGGGACCTAGTCCAGTTTAAACATACACTGTATTAAGCCGCTACAGAAACTAGCCTATTCCAAGCTAACTTCGGTCTGGACTGTTGTAGTTGCAAGAAATCCCACAACACACCTCATATAATATTTTCTAGATCTAAATCTATTTCATAATCAAAATAAAGATTTAAAGTGCTAAAAATGTAAAATGGACACAAGGATTTTTCACATGGTTCGATCAATGTGATCTACATCCATGGTTCTTCAATATGATTGTTGAAATTACATGAGTATTACATTTAGAATCACCATTAATGGATAGAGTTCTAGATCTAGTTTTTGGGGAAGAAGATGATAAAAAAAAGTCTATCTCTCTAAAAAATATGTGTCCCTCTCCCTCTTACAAAAATGTGTCTCCTCTAAAGTGTATCCCCCCTTTCTCTCTCCTGCCTTTCTCTTTATATAGGTGTTTACATAGTGGATAACAACTCATATATAGTGGAATACATCTAAGTCTTCTCATGCTCCCGCTACGTTCTCCCAGGCTCTTGCTACATTCTCGCAGGCTCTTTCTACATTCTCGCAGGCTAAGGAAATGAATGCATCTCGCATACTAACAAATGTGTTGTGCGATATTTTGATCCTACATTTTGCCTCTTTTTTCTTGAATATCGCTTGAAAAGCGATCTTTAAGGAAAAATCCACCTTGTTGTAGTTGTTGGTGTGAGATGCGTAATGTTGGAGTAGTCTTTGATATTTGTTGATAAAGGAACGAGCGAAAGAATACTTTTATTGAAAATTACGTACTTGACTCTATTCTTTTGTGAAGTTCTGAATCTTTGATAAGTAATTAAAAGTATCATCCCGAAGTATATAAAGTATGGAGTATGAAGTATCCTTGAAGAAGTATAAGAAGTATCAATCCTCGAAATATAAGAAGTATTGCGAATCAATCCTGCAAAACTATCGCTCCATGTTCTTTTCCTCATGCTATGCTGTAATGCAAATAAGAATTTAGATTAATATTCAAAATTTCTTTTATCAAAATTTTTCCTTTAATTGCAAGTTCAAATTGGTTTTCTTTGTTTTGATTTCCTTTGTATAACTTGTTTCGTCTCATTTGATAAATATCTTTCATGGAAATGATCCTAATGGGGTCTTATGCAGCCTATTAATGGAAGGTCTTAATAGCCTGTTGATGGAAGGTTTTATTTTGCACCCTACTACTCTCCATGTTAAATATCATTCTCATTTGAAACAAAGCAAATATTTAAGGGAAATATATAAATTGATCTGTGTGAGATTTTTCTCGGTTTCTTGTAATTGTGAAATCTTTGTAATTCTGCGATTGTATCGCTCTTTGTAAATCAAATAAAAAATCTTTTTATTCGTTGTAAGTAAAATGTTCTAGGAAAGGGTACTTAGCCTTTATGCGAGTTGCCTGAATGTCGCGCAGCAAAAATAAGTGTGAGAAGTGTGACTTGAACTCCTTGACCTGCTTCTTGGATTTTCTCGCATCATACCGACTGTGCTAACCCTCTTGAAGGACCAGAATATCGCCATGATAGTATTCTTGCAAGATTAACAACACTCTTGCGATCGTTACCACGAGCTCTTCAACAATACTTTGCGAGCGTCACAGAATAACTTAAAGAATGATTCAAAGAATGACGTAATAGCTGACGATTGAAGAAACGCGAGAAAAGCATAATTGATCGGCGATGGTTACAATGCTCGCGGGATTTCATATTATAACTGTTGCGATAAGATCGCAGAACAAATATGAAATAAAAGGAAAACTTAGCTGTCATCCACTATGTAATTACCCTATATATAGAAACCCAGTATGTCCAGAGAGAGGATGATGTATTTTTTGAGTGTTGAGAAAGTTTTGAGGAGAGAGAAAATTCAAGAGAGGGGTTGTATTCTTGATCTTCTTCCTTTACTTGTAAACATTTCTGAAAATCAAATAATAAAGTGTAGATTTAATCATCAAATATGTGTTAATTACTGTAAGATCTTATCAAGGGTGTAGTGTAGGATTTCATGCAACTACATTTTGGCGCTAGAAACGGGGAGAATCAATGATTATTTGAAGAAAAATATAAAAATTGACATTGTGATTGGAAGTAATTTGGAACAATTAGTGAAAGATCTAACGCAATAATGGCTAGGAGAAGAAGAAACACATCAGAACCACCAACAACCGTGAGGAGGAGTAAAAGACTTGCAGGAGGAGAAACAAATGAATTGGGAGAATCTTCAAGAATAAGAACAAGAAGAAATAGAACAAGGATTGAAGGAGAAAATCAAGTTCAACAACCAAATCATCAAACACCAATGCAAGATAGAGTTGTGGATTATGATAGAGTTAGCGTGCATACTTGGCGATCGGATTCGACGAAAGAAGCGGAAGATCGACAATTAAGAAACGAAAGAAGAGAAGAAAGAGATCAAGGAGTGGTTGAAGGATTAATTTAGGGAGAAGGCGAAAATGAAACAACAGATGATTTAAGACAGAGAATACAGGAGGAAGGAAGAGTAGAGGCAGAAGAACATGCGAATCTAACAAGAAAAAATCACGAGTTGAGAATGGAAAATTTGAGATTACAAATCAGAAGATCAAGAAGTACTGCTAGGTCAAATTCAAGATCATTTAGAGAAGAACCAAGGCAAAATTCCCTTATGATAAATGCTGGAGCAAATATCCGAGAGGAAATGCAAAATCCAAATAAAGAACACCATCATAGAGAAGAAGAGATGATTCGTGATCACTACATTCCACACGGAGAAACTGTGAATGGTAGACGTGACAATAGAAATCAAGAGGGCGGAAATAACCAAGATGGTGAAGAAAATCGAAAAGAAGGAAGAAGAATATTACATGGGAGAGAAATCCAAAGAAATCAAAGAATCATTGAGGAGGAAATTGAGAGACATTATGCTGAACAAACACGTCTGGCTTGCGAAAGAGAAAGATTAAGAGCAGAAATTGAAGAACAAGAGTTTCAAGAAGCAATACGGCAGAATAATCATGACAATCGAGAAAGAAGACGCACACAAAATCGCCATAACCAAAATATCAATGAAAAATTTGATAGAATACAAAGAAGAATAGAAAGACAGCGAAGAGAAGCAATGAGAAATGAAGAAACTCGTAGAGAATAAATTGGGAGGCATAATCAGTTATGAAATCTAGAAGGAGATGAGGTGGAAAATCGCAGGAGAAGGCAGAATGAAGATGCAGATGAAGATATAAAAAATATCTCAAGACAAGAAAGACATGAACGTAGAAGAAGAGAAGTTGCACTGAAAAGACAGATGGAGCAAAATTTAGCTGGAAATGAAAAAAATTTAAGAGAATTAGCAGAAATGAGGGGAATGTTGAATAACAGAAGAGAAGGAGGCAGGAGACAACTTGATGAAGCCATTGAAGAAGCTGCGAGAACTCCATTCACTCAAGAAGTACAATTAAGAGGAATCCCTCCAAAATGCAATTTACCAGTATTAACCAGTATCTTCGATGGGACTACCTGTGCAGTTCAACATGTTAAGGCTTATGTTAGGTGTATGCTACAATGGGAAAACCATGATGATGTGTTATGCAAGTACTTTGCATCTATCTTAACTGGTGAAGCCCTGAAATGGTTCGAAGGCTTTCCTAAAAATACAATAACTTCTTTCGACCACTTGCAAGCTACATTTCTGGGGGCATATATAAGCAACAATTCATCGTGGCCAGGCATTGAAGATATATTTGGGTTAAAGCATAGGGTTGGCGAGAGTTTGAAACACCTAACCATAAGATGGAAGACAATGTGCAGTAAAATGGCAGGAAGAGTGGATGAGAGATACCTCATTTTATCTTTCATTAATGCAATGTTCGCAACCAATTTGATGTACATACAAATTTTCAGAATCAAAAATACCATCACAATGACTGAGCTACGAGAACTACAAGAAGAATACATTTCTTTGGAGGAAAAACAAAATGAGATAGAATCATATCCAATCGCAAACACTAGCTCAATAGCGGCGAACGGGAGTTTACTTCTTAAAATGATCAACAATGTGGCGAGCACCTCGCAGCCACATCAAGAGAAAGTAGTGATTGAAAATCAGCAGAAATTAGTAGCTATGGGAAGTCGAGATCAAGAAGAGTATGAAATAGAAAGGAATTATTACAATCGCGGTGGGAATAATAAAATTCAAAGACTTGATCAGCCGCAAGAAACTTATGGTGGTCAGAGACAAAATAATTTCAGAGGACAAGGGAATCAAAGAGTAATATGGGAAGAAATTAAGATGCCACCCCTGAATGCCAGCATAGAAAAAATTTGGGAAGCTATCATTTTGATGGAAAATATACAACCACCATGGAACATGGGAAAAGAGCCACATCAAAATAATCGAAACCAAGAATTTTGTCCTTACCATCATTTTCATGGTCATTCAATAAACGATTGCAGGAAATCCTACACTACATAGGACATCCGCAATCTCAGCAACTACCACTAGCACCAGATATTCGCAGAGTAAATACTGTAAAAGGAGCAAAAACATTTGTGATAGAGGTTGGAGCCAAGGCGAAGAATTTGTTCTGTAATTCCATCGTACATACATACAAAACTATCGAGGATTTCCATGACAATGTTTTAAGCAGAGTCTTCGCGAGTGTAGGATCAGAATATCGCAGCAACCTTCACTTGCGAATATTTAATGACGCAACATAATAATGTCGCAAAAGAAATATTAGAAACGACGCAACAAAGAATGACGGACAAAACATGAGAAAGGCGGGAAGATTTTGCGAATATATAATTTGAATAGTAGTTCGTGATACTTCGCAAGCTATATAGTTGTATAGATTTCACTATAAATAGTAGTTCAAATGTTAAATTAGGAGAGGTCTTTTTTAGAGAGAGAGATAATTTTAGGAGGAGAGAGAAAATGTTAGGAGAGATTTATTTTTCTTTATCATCTTCTTCCCCAAATTTAGAGCTCCAAATATTCATTAATGGAGTCTCAATTGTAAAATTATGTAATTACATACAATCACTAGTGAAGAACCATGGATGTAGATCATAATGATCGAACCATGTAAAAAATATTTGTGTCTCTTTTATAATTTTAGTACTTTAATTCTTAGTTTCATATCAAATTAATTAGATTTAGGAATCATTTTAATGGATTCTTATGAGGGTGTAGTTGTGAGATAATCCGCAACTACATAATTGGCGCTAGAAACAGGGAAAGAGTAAAGGATTTATCCTTCCTGTAACTTGTTGGATCAACAATTTTCATGAAGATTAATTACTACTCATATTTTTCTAGATCTACAAAATTTAGGTTCAAAAATGAAAATCTCATGGAAGAAGATACACTTTTAGGGAGTAAACATCATCAACAATGCAAAGATATGAAAAGAATAAGAGAAAAGATTAGTTGTTGCGGTGAATTTCAAGGGGAAAATGGAAGTTTCAGTTGAAGATTTACATGTTCAGGAGATGAAGATAAGATGCAGAAATTGTGAATTCTATCACAAACAGGAGTTCGTGAAGTTGGTTCAGGAGTTAAAGAATAACAGAGAGGTCGCAGGTTCGAATTTTCCTGCGAGCATCATTTTCTTCTTTTTTACAGAGAGCAAAGAATTAGTTCGCAGTATTACTTCATTATTTCGCAAAAAGAAGTTAGCACAAGTGGTCAGCTACGAAGAGGAGAAGTTTAACATCGCATGTTCGAGTCTCCCCACACACGAATATTTTTTCACAGATTTTTGATATACACAGAGCAATCAAAAAAGAATAACTTCTATAAATCTCACAACCTCAACACAAACAGAAGCTAGCTCAGATGGTCAGCAGTAAAGGGAAGGGGTTTGAAGACGCGGGTTCGAGTCTTCATATTCGCATAGAATTTTTGCTTCGCAAATGAACACTTCAAAAACATTATACCGTAAATATTTCCTTCGCAAATGTCTAACTTGCGAATATTTGCAGCATTAATACTTCGCAGATGATTCAACGTACGTAGAGAAGAAGAGCAGGGAAGGAAGGTTCACATCCGCAACATTAGAAGACGAGATTCAAGTCTCAACTCCAGGTGAAGCTTATGAAGATTATGGTATAGAAGAAGGAGAAGAGACCAAGGTATTAATCATCGCTACACTAGCTTGGGGACTACGGAGATGCTCTCGTACTATCACTCTTGCACTAATATTTTTTCTTGCCATTAAACCTGGATTCGTTCATGCCATCTACATGATTTTCTTTTTGTTGTTTCTGATGAGCCACAACCTTAATATGGTCTCTAAAGCTTTAAAGAAAAGAGGATCATTAAGCATGGGAATTCTGTCACAGTTAGGTTTCTTGGAACCTGCTACCTCGTGGGATTACTTGCAAATAGCAGTGCTTTTGTGTTTCTGTGTGGTTCATCACCACGGGTTTGAAATTGTGTGGGATAAGGTACATTATTACTTCTTCGGCAATAGTGCGGCACATGCCTTGTACTCAAGTTGGGTTTAGCATTTTAAGGGCTGGATTGAAAAAATTTGTTCTACTTTCAGTCTTTACCTTCCCCAGTTGGGTTTAGTATGAAGATTGTAGGAAGGACTAGGTATACAAAGGAGCAGCAAAGTCTGGTCTTCAAATATCAATGAAATTAACAAAGACCTTAGGCAAAGAGTCGCAACAAGGAATCATCGAGCAGGATCCCAGCTACAGCAAGTTGAAAACGAAATCCAGAAATTATTAGCATCAACAGTATAGTACAGTATATAAGGATACACTACAACCAAGAAGAAAAGAAGGAAAAAACGTAGGGATATTTCTTCCTTCACGTTTTGGGTTAATCAATTTAAATATTAAGAGAAAGTCAGGGAAGCAAAACAACAAACCAACTCAAGAATCTCAGCTGGCTCGGTCAAATCAGCAAATAAAAAGGGTGAAAGGACAGAAACATGTGCAGGGCAAATAATTGCATTGTCACTTCGTCTGCTAAGACATCACAGAAGCGACACAATGAGACGGGAGAAGTTAGAAAGCAAAGTTAATAAAGATATGAGAAGAAGAATAGCTACATCAGTCAACAACGCAAAGATATCCAAAAATATACAGTGGAAATGAGGAAGACGCACAGGGAAAACGAACTTTAAAAAGAGAGGAAGATTTGTATTATTACATAATTGTGTTTTTTTTGCAGATAAAATATTGCACAGGGCAAAGAAACTTAAACACGAAGAAGTCGTCAACATCACATGTACCACCGTCATCGTTAATAGGAAGAGAGAAAATAGCAGAACCAAAGTAGGGAAGGAGAATAGCTTGATACGGCAGTTACTTCATAAGAGAGGAATGATAGCACATCAATAAATGACGAGACAACATTATTTCGTAAAAAAGGAAGATTGTAGCAAGATCAACTCACCAGGAATTGGCAGCCAATGGCTGTATATTGCTTCCCTAGGGCAATAACCAGAATCCATTTCGTGAAAAGGAAAGTTCGCAACTGATTAACTTCGTGAATATTTACTTCACAAGCATTTACTTCACGAATATTCATTTAAGTTCGCAACTATTTAACTTCGTGAATATTTACTTAGCAAACATTTACTTCACGAATATTCATTTAAGTTCGTAACTAATTAACTTCGTGAACGTTTACTTCGCATATATTTTCCAAGACTTTCATCAACATAATCTACTTTTGGAAGAAGCAAACTACTTCGTGAACAACCAGCAATCCACCAGAGGTATGAGTTTCATGGCAGGTCAAAAATCCAATTCTCATTCCTTCTCATTTCACAAGCAAGCCATTTACTTCGCAAGAGACGACATCAACAGAAATCGCATGAAAGATAAGTACCACTTTGCTAGAATATTTTATTTACAGAGAATAAAAGATTTTTTATTTTATTTTACCAAAAGAGATATACTCGCAAGATTTCTAAAATTTCTAAGATTTCAAAATATTTCAAAGATTTTTTAGATTGGTGAAAAGCGATACAATTGCAAGATTCGAAAATGAATTCATCGCAAAAATTTAAAGATCTCAAATTTTTTCAAAGACTTCAAAATTACAAAAAACAGAGAAAATTAAATTCCTATATTTCTATAGAACAATTTTGATTTAAAGACGTGATATGAATACTTCTCATACTTCTTATACTAAACATTTTATGAAAACATTCAACATTTTATGTACATGAAAAATTTACGATGAGTTTTTAAAAGGCGAAAAAATACCGCCAAAAATCAATTGCGATTAGCTTTCATTAAAGAAAGACGCAAACTGTGATTAGCCTCCAAAAAATAAAGAGAGCCGCAGAAAATTTTACACATGCAAACCTTTGTGGCGTACACCCTAGTTCGCGAAGCAACATTTCGTAAGAGGAAAAGTCCTAAAGTGCGTCATTTAAGGGGGTACCTATAAGCATGGCTCAGGGAAACCGGAACACCACCAAGGAACCTGAGTACATGGAACTTTACAGGGTACAACCAAAAAACGGGGTACCTATCCGGGTTAGACACCTTGGATTCTCAACCTAATCTTACGATGTAACATGATTTAGGTTGGTAGACTAAGGCATACTGTCTTTCTCAAGAAGTGCAGAAAACGATCAAGGCGCCGAGGTACACGGTTGAGTCAAGAGTGCCGGATGGGTTTGAAGCACATCTTACATTCTTGACAAGTCTTGTCAAATGATGCACTTGGCCCAAAGATACCCCATAGGGTGCAACCTCGTAACTATAAGCCCTATAGGCAAAAAGGATAAGAGGTTGCGATCAAAAAATGGTTGTTTGCAGAACCAGATGGGAAGAGCTAACCTTGTATGGTCGATGTACGCTTCCTTGAAGAGGCAACCAAGGGGAAGATAAAGGGAATCACCCTCCATTAGGGAGCTGATACGTGCTATAAGACGCAAATGTCACGAGAATTTTTGTTCGCAAGAACGTAAAGGCTTGTCATATTTGTGCAACAATCGTACTTCTGCGAGCCTTCTAAAATAATAATAATAATAACATAATAAATAACTCGCAGAACATAATAAAGAAGTTAAGATGAGATCAATGGGTTTTTTCATGAAAGTGTAAAGACGTCTTGCGATTTCATCGCAAGACGACAATGTCATGGGGCTTTATGTTCGCAAGAATATTTAGGCCTGTCATATTGTCGCAACAATTCCTGAAGAGGCTAAAATACTATACAAAAAAGATGGCAAAATAAGACCTTTAACTAGGAAGGCAAAATAAGACCACAAGAGAATACACAAATAAACTTGCGAAGATGATTATATGTAAGCAAACAAACTTGCGAACATATATATTGAATTAAAGTTGAGATTATGCATTTTAATTATATTATATCATGTGAGACTAATAGTGCAGGAATTGAAGAAATTTGGAGCTACATCAATTCTTGCGTACAAAATAAGCTAAGTAACACAAACATTAGCTATACATTATAATAGATAAGCATTTTCATCATACAAACATCATACTCGCATCATAAAAGAATTGCATAAGCATTTCATGGCATAAGCATCGCATACGCATTTCATAACATAATCATTGCATAAATATCATAATTCGCAACAATATTCGCAACAGTATTCGCAACATTATTCGCAACATTATTCGCAAGAGTGTTCGCAACATTATTCGCAACATTATTCACAACATAATTCGCAACACTATTCGCAGCATTATTCATAAATGTTCAAAAATTCGCAGAAAAACTCAGAAATTCACAGAAATATTCAGAAGTTAGCAGGGTTACCACTTGAGGCAAGATAAGAATAGAGACGCAATTTAATCATTCAGCATTTTCTCAAGGATTCTCCTTCATAGATAAAGAACAGAGGCAACTATGGATACCCAAGAAAATATTTTATGTTCTTTATCTTCTCAGCAAGAATCTTCACCAAAAATGGAGTAATAGTTTCACATGAATAGAGGCAATATTTATCACTCTCATTCAAGGACGAATACTTCTTATATATTTCAAGGATTAAGTACTTCTTATACTTCTTAAAGATACTTCATACTTCTTATATATTTCGAGGATTAAGTACTTCTTATACTTCTTAAAGATACTTCATACTTCTTATATATTTCGAGGATTGAGTACTTCTTATACTTCTTTAAGGATATTTTATATTTCTTATACTTCATACTTCTTCAAGGATACTTCGCACACTTCATACTTCGCAAGATGATACTTTTAATTACTTCTTAAAGCTTCAGAACTTCGCAAAAGAATAGAGGCAAGTATATACTTTTTGAGTTTGATATTCTTTCGCTTGTTCTTTCATCAACAAAGATCAAAGACTACTACAACGTATTTTTTCTTAAAAATTGCTCTTCAAGAAATATTTAAGAAAAAAGAGGCAAGATGTAGGAGCAGAATATCGCAGCAACCTTCACTTGCGAATATTTAATGACGCAACATAATAATGTCGCAAAAGAAATATTAGAAATGACGCAACAAAGAATGACGGACAAAACATGAGAAAGGCGGGAAGATTTTGCGAATATAGAATTTGAATAGTAGTTCGCGATACTTCGCAAGCTATATAGTTGTATAGATTTCACTATAAATAGTAGTTCAAATGTTAAATTAGGAGAGGTGTTTTTTAGAGAGAGAGATAATTTTAGGAGGAGAGAGAAAATGTTAGGAGAGATTTATTTTTCTTTATCATCTTCTTCCCCAAAAATTTAGAGCTCCAAATATTCATTAATGGAGTCTCAATTGTAAAATTATGTAATTACATACAATCACTAGTGAAGAACCATGGATGTAGATCATAATGATCGAACCATGTAAAAAATCTTTGTGTCTCTTTTATAATTTTAGTACTTTAATTCTTAGTTTCATATCAAATTAATTAGATTTAGGAATCATTTTAATGGATTCTTATGAGGGTGTAGTTGTGAGATAATCCGCAACTACAGCGAGAGACGCAGATGGAAGAGAGATAATAAATATCCCGAGAGTCTCACCATTAGAGGAGTGGCAAAAGAAAACTATTTCTTTCACCGCGCAAGAAGTATCAGAGCCTGGTGAGATGCATGACAACCCACTGGTGGTAAGGTTAGAAATAAATCCAAAACAAATAGAAGAAGAAAATGAAGAAAATGATAATGGTGAAACTGAAGATTCCTGGGAAATTAATAGAGTTCTAATAGATACGGGAAGTTTAGTTGATATATTATTTTATCATACTTACAGAACCATGGGTGGAAGATACGAAGATTTGATACCATCAACCTATAAAATATATGGTTTCAATGGTACCGCCAACAAGCCCAAAGGGGAAATTACAATGCGAATTCCATTAAAGGGGTTGTCTTCTAAGATTTTATTCTGCGTTGTGGATATTGAATCATCTTATAATGCCCTGATTGGTCGACCTTGGCTACATGGGATATTAAGAGTGGCGTCAACCTTTCGCCAATGTATTAAATTTCTTCATCCTAATGGTGTTGGAATAATAAAAAGAGACTGGGCTGATGGGAAGAAATGCTATGAATTCTACATGGAATCTTGCGAGAAAATGGCAGCAAAGAACATAGATTGGAAACGAAGCATTAAGCAAAAACAAAGATGTGATAAGCGGATGGTTGATAAAATAAAGCGGCGGGAGGAGAGAATACTGCGAAACCAACATGAGTATGGGAATGGCGAGCAGATCGTAGATGCAAAACGCAAAAGAGCAGAAGCATAAAGTAGTAAGTAGAAAGGTAAAATAAAGAAATTTAAGAAGTTTATGAACGATTTGTTGAAGAAAATGTTTCAAAAGAATATTTCATTTGAATGAAAAAGATGGAATTGAAAAGTTGAAATGCAAATGAAAAGAAGATCCAAGAAAAGAAATTTCATCACTCGCAAGAAACGCGAATAGGATTTCGCAGAAACATAAGAATGGGACAAACCTATATGGCGTACACCCTAGTTCGCGGATACAATTTCGCAAGAGGAAAATGTAAGACCTAAAGTGCGTCATATAAGGGGGTATCTCTTTGCGTGGCTCAGGGATAAGGTTATACCGCTGCTGGAACCTGAGTGATACCTATCCAGGAGAGATACTTTGGATTTCCAACTATATAAGGTTATACCCTGGTTGGACGACCGAGGGTCTCTTCTAAGGAGTGCAGAGTATGACCAGGGAGCCGAGGTACACGTTTGAGCCAAGGATGCCCGGGACGGACGAACCTACCCTGGCCATTATTGGTAAGTCTTGGCTATGATGCGCTCGGCCTGAAAAAAAACCCACTTAGGGTGCAGTCTTGTAACTATAAGCCATATAGGAATAAATGACAAGAGGCTGCGAAAACAACTGGTTGTTGGTAAATCCGGATAGGAGGAGCTAGTCTCGTATGGCCGATGTGCCCTCCTTGAAGGGGAAACCAGGGGGAAGATAAGGGCGGCACCCTCCATTAGGGAGCTGATAAGTGTCTTAAGGCGGCAATATCATGGGGCTATATGCTCACAAGAGAATTTAGGCCTGTCATATTGTCGCGTGACAAAGATTATACAAAGGCAACAAGCCATGAGAAAAAGTTAAGATGAGATCAATGGGTCTTTACATGAAAATGTGAAGACGTCCTGCGATTTCATCGTAAGACGACAATGTCATGAGGCTCTGTTCTCGCAAGGGAACTTAGAATTTTCATATTGTCGCAGAGAAATTGACAAAATAAAGATAAGACAAGATCAAGGGTTTTTTACCTGCAAATGTAAGAACGTCCTGCGATTTTGTCGCCAATACAAGATGTGGCAAAATAAGACCTTTAACTAGGAAGGCATAATAAGACCACAAGAAGTCAAGATTGAATGACTGCGATACTGACGCAGAGATAATGAGACTTGCGATATTATCACAATGATTGAGGCAAAAATATTTAAATACACTTTATTCACAACTAATATCTAAACTCTACTCAATTTTCTCATATTACAGATGAATAACAGAGGCAAGTATGGGAATGAACAGGATGATAAGATTGTTATTCATCATTATATGATAAAATTATATAGATGTTATTATATGATAAATTTATGCAGATAGTTAAACATTAATAACCATGTTGATTGATTATATCGCAGAAAAGAATTGTTTTTCAATTTACAGATAGAAGCAAAGGAAATTTATTTATATATCAAGGAAGTCTACAAGTTGGAGAAACACACAACAATATTACAAGAAGAAGGAAATAAGTGTACAAAAATTACAAGGAAGATAAAAAGAGGAAACAAAACTAATTAGATCCATCGCCAGATTTATCTTCTTCTTCATCTTTATCATCATCTTCATCCTCGACAGACTCCTCAGCTTCACTATCAGAGATAATAAGGTTTGGAGTATCATTGGAATTTCTTCGCTAGATCAGGATATGTAGAATGAGGAATGTTATGATCATTGTAGACCATTTTAATAGAATCGTTACGAACAACAATAAGGGCATTGCTAAAATTCGTAGAAGTAATCCTTAATTGGTCCTTCAGCCTTGAATATTTTTCATTGCGAGAAGATAGATCTCTTGCGAGTCGGATTTTATCCTCTTCCAGCTCTCCAATTCTATCGCGAAGATTTTTTTCAGACGCTGCGAACAAAAGCAAGAGTACAAGTTAATACAAATAATTATTTAATCAGAAGATGAATTAGTGAAAAAAAAAGAGTTATAACCTTCTCTTTCGGAAATCATATCTCTAATTAAGGCAAAATGATCAGCTTGAAGACTAAAATCTACACCTAAATTAATTCTGGCATTGTCAAGAACCTTCGCAGCCCAAGCAAACTCATCATCGATGTTAATAAGAAGACGAGAGCGAACTTGATTCTCCCTCGCAAGAAGATCTCTGTTCTCGCAGATAACTCTATCTCTTTCAACTTGAATATCGAGAAGAGTTTTATGGAAATTTTCTAAGGCTTCAGCTCCTTGTCTAGATATACGATCTTTGTCTTTTGAAAGATCATTATTCTTGGCTTTTAAAGTCTTAATCTCTACTTTAGAATTGTGGTAAAGTTGTTTGAATTTGTGAGTTATATCTAAACAAGATCTGTGATCAATTTCTAAGAGGAGAAACTTAGATCTGAGTTCATCTATGGAAAGAGAATTAATATTAGAAGGGTTATTCAAAGAATTATTAAGAAGATCTAGAAGAGTATCATCATCTATTGGTTCAGGAAAAGAACGAAGAGTCTTTTCCTCATCAGAGAGGCCATAAATGTCTACGAGAATGATGAATCAAATAAGAAGGAGCAATGAAAAATAAAAATGTGAAAGAAAAGAAGAAAATTTTCGTACCTAAGAGTTGTTTACTTGCATTGTCAAGATTGGATACTTTGAGCGATTGTTGAGAAATATTTTTCTCAAGTTCTTTATTCTTCTCGTGGAGGTTAATGAATTCAGATTCTAGCTTCTCATTCTTTTTGCGAAGAACATTATTCTTCTTTTGAGAAGATGCACGCCTTTTATCCAAATCAGAGGCAGCAGAAAAAGAAGCTTTTCCAACCTGCGAGAGAATAATATAAATTAATATATGGCGATAAAACAAATGCCTAAACATGGTGAATAAATGAAAACATACCAGAATACCAAGTGAATTTAAGAGGATGGAGTCAGTGATCTTGAGATCCCTTGGAGAGAATCATTATCAACCAATAGGGAAGCATCGCAGACTTTAGCGAGAGCCTGGGATACCCTATTAAGAGCTTCATCTCCATAATCATAAGCGATACCATGTGTAATATCGCCAAAAATCTTGGATAATTGAGTCATAGAAGACTCAGAAGAGGAAGAATCCTTCATGGAAAGGACGTCATTATCATTATCATCATCATCATTGTTGTCCTTATCAAAATCATCACTTAAATTTTCTGGAATAGGTTGAGGAGTTGAAGAAGAATAGAGTTGGATTTTTCTTTTCTTTAATGTGGGATCACCAGATTCCTTACTGCGAGGAGCGGTAGATTTTTCTATAAGAGGAGCAGTAGATTTACCCTTGCAACCACCTACGGATTTATCTTTAGTTCTCGCAGGTTTCACAGGCTCTCTTTCTTCGATTTCCTGCGAACACAGATAAAGATAAAAAATAGAGGCAATAATATATTGTAAAAAATTATAAAGAAATATTTCTTACTTCATCTGTGAGAGATTTGAGAGATAAGAAAGTAGCAGGTTTCCCAGACTTATCATAGCTGGCTTTCAACCTTTCAATCTGATAAAAAGTATATAGTTAGCAAGAATCTAAAGACATGAAGAAATTAATAATGATAAATTGTTATGCAAAGAATTAAGAGAACATACTTCTTTATTTCTCTCAGGCCAGCTGAATACCCACGGTTGGAACTCTGCGAGATTCGTAGGTAGAGCATGGGTACCAAAAATATATGAACCCTCTAAAAGTAAAGGGAAGATGAACCATTTGTCATCGCTGGATTGGCGAGGACCTTGATTAGTAATATTATGCCAGTAAATATCAAGCATAGGCATTTTGTCTTCCGCAACATCATATTTATTTTTCAAGCGGACACCCCAACAAGTGCGATCCCTCCTCATGGGGATTATGTCATAGTTTATGAAGAAATTATCTACAGTATACATTGCGGGAATAATTGGAACATCCTTGAATTCAGGGTTCTTCGCAGTGTCAAGGTAGCGAGATTCTTTATTAGCAGCACGAGTAGCATACTCCAACAGCATACGAATGCGATTCTTTATTAGCAGCACGAGTAGCATACTCCAACATCATACGAATGCGATCCCCACCTAGTTGGTATATAGCTCGCGAGAATTTTGGGTGAGAAAGTATTTCATAAAATAAAGGCAGCTCAGGATCGTAAAGAGGAATGGGAAGACCAGCTTCAAGCTGACCTAGCGATATTATAACCTTCTCGTGAGAACATTGATGATCAGAAAATAATTTGATAGAAAGTTAGGATTTAGGACTCTGATCTGGAATTGTAGACAAAGTAAAACCTTTATTTTTAAGTTTTTCCCGCATCTCACCAAAAGTAACCAAATTTTTAGCACCAGGAGCAACCATTTTTGAGCATGGGAATGAAGGAAAAAGTTGAAGAACGAGAAAGAAATCACAGCAATAACGTATGCGAAATTTACGGAAGAACAATAAATTTGCAGAGGGATAGAAAGAAGAAAGTAAAAAGAGGAAAAGAAAAGAATGAAAGAAGTATTTATAGAAGAAGAAATTTTCGGGAAGATGAATGCAATTAATGCAAAGAAAAGACATGAACGGTCAGATCGTAGCGGTTGAAAAGGACGTGTCAAAGATTTAGTGGAAGAAAAAGTACGAGAAAACAGCTGGCAAAGAATACAAAAACATGTCAAAGCGGAAGAATGCAAAAAGACAAACAGCTGCGGCATTGTAAAAAATTCAATTCTCATGATCTTTCCTCCTTCGCAGAAAAGACATGAGAAGAGGCAAGATGTAGGACCAGAATATCGCCATGACAGTATTCTTGCGAGATTAACAACACTCCTGCGATCGTTACCGCGAGCTCTTCAACAACACTTTGCGAGCGTCACAGAATAACTTAAAGAATGATTCAAAGAATGACGTAATAGCTGACGATTGAAGAAACACGATAAAAGCATAATTGATCCGCGATGGTTACAATGCTCGCGAGATTTCATATTATAACTGTTGCGATAAGATCGCAGAACAAATCCGAAATAAAAGGAAAACTTAGATGTCATCCACTATGTAATTACCCTATATATAGAAAGTATGTCCAGAGAGAGGATGATGTATTTTTTGAGTGTTGAGAAAGTTTTGAGGAGAGAGAAAATTCAAGAGAGCGGTTGTATTCTTGATCTTCTTCCTTTACTTGTAAATATTTCTAAAAATCAAATAATAAAGTGTAGATTTAATCATCAAATATGTGTTAATTACTGTAAGATCTTATCAAGGGTGTAGTGTAGGATTTCCTGCAACTACACTTCTCATGTAAAATAATCAAAGAATGTGCGAAGTAATCAAAGACCAACCGTGCAAAAGGAAATTCTGTATGAATTTCGCATAACAAAAACAAATATGCGAGAGGCAAGAATTGATCCCATGACCTGATCCTTGCGATGTAACACACTGAACCATCTATGCTGATTCTTTTCTGCGAAATATCTGTGTGAAATAATCATCAACTCTCTTCTGTGCGAAATTATCAAAGACCACGCGAAAAAATTCGCATGTGTTGGGACTTGAATACGCGACAATGAACTCACTAACTTCGCACATGACCAACTGTGCTGCCTCTTGTTTGCGAAAGAATGAAACAATATTGCGAAATTATTCATTTTTTCGCTCTCTATAAAAAGAAGAAAACTATGCTCGCAGGAGAATTCGAACTTGCAACCACGAACGCACATAATGTTCTTTGGACCAACTGTTCAAGAACCTCTCTGCGAAATTAATGCATAACTTTTTTACTTATTTTTTTTATTCTCCCATAGAATTAGAAGAAAATGCAAAATATGTATCTGTGCGAATTCGAACCCGAGAACTACTTGTTGTTCGCTCAGACTTGAACCATATGTGCGAATTTCTGTTTGTGATAGAAATTGCAGCGTCAGCCTCTTATCTTCTCTTCGTTCTTCCTTAATTTCTTTCACACTTTCCTTCTTCTCCTGAACATGAAAATCTTCCATTGAAACTTCCATTTTTTCCCCAGAATTTTGTAAATCTAATATGATTTGATGCTGATAGTAACCAAACTTTACTAATTTTTTCTTGAATCAACGAACATGTAGGATAATCCTTTACTCTCCCTATTTCTAGCGCCAAAAATGTTGTTGCCGGAAATCCCACAACACACCTCATATAATATTTTCTAGATCTAAATCTATTTCATAATAAATAAAAAGATTTAAAGTGATAAAATTGTAAAATGGACACAAGAATTTTTTTACATGGTTCGATCAATGTGATTTACATCCATGGTTCTTCACTATGATTGTTGAAATTACATGAGTATTACATTTAGAATCTTCCTTAATGGATAGAGTTCTAGATTTAGTTTTTGGGGAAGAAGATGATAAAGAAAAATAAATTCTCTCCCTCTAAAGAAATATGTGTCCCTCTCCCTCTTACAAAAATGTGTCTCCTCCAAAGTGTATCCCCCCTTTCTCCCTCCTTCCTTTCTCTTTATATAGGTGTTTACATAGTGGATAACAACTCATATGTAGTGGAATACAACTAAGTCTTCTCATGCTCCCGCTACGTTCTCCCAGGCTCTTGCTACATTCTCGCAGGCTCTTGCTACATTCTCGCAGGCTAAGGAAATGAATGCATCTCGCACACTAACAAATGTGTTGTGCGATATTTTGATCCTACATTTTGCCTCTTTTTTCTTGAATATCACTTGAAGAGCGATCTTTAAGGAAAAATCCACCTTGTTGTAGTTGTTGGTGCGAGATGCATAATGTTGGAGTAGTCTTTGATATTTGTTGATGAAGGAATGAGCGAAAGAATACTTTTTTTGAAAAGTACGTACTTTCCTCTATTCTTTTGTGAAGTTCCGAAGCTTTGAGAAGTAATTAGAAGTATCATCCCGAAGTATACGAAGTATTAAGTATCCTTGAAGAAGTATAAGAAGTGCTAATCCTCGAAATATAAGAAGTATTGCGAATCAATCCTGCGAAACTATCGCTCCATGTTCTTTGCCTCATGCTATGCTGTAATGCAAATAAGAATTTAGATTAGTATTCAACATTTCTTTTATCAAAATTTTTCATTTAATTGCAAGTTCAAATTGTTTTTCTTTATTTTGATTTCCTTTGTATAACTTGTTTCGTCTCATTTGATAAATATCTTTCATGGAAATGATCTTAATGGGGTATTATGTAGCCTGTTGATGGAAGGTCTTACTAGCCTGTTGATGGAAGGTTTTATTTTCCCCCTACTACTCTCCATGTTAAATATCATTCTCATTTGAAACAAAGCAAATATTTAAGGGAAATATATAAATTGATTTGTGCGAGATTTTTCTCGGTTTCTTGTAATTGTGAAATCTTTGTAATTCTGCGATTGTATTGCTCTTTGTAAATCAAATAAAAAATCTTTTTATTCGTTGTAATTAAAATGTTCTAGGAAATGGTACTTAAATTTTATGCGAGTTGCCTGAATGTCGCGCAGCAAAAATAAGTGTGAGAAGTGTGACTTAAACCCTTGACCTGCATCTTGGATTTTCTCGCATCATACCGACTGTGCTAACCCTCTCATGCGAAATAATCAAAGACTGTGCGAAGTAATCAAAGACCAACCATGCGAAAGCAATTCTATATGAATTTCGCATAACAAAAACAAATATGCGATAGGCAATAATTGATCCCATGACCTGCTCCTTGCGATGTAACACAATGAACCATCTATGCTGATTCTTTTCTGCGAAATATCTGTGTGAAATAATCATCAATTGTCTTCTATGAGAAATAATCAAAGACCACGCGAAAAAATTCGCATGTGTTGGGACTTGAAAACGCGACAATGAACTCATTAACTACACATATTACCAACTATGCTGCCTCTTGTTTGCGAAAGAATGAAACAATATTGCGAAATTATTCATTTTTTCGCTCTTTGTAAAAAGAAGAAAACTATGCTCGCATGCGAATTCGAACTTGCAACCACGAACGCACATACGGTTCTCTGGACCAACTGTTCAAGAACCTCTCTGCGAAATTAATGCATAACTTTTTTCCTTATTCTTTTATTCTCCCTTAGAATTAGAAGAAAATGCAAAATATGTATATGTGCAAATTCGAACCCGTGAACTACTTGTTGTTCGCCCATCCTTGAACCATCTGTGCGAATTTTTGTTTGTGATAGAAATTGCAGCGTATGCCTCTTATCTTCTCTTAGTCCTTCCTTAATTTCTTTCACGCTTGCCTTCTTCTCCTGAACATGAAAATCTTCCATTGAAACTTCCATTTTTTCCCCGGAACTTTGTAGATCTAGTGTGATTTGATGGTGATAGTAACCAAACTTTACTAAATTTTTCTTGAATCAACGAACATGTAGGATAAATCCTTTACTCTTCCTGTTTCTAGCGTCAAAAATGTAGTTGCAGGAAATCCCACAACACGCCTCATATAATATTTTCTAGATCTAAATATATTTCATAATAAAAAAAAAAGATTTAAAGTGCTAAAATTGTAAAATGGACACAAGGATTTTTTTACATGGTTTGATCAATGTGATCTACATCCATGGTTCTTCACTATGATTGTTGAAATTACATGAGTATTACATTTAGAATCTCCATTAATGGATAGAGTTATAGATCTAGTTTTTGGGGAAGAATATGATAAAGAAAAATAAAAGTCTCTCTCTCTAAAAAATATGTGTCCCTCTCCCTCTTACAAAAATGTGTCTCCTCCAAAGTGTATCCCCCATTTCTCTCTCCTGCCTTTCTCTTTATATAGGTGTTTACATAGTGGATAACAGCTCATATGTAGTGGAATACAGCTAAGTCTTCTCATGCTCCCGCTACGTTCTCTCAGGCTCTTGCTACATTCTCGTAGGCTCTTTATACATTCTCGCAGGCTAAGGAAATGAATGTATCTCGCACACTAGCAAATGTGTTGTGCTATATTTTGATCCTACAAATGTAGTTGAACCCCAATCAATCTCACACTGATCCAAGGTACAGTTGTGCTCCTTACATCTCTGATCCCAGTAAGATACTATGCACTTGATTCCCTTAGTTGATCTCACCCACAACTAAGAGTTTCTACGACCCCAAGTCGAAGATTTTAATAAACAAATCTGTATCACACAGAAAAGTCTACAAGAATAGATAAATCTGTCTCCCACAGAAATACCTACAAGTTTTGTTCCGTCTTTTGATTAATCAAGGTGAACATGAACCAATCGATAACCCGGACTTATATTACCGAAGAACATCCTAGAATTATCAATCACCTCACAGTAATCTTAATCGACTAGCGAAACAAGATATTGCGGAATCACAAACGATGAGACAAAGATGTTTGTGACTACTTTTCTATATTTCTTATCGGAGATAGAAATCTCAAGCCAATTATTACAATTGTACTCGTATGATAGAAATAGCAAGATCAGATCATACAACTACAAGAAAGTAGTATCGGTCTGGATTCACAATCCCAATGAAGTCGTTAACCTGGTTTAGAAGAAGAAACCAAAGTTTATAGGAGAATCGACTCTAGCTTAGCAAAACTAGTATCACACAGAATGTGTAGGGATTAGGTTTCCCAGTTGCTAGAGTTCTTCCTTATATAGTCTTTCAAATCAGGGTTTTCAATCAATATTAGCTTAGTAACAAAGCATTCAATATTCACCGTTAGATGAAAACCTGATTAGATTCAAGATAATATTTATCAACTGTTAGATCGAAAACATAGCTTGTTACACACACATGTAATGCACGTTTCTCGTCTTGTGTAACCGTACCCAAACTTGTACATTAGTTGGTCCAACAATAGTTAATTAACCAAATGGTTATCTATATGATAAATTTCATATCAACCATATTCTTCTTCACCATAACTAGTTCAAATGACTCAAATGAACTAATTAGAGAGTTGTTCAATTGCAAGGAAATCTTATGTACTACACAAGACACAATCGAAGCAAAAACGATGTGATTCACTCGAATCAATTCATGAATTATAAATCCACGGTTTGCAATAGCGTTTCTTAGTTTATTAAGATAAGTTCACAAACATCATTTTTAGACATAACCTACTCAAGTTCGCGGACTTAAGTTCCTGGAAGGAGTTCACAAACTCCAGCAGAAATTTTAGGGTCGAGAACTTCCGCCAGTTCGTGGACTGAGTTCGCGAACTAAAGCTTATGCACTTCCAGTTTCACTTGATCAACAAAGTTCGCAAACTTTGGTTCAAGAAATAAGGACTTATACATATATGTGTTTCCACAACAATGCTTATATCCTTCAATGCTTATATCATCCAATGCTTATATTGTCTAAACTCTCATTTCAATCATTGAAACATTCTCATAGGGCGTTATATAGTTGTTATTCACAAATCATTTTTCGTCAGAGCAATTTCCAAAGTGATTGAAACATGAATTTCGTCACTAGGTAAAGATGAACTCGGCTAAAGCGAAAGCTTTACCAATACATATTTCGAGAAATAGATAAGCGAGATATACTCATCTCGAAATACTACATGTGTATAATCTTAGTATATATAGTAATACGACTTTTGTCTCAATATAGGAGATAGAGTAGATAAAATTTTGAGTGATAGATAAGTTCAAGTATCCACATACCTTTTAGTCAATGAAGATCTAATGTTTCCTTGAGTAGTCATTCGTCTTGTATGATGATTGCCATGGAGTTCTTGAGCTTAACTACACTTTCTATCCTAGTCCGAGAACTTAGCTATAATAGGCTAGAAATCAAGACTTTATAGTTTTGATCACTAACATTGACAAACATGCTTGAGATAGCAACGCATGCGAATTTGACCGAGCAATGCTGTAACAGTTGTTGTACCCCCACTTTTTAATTGGTATCAGAGCAAGAAAACATGTTTAAAGACCTTATAAGTCTGTGTTTGTAGCGATCTGACTATATGGACAGAAGTGCTATCTCTATAAACGTACCACCAGTCCTCGATGGCTCAAATTACTTGTAGTGGAAAATTTCTATGAGTGCCTTTCTTCAAGCGCGTGATTTTAAATCATGGGTTTATGTAGTTAATGGCTATGATGCTCCCGTTATGGAAGTAGGAGATGCAACCGTACCTAAAGATATTTGTGCATATGACGCTGCTCAGATACTTGCTGCAAAGCAAAATTCCGACGGTTTGAATGCCATCATCCATGCCATTACCCCATATCTTCAGCACCATGTAACTACGTGCACTCGTTCTAAAGATGCTTAGGATATCTTAGAAACCGTATTTGAAGGGAATACTAGTGAAAAGGAAGCCAGGCTTCAAAACCTAAATTTTAATTGGGAAGACCTTCGTATGGCAGATGAAGATTCATTTTATGATTTTAATCACAAAGTGTCTGAAATTGTTAATGCAACATTTGCATTGGGTAAGACTATTCCTGAAAAGGACATTGTGATGAAAATTCTCAGATCGCTGCCATCTAGATACAATTTTAATAAGCATGCCATCGTGGAAGGAAATAACCTTGATACACTTTCCAGTAATACTCTTGTTGGAAATCTTAAGATTTTCGATCTTGAACTTGGTCAAAGAGAAAAACATCACTTGTTTAGCAACCATGTTGCTACATCTGATAAAAAGTCTCGACATCCTAAATTGATTGATACAAGGGGTGAGAATTTCTTTAATTCAACTTTGTCACTGTTTGTACAATAACTTAAGAAAACTCTTAGACAAAGTAAAAGAAAGTCTCAAAAGAAAGCTCGGTCAATCAATAAAAGGAATAGAAAAGTTTAGGAAAGATATGTTAATGAAACTTGTTCTAAGTGCTATATAGGTGTCCATGATACTTCTAGAAGTTCTGATGAGGAGTTAAGTGAGATAACTAAAGCATGGATGGAAACTCTTGACTACTGTCTTGATGTTGATATATGTGAAAGTTCTCTTAATATCTTTGATGATAATCACACTTTTCCTCCTAACAGTCCTGATTATTCCACGACGAACAATATTACCTCTCCATAAGTATTTCAACTAGAAAAGGAAGCCTTGATTAAAAAGATTAAAGATCTGGAATGTCAACTATTTAATTTAAGAAAGGAGGTTGCTATCACTTGCATGTGTGATCCTAATAAGAAACATCGTACTTTCTTGATTGATTCTTGTAAGCATTATCAGCAAATTACTCCTGATTACATGTCTATCTCAAATCACCCTGAAGAGGATACATGGACGTCTTACCATTTTGGGATGCTCTAAGCGAACTTAAAATATGAGGCCTTTTTATAGGTTATCAAATCAAAGACAGAATTATATTTTTAGTTTATGGGGAGATATATCAATATATTTAAAGTGATAACTCTGAACCGCCTATGCGAAGGTCGCCTAAAAATTTTCACCCTTTTTGGTTGGATTTTGGGGTTTTAAGCTCGTAAATTAGCATAAAGTACGCCTAAAATGGAATGTTGATTCATAAACCAAAAACTTAGTAACGGTTGTATAGATGTTTCAAAATATTTATTAACAATTATAATTGTCACAGCAATTCTAATACTTTAAATAACTGTAACAAAATAATTTCGTAACACTTATAACTGTCACATATTACCTATAACAAAAAAATAAAATAAAAAATTGGGCCCCCAATATTTTGGGGCTCTAGGAGGCCGCCTATACGGCCTAGTGCCTAAGATGGCCCTGAGCGGATGATATGAAGAACCACAAGGACTTATAAAACTGTTTGGTCTCCTTGTGTGAAAATCGGGATCATCTTGAAATTGTAAGCACTAAAGTTCAAGAATATTTCTCCTCTGTTAAGCCTTGTTTTTAGAAGATGAAAAGGAAATCTCCTAGGAAATCCTCATTCCTTTCAAATAGATCTCCAAAACCATTCATAGTTTGCGAAAATCAACAAACAAGGTATTCGAAACTGTGCTAAAAAGGGGAAAGAATGATGTGCATAACTCTTCTTTCTTGAAGGTAAAACAAAAACAAGGAATAACAAACACTTCATCCCCTCGTAAGAAAACTCATAGTCTTTTTATGGATTACATTCTGTAATTTTGATCAATATGATTCTTGCTTATCTCTCTTGGGAAAGAATCATAATATTCAAGAGGGTTGTGATGAAATATTTTTGTTGATTCCTTATTTTGTTTCTTTCTGTTGCTCTTCAATTTTTTAGTCAAGAACCGTTTGTGTACGTGATTATTTTTTTGTTCCTCTAAAGTCTTTTTCTTGAGGATAACAAAATTATGTTAGGGTTTTGGTCAAAGGTATTTTTGGAAATTTATCCCCTATATTCATTCCTTTAAAGATTAAGATTTCTCCTTGGTGAGAGCATTTCATTTTTCTCTTCTATCATGTCCTCATCAAGTCTTTCAAGCAAAGAAAGTGATGTCTGGACTGTTCTTTTTTCCTCTAAGAAGGTCCGTTTTGACTCTTCTGATGGTGAGATGTGCTCTGACAAGCTTGATTCCTCCCCTGATAGGAATCCTTAAGTCTTTCTTTTTTATAAGCTCTCTTTAACCATGGATCTTGTCTTGGAACAACTGCGCACCCTAAAGAATGAACTTGAAGTCTCTTCCAAAAGACTAGATGAAAATATGGATAACCTTGAATCCAGGATTGATCTAATCGAAGACTAGCTTGATGAATATAAGGAATATGAGAAGAGTATTCAAAGTAAGTGAAATGTTTCATAGGAGTTCTGTTTTGTTTTTGTCTAGGAAAACTTCTTAAGAGAATTTTATTCTTGTGGCTTGAAGAAGAATAACTAGAGTTTGGAATAGCCATTATTGTGATTACACATAGCTATATTTAAATTCTAAAGTTAGTTTGGAAGATGATTTTGCAGTATTAATCTTTATGGTTTTATATATTGCAATTTGTTGTGGGATATGTGTGTTTGCGTCCGTGAACTATGATTGTCCCATATATGGTCAAAAGTTAAGTCCTTCGTATGTCGATATGAAAGTATTTATAAAAGAATGAATAAACTTTTGACAAAAACAAAAGATAAGCCTTTTATGTCATTATGCAAATATTGATGGAAGAAATGATGAGCTTTTGTTTACAAAGATTAAGTCTATTATATGTCATTGTGCAAATAGTGATGAAAGATAGAATGAATATTTGTTTATTCCGCAGTATTGATCTTCCCTGATCCATATTTTTATGTATATACTATGTGGCTCTGTAAGTTTTCTTATGTTGAGCATTTCCGATTGACATAATCATGGGTTCTCTTGTGCTTAATTTGGTTGCGTATTCTGGTTGAATTAATCATGGGTTCACTTGTGGTTAATTCTGTTGAGTATTTTGGATACAAATTCATATTCTTATGTGATTTGTTTTTGTCCAAAGAAATCCTTCTTTTCTTGTGAAAGTAAGGTCGCTCTTGTTGCTCTTTCGGGAATGAAATTTTATGGGGGATATTTCTTAATTGAACTTGTGCTTAATTGCCAAATATTTGTGGGGAGTGCGGCTGTGGAATATTACATGGGTTATCTTATATCTTTATAAACTCCTTGATAAAGGCATTTAGTTTCGTCTATATGATTGCATCTAAGAAGTTAATATGTGCTTTCTTTTAGTCATGAAGTGTCTCCATGGAAATTTGATGAGGATCCCACTAGTTTTCGTACCTTTGCCAATTTATATTGACTAAAAGGGGGAGAATTAATGTGTAGTTCACACTACAAATACATATGGTTTTCGGATCATTATGTAAAGGAGAGAGGTTTGAAAATGAGATGGAGTATTGATTAAGGGGGAGTGATATATATCACCATAGTATTGTTGTCGAAATTGTGATACAATTGAACTTTGATGTTGTGTAGTGATACTATGACACTATGTAACAATGATTGCGAGCTTTTGTTTTCTCATTATTATGGCTACGGATCTTCAACAACGGTGATGCTGCATTGAATATCCTTGGAATCATTGGAGTACTTGGAAGTGACGAAGATTTCGAGTAATGTTGAAGAACTAAGGAGATCATGCATGTGGAAGAGAAGTTGTAAAGTTTATTTATTTTGTATTCTATATGTATTGATAGTTTTGTCACTAAAATTCACAAAGGGGGAGATTGTTAGATCATTGCTCGGTCGAACTCGCAAGCGTTGCTATCTCAAGCTGATTGTCAAGTTTAGTTGCCAAAACTATAAGTCTTGATTTCTAGTCTACTTATAGTTATGTTTCAGACTAGGATAGAAAGTGTAGTTAAGCTCTAGACTCCACGGCGTTCATAATGCAAACAAGAAGAACTACTCAAGGAACTGGTGGATCTTCATCGACAAAAAGGTATGTGGATACTTGAACTTATCTATCACTCAAAATTCTATCTATTCTATCTCCTATCTTGAGACAAAAGTCGTATTGCTATATAGACTTCGATTATACACATTTGCTATTTCGAGCCGAGTTTATCTCGCTTATATATTTCTCGAAATATGCATTGGTAAGATTTCGCTTTGGCCAAATTCATCTTTACAAGTGACGAAAGTTGTGTTGATTGTTTTAATATCTTGAAAATTGCTTTGATGAAAAATAGTGTGTGAATAACCTCTATTTAACATCCTCTACGAATGTTTCAATGATTGAAATAAAGAGTTTAAAACATGTAACCATCTTTGGATATAAGCATATAATGTGTTCGCGTATTAGTGTATAATTCCAAAACCGGGAACCAAATGTATGCATACTTGTGTGTGTACTAAATGGTTGATGGAGACTGGGTAAGTATGTGTACCCATACGCATACTGGTGGAAGTTCACGTCCGTGAATTTCTGTTGAGTATGGAAATCAAAACCAACTCAATCTGGTTACCTAAGTATGCATACCCGTATACTGGCGGAAAGTTCACGTCCGTGAATTTTTGCTGAGTACGGTAACCAAAACAAACTCAAATACATTTACTTAAGTACGCATACCCGTACACATACTTAAATGTGTTACTTTCGAAAATTGGTTTGTTCATGAACTAAAACATTTATATATTAAGGAATGCAATTTGAAAATCGTGGATATAATGTTCATGAATCGATTCGAGTGAATCAAAACCGATTTTGCTTCGACTGTGTCTTGTATACTTTTATAAGATCTAACCAATTTAACAACTCTTGAACTAGTTCATTAGAGTCATTTGGACTAGTTATGGTGAAGATGAATAAGGTTGATATGAAAGTGCTCATATGGCTAACCATTTGGTTAACTACTGTTGAACCAACTAGGTGTACACGTTTAGGTACGGTTACTCAAACCTATATGCCATACTAAGTTCGATCTAATGGATGAAAGATATTAGCTTGAATCTAATCAGGTTTTCATCTAACTGTGAATATTGAATGCTTTGTTACCAAGGTAACTTAGATTGCAAACCCTGATTTGGAGACTATATAAAGGAGAACTATCACAACTAGGAAATCTAATCCCCATACCTTATGTGTGATACTAGTTATATAAGCTAGAGTTTATTCTCCTTTAACCTTAGGATTCTACCGAGACCCTGTACGTTAACGACTTAAAGACTTCATTGGGATTGTGAATCCAGACCCAACTATTTTCTATGTAGTTGCGTGATCTGATCTTGTTGTTTCTATCTTATTTGAGTACAATTGACATATTGTCTTGAGATTAATTTCTCTGATATGCAAGATAGAAAAGTAGTCACAAACATCTTTGTCTCATTGTTTGTGATTCCGCAATATCTTGTTTCGCTAGTTGATTAAGATTACTGTGAGGTTATTGATAATTCTAGGTTGTTCTTCGGTAATATAAGTCCGGGTTATCGATTGGTTTCTGTTCACCTTGATTTATCAAAATACGGAATAAAACTTGTAGGTATTTCTGTGGGAGACAAATTTATCTGTTCTTGTAGACTTTTCTGTGTGATACAGATTTGTTTATTAAAGTCTTCGACTTTGGGTCGTAGAAACTCTTAGTTGTGGGTGAGATCATCTAAGGGAATCAAGTGCATAGTATCCTACTGGGATCAGAGACGTAAGGAGCGCAACTGTACCTTAGATCAGTGTGAGATTGATTTGGGTTCAACTACAGTCCATACCAAAGTTAGTTTATAGTAGGATAGTGTCTGTAGCGGCTTAATACAATGTGTGTTCAATATGGACTAGGTCCCGGGGTTTTTCTGCATTTGCGATTTCGTCGTTAACAAAACTTCTGGTGTAAGTGTTATTTTTTTTCCGCACTATATTTTGTTATATAATTAAAATATCACACGTTGTGCGTTAAATCGATCGATTGGTAAATCCGACCTTTGGTTGTTGATTGATACTTGAACATTGGTCTTTGGTACCATTCAAGTTAATTTCTATTGTATTCAATTAGACTCACAGATTTCTATTTGCTTGAGTAAGTATTGAATCGAGAAATTGAGATATAACTTCTTTGTATACTTTTTATTAAGATTGAGTCTCACTGTCTAGTTAATTCTCTTAAAAGTATATTGGAGTTAGTCCATACGGATTGTTAAGTGAATTATTGGGTGAGGTTCTTGTACCCCCACTTTTTCATTACTGATCAAATATATTAAAAATGTAATAATTAACCGAAGCAGGGCTCAACAGTAAGATGATCAACTTATTTTTAAACGAAAAAAAAGATACAACAGAGACCACTTTTCCAAGAAGAAAAGCTTCTTGAGAATTATGAGAATCCTTACACGGTCCCAAAGAGGATGCTCTTTAGTAAGCAGTCAAGTTGTAGTTTGACAAGCAAAAATCTTATCATTGACATTTCCCCTTTTTCTTTCTTGATTGTCATCATAAACATCATCATCCTTTTCAAAAGAATTAATAGGAGAAGAACAAGTATTACCTAATGAAAAAGTTTTTTTTCGCCTTCTTAATACTGCGTTTAAGTCTATTTATACTGGTCTTGAGCTCCGAGACACGACTATTTATGTGAATATATTCGGGAATAGACACTTTAGATTCAAGACTTTCTTCAGTGAGAGGTAAGGAGTTTGAACTTTTCTTCTTCCTTCGATGATTTTTTCTCTTCACCGAGTAATTTAAAGAGTCAGTCTTCCATATAACATTCTTTCCTTTATAATTGTAAACATATTTTGTGTGATATTTACAACCAAGAATTGTTCCATCACATCACTTTCTTGATTGCAGACTAGACCTTTAACACCAGCATAATGAGAAGCAGGTTTGATTACTTATTTAGACATCCATACAAGAATGTTATGAAGTTTTTCATTGTGCAGTAGAAAACGACATCTCCTTTCAAGATGACCCTTTTTTCCGCAATAATAGAAGTTAAAGGGAATGTTTTTGACTGTTCTCATATGAGCTATTTTTGAAGGTTGATAATCTTTGTCCTTAGGAACATCAACTACTGAAGTTAGTCTTTCACTTTTGATATCAGTGAAATTTTCACAAGGGAGTTTTCCATTAGCACAGTCAAAATTTATCTTACCAGCACCTGGAGCATCTATTCATTTATAGCCCATGCCACGTGTATCACGATGTTCTTTACATGCTACCAACATAGTGTATAATTTTATTGAACTAGCATTGAATCTTTTCAGATTTTCTTCCAGTGATTTGACCTTATCAAGAGCAGTAGATTGATCAGCTTCCAATTGTTTTTCTCTGACGAGAAAGCTGATTTCTCTGTCATTACAACATTTTTTGTTGAGAGTCATATCTTGCTTCAGTTTCTGCAAGTCTTTCTTTCAACATAAAGAGATTTTGACGAAGATTATCACATTCAGAATTTTTTGAACGCACATCTTCTTCATGATCTTTAAGAAGAGATTGTAAGAGTTTGAAACCACAATCATATCCCTTAAAGAGTTTTCTCAATTTCCTGTTTTCTACACAGAGGGGTTTCAGATATTCAACCAAGCAAGTTGTTGACTTCTTTTTCTTTATAAGACGGTCAAAAAGCTTGATATATTATGAGACTTACTCATCAACATATGAATCACTTTCATCTGAAAGATCATCCAACTGTTCATCTAGGAGTTTTTCCTAGTTGATCTCAGTTTCAGTCAATGGAGAGGAATTGAGAGATTTCTCAGGAGACTCAAGGCTTTGAACCAAGTCAGAATTTTTCTGGACTAGTGTTGCGTCTTCAGAGATAAAACTATTGCCCATAGAGTCAGATTGTTACAAACACAAACTTATAAGTTCTTAAACATGTTTGCCTGCTCCGATACCAATTGAAAAAGCAGGGGTCTAACAACCACACCCAATATTTCGCTTAGCAATATGTATGGACTAACTCCAATATACTTTCAAGAGAATTAACTAGACAGTTAGACTCAATCTTAAGAAAAGTATATCCAAGAGTTATATCTCTATTTCTCAATTCAATATGCAATCAAACAAATAGGAATTTGCGAGCCCGATTGAATATAAGAAATAACTTGCACGATATCAAAAACCAATATACAAGTGTCAATCAATCTAATCAACAACCAAAGGTTGGATTCACAATTGATTAAACTTACGCACAACCTGTGATATTTCAATTATATAGAAAATATAATGCTGAAAATAAATAACACAGACAACATAAATTTTGTTAACGAGGAAACCGCAATGCAGAAAAACCCCGGGACCTAGTCCAGATTTGAACACCACATTGTATTAATCTACTACAGACACTAGCCTAATCCAAGTTAACTTCGAACTGCAATGTAGTTGAGCCCTAACCAATCTCACACTGATCAAGGTATAGTCGCGTTCCTTATGCCTCTAGAACCACGCCGGATTCTGCGCACTTGATTCCCTTAGATGATCCCACCCACAACTAAGAGTTGCTACGACCCAAAGTCGAAGACTTGATAAACCAACCTGTCTTACACAGAAAAGTCTATTGAATAGATAAATCTGTCTCCAACAGATATACCTATACGTTTTGCTCCGTCTTTTGATAAATCAAGGTGAACAAGAACCAATTGATACACCAGACTTATATTCCCGAAGAACAGCCTAGTAATATCAATCACCTCATAATAATATTAATCGTATGGTAGAGAAACAAGATATTGTGGAATCACAAACGATGAGACGAAGATGTTTGTGACTACTTTTTATCTTTCCTATCGGAGAATAAATCTCGAGAAAATCTTATAGTACTCAATACGATAGAAAATATCAAGATCAGAACAAGAAACTACAGAGAAATAGTTGGGTTTGGCTTCACAATCTCAATGAAGTCTTCAAGTCGTTAACCTATAGGGTTTCATGAAAAACCTAAGGTTAAAGGAGAGCCGACTCTAGTCACAACTAGTATCACACAGAAGGTGTGGGGATTAGGTTTCCAGTTGATAGAGTTCTCCCTTATATAGTCTTCAAATAAGGGTTTGAAATCAATGTTACCTTGGTAACAAAGCATTCAATTTTCACCATTAGATGAAAACCTGATTAGACTCAAGCTAATATCTTTGAACCGTTAGATCGAACTTAGCTTGTTACACACAAATGAAAAGTGACTTCATTTAGATATGAGTAACCATACCTTAACGTGTACACCTTGTTGGCTCAACAATAGTTAACCGAATTTATCCATATGAACACTTTAATATCAACCATAACTAGTTCAAATGACTCAAATGAAATTAGTTCTAGAGTTGTTCAATTGTCTATATTCTCATAGAAGTATACAAGACACAATTGAATCAAAATAGATTTTGATTCACTCGAATCAATTCAAGAACATTATAGCCATGGTGTGAAAAAGATTGCATTCCTTATTATATTAATGTATTGGTTCATGAATAAACCGATTTTAGAACATAACCTACTCAAGTATGCAAACGGGTACGCATACCTAAGTGGTCGGACTAAGTTTGGGTTCACCAGTAAGCGAACGGGTACGCATACCTTCCAAAACTCAGTTGAATTTTCAGAACTTGAAACTCACGCCAGTACGCATACCGGTATGCATAATAAGTTCTCGTACTTTCATTAACCAACCAGTATGCATACAGGTATGCATATCATGGTTCTAGGACTTAGAAAACATATATACATGTACGCATACTGTGTTATATTCAATCATGGTTAATCGTTCTAAACTATCATTTCAATCATTGAAACACTCTCGGAAGACGGGAATAGCTGTCTCACACAAACTATTAGCTTCAAAACAATTTTCAAATGATCGAATGATCAATACAAAACATTCTGAGTCTACATCAAATGACTGTCTCACACAAATCATGTAAGATGTTACAAGGTGATTTTCACATGATCATATTTTGACTTTCGTCAAGAATATATAAGATGAACTTGGTTAAAGCTAAAGCTTACCAACACATATTTCGAGAAATATATAAGCGAGTTAAACTCAGCTCGAAATATCAAATATGTATAATCGAAGTCTATATAGCTATACGACTTTTTTCTCAAATAGGAGATAGACTAGATATACTTTTGAGTGATAGATGAGTTCAAGTCTCCATATACCTTTTGTTGATGAAGTTCCACAAGCACCCATTAGTATTTATTCATCTTCAGTCGATGAACAACGTGAAGTCTAATGCCCAATTATAGTTTCTATCATAATCCGAGACTTATCTATAAGTAGACTAGAAATCAAGAGTTATAGTTTTAGCAACTAAACTTGACAACAAGCTTGAGATAGAAACGCTTGCGAGTTCGACCAAGAAGTGCACTAACAAAATTAATTATAGGGACACATAAGAAGCCATAGGTTACTAGTGTTAGGAGAGATGCTACTAAGCTATACGATAGTAAAACGATCCCTAATGTGACTTTACCAAGTGCTATGTTGCAAAAAATCGTCAGTTGGATGTTGTAATTGATGCAACGTTTAAGGATGCTACAACAAATCATGTACAATAATCGAGAAAATTATAACTGTTGTGTTTGTTGGAAGCCCAACTAATACTTTCCCTAGTTTTGAAGGGAACTCGTTGCGCAGATTTACCCGAGGAGGAAGGTGAAAGTTATTCTCGAAGAACAAGAAATAAAGAATAGATCTCCTTTCAAAAGTTAAGCATGACTGCCAGTGCTGATACAAATAAATTTAGTATGTTAGCCATGTATACAGATAATAATTAATATGATCCAACATTTTCATCATCGCCGGTATTGAAGAACATGGTGATAGAAGATACTCCTTCTCCATCACTTAATGGTTTTCAACCTATTTCACGTGATTTCAAAAAGAAATTGGCTTAATCAAAACAGAGAATTACTTTCAAAATGAAACACTTTGGATGAGCTTGTTCATGTAATTTTTTTTTTCTCTGTTCCTTTTTCTTTTATTTTTATGCTTCTTTCTTTTGCAGGCTCCAGCTTATGTCCCATTCTGCTTCCATTTTTTTTATTACCAATAAAATTATTTGCTTGGGAAAATATGTGGCTTTAGGTTCATTGTTTCCTTAATGTTTAAGAAGAAAGTTTTTAGGTTTTATTTAGGAGGATTCTAGTAACATAACCGTAACCGTAAATTCTTCTCGCAAATTAGACTTGATCTAGAAAAATAAATATTACACGGTCCTTGATATCAGGTTTCAGAGCTTCTCATATTTCATTTTATCTTAATTTGTTTTTATGAAAAAAAGCTGCTCATGAAAGGGTGTACAAATCTTGCCACCTTCCTTTCTGACCTACAAGCATGAGATCTGTGAACCCAACTGCTCATGTGCATGACTGGAACAAAGATCAGCCTCGACCCATGTTTTGTTCTGCTTTTTTTTTTTTTTTAATCTTTTTATGCCTTTCTCTTCATATCTGTTCAAATCAAATGACCTAACAAAATGATCCATATCAGATGACCTTGTCGGGGTTGTTTCAATATTTCCATATATTGATAAAATGATTTGATATTCAGTATAAGTCATCTTCTCTCGAAGTGATACAAAAATTTGAACATTTGAAAAAGAAAAAAATCAAGCATTGAATTTGAAGGCTTAAAAGGATTAGTTAAAAACTTAAATATACATTACACTGAAGTTAAATCTCCCCCTTTTAATAGCAACTAGAAAGACCGGAAACATTTCTATGTTTTGGTGTCCGCACATTTCGGTATGTTCGTCCGTTGGATATGATGATCTCAAAATTCAGCCGTTAGATCATGTTATATTTTGGTGTCTGCATAGGGGACTTAAATGTAATAAAAAGAAACACAGGGACTTCTAACAGAATAAAGATAAACGCGGAGACTTCTAACATAATAAAAGGTAAACCTGAAGCATAGGGGCCTAAACATAATAAATAGAAACGTGGGGATTTGTAGTAGATAATAGGTAAAATAGTGTACCTAAAAATAAAATTTCTGAATGAAAACGTGCAGAGCACGTGTACTCTACTTGTTTTGAAGTAATGAGGATAGTTGTTTTGCCCCTTATATTCCTTTTCATTGTAAGATTACTTCTAAAAATAAGAACTTTTAATGATTTTACGGCATTCCTTAAATTCCTTAAAGATGCAACATGTTTACAGTGGAACACCAGCTTTCCAAAATGATATGTTGCGGTGGACAGAAGAATTTATGAGAAATCCCTCCCATGGATAAAGACTGGTACTGTTATTAGCGAGGCGAGTAATTGTGACCGTTGGATTCTGGATTGGTACCAGCGTTTAACAATTATGAGAGTCCCGAGGTATAGAAGAACAACTGTTAGGTACTATAATCGGTACTCGAGAAATAACAATCTATGGGCATTTCATTCCCTAACATATTTGAATCTAGAGAAAACGTCATGGATATTATCTATTCCATGAAAAGGTACAAGTATTGTTAAACTCATTAAAAACCCTACAATCATGTGAGATTTGAGAATCAATTGGATCGGCTGAGTGAGTTTTTAAATTTTTTACCAATTTAACCTCCTAGTCGAGTTAGGTTATTAGATCATTAAAGAATAGAATATGGGAACTATTTTGCGGTGTCTACTTCGATTAAAAATGGGTTGAAGCTGTGTATTGAAATCGCTTATAAAATCTCCTTGTATGGTCGTTCAATCCTCTCCAAGATGGGGTTTCAGATAAGAGTATGAATCAATTTGGATTGTTGATAAGAGATGGCTTTAACTATCTCATCACCTACTACTGTTATTGTTTTTCATGTCATTATAACTATTTCCAATTGAAGTAGAGAAGAATCAGAATACCAATGGTGAGTTCCTGATATCACTTAGCATCTTTTTAAAAAAGATTTGATTTTTTTATATGATTTTCATTATGAAACGGTTTATTTCAAAATTGAAACATAGGGTTCCAGTTTCGAATAGTTTTAATTTCATGGAGGTGTTTATTAAATATTTGCACTGTTCTTCATTAGGCCAGTGGTTGGTTTCTTTGGTTGTCTATGAATTAGGAGGTTCATGATTATAAGATATATCACTGTATTTTTTTTTACTATATATTTATTTTCCAGTACCTTTCTTTCTTGCGGTTCTTGTAGTTGTTGATTTTTGTTGTATTGTAGATGGAAACAACCGCCATTTCTAATGGTGCACTTACAATATTGTCTTCATCTCAAACTGTTGTAGCTGTAGTAGATGACTAGATGGTCACTACGTACTATGTGCTATCACCATTATTTTCTTAGGACTACGGTTGCACATAATAATATTTTATATTTTTTTTTTCACTCTTCATAAATGACGAGCACACTCTGCCTAACTCATTGGTATATATACAATCCAAGTTAAGAAAATAATCCTTAATTAATAACCTTATCACGGAGCTTCAGGCTCCAACATTGTTTTACAAATTCTTGTTTTTTCAGTACAAGGAGTGGTGATGTTGATACCTCGAAAGTGGTTAAATCTGATGAAGACGGTGCTATTGTGGGAGCTATAGGTTTATAATAGAACTTAATATTAATTGTGTTGTTCTTTTTGTTAAGCATGACTCTGTACACTCTAATTGTGATGACCAAATGTTACCAATATACAAATAATGGTGATGCTGGGGAAGCTCACAGTTGGTAAGATCACGCATGGAGTAGTCTGGGGAAGCTCAAAGTTGGTAAGGTCACATGTGCTTGGAGTATAATCTCTCTATATATGTTCTAATTCCTACTGACTCAAGTAATACAGACGTAAGGTAAAAGATTAAATTAGTAGCCATGGAAGAATCAAGGAGTTTGATGATTTTGGCTATAGTCTTAATTGGATTATCTTCTTTTTCAGATGTTTTTAAATGTCAGCAGCAAGTTGAAGCCATTACTTTTACGACGTAAGTATTGTTTTTTTCATTACCCACTCACTAGAATTTTATCCTTGTTTGTTTATGGAATTCAGAAACTAAATTTTACTTGTTTAACTATTGTTGTTTCAGGGATCTAAGGACTAATATCCTTGGAATTTTCGATGACACATGGCTTAAAATGGAACTCGCAGATGAAAAGGTTTCGAAACCGAAACGTATATTATTAAGTCCAAACCTCACAACTTGTCATCAATCACTGTCAGATGCTGATCAACCAGTATACTGCTGTCCACCAGAAAGTGAAACATTGGAACCCATAGTTGATTTCCAATTTCCTGACACTTCAAAACCGATTAAGGTTAGAAAGGCAGCTCACTTAGTTTATGATTTGGGTAGAACAATTTTGTTCATACTTTTTTTTTTGTCCAAATATTTCTCTTGCAAGTCTTGGGTGTTTGGGTTAGTTAATGCTTCTTGTTGTTATGGGGTTTCAAATGTACAAATAATGAATATGAGTGTATTAAACGCCGATATTGAACTGTAATAAAACTTATTTGATTGGAGATGAACTTTATCTCAAATAAATAGTTTATTATAGGATCAAGATGACCTGAAACTGCAGAACAGTCCCCAATTTTTTTTGTCAATTAACTGAATCTAATACACTCTATCAAACCCCTTGACAGAAACAAGGAAATTCTGGCTACCTAAATATCTATCATGAACTCCAATAGCGAGAAGACAACATAATTTTTCTATGGTGCCTTCTGCGAAGTTCTCCCTGTGAGCATATTACATATTTTCTTCCATACGGTCGAATAAATTACATTGGGTACCTTAGTAACATGGTCAAATAAATTACATTGGGTACCTCAGCAACATGGTCGTATAAATTAAAATAGGTACCATGTTTTCCAGGTTACTATAAATTTTAATGGATAAACTTACTTAGGCAGTCGTATATGTTAAAACAGGTACTTGAGGCAGACAATAACGTTAAAAAAATGGGTAAACTGTTTTAAGTTCCAATAGGTCATTGATTTTCCTACGGAGCAACACAAGCTACTGCGATTGTGCAAACATGAAATAAATCATTCTTAGAGTACTTTCCTCATAGCCTTCGATCAACAATCTCCTCTAACCGCTCTTTATCTCTTAACATTGGCCTCACCTGCAATTCATTTTTCTGGAAGGAATCTGGACCCTAGTGGTAGTGCAGTCTAGTGACTCTAGTCTTCCCATGAAAAATAACAAAACCTGACAAATAGTTACTTCAATATTCAGTTATTCTAATGAAAATTGATGATAAATGTAGACAAACTTTTCTACTAATATGCTTTAAGACAAAAAAATGAAGTATTAACTCATTTCCGTATTTCTGTATCCACTGTATTTGGTACTAATATTTACAAAAGGATGGAGATAGCTAGAACCCTATGTTTAATTTAATAAACACCTCCAAGAAATTAAAACTATTCGAAACTGGAACCCTATGTTTCAGTTTTGAAATAAACCGATACAATAATATACCCCTTTGACCTAATTCATAATGAAAATCATATAAAAAAAAATCAAATCTTTTTTAAAAAGATCCAAGTGATATCAGGAACTCACCATTGGTATTCTGAATCTTCTCTACTTCAATTGGAAATAGTTATAATGACATGAAAAACAATAAAAGTAGTAGGTGATGAGATAGTTAAAGCCATCTCTTATCAACAATCAAAATTGATTCATATTCTTATATGAAACCCCATCTTGGAGAGGATTGAACAACCATACAAGGAGATTTTATGAGCGATTTCAAAACACAGCTTCAACCCATTTTTAATCGAAGTAGACACCACAAAGTAGTGACCATATTCTATTCTTTAACGATCTAATAACCTAACTCGACCAGGAGGTTAAATTGGTAAATTTTTAAAAAACTCACTCGGCCGATCCAACTAATTCTCAAATTGCACATGGTTGTTGGGTTTTTAACGAGTTTAACAATGCTTGTACCTTTTAATGGAATGGATAATATCCATGACGTTTGCTCTTGAATCTACCACTATCGTATTATAAAAAATGGCCATTAAAATGAAAAGTTCGGTTGCGTACTTGCATACGTCGTCCGTACCAAGGTTGGACAAAACAAAAGTCATGTAGTATACCGACTACCGAGTACCAAAGATCGAGTATGCCGTACTCTTTTCTTTTCCTTCTAGAGAAAAGAAAATTTGTATCATGCTATTGCTAAGCCTTGTTAGTTGTTACTACACTCCAGGAAGACTGCCGGCCAGAAAGATTTGGTGGCACGTACATATCAATGTTTCTTATTTTCCACCATCACCTTCCGGTGTAACTAACTTTAAAATGGTTAATACAAATTGCACGATTGAGACGACGATGGCCGTTAAGAAGTGAAGCTGGCATTATCATGGGAGATAGATTCGGAGAAATGAAAGATATTTAGAGTTGCTTTGCAGCAAAAGATAATTTCGAAACCCTTTTTCCAACTTTTTGCTTCTAAACTCTTTCGTTGTTTTGTCTCTTTCTGATATTAATTTCTTTTTTCATATACTCCCTCCGTTTCTTAAATATAGCCAGTTTTTCTTATTTGGGTATGTCAAAAAAATAGGTTTGTTTCCATATGTGGAAAATCAAATGTTATGATTTTACTACTATACCCATAGAGGGACCACTTATCTCTCTTTTCTTTTTTCTCTCTAATATAAAAAGGGGACCACTTCTATATTCTATTTCTCTAATAATAAATGAGTGGGGACCAAATGATAGTTTTGGAAAAAACACGAAAAAATGGCTACAATGATTAGTTTTCTTATTTTTTGTGAAAATAAAACTTGACTATTTTTTAGAAACGGAGGGAGTATAAGTTTGTGCTAAGATGAGTCAAAGACTCAAAAGAAGATGTGAATCTTGTCGGGGGAAGGAAGCCACTTACCCACCATCACGTAATGCATGCATTAGACCCCTATCTCCTCCTTACTACTCGATCTTTTTTGGTTTTATTAAGACCCACACTGACTTAACCACCTTTCTCATCCCCCAAAACTAATCCAACACCCCTTAATTAATATGCATTCCGTGACAGAATTATTGAATTAGTGAAAAATAATAGAATCCCCTACTATATGGGTTCAACATTTACAAGCACCACAAAATGGATATTCCACCCTCTACTCCATACTTTTAGATTTTCATATTTCTAGGCCCAAAATTTTAGATTTCAGGGCTTGTTAATAAAACATTTTTTTAATAATACCAAACATGCCCTTTTGTATTTATACTAATAAAATTAGTTATGGATTTCATTTTTCAGTTTCATTTTCTTTTTCACTCTCTCTCTCATTTGCTTTTGCACTCTCTCTCAGCTAGAAAAACAGGAACAGAAGAAACAACTTCTAATCGAGATTTTCAGTAGAAAACGATTTCAAAACCTAGATCTAAGATTTACAACAACGATCGTGATTATCTACACCTAAATTCAACATCAACATCACATGTTCCTGGGAGATTCAGTGAAAATCAATGAAAAAGAAATGATAATTATCAACAACAAATGAATCTAAAGATTCACATAAAAAATCAAATTGAACAGGTAAGTTTCATTTATGTATAACATTTAAAATCAATAGATAGATTTAATTCTTTGATTTAATCATTTTATGATTTTGAAAAACTTTTAAAAGCTTGATTTCAACGTAAAAATCTTATTGAACATTTCAAATCAATAGCTAGATTTAATTGGAGTTAGATCTGTTATCATCTCACCTTAATCTTACTGTTGAGAAGAAATTTTCGAAAAAAAACATTCAAGAAAAATTTCTAGGGTTCTTGAACAAAATTCGATGGATCTTTTAATTTTTTTTATCTCGATCGAAAATCGGTTTTCAGATTTGAAATCAGTGAATCATTATCTCATTTACCCATCTATTAGATACGAATTCTATATACTTTGATTTTTGAACTGATTTTTGAACTGATTTTTTCTCCTCTAATGTTACCTGTTCTTGATTATTTTGGTTTGATTTCAATACTTTTTTCAATTTTTTTTTTTTCGATTATTTGTTGTTCTTGCATGTACGATCCGGGAATTTGTTGTGAATTTGTTGTTTATATTTTGTTGATAGTTTTTTTGTTTGAGAGGAGGATGAAGAAACAATTTTGTTTCAGAAGAACAACTTCAAATCGATGTAGACATGCGCTGTTTTTTGTTACAGTATGTGTAACTTGAGGTTACACATATATATCATGTTGTATTTTAAGCATGGAATTTGTATTTTTCTGTTGTTTTTGGTGAATTTGTGAATTTGTTGTGAGTTTTTTTTGTTTGATACTGAGAAGAGGATGAAGAAACAATGTTTTTTCAGAAGAACAACTTCAAATTGATGATGTAGACATGCTGTTTTTTGTTTTACAGTATGTGTAACTTGAGGTTACACATATATATCATGTTGTATTTTTAGCATGGAATTTGTATTTTTCTGTTGTTTTTTGTTTTTTTGTGAATTTATTGTGAGTTTTTTTGTTTGATACTAAGAAGAGTATGAAGAAAAAATATTGTTCCAGAAGAACAACTTCAAATTGATGATGTAGACATGCTAAGTTTTGAGTTAATGATTGTATATTCTTCTTGTTACTTCTAGATGAAATTGAAAACCAACAACTCTTTCCTGGCTAGTTCGTTTTTAACATTTGTACTTATTGATTGATACATTTGGATTGTTATCCATAATACCAAATTAATACCTATCTCATATCCAGGTGGGGTGAATTTTAATGCTATTGCAAGGCTCATGGAAGTTGATGCACTTGATATGGAGATCATTCCAAACCTTAAGGTAAATGTCTCGTTACCTGAATTTCATCTTTCGAAATGTTCTTGTCTATACTTTGTTGTGATCATTTATAAAACTCTTTTCTTTGCATGATTGAAGTCTAAATTATCATATGAGTTTGGAATTGTATGCTTTCATAATTCCTAGCAATCACATCTTTGTAGTTTGTATTTAATAACCTCGAGTCAAATGTTATATCCATGTGTAACTTTTTATTAGATTTGTAACTTATAGATACACAAGCTAAATAGATGTGTAACTATAAGTTAAGTACATCATCTTGTGGCACAACATCGTTTCCTTTGGTTTTTCTTAATTTACCACTTAATGTATCACATCAATTTGCTGATTTTAGGTTGACATATATAAGTATGATGCATGTGTAACTCCTAGTTACACATGCTAACCGAATATGTAACTTCTAGTTGCACATGCTATGTGGATCTAGTGGTTTGTATCTACGTTATGATTATTTTTGGTTGAATTTACTGGTTTTGTGATGTCTTGTGCAGAGAAACACATTAGGAAGTTGGTTGAAGATGGATTCATCAGCTACAAACCAAACCACATTCACTCTTGATCCCATGCACGAAGAATGACAAAATCCAGATTGAGGGGTTTTCACTCTGGATATGGTACGTTATACATAATAATTCACAGTTTTTTTGCTTTTCAGTATTCATAGTGTGTATTTGGATTCCAGCCTGCACTGAACCCTTAGCTAGACATGTACTTATGGATTAACTCTGTCATCATTTCTCAGTAGTATGCAAAAGTATGTGTAACTTCTAGTTACACAAGCTAATTTGATGTGTAACTTCTAGTTACACATGCTGATTGAATGTGTAACGTCAGGTTACATAGATTTTACTTACATATAGTTTTTACACAAGCAATTGCCAAATTAGTAGGCCTTTCAGAAGTAGTAGTATTGTGTATGATTAAACCTAAGTAGTTACTTGTAATCTTGTATAATAATGCCACTTTGAATGATCCAGGTTCAGTTAGTGATTGAGAATTTAGAGCAATTGTTCCTGAAACAACATAAACGATCGGCTTGTTGTCAATGATGATCGAGGTGATAAGTTAATGCTACTGAAAGCAAATCCAGATGCCCCTATATATCTCTACCTATAGGTAAGTAATGTAAATGGTTTGTTTAAGTAAATGTAGGACTAACTAGTGAAACTACGTTAACCAGTTTAAGTCCATAGCAAGTCCATAGCGAAAGTAGTGTATAGACAAAAAAATGAAATATACATAATTGTATAATTTTGTAGGAACTGTTAGCTTTTTAATTTTGACCGCCTTCATACTTTACGGGTACGCAAGCTAATTGCATATAGTAGATTAGCTCCAAGACCAGATTATGAAGTCGTGTAGCTACTAGTTACACATGCCAATTGGATATGTAACTGCAAGTTACACATGCTAATTGAATGTGTAACTGCTAGTTACATGTGCTAATTATATGTGTAGAAGTTTGAGTAAACCTGAAATGATACATAATTCAGTTTATTGGTGTTGGTTGCAGTTGCAGGACATGGGTTACGATGGAATTGATATGTGGTAAGTTATGGCCTGAGTGTGAGAACTCAATATTGCATGCTAGATGCATGTTAGGATAAACAAGTGCAGAGTTGCCAATGTATGTTGCTATTGTAGTGGATTTGTTAGGAATTGATGCTGGTAGAGAATGATGAAATGAGCCATGGTGGTAGCTATAGGATAAATGTTGTTGAAAGTGTGCATAGTGTTGTGTAAATTTCAATTACACTAGATATATGCATATGTAACTCCCAGTTATACTAGACAGATGTGTGTGTAACCTTTAGTTACACATGATAAGAAATTATTGTAAATAAATCTTAAAGTGTAATAGATGTATTTTTTTTTATGTTTACTTTTTTATGTCTATTTTTTTTTATGTGTAACTTCTCATTACACATGCCATATGGATGTGTAACCTTTGGATACACATGTTATATGCATGTGTAACTTCTGCTTACACATGTGTAACCCTTTCATGCCATATCCATGTGTAACTTATGGATACAGATGCTTGTTGCATGTGTAACTTCAGATTACACATCCATATATAATTGGTGGGAGGCGGTAGTCGGCGGTGGTGGTTTCCGGCGGTGTTGGTTTCTGCTGCTGATGGTGGTCACCGTCGGAGGTGGTTGGCGGTGGTGGTTTCGACGTTGGTGGTCGGAGGCGCTGGTGGTCGCCGGCGGAGGTGTTTGTTGGTGGTGGCGGTCGTCGGAGGTGGTGGTTGGTGGCGGCGGTCATCGGAGGTGGTGGTTGGTGGCGGCGATCGTCGGAGGTGGTGGTTGGTGGCGGCGGTCGTCGGAGGTGGTGGTGGTGACGGTGGCGGTCGTTAAAGATGGCTGTGACATCATATTTGCTATATTTTAATAATATTGGGCCTAAATTTAAATTTTATTTAATTATGGGCTTGACAATATGAATAAGGGTATCAAGGTCTTTTAATAATTTGGGGCCTAGATTTAAATTTCTTTTAATTAAGGGTCTTATATTATGGGTTATCCATGGGTTGGGCCTTAGCCTAATTTTCCCACACCACATTGGGGGGCCCGAGTTTTAATTAGGGGCCCTGAACATTTTATACCCACACCACAATTTATAAGGGGTTCCAAAAATGGGTGAAAATACCTTTATACCCTTTCTACTTAATAACCTATTAACACTAACCCTAAGGCCCCCAATTCATTCTCTAAAAACCAAAAAACTGTTTTTATTCCCCTCCTTCTTCTCTGACCTCCCACTCATCCGTCTCCTCCATTAACGCTTCTATTTTTTTTTTCTTCGTCGATTCATCGTTGTAATCGACGATACAAAAAACTTTAATCGGCGATTAAATTCTTCTACAAATATGGCTCGAACCAATGAGTACAAAGGAAAGTTTAGTAACCCTAATTTGGTAGAAAAACCGAAATTGAAGATTAATCTCAAAACCAACGTTGCGGTATCAAGCCGGGAAGAATTAGAAGAAGAAATGGCGCCTATTAGAAGGTAAGTCACTCAAACCCACTTATGATTATTGAGTTTTGACTGTGAAATCGAGCAATGGAACTGATTTTTTTCAGTTTCAGTGTTATGGTCGTTATACTGTGTTATGTTAAACTCTAACGATCCTTTAATTGCATGTGTTGTGTATGAAAAATCGTTATAGAATATGTTTAGTTTGGTAACGACCCTAATTCTGCTAATACACTGTTGTTGCCATTGACTCGAGTCGTTATAGAATAAGCCAACTTATATGACGACTATAACTATATTTGATGACGACCCTAGTTAGATAACAAAAATACCCACTGTCTAAAATATTGAAAGGGTCGTTATATTTGTAATTAGAGTCGTCATTGTTTTGTTTGGGTCGTAATTTTTTTAACGTATATTATGACGATCCTAGTAATGAGATAGCATAAAATATTAAAGTTATTTGTGTGTATGTTACCATTGTAGTAAAAAGAAAGACAAGGAACACATGCCCACTCCACCTTCCAAACCTCCACGGCACGACAAATACTTGGCGGCCGGTGAATTCCGCGGAAAACATCCGAGTGAGGTTGCCTTTTCTATCCGCGAAATGAGAAATCAAGGTAATGATTCGTATGATTCGTCATATGCTTCCACCCCAGTTATATATGTTTCCGGAAGCTATGAGGAAGAAATTATTGAACAAGAACAGATTCACGATGATGCTGGCGATGGTAACGGCGGTGGTATTGGTTGTTCTGGCCTTGGTGGTGGTGGTGCGGGTGGTGGTGATTATGATGATGATAATGAGGAGGAGAGCGTTGAAGGTAATGCTGGTAAGGGTGTTGGTGGTGATGAACATGAAAGAGTGGTAGAGGAGGCGAAACCGTCGAGACGGAAGGATGGAAATCCAGTTGCAGAGAGCACGAGACACATCCCCCCCAAACATTTGCATCTAGAACGTCTCTATGGTGGTAAAGCTAGAGGAGAACCGAGAGATCGGTGCGGAGTTTTATTTGGATATAAGGGCAGCTGGGCTCATACCATTTATGAAACAATCGTAAAAATTTAAACTTTTCTTTTAAATTTGATTTGTTGATGTTCACTTGAATTTGTTTTTAAGAAATTTGTTATTTCTTTTGTAGGATTATAAGAATGTCGTACGTCTTTTCAGGCGACAATCTTCTTATGTGAAAATGTCCATGTGGGAGCTAAAAGATGAATGTGAAAGAGTCAAGGAGATTATTGAAAACTCGGCTCTGTATACTGCCGTTGTGAACTCATTTATTGCATATGACAAGGTTGCAGTTTCAAGTTTTAGTGAGAGGTTTTACGGTGAAACACATACATTCCAATTTCCTTTTGGTGAGATGGCATTGACACCAGATTATGCAGATCAGATATTAGGGTTGCCGGTCGAAGGAAAATTCACCAATGCTAAGTTCAAAAAAAGGCTTAGTTGGGAAGAAATTTATGGATTAACCGAGAGATTGTTTGGCTGGGATCAAGAGACTACATATGGCCTTTTTGTGATGGGAAAGAAGTACTCGAATAAAGAGTTCAAACTCGTAGATATTAGGGAGATGTTTGCTGGAACACTAATCAAAGAAAGAGTTGATGGTCTCTCTGATGCTCAATGTCGTTATGCGGCTGGGTATTTTTGTACACACTTGCGTCGGTCATATTTCCCGACAGCAAGGGTAACCGGGTGAGTGTCAACCTACTTCAACTGTTGGATCCTTTGGATGATGTGAACAAGTACTCTTGGGGTACTGCCATGGTAGCACATTTGAATTGTCAGTTATCAAATGCATCTCGGGAGCGATCTTCTCAAATTCATGGCAATACGGCTCTACTGCAGGTAATTGGGTTGAACTTAGTTGTATCCCCTATTTTTGTTAATTTTTTGTATGAAATTTTTTATACCTATCAGATTATTTTGTTTTATTTTGTTTGATGTCAATATAGGTGTGGATTTATGATCGTTTCCCTTCATTGTTCAAAGACAATCCCGACGTCAAAATAAACCCAGAATGGAACAAAACCAAACCAAGAGGGACTCGATACTTGTACACTGGGTCTGCGGATAGGGAACAGAAGGATGCGTTGGTCGAAATGCGGAAAAAATTGGACAACATCATAGCTGAAGAGGTAATATTTGTTCCTTATAAGAAAGATAGGGTGAGCGCAATGGAAGATGTTGTGTATTACGACGGCCCTTTGTTTTACCCTTACGGATTTTCAATGTATAATCCAATGAGAATCATGCGTCATCTTGGGTTTATTCAAGATTCACCCGTACCGGATTATAAACCACGATTTAAGCACAAGTTAGACAAATGCGAGTCTAACGAGTCGGAATTAGTGGTGGTTTATGAACCTCAACCATTGACCAAGCATTGGGATGATAGACACAAGCATGATAGAAAGGTAGATGTCTCTTATTGGGAGCATGTGAATCAAGGTCACGAGTCCACAGATGATTACTTGGAATGGTATGGACGCTTCTCTCACCCTCAGGTCATCCGGATAGATGCTCCGGGCACTCGAAGGACCAACAAGGCATCTACATCTGATACAAGAGATGATTCGACTATTCTTAAGCTTGTGGTAAGTTTTATTTTGGGCATTGCATTATTCACAAACAAACAAATATGCGTTATTTAATATGAAATGGTATTTGAATGCCAATAGAGGAAGCGAATGAAGATTCTTCTCAAGGCATTTTGTTGCTGGGACGATAAAGGAGAAGTGGCAGAACCTGAGCGACATCGGAAGTATGCTGATTATATTAGTCACATTGAAAATACATCAGCTAAGAAAATGTTTGCTGATCTGGCTAAGCAATTGAAGAGGCCCAGGAAAACCCATGAACAAATGAGACAACAACTTCAACAACAAGGTGAAGCATGCCAAGGTGACGCAAGCTTGGAGGAAAGAGAAGATGATGAATCCCAAATAGCTAGTACAAGTCAAGGTCGTCGTAAGAGAAGCCGGTCATCCGCTGTTGAAGGTAGTCAGGAAGGCCGAGGTGGTGGTCGAGGCCGAGGTGGAGGTCGTAACCTTGAGTGAGGAGATGTTCTTCTAATGTTACGATGGATGACTATAGTATTTCGCAAACTAAAACTTAAGTTTTTTTTTTTTGTTCATGGTTTGATACCCCTATCTCGGGCTTCTTAAACTCGGTTAGTTTACATATGTTAGTATTTTTGGTTTTAAAGGCTTAGTGTTAATGTTGTGATTTAATACCAAACCCAACACATGATCCGGCCTAGGCTTAGTATTTTTGGTTTTAGTAACTTCTGCCATAGTGTCGTTACATTTAAAATGGATTTGTATAACGACCCTGTTGACAAAATCATATTTGTCTTTTAGAGTCGTTACCTTGTCGGTTATGAGGAATGATGACTCTAAGAAAAATTTGAACCGAGATGTTGGTAGAACTTCTGAAATAGAGTCGTTATTATTTAAATGAATATGTAGAATGACGCATGTGAAAAAAATCTTACAGACATGGACACTTATTTGTCTTTTGGAGTCGTTACCTTGTCGGTTATGAGGAATGACGACTCTAAGAAAAATTTGAACCGAGATGTTGGTAGAACTTCTGCAATAGAGTCATTATTATTTAAATGAATATGTAGAACGACACCTGTGAAAAAAATCATACATACCTGGACACTTATTTGTCTTTTGGAGTCGTTACCTTGTCGGTTATGAGGAATGACGACTCTAACAAAAATTTGAACCGAGATGTTGGTAGAACTTCTGCAATAAAGTCGTTATTATTTAAATGAATATGTAGAACGACGCCTGTGAAAAAATCATACAGACCTGGACACTTTTTCTTTTCTTTTGGAGTCGTTACCTTATTGTTGTGATAATTGACGACTCTATTGCAGGTGGAGTGGAACGGTCTGATTTTTTGAAATACACCTCAAGGGTCGTTCATTTACTTAATAAATATAGTGATGACTATAACTGAAAAATTACATGTTAATGCATGATTGAACTACCAATGCGACTTCGATGTGATAAAACGACTCTCCTCTCCATTTGGTGTAAGCAGCTTGGGCAGTACGCCTATCCCCTTTGAGCCAGGCGATAAACTCGTTGTACTTGGTGCACCATTTCATAACAACAATCGTCCTATCCCTAATGTGAGACGGAAAATAAGGATATCGCTTTGGACCCGAACCAACACAGCTCCAAAATATACTATCGTCTGGATTATATTTGTGAAGATCCTTGACGATATAATAATTTTTAACCCATTCGGTCTCTTCGTCGACTTGCTTGAATCTTTCCCGGAGTTGGGATTCTTCTTTGCCCCGTTTATTTGCCTCGCTCAACTCTTCTTCTTCCTTCGTAGGATATGGCGTGATAGTGTATGGTTTTTTACGAGGGGGCATGCTTCTTTTGCGTAGTTCTTCCTCCATTGCCAAAATTGAGGAGGTTGGTCGCTTGCATCTTCTAAGTATGTTTTCAATTGAATTTTTTGACATCTTAGTTTTTTTCGGTTGTATTGGACAGTTCATGTTGAAAGATATAAACCTAACATATCCCAATGGCTATTTTTATTGGGAAGAGTGTATTCAGAAAGAGGCGTTGGGATATTTTTTCGGTTGTATTGGACAGTTCATGTTGAACGATATAATAATACCGGATACAGTCATATATATAACGACTCTAATCTTAAAAAAATAATATTCAAGGATCGTTTCAACTTATGTTTAAGAAATAAACGACTTTTGTTTACCAAAACTTCCTGGAGATCATTTTTTTTTCTTCGGTTAGAGTCGTTACCTTATATTGAGTCATATAATGACGACGCTAACTGAAAAATGATAACGACGTTAATATATATAATAGTAAACAACATTTATGCGGAAAGATGTAACGTCTATTCAATAAGCATTCTTCAAAATACAACCATCTACCAAGAAAGGATGTTTCATAATAAAGCTCAAAATAAACAGTCATTCATTCTTGCAATTGTTCGCCCATGTCAACATGAGCCGGCATCGGGTCCAAAGCATTCCACAAGTTCAGGCCGTACTCGTACTGACTTGTCCACTCCTTAGCGAAGTCTCCCCACTCAGCATAGACTACCCGTGGCAAAGGATATTCCTCTGTTATCTTCAAACCTATGTAATGGTTCATATTGACATGTGCCATTACAATTCTTCTTTTCTTTAACTCCGGATCACACCTAGTTCTTGAGGGTACATACGTACAAGATCCTCCGGGGAACCCTTTGTTGAATACATGAACGACACAAGAGAATGTGTCCGCTAACAGTTGGGCACCAAAAGGCATTTGCATCCAAAACTTATAACCGGCCGTCTTCGACCCCTTTCGCCATTTTACGTTGGATACCAACTCCTTGAACTTCATTTCTTTGTCTTTTGAATCTCCTTCCATGATCATTGTTAGATAAAGTTGTTTGTCCTGAACGAGTTTAGCGGCCATTTGTCTCCTTGCATATTCGATTTGGGTGAGTTTTAGTTTGTCCGCTTTATTGAAATGGTCTAACTGTTCCGTTGCAACATGGTAACCATAATTTCCATCCGCGTCCACGTCGTCGGTGGAGATAAGGTGATCCCAGATGATGTAAGGAAGTTGATCGGTATACTCTTTATACAAAGTGTAAGCAACACGAAGCGGTCTTCCATGAGAATCTCTAGGGGTGCACGGATTACCCTTTATTCCTCTTATCATCACCATTCCGCTTGTTTCGCTTTGTTGGGTGCCGACTGTATAATCAACATCATCTATATGACTTAGGGTGACTAGTTTGTTTTTTGGCCGACCCCTTTTCTTGGTAATGAAAAAGTTTTCATACTCACTATATTCCGCCTGCACCTTCTCATGCCCACACGGGTCCTTTGTACATCTCTTGTTTTCATTCACAGTTTCTCTAAATGACAATTTAGTTGTCGGACGCCCTGGTGATTTTTGTTTTATAGGCTCTTCTTCTACCGCCAAGCTCTTCCGGGCCTCCGGCCACAAGTTGGAAACCAATATTTGTCTTCCTGCATAATTAATTTTCCTGTATTTTTCGTTGATGTACTTTCCAATTTCCAAGTCTCCGAACTCTTGCTCAGCGTCCCCTGTGGGATTTGGTGTGAATGAGAGTTGCTGCCAGAATGGATCGATATCTCTAAGAGGAATGATATCTTTGTACCCACCAAGTTTATGTCCACAAGGGAGGCCGAGCCATGTCTCTGTTGTACAATAACACTTCATCACCTTCCCAGCGGTCGTCTTTTCTCTAAACTTTATAAGTTCGTCCATCATATGGGTTATTTCCCACCATGATACTTGATGTTCTATCCCCCGTAAAAAATATTTGTCTCTAACGTATGCCATTTGAAAACGGTCTTTACTTATCTCCATATGGGCCACTATTTTTCTTAGATCATTGTCTGCATGCTCGTGAATAGCTTCTTGTACCGTAACTACCCCACCAGTATTCTCTACCAATTTTTTTTCAGACGTCCATGAGACTACTCTGCAATATTGGTAGACTCATTTTTGAAGTGCTTGTATCTATTGGTCCATGCGTAAACAAACCTCTCCTTCCAAGGATTCAACCATGTATTCTGTCAATACTCGACAACCTTCTTATGTTCTGTGGTCCAATCATCAATAAACTTTTGCAAGTTTACATAATACTTAACCTCGGTCTTCGAATGAACCAAATGGTCCCAATCTTTGCAAAAAAATTTCCATAGATCCCCCTCTTCATCGTATTTTTCCTTTTCTTTCCTTTTCTCTTCCACTCTCTCTTCTTTGGATAGTTCACTAAGACGCTCGTCTTCCTCCTTAGAACGTTGATTACCCTTCTTAGTATGGATTTTTTGGATTTGGTTCTTGCAATTTGAAAGAATATTGGTTTGGATGTGCCACGTACAAAGAAAATGTTGAGCAAGAGGAAAAACTTGACGAACGACACTCATAACTGAAAAATCCCTATTAGTAAATATAACATGCGGCGTCTCGTTTTCACGGTAAATCAACCGCACTTGCTCAAAGGCCCAAACATAATCCTCTATTTCTTCTTTCTCCATAAAGCACCATGCAACTGTGAATGATTGTTTATCCGAAGTATGACCAACAACGTTCAACAAGGGCATGTTATACCTGTTTGTCTTGTAGGTGGCATCTATGAACAGAACCTGGTAAAAACACTGTGCCAAATCGACCATCATAGGGTGCGCAAGAAAAATATGAGTAACTTTATCTCCGGGACCAACTTTTGTTTGCATGGCGTAGTTATGTTTTTCTGCTAACCACTCGGATTGTTGCATAATTATCCTACCATCCCATTCGGTTCTCTTCATCGTTGCTTTGGCCGCATAGATTGTCGAAATGGTAGACAAGTTATCCTTATCTTCCTCCCTTATTGCATTTAGGATCTTAAGAGGCCTACACCCCTTCATTTGTCGAACCCTCTCCATTTCATGCGGCTTCAAGCGGGCATATGCAGGGTGTCCATATAAACTTTTAGGTGGAGGATGGTTGTGATGACCGTCCGGAATACTATCCAATCTCCATCGATGGGTTTCATGATGCCTTTTGAAATAAATCCTGAACGGGCAACCGCACTTCTTCGACGCAGTTTTGTAGACCCTACTTGTTTTCTTATCATATTTGTAATTCTTACCTTTGTGACTTTCCCCTTTTTTCCCCGCTCTCTCGCACACCATCTCCATCTTATAACGATCGACGTGTATGCTTTGAACAACAACGCACATATTCTCTTTTGCCTTAGAGATAAGCCATTCCTTGGCCTCAACCGTGTATTTCCATGTCTACATTCACCAAAGAAATTATACATCCATGTGATCAAATAATTTAAAATTATATATAACTAAAAGGTTAAGTAAAACCTACCAAATCAGTCATATAGTGTTGGGAGGTATCCGGACCCATCATAGAGACTGGTTCTGGTTGAGAGCTTGGATGCACCACCATCTACAACATAACATAAAAAGTTAAGCTTAGATTCGTCAATGAATAAAAACAACACATAACGATCCTAAAGTTTTTTTCACTACACCTGTGACGACTCTATATCAGAAAATATTTGATGGTTTAGTCGTTATAAAATAAATAATAAATGGACGACTCTTTAGGTGGGAGTGAGTCGTCACATGATAAATAGGAAAGGTAACGACTCTTGTGCCAGTTAATGTCAAATTTGAATTCAACAAATATGGTTGAGTTTGGCAACGGTAAATAATTCAAAAAAAAAACAATTGTTGGCCCTTTAATCTCTATAAAAAGAGAACCATATCTCACCACTTCTTCACCCAAACCATAATTCTCAAACTTCACATTCATTCTCATTCATTTATCACCCAAGAGCAAAAACTAGAGGTAATACCATGGCTACTCCCTACACTTCCGAAGAGAATTGCGCCATTGTGAGAGCTTGGTTGACAGTCACAAACCACTTTGAAAGTCTAGACAAAGACATTGATGAAACATCGGATACTTGGTGGAACCGTGTATTCATCGTTTTTGTTGCGTTGGACGGAAATCGCAACTCAAGGTCTTTGAAACAAGTCAAAGAACGGTTGCAAGAGATAAAATTAGAATGTGATGCTTTCAAAAGAGAAATTTGTGCCGTAAGGAAAGCCATGCCCGATATGATCGGCGTTGTAAGAGTAAGTATTTAAAACAAGAGGTAAAACTTATCGAAAGCTTTGAACAATACTAACTAAGTTTTTGTTTTGTGTTTTCAGTTGGGTAAGGTGTATAAGCGATACGAGGTGATTCGTGGGAACAAGTTTGAGTTCGACGATTGATACCTCATCTTGCACGGCACTACCTATAATTACAACATCTATGGTTGAGTGTATAAATGCACCGTTATTATCTATTGTATTTCATTTCCTTCAATGCAACGCTATGCAACATGTTTTCCTTTTAAGAGTAGCTTTTAAGATTCAATGAAATGATTATGTGAAATCAAAAATTATGAAAATCCGTTGAAAAGTCGTTATTAATTTTACATATAAATATAACGACCCTAAAAACAATTTGCAATTCCTCTTTAGAATCGTCAACTAATATGACTACAAATATGACGACCCTTAGTGTCATATTGACCAGCGAGTTTAGGTTTTAGAGTCGTTACTGTGTAAACAATACAATTAACGACTTTACGTGAACTTCCTAAAAAGGGTCGTTAATATATATAACGCTACCTTAACGATTTTTCATAACCTGGAAAAGTTGCAGGTTAGAGTCGTTAAGATTAATGGCAATAAAATGACGACCTAAGAGGGTCGTTATAGTATAAATACTACGACAATGACGACCCTTACACTGAGCTGTTGCATAGTGGGGATGAATCGACCACTTGGAGCAACAAAAAAACAAATCGAAGGGTGTAAGATGTTTACCTCATTGTTTTCAGTTCGGGGTTCTTCATTTTGAGGGTTGGTTCCTTCATTTTGAACAATGGGATCTTCATTTCCATCAATATTCATGGCTTCATCTATTAACATTTCTTCATCAAACATCCAATCCATAGGATTAGTTGACACAATCTCACCATCAACACAATCATGGTTGTAATTAGAAGCTTCACCAACATCATTTCCTACACTAGAATCATTCATTTCAAATAACCTAAATTTTTTACCAAAAAACTCTACTTCTCCCTACCCACAACACCAAAACACAATTTTTTCTTTAACCCAAAAAGTAACCAAAAAAATGATTTTAATCTAACCTTATTACTTAACACATTAATTAACTAATTAAATTTAATTAACACTAATCACTTAGGGGTATTTATAGCATTTCAAAAATTAAAGGATAATGGATAACCCAAAAGGGATATTTCATGTCCCTTTTTGTCACGTAGTGAAGGCCCCTAATTAATTCTCAGGGCCCAATTAAGCTACTTTGAGAAAGTGCAAGGAAGCAAACACGTTTTAGTGCTCCGTAATATAAATATTTTTTCCCGCTTTGACATAACTGTGCATTACTTCCCTGAGCAAACGCTGCAGACCCAACCAGTTAGACTGATTTATTGTTAACATATGCCGTCTACAACTATAAGTCCACCACTAACCCTCTTCATAAAGGAACTGGCAAAAACAAGAAGAAGAAAAGGAAAGCTGATTATGTCAAATGGTATTCTGACTCGATACGATCTTTCACCCGCAACATTATTTGAAAGAAGAGATATATCTAAGACTGTACTAGACAGTCGAACCTAACTAATATCAGTCTTCTAAAGTGCCCTGGTGTAATAGCAAGCTTCTCTTGCATGGGGCTCGGAAGAAAAGTTGAAAAGGATGGCATTCAAATGGAGTTGCATTGCATCTATACAGCTTCTTAAAATTTCTTTTTTATGTACTTGTTGTCTTCTAATGGGTGTATTCAATGATCAACTCCATTATATCTTTTTTCCTCTTTTTTTTTTTTTTTTTTTTTCTTCTAGTTCTATAAGAACCAATACCAAATTCCATTGTCAAGTAGACAACCATCCACTTATCCCCAAGTTCCTCCTCCTCTTCTTCAAAACCATTTCCTTTTATTTGATAGTACTACTCTCATCTGCTTCTCTTTTGATTTATCTACTTAACTTTTTGTCTACAAAAAATATCTTATTTGCTTTCTTACATTTTTCTCTCTTTTGATGACCTTTGGATACTTTTACTTTTGTTTGTAAACGGGAAAGTAAGAATGTTTACTAAATTCTACCGTGTGTGGGCATTGAACTATGCCATAAAACGGTTGTTGCTTAATTCATTCTTTGCACTAAAAATATAATCTGTCTTTTCACCTTATTCACTGCTTAGTTCATCAAATCATTCTTAAGCCAACTTCAATCACATTCATTTTTGTATCAATTTGGATCACATCCCAATCCGTTGACACGTGCTAGATGACTCCGGTTCGAAGGTCTACTTGTCCTCCTTGAGCACTGGTCATTTGAAAATTTGGTTCACTTAACAAGAAATTATTGGTAGTGCAATTTAGATTTGGCTAAAGTTGCATAGAAACTCGGTACATTTCGTGATCTTGGTGTAGAATTTCAGTTTTTTTTTTCTTTTTCTCGAAAAAGAGGTGAGACCTCGTTTACATTGATAATAATCTTCCGATTCAAAATCGGGAAAGGTTACATGACTGACCATAAGTTTTCCAAGGATTACAGGGATTTCACGCAAGCAACAAACAAGCCATATAATAACACGATTACAAAACCATTTCCGATGCAGTGTCTTAACCATTCTAGACCAATTTTTGAGTAGCAGAACAAGTTTAAGTGGCCTGGTTTGGATTAAAAGTAACACATCCAAACCATATAGCAATCCTACAGTTAGTAGAGATGCTAGGATCCAAAGATCCAACCACTCATCATGGGTTTTTCTAAAAGCATGGTAAAATAAATGACCTAGGTATACAAATATCCAAAGATCTACCCAATAGTCAAGGATTTTTTCAAAGTAACAGTAACCAAAGTAGCACTAATTGTAACATTTGTAACCTGGATCGGTCATCGGAGAACAAAAACGATCTGGGTCGGCATAGTGCTCCATCGAAATCGGTCTGAATCGGTTGGTTGCTGGTGTCTTCTGTGAAGTTGCTGGTGTCTTAGAACCTATATCCGCTGCTGATAACTCATGAGAGTAAGTTGCTGTAATACTAAACCTAAAACAGAAAGCCAAACCTAGACTATAATATCTAAGAAAATCTAGATCAGATAATCTTCTTAAGACATCAAAATTAAATAAACCAAAAACATTAAAAACAGAAACCCAATCATCACCAAAATCAGAGAAAATAGTCAATATTCTTTGATTCATCGGTTCGGGATAAAGAACCAAAGTTGATGTTGTTGCTAGGGTTTGATTGTAGATCGGAGTTGATGGTGGCGACATACTCTGCATCCATCTCACACTAATCATACTTTCAAGAAAGACCCACAGATCTAACGGAAGCAGAACAATCAGAGAAAAAAAACGTAGATTTTTTTTTAGAACTGACTAACAAGAGAAAAGAATGTGGAAAGGGATCTAGGTGTTGATTGATCTTCTCAGATAGACCGCAAAAGGAGCCGATCTGAGAAGAGAAGATTCAGTTTTGAGAAGTTTTCATTTCTCTGGTTTTTCTTTCTCTCTCCTAGGTTTTCTTCTTAAACTCGGTGTTAGAGCAATACTGAATTGGATTTGACAGCAGAGCTGCTCTTTATTATCATTTGAATTTTCTGTTTACAATGTCTTTTTGCTCACTTTTTTTTCCTCTCTCTCTCTCTCTCCTCTGAATAACATATTTTTTATTAAATGAAAATGAGGATTGTTAAAGATTACAAGTAAAAATTAAGACAAAAGAAAGAATAATCAACTATATTTTTTTAGCACATTCTATAATATGCTATATCAGACAATTCTATCCTTGACAAAAAACTTGGTCTACCATATTGAATTTTTCTTTGACCTGCTGTCAGAAGAGCTCCACTTTTTGCAGCTGTATCTGCAGAAAAAATAGTTTCCCTGAAACTATGCTTGAATGGGAGAGAATGAATATTAGCAACAGCTTTGTCCCATCTCATTCTGACAAACCATGGCATTCTATTTCCTGCAAATTCAGTCACAACTGTCTTTGAGTATGAGCTGAGAATCACTTCCTGAATCTTCCATTCCACTGCTAACTCAACAGCATAGATAATTGCATACACCTCTGCAAGGTAATTTGTTGCAATACCAATTCCTCCAGAGACTACTCCCAGAACTTGACATAAATGATCTCTTATTACCACACCAAAGCCAGCTACTCCATGGTTTCCAAAGGATGCCCCATCACAGCAAAACATGAAAGCACCAGTTCTTGGTGGAATCCAATAACAAGGTTGTATGTAATGATATTTAAGTTTTCTTGGTTCCAATTTAAAAAAGAGAATCACTTGTTCATGAATATCATCACTTCATTTGTGTCCCTTAATTTTGACACCCCCCTCCCCCCCAAATACTGCCTTTTTAATCCTGCTCTTGAAACTGTGAATGTTTGGCTTAATTTGCTAAAATATCATCTTATTTTTATGAAACCACAGATCTCTTAAGATTGCACAAGCAATGATGCCCTTAACATTCTTCAAACCTTCTTTTTGATGGGTATGAATCCTCCTTGTACTTCTTTTGATGTTCCCATAATCAATGATAAATCATTCTTCCCAATTTAAATTGAAAAATATTTTACTCGTGTGATGTTTGAGCATGTTTGAGCCAGCAACATCACAAATAACTATTTAACGGCATCAAAAATATTTATGAAAAGGCGAGGGTACCCAAATATACCCCAAGCAAAAACTTTTCCTTCCTATAAGTCCTTTCTCCGAAAGTGATTGTCTATGGAATGAGTCGAGACAATGTAAATAATCGGTTCACACTTCGTGTGATCGTCTATGGATAGAGATGGAAACAATACAACAAAAAAGTATGTTTACTTGATACAAAGGTTCAGACTTAACCAAACTCCATAGGATTCACGTATCAAGTAAATAGGAATTAACGTTTGTGCAATTTACTTTAATTATAATAAAATAATTATAATGCGGAAATATAAAGTGAATGACATAGCAAGATTTTGTTAACGAGGAAACCGCAAATGAAAAACAACCCCGGGACCTTGTCCAGAATTGAATACTCTCAGGATTAAGCCGCTATACAAAATAAACCAACTTCGTATAGTTGAGACCAAGCAACTAAACCTATAGTTCACCTAGTTCTGTATGTATTCCCACGCCTCCAACCTGTAAACAAGTCACGTACTTGGACCAATTCCTTTGGTTCGTATTCCAAACAGTAAAGGAACAACAAATCTGTTTGGTATCAACTCTCTTCAACCAAGTGATATGAGTTGCACAAAGGCTCTTTTGTTTATCTTAACATAAACTCCTTTGCCAGGTTCCAAGATCTATCTATGTTCAATCACCAAAATCCAATCGGTAAGATTAATCCAATCAATACCTCTTATCCCAAGGAAATGTATTGATGCCGATCTTCTCAACTATTCTATCAAAATACCCAAAGGATAAATCGATTATAGTTAGATCCTCTATTACCCAAACAAGTATTGTGCACACCAAAGATTGTAAGCACCAAGTCATAAATCTTCTATCTCTTCTCTGTCTTCAAATCTTCTTAAATCTTCAATAAACACCTGCACACAACTACTTGAATCTCTTGTGATCAATCACACATAGAACGGAGTCCGTTAACAATGGATTATCACAAGATCGTCTTTAGATCTAACAACAATCTAAAGATCCCTATCGAAACCTTGAACTAGTTTGAGTGAATCTTATATCAGAAGATAATATTCCCAAGCATAAACAAACTAGGTGCAATCAAAGTTCAACCACTGTTAGTCAATCAAATCAATACGAAAACTAAAGATAAACCGCAATATCTAGTTTCCCACCAACGGGTCGCGCTAGAGATTCTCAATCCCAAAGAAGATTTTAAATTGAGCGACCGTAAGAGATTTCACCTAATTAGATTACTCTCAAGATATTTTTCCATATTAACCCAAATTCGGTTTTCATAATTCCTGTGAATGGACAGTCCAAATATAATGATCGAAATCTCCTTGGAAAATATTTAACTAGCAAATGCACATTACTAATTCTTATTTTCCATATATAATTAAAAACCTTAATTAAAAGATTCTGAACTTATTTAAATTCGATCTTGGGATTTACTCACTTCTTAGCTGTTAAAGAATATCTTTGAATAATAAAATAATACACATTAATGCGCGTGTTCAAAGTGTGTCGATATCTTACTCTTGCAAGTCCTTTTTCATACTTACTCACTTGAAACCGATTTACCACACTTCCAAACAAGTTTAGAATTGGTTCATCTGACTTTCAAGAACTATGTGATTGATCAAGTAACACTCAATCACAAACTATGGGTGTAACGGTTCTACCAAAACAAGTTTCGGTTTTACCTCCATGTGAGTATTGTGCATAGTCACACTAGCTTACCAAAGATTCGGCTGACTAGGTACAAGGATCGGTTCCCCACATATATTTGGTATCTAACTTGTATGCACTGCACATGTCCATAGGATCGGTTCCCCCTTGTCTAAAAACGTGTTTCACATGTTCATAGGATCGGTTCACTTTTCTTCTATAAACCTTGCTGCACCTCATACAAGGATCGGTTCCCCCTTGTGATGTATTGCACCTCTTCATAGGATCGTTTCCCCTTTCCCAAATTTGGTCAGACACTCACAGACCCGATCATACCACAGGTGAATACTTATGATCGGTTTCACTAATAAAAGTCATACCAATACATAAGTCAGGCCTTATGTGAATAGTTTTAACAAGAACACAAACAAGTCATGAACGGTTATACTAATCACACATATTGGTCGTTCATAAGATTTGTAATGAAGAACAACCCCAATAACGCCTGGAGATTTCCTTTTAGGTTCACAACACATATCATGAACTTACTTCCTTAAAACACATGTAAAAACATTGTTTCCTAGGATGAAATCCTCACCTCATACCCATACATAATCACAATAGCATTCATACGATTATGTCGATGTCTCATATACAAAGTTTAATGGTTAAGCAAGAAACTTCATATTGTATTCCTTAATACTATGTCTATCTATAGTGTTCATGCTTCGCAGTTTTATGTTTTCAATATGCACAACTTGAAAGATATGTTAGGGAATGAAACATTTCAAGTCAAATGTCACTAACCTCAAGTGGAAGGATGATGTTGTGGTTGTAGCTCCGTACTTCGTCACTTCTTCAAGTCTTCGCAATACTTGTAATGTCTCATCCCACTTTCAAGCTAACCTATACGAAGTTGACTCTAGTATATTTAAATCAAGCGACTCTTAAATGAGTTTTGGCTCACTAAAATATGACAACCAAACTTGACATACCAACGCTTGGTGGGTTCAACCGAGCTATGCTATAACAATCTCCCCCTTTGTCAATTTTAGTGACAAAACTCTTACGATCATATGGGTAAACAAATTACAATAATTCATTACACATACGCTTGATTTCCGATTTCAACAGCATATAACTTGCATTCATTCAATCCTTAAAATGCCGCTATTGACATTATAATAACAAAGCTCATACTCCCCCCTAAAGGTGAGATATGTAGATTTTCAATCTGCACGTCCTTGTTATTCCAATCATATGATATGTTACTCCCCATAAGTCTGTGCTTTTCCTCATTCGTTAGATAAACGTTTCAATCACCATTATCCTCTTCCCTAGTGACACCAATCAACATAAAATTGATACCAACATCACCTGTTTACTCCATATATTTCTCCCACTTTTTGTCACAAAAATGACAAAGAAACGAAAAAAATAATGGACAACACGAAAATGATCTTACAAATCTCAAAATAGACTTGCAACCTGTTGAGTCAAGCACAAGGGTTTTACATACCATTTTTGATAACCAATATCAAAACCGAAACTAAAAAGTAATTATGTTTTGATATGTTACCATGGAAATAATTGCCCGAAGAAATTTTCCCAACTAGTTTAGAAACCAAAAATCAACTAGGTAACTTAGTTTCTTTGCTAAACCGATCGAATAAATACAACCGCTTCATTCGATAAGACCAAAACAAAGATAAACTCCATTTTTCTCATCAGGTTCTAATTATCCATATAACTTAGACCTTTAGATTTTAAACAAGCCAAATACTAGGTTAATAACTAGCATTTCCTTGTTTAGGCATTCGGCTAGACTTGAATAACCGAAACCTCCACTTTGATAAGTTTAACTAAGATCATAATTAACTTAGATTAGCTTATACGGAATCGAATTGGACTAAACAACTCATCCCGTCAATATAGTCATTCGTTAAGCCATAAATAATTCATACAAACCAATAAATCAACTTGCATAATTATTTACCTCAACCGGAGGCAATTGAAACAACATATATCATTAAAGTTCCACTATTGCACCGAAATTTTGTAAGCCTAAAAAATTGATACCTTACAATAAAGAAAAATAACAATTGTTTCACTCAACTGGAAGCAATTGAAATAACATAATAATTAAAGCACCGCAATTGCACCAAACTTTCGTAAGCCTAAACGATTGATATCACACAACAAAGCAAGATAACAATAGTTTTACTTAACCAGAACCAATTGAATCACACAAACATCCACACATACATAATGGAATAAACACATCAATTGTACCGACAATTTTGTTTAAGCAAAAGCAATATATATATATCAAATAAAAATAAACTTTTCTTAAAACAGGAAAATAATTAACTAACAAAATTGTTACCTCAATTTCACATCCAACTTCTCCAATATGATTGCATCTTATTCTTCTAGGGAGAATTGATAACGAAGTACCATTATGTTATCATCATTATGCCCAAAAACAAAAGAATAACAACAACCAACCTTTACTAGAGAAATGTTGAAAATCGGTTTTAACAATTGCAAGCAAAAGTTGAAAACCGTCGAAACACATATGCTTTTATGCTAAACCAAAACCGATTCAACACATTGTGACTTTTTCACATATTGTTTATACAGGAACCACTCATCATCCTTTGATAAAGCCTACCAACATGGGCTAGAACTTAATCCTTCTAAATCAAAAAGTCACCCAAACCATAAGGGTTCACAACATATTATTAGATCGAATATCAAGGTAATAAAACCGAAATCAAACATAGCAGCGTTCCTGTGAATATCTTCATAACTCTATACAAGTTTTTTTGAACTATTTCACAATATACACTGAACTTATCAAACTAAGTTTGAGCACTTCATGAGTCAATGTATTTTTCCCAGATATTAAGTATCTGACAGATTGAGTTTTCCATGTTTAACGAGGAATTTCTTCTTAAATGATTTACCAAGGATTCCATCCCTTTTTGTCCATAAACCAAATTTATCATAGAAATTACTATCATCAAGATATTTTGGGATTATCTTAGGTGTAGGAACTCTTGAGTCATTGTCAGCTTCCTTGATCTTCTTTGGTATCCACTTCTTAGTTTCCTGATCCTTCTTCTGTTTGTGATGATCATCATAAGATGAGTTCACTTTAGAATTCTTTGATTTAGATGAACCAGGTTTACATATGCTTCCTTCAAAAGATGATCTCATGTTATACTTTGGATCTGAGAACACTCTTTTTGAAGAGGAAGGTTGTTCACAATTCTTGACAACATGACCCTTGTTTCCACAATGAGAACAATGCTTCTGATGATCCTTTATAGATTTCCTTTTAAAAATTGGAGTACCCCTTTTTGTGTTCTTGTAGACAACATTCTCCATTCCTTTCAAAGAACAAATTGATCTGAAAATTTTGCACCTTCCTGGAGAGGATCTGTCCAACAGATATTCGGACATTAAAGAACATTTTTCATTCTCTAACCTTTTGACATGGTCTAGTACTGTCTTTATCTCATACTCATATGAGTTTTTTAAGGCGTTGTAGTCATCAGTGACATTTTTTCTTAACTGCTCCGTTTTCTTTTCTCGATCAACGCTTTTCCTTAGTTTTGCTTCTAAGGATTGGATCTTTGACGAAGACTTGAACTTAAAACAGTCTAGATCAGTTTTACATGATGAGAGTTCTCGTTTGAGTTGATCATTTTCAGCATTCATATGACATAAGTCTTTGAGTAGTTTTCCTTATGATTTTAGTGCAAGTGTAAGCTATGTTGCACATGAAAGAAACTCCTTGCGTAGTTCATCAAGTTGATAAGATACATAATCAATAACTTCTTTATCATCAAGTGATTCATAATTACTATCATTAATTGTAAGCACATGGCTTAACTTAACCTCTTCTTGAGAATACTGGGACATATTTGCAGAAGAATATGTAGATCTCTTAGAAGACATTCCTTCTAAGCATTTTTTAAAGTCAAACCCATAATGAGTCTTATTTAAATCTTGTGAAACGTTAATCGAATTATTCATGGATTCAGTATCTTATAGGATGGATCGCACCAAACACAAATTGTTAGATCTTTTCGTGTTTTCCTGCTCTGATACCAATTGAAAAGGCGAGGGTACCCAAATATACCTCAAGCTAAAACTTTTCCTTCCTATAAGTCCTTTCTCCGAAAGTGATTGTCTATGGGCTGAGTCGAGACAATGCAACTAATCGGTTCACACTTCGTTTGATCGTCTATGGATACGAGATCGAGATAATACAACAACGAAGTATGTTTACTTGATACAAAGGTTCGTACTTAACCAAACTCAATAAGATTCAAGTATCAAGTAAATAGGAATTAACGTTTGTGCAATTTACTTTAATTATAATAAAATAATTATAATGCGGAAATATAAAGTAAATGACACAACAAGATTTTGTTAACGAGGAAACCGCAAATGCAGAAAAACCCGGGACCTTGTCCAGAATTGAATACTCCCAGGATTAAGCCGCTATACAAAATAAACCAACTTCGTATAGTTGAGACCAAGCAACTAAACCTATAGTTCACCTAGTTCCGTCTGTATTCCTACACCTCCAACCTGTAAAAAAGTCACGTACTTGGACCAATTCCTTTGGTTCGTATTCACAGTAAATGAACAACAAACCAGTTCGGTATCAACTCTCTTCAACCAAGTGATATGATTTGCACAAAGGATCTTCTTTTTATCTTAACATAAACTCCTTTGCCAGGTTCCAAGATCTATATTATGTTCAATCACCAAAAGCTAATCGGTAAGATTAAGACAATCAATACCTCTAATCCCAAGGAAATATATTGATGTCGATCTTCTCAACTATTCTATCAAAATAACCAAAGGATAAATCAATTATAGTTAGATCCTATGTTACCTAAACAAGTATTGTGCACACCAAAGAATATAAATACCAAGTCACAAATCTTGTATCTCTTCTTTGTCTTCAAATCTTCTTAGATCTTCAATAAACACTTGCAAACAACTACTGGAATCTCTTGTGATCAATCACACACAGAATGAAGTTTGTTAACAATGGATTATCACAAGATCGACTTTAGATCTAACAACAGTCTAAAGATCCCTGTCGAAACCTTGAACTAGTTTGAGTGAATCTTATATCAGAATAGAAGATTCTCAAGCATAAACAAACTAGGTGCAATCAAAGTTAAACCACCATTAGTCAATCAAATCAATACGAAAACTAAATATAAACCGTAATATCTAGTTTCCTATCGATGCTAGAGCTTCTCAATCCCAACGAAGACTTTAAATTGAGCGGCCGTAAAAGATTTCACCTAATTAGATTACTCTCCTCTCCGATAGGCGGCTTTGAAAAAGCGGGGGTCTAACAACCACACCCAATATTTCGATTAGAAATCTGTATGGACAAACTCCGAGTTACTTTACTAGAGAATCAACTACACAGTCAGAATCAATCTATATATGAATATCTCAAGGAGTTATTATCTCAATCTCTCAATTTGATCTATACTCAAGCAAATAGAATCTGGGAGTCTTTATCAAAGAGAGATAACTTGGATGGTACCAAATACCAATATCCAAGTGTCAATCAATTTAAATCGACAACCAAAAGGTTGGATATTCTAATTGATTGAACAACACACAACCTGCATTATTCCAATTATATAATAAAATATAATGCAGATAAGAAATAACACAGACACCAGAATTTTGTTAATGAGGAAACCGCAAATGCAGAAAAACCCCGGGACCTAGTCTAGATTAAACATACACTGTATTAAGCTGCTACAGATACTAGCCTACTCCAAGCTAACTTCAGTATGGACTATAGTTGAACCCCAACCAATCTAACACTGATCCAAGGTACAATTATGCTCCTACGTCTCTGATCCTAGCAGGATTCTACGTACTTGATTCCCTTAGTTGATCTCACCCATAACCAGGAGTTGCTACGACCCAAAGTCGAAGACTTTAATAAACAAATATGTATCTCACAGAAAAGTCTACAGTTATAGATAAATCCGTCTCCCACGAATATACCTATGAGTTTTGTTCCGTCTTTTGATAAATCAAGGTGAACAGGAACCAATTGATAAAACCATACTTATATTTCTGAATAACAGCTCAGGTTTATCAATCACCTCACAATAAACTTAATCGACGCAGCAAAGAAGATTATTGAGGAATCACAAATGATGAGACGAAGTGTTTGTAGATTCTTTTATATCTTGCCTATCGGAGATAAAAATCTCAAGCCAATTATTCCAATTGTACTTGTACGATAGAAGAAGCAAGATCAGATCACACAACTACAAGAAAAGTAGTATTGGTCTGGCTTCGCAATCCTAATGAAGTCTTTAAGTCATTAACCTGGTTTTAGAAGAAGAAATCCAAAGGTTAAAGGAGAATGGACTCTATCTTAGAACAACTAGTATCACACAGAATGTGTGGGGATTAGGTTTCCCAGTTGCCAGAGTTCTCCCTTATATAGTCTTTAAATCAGGGTTTGCAATTAATGTTAGCTTAGTAACAAAGTATTCAATATTCACCGTTAAATGAAAACCTGATTAGATTCAAGCTAATATTTATCAACCGTTAGATCGAAAACATAGCTTGTTATACACACATGTACTTGACGTTTTTAGGTTTGTGTAACCATACCTAAACTTGTACATTAGTTGGTTCAATAATATTTAACCAAATGGTTAGCCATGTGATAACTTTCATATCAACCATATTCTTCTTCAACATAACTAGTCCAAATGGCTCAAATGAACTAGTTAGAGAGTTTTTCAATTGCAAGGAAATCTCATGTACTACACAAGACACAATCAAAGCAAAAACGATGTGATTCACTCGAATCAATTCATGAACTATAAAGCCAAGGTTTGCAATAGCATTCCTTAGTTTATTAAGATAAGTTCACAAACATTATTTTTAGACATAACCTACTCAAGTTCATGGACTTAAGTTCCCGGACGGAGTTCACAAACTCCAGCAAAAATTCTCGGGTTCGAGAACTTCATCAGTTCGCGGACTGAGCTCACGCACTACTCCGGTTTCACTTGATCAGCAAAGTTCGCAAACTTTGGTTCAATCAATAAGGACTTATACATATATGTGTTACCACGACAATGCTTATATCCTCCAATGGTTATATTGTCCAAACTATCATTCCAATCATTGAAACATTCCCAGAGGGTTATATAGTTGTTATTCACAAACTATTTTTCGTTAGAGCAATTTTCAAAATGATTGAAACATAACATGACTTTCATCACTAGGTAAAGATGAACTTGGTTAAAGCGAAATCTTTACCAACACATATTTCGAGAAATAGATAAGCGAGATATACTCAGCTCGAAATATCCACATGTGTATAATCTAAGTCTATATAGAAAAATGACTTTCGTTTCAAGATATGAGATAGAGTAGATAGACTTTTGAGTGATAGATAAGTTCAAGTCTCCACATACCTTTTAGTCGATGAAGATCCATTGGTTCCTTGAGTAGTCCTTCGTCTTGTATGATGATCACCATGGAGTTCTTGAGCTCAACTACACTTTCTATCCTAGTCCGAGACCTTAGCTTTAGTAGACTAGAAATCAAAGACTTTATAGTTTTGATCACTAATATTGACAAACATGCTTGAGATAGCAACGCATGCGAGTTCGACCGAGAAATGCTCTAACAATCTCCCTCTTTGTCAATTTTAGTGGCAAAACTATTAATACATATGGAATAAAAAAATATATAAATAAACTTTGTAGCTCCTATTCTACATGTCGTCTTATCTTCAAAAATACTCGAAATCTTCGTCACTTCCAAGTAATCAATGATCCCAAAGGCTGTAAGTTTAGCATCATCGTTGTTGAAAATCCATAGCTATAACAACGAGAAAACAAGAGTTCTCAATCATTGTTATACAGTGTCATAGTATCATTACACGGCGTCAAAGTCCAATTGCATCACAACTTTAACAACAATACTATGGTGATACTTCATTCCCCCTTGATCAATACTCCATCTCACATGGAAACCACTCCCCCTTTCATAATGATCCGAAAACCATATGTATTTGTAGTGTGAACTACATATTAATTCTCTCCCTTTTTGTCAATAAAATTGGGAAAGGTACAAGAACGGGATCCTAATGAAATTTCCGTAAGAGACATTTCATGACCAAAGGTTAATGTATATCATCTTGTTTAGATGCAATCATAAAGCCGAAGCTAAATGCATTCATTAAGGAGTTCATAAATATACAAGATAACCCCTATAATATTCCACAGCCGCACTCCCCACAAAGATTTGGCAATTAAGCACAAGTTCAAAAGAACTCTCCCCCATAAAATGGCGTTCCCGAAATAACAACAAGAGCGACCTTAATTTCAAAAGAAAGAAGGATTTCTCTGGACTCAACAAATACCATACAAGTATGAATTTGGAATCCAAAAAGAAATATTCAATCAAATTAACCATAAGAGAATTATGATTAATTTGACTAAACATGCTCAACAAAAGTAAACTTATGGAGACTTAAGAAATCAATTAGATTAATCACAAGAAAACTCGCAAATAATCTAATTACCACACTCAACCAAACTAATTACAAAAGTAATTAATTTAATTGGCCACACTCGACATAAGAAAAATCTATGGAGCAATGACTAAGTTAATCATGAATAACCAACCCAGTCAAAGAAATGCTCAAACATAAGAAAACTTATGGAGTGCTAACTAAATAACCACACAAGATGATTAATTTAGTTTAACATGTTCAATATAAAGTACCTTACGGAAAAACAACTAAGCTAATCACAAAAGTAATCAGCTTTTGTTGTTTTAGTGCTCAACATAAGACACTTCATGGAACAACATAATATTTACACAAAAATTGTGGATCTGAGATCAACCTTATACAGTGGAATAATCAAGGATTCATTCTATTTCCCATCACCATTTGCTTAATGACATATAATAGACATAATCCTTGAATCACAAAAGATTTTAACCTATCTTACATCAATAATTGACAATATAGGCTTAACTTTTGTGTTTGCCAAAAGTCTATTCATTCTTTTATCAATACTTGCATATCAATTCATGAAAGACTTTACTTTTGACAAAGTATGGGACAATCAAGTTCACGAACATAAACACACATATCCCATAACATATTACAATATATAAAATCATAAAGATTAATACTGCAATAATCATCTTCCAAATCAACTTTAGAATAAATCTAAAAACATTGCAAGATGAAAAGGTTGTACATAGCTATGTGAAATCACAATAATTGATTTTCCAAACTCTAGTAACCCTTATTAAAAACAAGAATAAATTCTCATAAGAAGTTTCCTAGGCATCAAGACAAACTCGTAATGCACATACAAGATGATTTGTCCTTACAGGGTAGAATCAATATTTTTCGCATGGATTTACACCAATAATAGCTACCAAAGGCATATAAAAATATTTTCTTAACAAAGAAGAACATATAAAGTCAATAACGACCATGCACCATAGTTTACAAAGGATGATTGTGAATATTCAAGTATTCCATAGCACTGCGTACTACTTTCCATTCTTGAATTTCCTTCTTTATGATTCACCAATAACATTCTTGTAAAAGCTACAAATTAGCTTATAAGAGTAGTACTCTAAGAATCCAAGTTCCCAAGTTCAAGAGAAGTACAACAAGTGCAACGAAACGGAGCAAAATACTCAAAAATAAGAGACAGGATAAATACCAATCTTAACTCATCCAAATTCAAGGTTTCTCATCTCCATTTTGAATATATTTCAAATAGGAAGAGAGTGCAAAACGAATGAGGTCAATCCGAGTTCGGACGAAGAGGTTACGTCCAAAACAAGTTTACCGAGTATCGACGTCAAGTATGCATACGGGTTTGCAAACGAATTTTCGTATCCTTGAGCAGTATGCAGACGGGGTTTGCGAACTTAAACCCCTGGATTTTGGTTTTAAATGATGTTATGCATACTTGGTATGTGTACCATGAAGTCCAAACATCCCGAACTAATGTTTTCAAACCTAAACATTTAAGAACCTCAAACACAGATCAAGTTAGGTAGAAATGAACGATAATCAAGGTACATAGATCATTATAAGTACTCAAACAAGTAATAAAAACATAAAACTTTCTCAAGTTTATAGAGATACCTTTTTAGAAAAGTCCAATTGAATTCTAAAGCCTTACCGAATATAATATATGCGCCCCAGTTGTTGTGCTTCCCTCACCGTATACATAGCATGGCATTTCTTGGTGAGGATGCACTTTCAACACAAATAAGTTGTGTTGAAGTGAACAATGTCTTGCTCACCATGGCACCAAGAAAGAGTTTCATTCTAACAACTCTTAAATCTTGTAGTGTTGAGAGACACCCAAGGAACTTTTTTTATAAGTCTATCAAAGAACTTTAAAAGAACCCAAAAAGATTTGTGTTTCTGATTTCTTGTTTTCCAACTTATAAAAAACAGTTTCTGCAAATAGTTTTTAGTACTACGAAGGGAAACTATTTTGATAAAAAGAGACGTCATAGATTCTTCATAAAAGAAGACAATACTACTATCTTGATAGGAAGTATCAGGAATTGAGTAACGAATCAATTCATGCTTTGAGGTGATACACTCAGATGACTGAGATTTAAACTCCTCTTGTAATTCGTTTAGTTTATCACAACTAATTAGATTACGCAGAGGAGGAGCATTTGTAGTTGCAGGAAATCCTACAACACACCCCTTATCATATCTTGATATCAATTTCTAGATCTACATATAAAAATGGTAGTAAAAGCGCTAAAATTATAAATGGACACCAAGATTGTTTACATGGTTCGATCAATATGATCTACATCCATGGTTCTTCACTATGATTATTTGAATTTACATTTGATTTACATGGAGACTCCATTAATGAGTATTTGGAGCTCTAAATTTAATTTTAGGGGAAGAAGATGATAAAGAAAATAAACTCTCTGAAAAATATCTCTCTCCCTTAACAATTATTCCCCCATTTCTCTCTCATGCTCTTTTCTTTATATATGTGTTTACATAGTGGATGAAAGCTCACATACAACTCATATTTCCTCTATTTTAGGATCCCTTGCTACGTTATCGTGAGCACCCGCTACGTTCTCGTGATCTCCTGCTACATTCTCGCGAGCTTTATTTATAACAACCATAAAATCTTCACATCTTTCTCGTATTTTATACCGTCGTTGTCCATTACGTCATTCTTTGAATCATTCTGCGACGCTCGCAGTGTGTTGTTAAAGAAACTCGCAGAAATGTTGTTATAAATTTCACAAGAGTATTGCTATGGAGATATTCTGATCCTACATCTTGCCTCTTTTTCCTTTAATATTGCTTGAAGAGCGATCATTAAGGAAAAAATCGTTCTTATAATAGTCTCTGATTTTTTCTGACGAAGGAACGAGCGAAAGAATACTAAACTTGAAAAGTACGTACTTGCCTCTATTCTTTTGCAAAGTTCCGGAACTTTGAGAAATAAATATGAAGTATCAACCCTTGAAGTATAAGAAGTATGAAGTATCCTTTAAGAAGTATAAGAAGTACTCAATCCTCGAAATATAAGAAGTATCTATCCTTGAATGAGAATAAGAAATTTTTCCTCTATTCATGCGAAATTATTACTCCATTTCTGGTGAGGATTCTTGTTATTCATTAGTGAATGTCCACTTTGAAAATTATTCTTTCCGAGAAGATAAAGGACATAAAATATTTTCTTGGTAATCCATAGTTGCCTCTGTTCTTTATCTATGAGGGTAGAATCATTGAGAAAATGTTGAATGAGCGAATTGTTTCTTCATCCTTATCTTGCCTCTACCTCATGATAGTATAATCTCTTTAAGGTGCTTTTAATTGTGCAAAATAATCACATTCTGCGAAATAATCATATCTCCTGCGAAATTATGAATGAGTTTGCAAAATTATGAATAATCTGCGAAATTCTGAATAGTCTGTGAAATTATGAAGTAGTCTGCGAGATTCTAAAGTACTCTGCGAAATTATGAAGTACTCTGCGAAATTCTGAATAATGCTGCAAATAGTGCTGCGAAATTCTGAATAGTACTCCTGAGAGTAAAATACTTGTGCAAATCTAATGCTTATGTTATGAAATGTGTATGCGATGCTTTATGCCATGAAATGTTTATGCAATGCTTTCATGATGCGAGTATGATGCTTGTATGATGAGAATGCTTATCTATTGCAATGTATCGCTAATGTTTGTGTTACTTAGCTCATTTTTCCACGGTAAAATTGATGTAGCTTTAACTTGCTTATGTTCTTCATTTCTCTATTTTTGTCTCTAGTATATGCATTCCTCTTTGCATATTTAATGTTCTCGCAAGTTCATTTGATTGTGCCTCATATTTCTTGCTCATTGTATCTCATTGTTTTATTGTCTCCACTGTTTATTCCTGCACTATTAGTCTCGCATAATATAATATAATCAAAATATCATAATATAATATAATCATACATGTTCGCAAGCTTGTTTGCTTACATATAATCATTTTCGCAAGCTTATTTTCTTACTTTCTTATGTGGTCTTATTTTGCCTTCCTAGTTAAAGGTCTTATTTCGCCACGTTTCTTTTTTATTTGCGACAAAATCGCAGGACGTTCTTACATTTGCATGCAAAAACCCATTGATCTTTCCTTATCCTTGTTTTGTCAATTTTTTGCGACAATATGACAGGTCTAAGTTTTCTTGCGAGAACAAAGCCCCATAACATTGCCGTATTGGGATGAAATCGCAGGACGTCCTTACTTTTTCATGTAAAAACCCATTGATCTCATCTTATCTTTTTCTCATGGATTTTTGCCTCTGTATAATATTTGTCACGCGACAATATGACAGGCCTAAATGTTCTTGCGAACGTAAATCCCCATGACATTGCCATCTTAAGACACTTATCATCTCCCTAATGGAGGGTGCCGCCCTTATCTTCCCCCTGGTTGCCCCTTCAAGGAGACGTACTTCTGCCATACAAGACTAGCTCCTCCCATCCAGTCCTAGCAACAACCATTTGTTTTCGCAGACTCTTATCCTTTATGCCTATATGGCTTATAGTTACGAGATTGCACCCTAAGTAGCGTTTTCTTCAGGCCGAGTGCATCATAGCCAAGACTTACCAAGAATGTCCAGGGTAGGTTCATCCGTCAAGAGATAAACTCTCAAGCTTCTTTTCAATCCCTGAAAACACTTCAAGGGATTTTAAACCTGGTGGACGTTTAGATAGAATTTCTTCTATAGATTTTATTAAATCAGTCATGGAAGAGAATTCTGAAATCCTTGGATCTAGTGGTGCATTTATTGAGATAACACTACTTTCCATAGAGTCAGATCGCTACAAACACAGAATTATAAGGTCTTGAACGTGTTTGCCTTCTCTGATACCAATTGAAAAGTTGGGGTCTAACAACCACACTCAATATTTCGATTACAATCTGTATGGACAAACTCCGAGTTACTTTACTAGAGAATCAACTAGACAGTCAGACTCAATCTAGATAAGAATATCTCAAGGAGTTATTATCTCAATCTCTTAATTTGATCTATACTTAAGAAAATAGAATCTGCGAGTCTTTATAAAAGAGAGATAACTTGGATGGTACCAAAGACCAATATCCAAGTGTCAATCAATTTAAATCGACAAACAAAAGGTCGGATATTCTAATTGATTGAACAACGCATAACCTGTATTATTTCAATTTTATAACAAAATATAAAGCGGAAAATAAATAACATAAACACCTTTGCCAGGTACCAAGATCTATTCTAATAGATATTCTTTTTGGTATCAACTCTCTTCAACTGTAGTTGCAGGAATTCCTACACTACACCCCTGATAAGAATCTAAAGAAATTGAATTATGTTTGAGAATGAATTACGATACTTTTTTATTATTTTTAACTTTTTAATTCTTTACAAAAGACATAAGAACACAGAAGTACAAATTTCTTTCTAGAGTTTCTCTCTCCTCAAAATCTTATCAACTTTCCAAAAGACATCATCCTTTTCTGAACCTAACGAACCCTTTATATAGGGTTTTACATAGTGGATGACATCTAAGTTTTCCTCCTTTTTCGAATATACTTTGCGATCTTATCGCGATTGCTATAATATTCTCTCTCGCAAAATTGATAACCATCGCCGGGTAAACATACTCTCTTTGTATTTCTTCCATCGTCAGCTTCTTTTAGATTCTTATGTGACGCTCGCGAAATGTTGTTAAAGAGTCCTCTGAGACGCTCGCAAAAGTGTTGTTAATATCGCAGAAATAGTGTTGTAGCGATATTTTGGCCCTACATCTTGCCTCTTCTCATGTCTTTTCGGCGAAGAAGAGAAGATCATGAGAACTAACACTCGCAACTTCTATCCCTCTTATATTTTCTTCTCGACAAGGTTCCGTTAATCTAGCCTTACCGCCTACACGTGTTGTTTAGCCCTCTTTTTATTGACACGTCTTTGTTTAATAAGTCAAATCCTTTTTTCCTATAAAAGGTAGAGTTAAATTTCAGAACTAATTTTCCTCTTACATTTCTTTATCTTCCTCATCCATTTACTTCGTCTTCCGTCTGCAACTTTTCTTCTTCATATTCTCCTGCTACTGTTTTAATGGAGTCACCAAGGTATATTTCTTGACTTATGATATTTATTTAAACCAATTTTTATTTATATTCTCCAACCTTTCTTATTTGATTCTTCATAACTTCCATGTTATATCTTCTTTTCAGCGGAACTATCTCTAACACATAATCCACAACTCAAAACCATAATATTCGCAAAAGGCTAGCTGAGAAGAAGAATATGAGTTCTGCGAATGATAAGGTAGTAAGAAACACCCTTCTATTTTTTAATAACAATATTGTTGCCTCTGTTTCTTATCTGAATTATTATTCGCAGAATGACGAGAACTCTGTTAAACCTCCCAAGAGATCTCGCCACTTTAAGACTCTTGGAGATAATCTCTTTATTCCCCCGCTAACATCCGCGAGGGCTACTCCTACATTGTCGCAACCAAATCCTTCTTCTTTTGTCTGCGAGGATATCACTGCTCATACTTATACCACTTCTGACCCTTTGACGAATCAAGCTTCTAAAATTGCTGTGAGTGAGACTCCTTATAGTCCTCCACTGCCTTCAACTGTTGTTTTTCCAAATACCCCTCCTCCTGACAACTCAACCATCGCAAATGATTCAAATAGTCAACTTGCTCTCGTTACTACTTCATCTTCTACACCCCTTCCTTCATTAAATGAAACTTTTGCAGGTGTTGATGTTGCTTTTAAAATCTTGTCCAATATTTTAGACAATGCTAGAAAGTCCTCAACTGATCCCCTTCAATATGAAGCTTGCGAGACTCTACTCAAATATTTTGGATTTGATTGTAATGCTTCACGAGCGTCTATGGAAAATGAGGTTGAAGCTCTGAGAAGAAGCCTTCAAGTCAAGACTGCTGAATGCGATACTTTGAATCATATGCTCCGCAATTCTTCTCTAAACTGCGAGAATCTTCGTAGAAAAAATGACGAGTTGAAAGGTACATTTTTCTTGCCTCTGCTCTTTTGTTTTTCTGTTTTACTTTTATATCTTCTGTACTCAAGTATTTTTCTTGAATTCTTGATTCATATATTAGTTTCAAATCGTCTCGTTTCATGGAGAGACTTAAGTTTGAATCTATTGCTGATGAAGCTCGTTTCGAAAGAGATTCTTGGATGGACCAGTATAATAGATTAGATAATCTTCATACATATTCGCTTGATCAAATAGATAATCTTACTAATGAGAATAATCAATTATCGCGAAATCAAAGTTTATTAAGTAATGAGGTTTCTCGTCTCTCATAGTCGTTAACCAAGTCTAACCTGGCGGTAGAATCTTTATCATATGAAAATATAACTTTATCCCAAGAAAAACATAGATTTTCTAGCTTGATGGCGATTTCTTCACAGTAATTGAGTAATCTACAAAGGATATGCGATAATCGGGAGCAATCTATTCGTTCCCTTAAAAATGAGCTTAAGGAAGTAACTGAATCATCCTCTGCTGAGAAGGATAAACTTATCAAAGGTAGGTTAACTCTTAGTTTGAAGGCCAGCGAGCTTCAAGACCAGTGCTCTTAATTGAAGGAATCTCATTCTTTACTAGCAAAGGAAAACTTGTATCTATGCACTAGAGAAGAAAACATGAAATCTCGTCTGAAGGGTGTGGTTAGCGATAAATTCGATGACGCTATGAATCAATGGGAAAACTGTTTATTTACATTAATTCAAAACTTAACCTCGCAGAAGGAAGGTAGTCAATTGACTGCCTCTCTCTTATTGACTTTTCTGTTAAATTTTGTGTTATATTTCTTGTAAAATATTTGACTAAATGATCTTTTATCACTTTCACTCGCAGAATCTGAAAGAAGTCTTCATTCTACCATTGCTGATCTTACCAACAAATTGGATAAAGTTCGCAAAGAGAACAAGTCTCTTCTTTCCAATTATCTTGAATCCCGCGACAAAGCAGAAAGAAGACTTGATTATCTCGAGTACTTTAAAAATATAGAGATTAGGAATCGTGATAGAGGTTTCCTTCGCAAGGTCCACCTCAGTGCTGAAGTTCTTGTGAACAAGATTCTGCTCTCCCATTCTCTCCCTCCTGTATCTGTTCCTCCTCTAAAGATTGATGATGATGAAATTCCTCTTCCCATGGATGAAGATTTAGAGTTTACTAATGATGAATAAAATATCACCCAAGAAGATGGTGAAGAAGAAGAAAGAAGTCCTCCCAAAGAAGTAACTGCAAGTGGCGAAGTAATCGCTGATGAAGAATCAAAAGAAGAAAAGACTCGTGGTGAAAAGGATGTTGATGAAGTTGATAATTCTGGTAAGAATAATAAATCTGACGAGCAAGAATAATTAATTTGGCGAGGCTTGAACTTTATTTTTGCTTTCTTTTCCTTCTTCTTTCTTGCGAGCGATGTAACTTTTGAAACCTTTTTAGAATTTAACTTTCGACTTAGTTTATTTTGAATATTTTCAAGGAAGATAATGAAATGTTACTTCTTCTCCATTCCCCTATTTTCCCTTTATTATCTTTCTTGAAATGGGGAATTATTTTTTGTATCTGCGATGCAATGAATACTACTGCGATGTTCTGAAAAATTCTGAAGGAATCTACAATGTTAAGAATTTGCCTTCTTATATATTGCTCTGCGATGAATGAATATTTCCTGCAATCTTAAAATAGAATAGTTAATTGGTAAGATTATCCTTTTGGTCTTATTTTGCCTTCTGAATTAAAGGTCTTATTTTGCCAAACTTCTTCTTTCGCCGACAAAATCGCAGGATTTCTTAACATTTGCATGTAAATACCCTTTGATCTTGTCTTATCCATATTCTTTCAAAATATCTGCGAAAATATGATAAGCATAAACTCTCTTGCAATAATTTAACCTTATGACATTGCCGTCTTGCGATGAAATCACAGGACGTCTTTACATTTTCATGTAAAAACCCATTTATCTCATCTTAACATTTCTCTCATGGCTTGTTTCCTCTGTATCATTTACGTCACGTGACAATATGACAGGCCTAAATGTTATTGCGATCATAAAGCCCCATGACATTGCCGTCTTAAGACACTTATCAACTCCCTAATGGAGGGTGCCGCCCTTATCTTCCTCCTGATTGCCCCTTCAAGGAGGGCACATCGGCCATACAATACTAGCTCCTCCCATCCAGATTTACCAACAACCAGTTGTTTTCGCAGCCTCTTATCCTTTATGCCTATATGGCTTATAGTTATAAGACTGCACCCTAAGTGGGGTTTTCTTCAGGCTAAGTGCATCATAGCCAAGACTTACCAAGAATGGCAAGGGAGTTTCGTACGCCCCGGGCACTCTTTGATCAACCGTGTACCTCGGTGCCTTGGTCATACTTTGCACTTCTTGGAAGAGATTCCCAGTCTTCCAACCATGGTATAACCTTATATAGTTGGAAATCCAAGATCTCTCTCCCGGATAGGTTTTCTTTAACCCCAACATCTGCATGACTCAGGATCCAGCAGCGGTATAACCTTACCCCTGAATCATGTCAAGAGATACCCCCTCCTATGACATGCTATTAGGTCTTACATTTGCCTCTTGCGAAATTTTATTCGCGAACTAGGGTGCACGCCATAAAGGTTCGTCCCATTCTATTAATCTCTGCGAAATTTGTATTCGATTTTCTTGCGATGATGCTCGTTGTAGTACCAGAATATCGCCACAACGATATTCTCGTGATAAGAACGACATTTCCACGAGAAGGTTGAATACTCCCACTACAAGAATGACATCTTTCACGAGAGCGTCGTAAGAATTCTCCAACGAAATTTGATGAGCAACATGAGAAAGCATCAAGATAGTTGACGATTAAAGAAGTATGATAAAAGAATGTTGTTTCACGAGGATTACGAAAGATGGCGAAAATAAACAATGTAACTACCACGATGAGATCGCAGAATAGATCCGAAATAAGGGGAAAACTTAGCTGTCACCCACTATGTAATTTCCTATATAAAGGGTTCAAGTAAGTCCAGAAAGGAGGATGTATTTTTTAGAGTTGAGAAAATCTTGAGGAGAGAGAAACTCCAGAAAAGAAAGTTGTAATTCTGAGTTTGAATATTCTCTATAAACATTTCTGAGATCTAAATAATAAAAGTGTCGTTTAATTCTTCAATCTTCAACTAGATTCACTTAGATTTCTATAGGATCTTAATAGGGGTGTAGTGTGGGAAATCCTGCTACTACATTTTGGCGCCGACTAAGGGGACTTCAAGATCCAAAATCTCTAATTACAATTTGAAGATTTGGATAAATTAAAGAAATGGCTGGAAGAAGGAGAAGAAATACATCAGAACCACCAACAATAGTGAGAAGAAGTAAAAGACTTGCAGGTGAAGAAACAAGTGTATTAGGAGAATATTCAAGGATGAGAACTAGGAGGAATAGAACAAGGAATGAAAGGGAAAATTCAATTCAACAACCAAACCAATCAACATCGATACAAAATGGAAGAGTGAATTATGATAGAGTAAGCGTGCATACATGGAGATCATATTCAATGGGAGAAGAAACAAATCGACAATTAAGAGAAGAAAATGGAGTAGGAAGAAATCAGGAGGTAGAAGAAGGGTCGATTCATCAAGATGAAAATGAAACAACAGAGGAATTAGGGCAAAGAATACAGGAAGAAAGAAGGTTAGAGGCGGTGGAACGTGCAAATTTAACAAGACAAAATCATGAGTTGAGAATGGAGAATTTAAGGTTACAAAGAAGAAGATCAAGAAGTACAACTAGATCAAGTTCAAGATCATTTAGAGAAATTCCAAGGCGAAATTCCCTCATAAGAAATGATGGAGAAAATGTACAAGACGAAACGCAAAATCCAAATAGAGGGCAATTCCAGGGAGAAGAAAGAGTAAATAATGATTATAACGATCCACGTGGGGAAACTTTAAATGGAAGACGAAATATTGAAAATCAAAGAAATGAAGGTAATCAAGATGGTGAAAAAAATCATGAAGAAGGAAGAAGAATATTACATGGAAGCGAGCACGTCAGAAATCAAAGAATTATTGAGAATGAAATAGAGAGACATTATGCTGAACAGGCACGCTTAGCTCGCGAGAGAGAAAGGCTGAGGGCAGAAATGGAAGAACAAGAGTTTCAAGAGGCAATAAGGCAAAACAATCATGATAATAGAGAAAGAAGATGTACACAAAATCGTGGAAATAGCAATATTCGGGAAGAGTATGACAGAATACAGAGAAGGATAGAAAGACAACGAAGAGAATTGGCGAGAAATGAAGAAATTGGTGGAGAAGAAATTAGGAGACAAAATCAATTGCGAATTTCAGATAGAAATGAAGAGGAAAATCGCAGGAGAAGAGAGAGTGCGTTAAAAAGGCCAATAGAACAAAGCCCAACTGCAAATGAGCAAATTTTGAGGGAATTAGCAGAAATGAGAGGAATGATAACTAATAGAAGAGAAGGTGGAAGAAGGCAACTTGATGAAGCAATCGAAGAAGCAGCTAGAACTCCCTTTACACATGAAGTACAACTAATAGGAATTCCTCCAAAATGCAACTTGCCAGCACTAAACAGTATTTTCGACGGGACTACTTGTGCTATTCAACATGTTAAAGCTTATGTTAGGTGTATGCTGCTGTGGGAGAATCATGATGCTGTTTTATGCAAATACTTTGCATCCAGCTTGATCAAGTAGGCGCTAAAATGGTTTGAGGGATTGCCGAAAAATACTATTACTTCTTTTGATCACTTACAAGCTACATTTTTAGGTGCATACATAAGCAACAACTCTTCACGACCAGGTATCGAAGATGTGTTTGGATTAAAACAGAGAATTGGCGAGAGTCTAAAATATCTTACCATAAGATGGAAGACAATGTGCAGTGAGATGGCAGGAAGAGTAGATGAGAGATATCTTATTTTATCCTTCATTAATGCAATGTTTGCGACCAATTTGCTCTATATACAAATTTTCAGAATAAAAAACACCAACACAATGACTGAACTAAGAGAACTACAAGAAGATTACATTGCTTTGGAAGAAAAAAAAAACGAAATGGAGTCTTACCCAATTGCAAACACCAGTTCTGTAGTGGCTAATGGAAGTTTGCTTCCCAAAATGATTAATAACGTGGCGAGCACCTCGCAATTTCAAGTAGAGAAAGTGGCGAATAATGACAAACAAAAGCTAGTGGCTATGGGAAGTCGTGATCAAGAAGAATTTGAAAGAGAGAAGAATTATTACAATCGTGGAGGAAATAGTCAAATCCAAAGGCTTGACCAATCCCAAGAAACTTATGGTGGACAAAAGCAAAATAATTTCAGAAATCAGGGGAACATGAGAACCATATGGGAGGAGATTAAGATGCCACCCTTGAATGCTAGTGTAGAAAAAAATCTGGGAAGCTATCATTTTAATCGAAAATATACCCTCGCCATGGAACATGGGGAAGGAACCACATCCCAACACTCGTAATCAAGAATTCTGTCCTTATCATCATTTTCATGGGCATTCGATAAATAATTGCAGAAATGTAAAAAGAATAATCTTAAGAATGATCGATCAGGGGAAGCTAAATCATTTTCTAAAAGGGCATCAACAATCGCAACAATTGCCACCACCACCAGACGATCACAGAATGACTAATGAAAAAGGAGCAGAAACTTTTGTTATAGAGGTTGGAACTAGAGCAAAGAATTTATTTTGTAATTATATTGTGCATTCTTTCAGAACCATCGAAGATTTCCACGATAATGTCTTAAGTAGAGTCTTCACCAAAGATATGGATGGAAAAGAAATAATGAATATAGCGAGAATCTCTCCATTAGAAGAGTGGCAGAAACAAGTCCTTTCTTTTACATCACAAGAAGTACCAGAGCCTGGCGAGCTGCATGATAACACATTGGTGGTAAGGTTGGAAATAAAACCAGAACAAGCAGAAGAAGAAGAAGAAAGTAAAGAAAACAATAACGAAATGGAAGAGTCTTGGGCCATTGATAGAATCCTAATTGATATTGGTAGTTCCGTAGATATCCTGTTCTACCACACCTACAGAACCATGGGTGGGAAAGATGAAGATTTGATACCATCGACATACAAAATCTATGGTTTTAATGGAACTGCTAACAAGCCTAAAGGGGAGATCACAATGAGAATTCCGTTAATAGGAATGACTTCCAAGATTTTATTCTGTGTTGTCGATATTGAATCACCATATAACGCCTTGATTGGTCGACCTTGGTTACACAGGATATTGGGTGTTGCATCTACCTTTCACCAGTGCATTAAATTCCCTCATCCAAATGGTGTTGAAGTAATTAAAGGAGATTGGGGAGAAAGTAAGAAATGTTATGAGATAGATATCAAGTCTTGTGAGGAAAGAGCAGGGAAGAACAACAATTGGAAGTACAGAATTAAGCAGCAACAGAGAAGTGACAAATTAATGGTTGATTCAATAGAAAAACATGAAGAATTAACTAACGAGTCCCTCGCGGATATCAAACAAATAATAAAACGCAGCAAAGGTACATGTATAAAGAGCATAAAAGGAGGAAATGACAAGCAACTTGCGGGAAAACATTAAGTAAAAGAACAGATGATAAGGAAGATGAGAAAAATGAAGTGACAGTAAGATGAAATATGACGAGCAGATCGCTAGAAGTAGAAAGGTAAAGTTGTTTTTTATGTTTGAGTGAAGAAAATGGCATTGAAAAGTTAAAAAATAAATAAAAAATTATTGAGATTTGAAGCTCGCAAGAAATTTTAAGAAACGCGAATATAATTTCGCAGAGATTAAGAGAATGGACGCGAATATAATTTCGCAGAGATTAAGAGAATGGGACAAACCTTTATGGCGTGCACCTTAGTTCGCGAATACAATTTTGTAAGAGGCAAATGTAAGACCTACAAGCACGTCATAAATGGGGTATCTCTTTATATGATTCGGGGATAAGGTTATACCGCTACTGGAACCCAAGATACAGATGTAGGGTTAAAGAAAACCTATCCGGGAGAGAGATCTTGGATTTCCAACTTTATAAGGTTATACCCTGGTTGGACGACTGAGAGTCTCTTCCAAGAAGTGCAGAGTATGACCAAGGCGCCGAGGTACACGGTTTATCCAAGGGTGACCGGGACGGACGAACCTACCCTGGCCATCTTTGGTAAGTCTTGGCTACAATGCACTTGGCCTAAAGAAAACCCCACCTAGGGTGCAGTCTTGTAACTATAATCCATATAGGCATAAAGGACAAGAGGCTGCGAAAACATCTGGTTGTTGGTAAATCTGGATGGGAGGATCTAGTCTTGTATGGCCGATGTGCCCTCCTTGAAGGGGCAACCAGGGGGAATATAAGGGCGGCACCCTCCATTAGGGAGCTGATAAGTGTCTTAAGACGGCAATGTCATGGGGCTCTAAGATCGCAAGATCATTTAGGCCTGTCATATTGTCGCGTAAATTATACAGAGGCAAAAATCCATAAAAAAAAAAGTTAAGATGAGGTCAAGGGGTTTTTACATGCAAATGTGAAGACGTCCTGCGATTTCATCGCAAGACGGCAATGTCATGAGGCTTTGTTTTTGCGAGAAAATTTAGGCTTGTCATATTGTCGCAATATAATAAATAAATATAGATAAGGAAAGATCAATGGGTCAATACATGAAAGTGTAAAGACGTCCTGCGATTTTGTCGCAAAAATAAAAAATTGGAAAAATAAGACCTTTAATTAGGAAGGCAAAATAAGACCAATAGAATAATCTCAAAAATTAATTTTTCTTTGATTAAGCATGCAGGGAAGATTTCTTTATCACAAGAAACAAGTTGAATTCAACAAGTCTCAAGAAATTTAATGAGGAGGCAAGCAAGGGAATAAATATGTAGGATTTCATTAAGTTTCTTGAGAATACTATAGTTCAAAAAAGGGTTATATCATTTGCGAGAAAGAAGAAGAAAAAAGAAACTAAAAATAGAATTCAAGCTTCAAGCGGTAGTCTCGCCAGATTTAGAATTGTCAGGATTGTTATCATCACCAATATTTCTTTCATCACGAACATCATCGCCAGAGTTCTTTTTGTTACGATCTTCTCCTTCTTTTGGAGAGTTTTCTTCTTGATCATCTTCTTCTTCAGCGTCTTTTTCAACATCTCCTTCAGAAGACGGGTATTCTAAATCTTTATCCATAGGAAGAGGGACTTTATCATCGTCAACTTTCAAAGGTAGAACGGATACGGGAGAAAGAGAGTTGGAGATCAAAATTTCGTTCACGAGAACTTCAACACTAAGATGAACTTGGCAAAGGAAACCTTTGTCGCGATTTCTGATCTCTATATTCTTGAAATACTCAAGATAATCAAGTCTTCTTTCTGCTTTATCACGAGTTTCTAAAAGGTTGAGAAGAAGAGTCTTGTTTTCTTTGCGAACACTGTCTAGATCCTTAGTAAAATTGGTGATAGTAGAATGAAGGCTTTTTTCAGATTCTGCGAGCAACAAAATAATGAAAGGTTATAGAAATAAATGTATCGTGAGAATATCAACAAGTGAAATATAACATAAATTGTGACAAGGGAAATCAACAAGTGAGGAAGTCATAATTGACTACCTTTTTTGCGAAGTTAAGTTTTGGATTAATGAAAAGAGGCAGTTCTCCCATTGGTTCATAGCATCATCAAATTTGTCGCCAACTATGCCTTTTACACGAGATTTCATGTTCTCTTCTTTGGTGCGTAAATATGAATTTTCTTTTGACAATGAGGAATGAGACTCCTTTAGTTGGGAATATTCATCTCGAAGCTTGCTGGCATTCAAACTAAGAGTTAGTCTACCCTTGATAAGTTTGTCTATTTCAAAGAGAGATGATTGATTACTTCGTCAAGTTTATTTTTAAGAGAGCGGAGAGACTGCTTTTGGTCATCACATATCCCTTGAAGATTGTTTACTTTATGCGAGGAGATCGCCAACAAGCTTGATGATTTATATTTCTCTTGAGATAGAGTTCTATTATTGTCTGATAAAGATTCTATAGACAAATTAGTCTAGGATAACGAATATGAGAGGCGAGTAACCTCGTTGTTTAGAAAACTGTGATTTTGCAATAATTGATTATTCTCATTTGTGAGATTTCTTATTTGATCAACTGAATACGTATAAAGATTATCTAATCTACTATGCTGGTCCATCCAAGAATTTCTTTCAATGCGAGCTTCATCAGCTATGGTTTCAGATTTAAGTTTCTCGATGAAACGATTTCGGTTGGAGACTAATATATAAACCAAGAATTTAAAGGGAGGATTAAGTACGAAGAATATGGGAATAGAATAAAAAGATAAAAGGACAAAGGCAAAAAGAAGCTTACTTTTTAACTCATCAATCTTTCTAGCGAGATTCTCGCGATCCATTACAGAGTTGTTGAGCTTGTGGTTTAGAGTTTCACATTCAGAAATCTTATCTTGAAGACTTTTTCTCAAAGCAACATTTTCATTCTCTAGAGAAGCTAGTGAAATAGAATTGTCTGAGCCAAAATATTTGAGTAGAGTTTCGCAAACTCCTCTTTGGAGAGAATCAGTAGAAGAATCTCTAACATTATTTAGAATGTTAGATAAAATTTTGAAAGCAACATCAATTCCTGCGATGGTCTCATTTGATGAAGGAAGGGATGTAGAAGGTGAAATAGAAGAAGTGAGGACAAGATGATGATTTGAGTCATTAGCAATGGTTGTATCATCAGAAGGAGGAGTTTTCGGGAAAGTAACATTTGAAGGAAGTAAAGGGCTAGAGGGAGTTTCAGTTGTGATGGGTTCTGCAATTTGAATTGGTGAAGGACCAGTAGAGGTAGTGGTAGTGAAAGCGAGCTTCTCGCCAGAAGAAGGAGGGAGATCAGATTGCATAGGTGTAGGTGAAGCTTTCGCAGATATTAAGGGAGGAATGACGAAATTACTTCCAAAGGTCTTATTTAATTTGCGAGATCTTTTAGGAGGATTAGCATTACCCTCGTCATTCTGCAAACAATAATCTAGATAAGAAACAGAGGCAACAATATTGTTATTAAGAAGTAGAATGTGTTTCTTACTACCTTATTGCTAGCATAATTTTCTTTCCTTTTTCCAGTCGGCCTCTTGTGAATAATAGGTTTTTGAGTCGAGGATTGGGAAATAGATGCAGCTCCGCTGAAGAGAACATAATATGGGGTTATAAAGAATTAAGCAAGAGAAGATCGAAGAATATAAATAAAAAGTTTGATCTAAGAAAATATCATGATCAAAAATATACCTCGAGGACTCCATTAACATAGTAGCAGAAGAATGAGAAGGAGAAGAAGTTGCAGAACAAAAGGCAAAGAAACTAAGTAAAGAAGAAAGAGAGTTAAGAGAAGAAAACTAGAAATGAAATTCGACTCTTCCTTTTATAGGCAAAGAAGGGAGTAAATTATGTGAGACGTGTCAATACAAAAGGGGAGATTTACAACACGTGTTAACAAGGAAAGATGAATTAGCGAAATATTGTCGGAGAAAAAAGTTCAGATATTCTTGCGATAGTTAAGGATTCTCATGATCATTTCTTCTTCGCAGAAAAGACATGAGAAGAGGAAAGATGTAGTACCAGAATATCGCCACAACGATATTCTCGTGGTAAGAATGACATTTCCACGAGAAGGTTGAATACTCCCACTACAAGAATGACATCTTTCACGAGAGCGTCGTAAGAATTCTCCAACGAAATTTGATGAGCAACATGAGAAAGCATCAAGATAGTTGACGATTAAAGAAGTATGATAAAAGAATGTTGTTTCACGAGGATTACGAAAGATGGCGAAAATAAACAATGTAACTACCACGATGAGATCGCAGAATAGATCCGAAAGAAGGGGAAAACTTAGCTGTCACCCACTATGTAATTTCCTATATAAAGGGTTCAAGTAAGTCCAGAAAGGAGGATGTATTTATTTAGAGTTGAGAAAATCTTGAGGAGAGAGAAACTCCAGAAAAGAAAGTTGTAATTCTGAGTTTGAATATTTTCTGTAAACATTTCTGAGATCTAAATAATAAAAGTGTCGTTTAATTCTTCAATCTTCAACTAGATTCACTTAGATTTCTATAGGATCTTAATAGGGGTGTAGTGTGGGAAATCCTGCTACTACACTCGCTATTTTTGTTGTGCTTTGTTATCAGAAGAATTTTTCAGTTGTAAATATAGATAAAAGAATTTATTACCTATTTTATCATATAACATACCAGTATCTCTTATCTTGTAGAAGATGTCATTGATAATACCTTTTCAGAAATAATCTATTCCATGGTCTATCGAGTCTTTGACCAACATCTCTTCCTTCAGGATCCATTAGTTTGTATGCCCCAGTTACAACTATCTCTTTAATGATTTATGGTCCATCCCATTTTATCGCCAACTTTCCACCATTCTCTCGCTGATAACTTGGTGTTTCTCGCAGCACTAAATCGCCAGGTTGAAATTCACGTTTCTTAACACGTTTGTTGTACTCACGAGCTAATCTTCGATGGTAATTTTCCATATGTTGCAAAAAAATTTCTCTTTTTTCTTCTAATTCATCCAATTTATTTAAAATCATTCTAGCATTTAGATTTCTTTCCCAAGCCTCTCTTTTTGTTGTAGGAATAGCTACTTCTGTTGGTAACACAGCTTCAACTCCATATGTCAAACAAAAAGGTGACATTCCAGTAGCTTCCCGTCTAGTTGTATTGTAGGCCCATATTGCATTATGCACCTGTTCACACCATGCTCTATGGTATCCTTCTAGCTTCTTTTTTAAGATGTCTACGATTGTCTTATTGGTTACTTCAGCTTGACCATTTGCTTGTGGATATAGAGGAGTATATTTTCCACACTTTATCTTAAATGCATTGAGTAGAAATTATATATTCTTCCCTTCAAATTTCTTTCCATTATCAGATACCAACTGTGCTGGAATCCCGAATCTGCAAATTATATTCTCAAATATGAATGTAAAAATATCTTTATCGCGAATATGTTGTACTGCCTTTACTTCTCCCCATTTTGTGAAATAACTCTACTACGACAATCAAATATCTTCTTTGTCCAGAACCAGGTACAAATGGTCCCACAATATCTAATCCCCATTTCCCAAAAGGCCACACACTTGTTGAGGATGATAATGGTGCTCCTGGTGCATGTATCTTCTTTCCATATCGCTGGCAATCTTCACAACTCCTTGAGAGTTGTTTTGCATCTTCATGCATATATGGCCAGTAGTAGCCTTGCATTTTTGTTCTATATGCCAAAGATCTTCCTCCACTGTGATTACCAGCGTCACCACTGTGAAACATCTTCAATATCTTTTGTCCTTCTTCCCTCGTCAAACATCTTAGCGATGGTCCATTAAAAGATCTGCGATATAATACTCCATCTCTTAATTCATAATTGGATGCCCTACTCTTTAATTTATGCGCTTCCAATCGATTTCTTGGGATTTATCCTCTTGCCAAGTATGCATAAAGATCTGCTCGCCAATCTGTGATATTGCTCGTTGGCTCTCCTTCGCTAGCTTCTACCATCATTACATCTGTCTCTTCTTCTTCCTTGTTTACCGACGGAAATGAAAGTGTTTGAATTTTTATGCACCTTGCCAATGGATTTGTCATCATACTAGATATGAAAGCAAAAGCATCTGCAAGTCTATTATCTTTCCTTGATATATGTCTCCATTTTATTTTTGGAATTCTCGCAGATAATTCTTCAACAAGTCTTTTGTATTTTCTCAACGATGGTTCATTTGTTGTGTATTCTCCTTTTATCTGGCAAATAACCAATTGTGAATCGCTGATGATTCTCGCATTTTCCAAATTCATTTCTATCGCAAATTTTAAAGCATGGATCACGGCCTCATACTATGTCTCATTATTAGTTGATACAAATTCAAGTCTAAATGAAAAAGCTATTTTTTCTCCTTCTGGCGATATGAAAACAACTCCAATTCCATTTCCTTATCCATTGGATGATCCATCCACTAATATTTCCCATTTGTTGGGTTCTGTTAATAGCTCTTTTGGATCCCCACATTCCTCTTCTACATCCATCATCTCTTCCACAGCTTCATCATCTTCTAAAGGAAATTCAGCTAAGAACTCTGCGATGACGTGTGATTTTGGCGAGGACTTGTGCACGATCTCTTTGAATTTTTCATTACTGACTCAATTGGAACTTTCGTTAACACTTTGACCTTATGTGCTTGAAAATAGATGCGAAGTTTGAAAGTTACATGTACCAATGCTAGAATTAGTTTCTCAATATTTGAATAATTTCTCTCTGCAGAATTGAATGTTTTATTAATGTAATAAATTGGTTTTTCTACCCAGATCCAAAACCCATGATGCATCTACTCGCAGCAACACAACACTTAGCGCATATGTGGTTGTTGCAAGATAAATCAATAATTCTTCTCCCGGTTCTGCTTTCTGTAAAATAGTTATGTTCGTTAAATGTTCTTTTATTACTTGAAAAGCTTTTTCGCATTCATCTGTCCACTTGAATTTTGTTCCCTTTTTGAGTATATCGAAAAAATGTTTGCATTTGTCTGAAGATCGCGAAATGAACCTTCCTAGCGAGGCTAAGAGTCCATTTAATTTTTGCACATCTTTTACCGTCGCAGGTGTTGGCATATCGCGAATTGCTTGTACCTTTTATGGATCAACTTGTATTCCTTCTTTTGATACAATATACACCAAAAATTTCCCTGAAGTTACTCCAAAAGTACACTTATCAGGATTAATTTTAATATTGAATTGCCGCATTTGATCGAAAATCTCTTTCAAATCTTGCACATGATTCTCAGCTTCTTTGCTTTTGATCATCATATCGTCTACATACACTTCTAATGTTTTGTGGATCCACTTTGCAAACACCTTCTCCACCATTCTTTGATACGTTTCCCCAGCATTTCGTAAGCCAAATGGCATCTTTGTATAACAATATAATCCTCTTGGAGCAAAAAATTCGGTATGTTCTTGATCTTCTTCAGCGAGAGGGATTTGATTATATCCTTTATATCCATCCAACGATAATATTCTAGCATTTCATGCTGCTGATTCAACCATCTGTGGGATATCTGGTAATGGAAAACTATCTTTAGGACAAGCCTTGTTTAAATCAGTGAAATCGATTCAAATTATTATCCCCTTATTCTTCTTTGGGACCACTACCATATTTGAAATCCACTCTGGATATTTTGCTTTCCTTATAATTCCTGCATCGAGCATCTTATGTAATTCTTCTTCTATTTGAGAATGATATGTTGTTGCGATCTTCCTTATCCTTTGCTTAAATGGTCTTACGTTTTTATTGATTTCTAATTTATGACATGCTATTGACGGATCTATCCCTGGCATCTCATCCATGCTCCACGCGAAGATATCTGCATACTCTCGCAAAAGATTTATAGTTCTTTCTTCCTCATCTGCCTCCATTCTAGTCCCAATTTTCAGCATTTTAGGCTCTTCTTTACTCCCAATATTTATTTCCTTTGTTGGTTCTGCTGCAATATAACTGGCTTCAGGTTCTCCCATTGGTGTTGGTGCTTTCATAATTCTTGCGAGTTCATCTCCTTCTTGTGGGATTTCACTGGGTATTCCTTTTCCTTCTTTTGCTCTTATCATGTAAACTTTAAATTCTTCTTCCATCTTTGTTTCTTTCGCCAATTTTCTGCGAGCCTTTCGCAGTTTTGGACGTCCTTCATAATTTCTTACTTCAATTTGGCAACACAGTTTCGCAAAATCGGTGTCTCCTCTGATTTCTCCAATTCCACTGGGTGTAGGAAACTTGATGCATTGATGTAATGTTGATGCTACAGCCTTAATTGTGTGTATCCATGGTCTTCCTAATATCATGTTATACGGTGATTCCACGTCTACCACACATAACGTTACTTGTGTTTTAATCTCTCCTAGTGGAATTCGTACCATTATCTCGCCTTTAGGTTTTGTTAATGTCTTTCCAAAGCAATGAACATGATATGTTGAATAAGACATTTCTTCATCCTTATATCCCATTTTCTTGAAAGTATGATATAATATCATGTCTACAGAACTTCCTGTGTCCACCAAAGTTCTATTCATAGCCCATTCTTCTACAGATTTTATCGATTTCTCCTTTCTCATTGGTATAGTGGTTACTGTGACCACCAATGGAGATGTATGACTTAGATCTCCTTCTAGTATTTCTGCTGCTGTAAACGTGATTTCTTGCTTTTCCCAATCTTTCAATGGTGATATTTTTTCCACCGTCATAATTTTCCTTCCTTCAAAATCCCGTTTGTATATCTTCCCCTTAATATTTTTATGAAATATGTCAATAATTGTTCTTGTTACCATATCACACTCTAATTTTCTACAATCCTCTTTGATTCTGATCATTCTCCCTTCAATTATCTCACCAATTTACTTAATGATTTCCTTAATTTTGAACAATTCTTATCTTCTTCTTCACTTTCTCTTCAATTTTTGTTAATTCAGTCCCTGTTTCGGGCGCCAAAATGTAGTTGCAGGAATTCCTACACAACACCCCTGATAAGAATCTACAGAAATTGAATTATGTTTGAGAATGAATTACGACACTTTTTTATTATTTTTAAATTTTTAATTCTTTACAAAAGACATAAGAACTCAGAAGTACAAATTTCTTTCTAGAGTTTCTCTCTCCTCAAAATCTTATCAACTCTCCAAAAGACATCATCATTTTCTGAACCTAACGAACCGTTTATATAGGGTTTTACATAGTGGATGACAGCTAAGTTTTCCTCCTTTTTCGAGTATACTTTGCGATCTTATCGTGATTGCTATAATATTCTCTCTCGCAAAATTGATAACCATCGCGGGATAAACATACTCTCTTTGTATTTCTTCCATCGTCAGCTTCTTTTAGATTCTTCTGTGACGCTCGCGAAATGTTGTTGAAGAGTCCTCTGAGACGCTCGCAAAAGTGTTGTTAATATCGCAGAAATAGTGTTGTAGCGATATTTTGGCCCTACATCAACTAAGTGATATGATTTGCACAAAGGATCTTCTGTTTATCTTAACATAAACTACTTTGCCAGGTTCCAAGATATATCTTATGTTCAATCACCAAATGCCAATCGGAAATATTAAGCCAATCAATACCTCTAATCCCAAGGAAATATATTGATGCCGATCTTCTCAACTATTCTATCAAAATAACCAAAGGATAAATCAATTATAGTTAGATCCCCTGTTACCCAAACAAATATTGCGCCCACCAAAGATTATAAACACCAATTCAGAAATCTTCTATCTCTTCTTTGTCTTCAAATCTTCTTAGATCTTCAATAAACACCTGCAAACAACTACTTGAATCTCTTGTGATCAATCACACACAGAATGAAGTGTGTTAACAATGGATTATCACAAGATCGTCTTTATATCTAACAACAATCTAAAGATCCCTGTCGAAACCGTGAACTAGTTTGAGTGAATCTTATATCAGAAGAGAAGATTCTCAAGCATAAACAAACTAGGTGCAATCAAAGTTCAACCACCGTTAGTCAATCAAATCAATACGAAAACTAAAGATAAACCGTAATATCTAGTTTCCCACCGACGAGTCATGCTAGAGCTTCTCAATCCCAAAGAAGACTTTAAATTGAGCGGCCGTACGAGATTTCACCTAATTAGATTACTCTCCTCTCTGATAGGCGGCTTTGAAAAAGCAGGGGTCTAACAAACACACCCAATCTGTATGGACAAACTCCGAGTTACTTTGCTAGAGAATCAACTACACAATCATAATAAATCTATATAAGAATATCTCAAGGAGTTATTATCTCAATCTCTCAATTTGATCTATACTCAAACAAATAGAATTTGCGAGTCTTTATCAAAGAGAGATAACTTGGATGGTACCAAAGACCAATATCCAAGTGTCGATCAATTTAAATTGACAACCAAAAGGTCGGATATTCTAATTGATTGAACAACGCACAACCTGTATTATTCCAATTATATAATAAAATATAATTCGGAAAAGAAAGAACACAGACACCATAATTTTGTTAACGAGGAAACCGCAAATGCAGAAAAACCCCGGGACCTAGTCCAGATTAAACATAAACTGCATTAACCCGCTACAAACACTAGCCTACTCCAAGATAACTTCGGACTAGACTGTAGTTGAACCCCAACCAATCTCACATTGATCCAAGGTACAGTTATGCTCCTACATCTCTGATCCTAGCAGGATGCTACGTACTTGATTCCCTTAGTTGATCTCACCCACAACCAAGAGTTGCTACGACCCAAAGTCGATGACTTTAATAAACAAATCTGTATCACACAGATTAGTCTACAGTAATAGATAAATCCATCTCCCACGAATATACCTATGAGTTTTGTTCCGTCTTTTGATAAATCAAGGTGAACAGGAACCAATTGATAAAACCAGACTTATATTCCCGAAGAACAGCTCAGCTTTATCAATCACCTCATAATAAACTTAATCGACGTAGTGAAGAAAATTATTGAGGAATCAAAAACGATGAGACGAAGTGTTTGTGACTTCTTTTATATCTTGCCTATCGGAGATAGAAATTTCAAGCCAATTATTCCAATTGTACTCGTACGATAGAAAAAGCAAGATCATATCACATAACTATAAGAAAAGTAGTATCGGCCTGAATTCACAATCCCAATGAAGTCTTTAAGTAGTTAACCTGGTTTTAGAAGCATAAAACCAAAGGTTAAAGGAGAATCAACTCTAGCTTAGAACAACTAGTATCAAACAGAATGTGTGGGGATTAGGTTTCCCAGTTGCCAGAGTTCTCCCTTATATAGTCTTCAAATCAGGGTTTGCAATCAATGTTAGCTTAGTAACAAAGCATTCAATATTCACCGTTAGATGAAAACCTGATTAGATTCAATCTAATATTTATCAACCGTTAGATCGAAAACATAGCTTGTTATACACACATGTACTTGACGTTTTTAGGTTTGTGTAACCGTACCCAAACTTGTACATTTGTTGGTTCAACAATAGTTAACAAAATGGTTATCCATATGATAACTTTCATATCAACCATATTCTTCTTCACCATAACTAGTCCAAATGACTCAAATGATCTAGTTAGAGAGTTGTTCAATTGCAAGGAAATCTCATGTACTACACAAGACACAATTGAAGCAAAAATGATATGATTCACTTGAATCGATTCATGAACTATAAATCCACGGTTTGCAATAGCATTCCTTAGTTTATTAAGATAAGTTCATAAACATAGTTTTTAGACATAACCTACTCAAGTTCGCGGACAAGGTTCGCGGACTTAAGTTCCCGGACGGAGTTCACAAACTCCAGCAGAAATTCTCGGGTTCGAGAACTTCTTCAGTTCGCGGACTGGGTTCGCGGACTGAGTTTTATGCTGAGTTTTTGGTCTGAGCTCATGCAATACTCCGGTTTCACTTGATCAAAAAAGTTCGCAAACTTCGGTTCAAGAAATAAGGACTTATACATATATGTGTTACCACAACAATGCTTATATCCTCCAATGGTTATATTATCTAAACTCTCATTCCAATCATTGAAACATTCTCAGAGGGCGTTATATAGTTGTTATTCACAAACTATTTTTCTTCAGAGCAATTTCCAAAATGATTAAAACATAACGTGACTTTCGTCACTAGGTAAAGATGAACTTGGTTAAAGCGGACTCTTTACCAACACATATTTCGAGAAATAGATAAGCGAGATATACTCAGCTCGAAATATCCACATGTGTATAATATAAGTCTATATAGCAAAACGACTTTTGTGTCAAGATAGGAGATAGAGTAGATATACTTTTGAGTGATAGATAAGTTCAACTCTCCACATACCTTTTAGTCAATGAAGATCCACTGGTTCCTTGAGTAGTCTTTCGTCTTGTATGATGATCGCCATGGAGTTCTTGAGCTCAACTACACTTTCTATCCTAGTCCGAGACCTTATCTATAGTAGACTGGAAATCAAAGACTTTATAGTTTTGATCACTAATATTGACAAACATGCTTGAGATAGCAACGCATGCGAGTTCGACCGTGCAATGCTCTAACAGGCTTTACCAGTAACAGTACAACAGAGGAAGTTTACTGTCACGAAGGATTAGTTTACTAGAAAGGAAAACTCAAAGTATTTATAGACAAGGAATTTTGGACACCAAGGAATTTCTAAAACCGAAAATATTCTCAAGATATTTTTCCATATTAACCCAAATTCGGTTTTCATAATTCCTGTGAATGCACTGTCCAAATATAATGATCGAAATCTCCTTGGAAAATCTTTAACTAGCAAATGCACATTACTAATTTTTATTTTCCATATATAATTAAAAACCTTAATTAAAAGATTCTTAACTTATTTAAATTCGATCTTTGGATTTACTTCCTTCTTAGATGTTAAGGAATATCTTTGAACAAGAAAAGAATACACATTAATGCGCGTGTTCAAAGTGTGTCGACATCTTACTCTTGCAAGTCCTTTTTCATACTTACTCACTTGAAACCAATTTACCACACTTCCAAACAAGTTTAGAATTTGTTTATCTGACTTTTAAGAACTATGTGATTGATCAAGTAACACTCAATCACAAACCATGGGTGTAACAGTTCTACCAAAACAAGTTTCGGTTCTACCTCCATGTGAGTACTGTGCATACTCACACTAGCTTACCAAAGATTCGGATGACTAGGTACTAGGATCGGTTCCCCACATATATTTGGTATCTAACTTGTATGCACTGCACATGTCCATAGGATCGGTTCCCCCTTTCCTAAAAACGTGTTACACATGTTCATAGGATCGGTTACCATTTCTTCTATAAACCTTGCTTCACCTCATACAAGGATTGGTTCCCCCTTGTGATGTACCGCACCTCTTCATAGGATCGGTTCCCCTTTCCCAAATTTGGTCAGACACTCACAAACCCGATCATACCCCAGCTGATTACTTAAGATCGGTTTCACTAATAAAAGTCATACTAATACATAAGTCAGGCCTCATGTGAATAGTTTTACCAAGAACACAAATAAGTCATGAGCGGTTATACTAATCACACATAATGGTCATGCATAAGATTTTCAATGAAGAACATCCCCAATAACGCCTGGCGATTTCCTTTTCAGTTCACAACACATATCATGAACTTAGGTCCTTAAAACACATGTAAAAACATTGTTTCCTAGGATGAAATCCTCACCTCATACCCATACATAATCACAATAACATTCATACGATTATGTCGATGTCTCATATACAAAGTTTAATGGTTAAGCAAGAAACTTCATATTGTATTCCTTAATACTATGTCTATCTAGAGTGTTCATGCTTCACAGTTTTATGTTTTCAATATGCACAACTTGAAAGATATGTTAGGGAATGAAACAGTTCAAGTCAAATATCACTAACCTTAAGTGGAAGGATGATGTTGTGGTTGTAGCTCCTTACTTCTTCACTTCTTCAAGTCTTCGTAATACTTGTAACGTCTCACCCTAATACTTTCAAGCTAACCTATACGAAGTTGACTCTAGTACATTTAAATCAAGCGACTCTTAAATGAGTTTTGGATCACTAAAATATGACAACTAAACTTGACATACCAACGCTTGGTGGGTTCAACCGAGTTATGCTCTAACAATTTATTAAGTGAAAAACTTGCCCAAATTAACTAGATTGATTAAGTGTCTCTCAAATATTATAATGGTCGATTTGTGATGTGTTGGATCAAAAATACTTAAGCAAAGCGAGCAAAATATGTTCTGAGTTAATTTGGACAAAATGTATAATACCTGACTTCCTTTAAAGCTTGGTTTCAATTGATAACAATTTTTTGATTTGGAGATCGAGGACAAGACATCAAAATCAGAAATTATATCATGCATAGAGTAAGGAAACCAGAAGCAGGGGCCAAGAAAATGGAGACCAACATCAAAATATTCGTCTGTGCTAGCTCACCCCAGTCAATCCGTATCATCCGGTCCTTCCACTCCATATATTCATTTAACGTTATCCATACCATATGATGTAAAGATTGGCGATTCGTGAAATCAGAACTTCAAATTCAAACTTCGTGTCGCGAGAAGATCTTTTTGCAAGTATGAAGCCAAAAAGTAATGTAGCAATAATAATTTGGGGACTAGCCGCAACCAAAATATTAATGTCATCAATGGAGACCTTCACAACTTCTTCAACCCTTGTGATCCGGACAAACCTGTTAAATGAATGCATGATAACATAAAAATTATTTCATGATGTTTTCGCCTGAATATCTATGATCAATCCCAACAGTGAAGTTCCAAGGTGGCGCATCACTGCAGTCAGTGGCCTGGATGATGGAGCTACATGGTCCGACAATGAAGCGTTATCATGGCTGAGACAAGAAAGGATACTTAGCACATGCAATAATATGCGATAATTGATATCCTTAGTTCAGAGTTAGCGTAGCTCAAGGAAGGAATAAAGGATGAAATGCAAGTCATAGAATTACTTAGGCATTGGACCAAGGCTTGGACAATGCATATGCAACAATGGAGTTACCAAATGCGACACTGTTGTTTATTGCTTGGCAAAAAAATAAAAATAAATGCAAGTGATGCACCGAAAGTATGGAGTTGAACCAAGCAGCAAGACAAGACTAGATTAGCATGATTTTACTCATATGTCACATCTAAATGAGCTAAGTATGTGGCCGGGATAAATCTAGCGCAATCATTGTTATAAATTTGCAGAGGCCAAGTTGAAGTAGCGAAATTATTGTTGTGTTGGCAGAGGACAAGTTAAAGTAGCGCAACCATTGTTGTATTGGCAGATGCCAAGTTGATGTAGCATCATCATAGCCATATATTGGCTCAGGACAAGTTGAGTACAACGCAATATTTGCTGGTTATTGGTTCAAGCTGTCAGTTATGAGTGGTGTGTGCATCATACGCATTCCAGAGCAAAAGAGTTGATTGAGATGGTTATAAAGAGGCTTTATAACCAATTTTGGCATATCCTAACCGTTCAAGATAAGTGTGGCATACTTCTGCAAGCCATCACAAAATGTAGCAGTTAGAAAGTCATTGTTACGGTTAGGGTAACTGCCTATGGAAAAATGGCTATTCATATGTCGTGCACTTGGTTGCACGCTGATTGGCCTAGTTATTGGCAATATAAGTAGTCCAGAGAACCTCTGCAAGTGTTGAGGCACCACATTAAAGTAAACAACGTTTGTTTTAGGCTTATAGATAGAATAAGCTTGTATGTCCATTGGTTGGATATAATTTTGTAATCTTCCCCTTAAGATAATGAAAGTGAGTTTGTTAGCTTAGATGTTGCCTTAGAGTTCTGTTAATTCAAAATCACTCCCCAAGTTCTGTGAAGCATAAGTATGGCATTAACCCCTCTTTGTAGTATGAGCTACCATTGAATGAAAAGATAAAATCTAAGTAAGTCTTCCATTGCATACTCAGTGTAATGTTGTTTTTTGCAAAGGTGCAAACTTATGAGTCTGAAATACGATTTAGTGATAAGAGATCACTGAACCACTGTATTTCCGGGTCATAATTGCGCAAAAATTTGCTTGGAGCATTTGCAGGTGTGACAATATACGAGGTGCAAAATATAATGAGAAAAAATTGGGTACTAAATATCTTACGCCACCAACAATTATTGGATATCCACGAAATATGAATAAGCTTCTAGTATTACATGACTTCTTTAGTAATTTATTATATAAACTCTGGGTAACGAATACCGCCTAAAAAAAAACATAACTTAGAAGGTTGTCCCATGTATAACACGATGGACTTCTAGTGGTATGTGTGATATATTTTGTCACTATCATTAAAAAAATATTTTCTCGTAGACCTAGTCTTAAGGATCTACCTCAGGAAATCCTTCTCGTACTCATTGTAATTAATCTCAGTACACTGTTAATACTCGAAACTCTTTGGTTTGTAGGTCTCATTAGTGGCCTAATCATTAAAATCTTTATTTCAGTGTTTTGCTTATTTCTCACTAGCTTGTTATACTTGGGTGTCTATTGTCAATTCTAGAATTGGTGGAGGGTAAAAATAGGTTCCTAACTCAAAGTCTGTAGATGTTGGGCGTTATGATATTTGACCTTCCATCTTGAATTACAAGATTAATGCTCATAAAAGGACAATCAAATTTAGAAACGAGATCATTCAAAAAATTGAGCATTTATTTTCTTGATGGTGATGCTTCAGGTTGGATTTTGATCTATCTTTCATAAACCCTTGGAGAAAAGTTTACAAAGATTATATTTTGTCTCAAACTGAAACCCATTAGATCGACTTAGAAATTCTACACATTTTTTATGAATTTAATAGCTTGGGTTCCGCCATAAGATTTTCTCTAAGGCTAATGATATTTGTATTGGGTGGATTTACATATACTCTTGACTTATTTAGCAGATTATGTATGCAATGAGTGAGTTTACTTATAAGCGTAAATTTTAAATGAACCAATGAATTGTGGTTAAGGTCAGACAGTAAAGTAAAACTGAGAAAAACCACCAGAACCCACGAACTTTAATGGATCCAATCCTATTTGGCGAGTGAATACCTGATTTGACTATCAGTAGATTTGAGGAAGATGGACATTTCAAGTCCTCAATTTGGTGGACTAGATGCAGGTAATACAACCGAAATCCACTAGGCACTCGCCCGCTTAGAAATGTCAAATCAATCAAATATTTATCTTATACATATAAGACACATACGAAGGTTACTATAGGATCTTGGCACGTGATATACGAAGTTTCCCTAAATTATCGACTAAGCTTAATCTTCTCTGAAAAAGAACTTTTACATTCCCTCATTATTATTATTTTTTCATGCGGCATTGCTTCCACATTAGCTATATAAATAATTCATGAAAACTACCAACATTCAGAGAAGCACCGGCTTTTAGATATGGAATTGGATATCCAAAAAACATTATGGGTTTATTCGTCAACGTCTAAATAACTACTTCCTCTTATCTTAAGTTCAATATTTATTATTTTGGTACAAATATTGCACGAGATAATATCTCATTATCAGTCCACGAAGAATTTTTCTTTCTACTCACTCTCTCTTCCCAACAAGAAAAAACCGTTTTCCCCAAAAAACTAATCCTATTTTTTCTTCATCTTCTTCATCCTAAACCTAGATTTACTCGGGTTTAGATATGGATTTCATATCTTCCGAGCAAATCTAGATTATTTTATTTACTAAATCCCATTTAAATAAATAAAATCGCACTTGTTTGCGAAATCAGGTCTTGTGTACTGTATTCCTTTATGTTTTCAATAAATATTATATCTATGACAATTCTTTGTCATATGATGTTTCGATTCGCTATTACAACGATTTATTATTGTCCTTTGGGTTTTTTAATGGAGTCTGATGGTATATTCAAGTACACCTTCAAAGATGACCAATTCTGGCATGACGATGATCAAGATTCTTACAAAGTTGATCAATGGCTACTTCAATGGGTTGTAATGATGATATTTGGAGCAGACCATTCCTTTTATGAAGGACTATATCTTAATGAAGAAGCAGTTTTTAAATGGTTAAAGTCTAATGAGAAGACCATTGTTTGAATTATATCATTAATCTTTTTGATCAACTATTCTGTGCAATTGTTGTATTTCAGAAATTGGGATACATTTTATTTTTTATTTTTTATGTTGTATCATTATGATGTACTTGAATTATCATGTTATCATGATTCCAATCGGTGGAACGGTGATTCTCCACCACTATGTATCCCTTCAAACCTCAATTTTAATGAGGTAATCCAACAAATAATGGGTTTCAGGTTTGAAAGCCATCTTTCCTTCAAAATAAATAAAATAATATATCAGTCCATGAAGCATTTGATCAACCTTTAAATATTGATAGAATTAATTTATATCTGATTTACTACCAAACTCACTATCAAGAATCATATATTTCAAGTCAACGTTAAAAAACTATAAGAATTGACCTATGCAATCATATTTTAGGTGCACTAGAATATTGTCATGCAACAATATTTGTCTGCTTCCATTTGAGAAAAGAAAAAGAAATTAGATTCAATAGTCCACGTGTATTTAGTATATATATTTGTAGACTCGTGAATGCCAAATTGACCGGGTAATGGATTGAAAAATCTAGTGGTATGTAATAGATTGAAATATCTAATGGTATCTCTTATCTAGATGGGCTTAATACGGGGGCACAAAAACCGCGTGCACCCATCTTCTTCTTATTTTTGTTTCACCCCATAATTTCTAGGGTCCAACGAAAATGAGTTAGTTAATGACTTAAACTTGGGATTGAGCATGGTCCGGATATGACCGGTTTTGACCTCATTCACATTCAATCAAATCACGGATTTCAAGTTTAGAATCCATATTGACCCAGCATCCAAAGAATTTGAACCAATGGATGCGTGGATAGATATTTTGAATGTTGATGACCTACTGGATTTTGTTTTTAAAAATATCACAATTGATAACCACAATAATAGCACAGTAAAGAGTAAAATGCAGTTGTTACCTTTTTTTCTCTTTGCCTTTCAATTTCAAGTCCTAAAAATTTGATGGAAATAAATGATAAAGAAATACATATGTAAATAATATTCTACATGTTTTAGGAGAATTATAGGTGAAACAGAGAAAGATAATTAGAAGGAGAAGAACAATATTATTAGGAGATTAGAGTAGTAGCATTACATGGTTTCCTTTATATACAACCATAGGAATCTAGTTAGACCGCACATCCATGGGTCGTAGGCCCTCTAACACTCCCCCTTATATGGTTCAATAACAAAACAAAACTTTATACATAGTGCTTCACATATAGTTCTTTAAATGTCGTTCTCCTTGATGACTTGTGTCTAAGTCCATTGCCTCATTAAAACTTTGATAAGGAAAAACCCAGTGGGACAAAACCTTGGTAAAACTCTTCACATGTAATACTTCACCTGTTGTCTCGTACTTTACATGTAGTTCATCACATGCAATATGATCTTAAAATACCGGTGAGTCTATATTAATTGCCTCGTTAAAAATTTGTCAGGGAAAACCCAAAGGGACAAAACATGAACTAAAAAAAAAAGAGTACAATATTAAGTAAACTTATAACATAGTTGGACTCGAATATGTTGCCTCACTAAAACCTTGACATGGAAAACCCAGTGGGATAAAACCTTGATGAAGGGAAAAGAGTACAACGTGACAGATGCAAGTAAAGGTAATACATTGCAGATGATCACTTTGCTTCGTTGAAATTGAATAGTTGTTTCACAACTCTTAAGGCAGAAAATCCTCGCGGGAAAGACAATAGTCTTAGATGGGAAATTACATTCCCGGTGTTTGTTGTTGTCTTATTAAAAACCTTGCCGAGTAACAAAACCATGTGGGAAAAAGCAACCTCGGTGAAGGAAAATAGTTCAACAAACCATTAGATGCTACTCCTAATGTCAGATAATTTTCATTAGTCTAATGCAGTCAAACGAAGTTTATCACACTTTACTTTGGTGACTTGAATGTTTATAAGACCATGTTGTTGATTCTAGAAGTTGCATTGCTTAACAGACTATCGCGTTTCATTTTTTTGATTCAGATATTTTTAGTAATATCAACGGCGATCTTTATGTCTTCAACATTCAACATACTTGATGTTTTTAGTGTTGTATCGCTAAAAACCTTGTTGAGTAACAAAACCCTTTGGGAAAAACTATTTCGATCGAAGGAAAAAGAGTACACCATAACTTAAAAATTTCGAAGTAAAATATGTCGACATCATATCCTTAGATCATCCCCCTGATATCGGCCTCTCCATATGATTACTTTCAGAGTTGTTCCAGACAGTTCCTTTAGTCATGTACTTTTCGAAACTGAATATCTGTAATGACCTAGAAAATATTCTACCATATCTCCTCCTGATTAATTTCGTTGGAGAAGATATTATTGTTCCTTTATAATCAACAACTTTTGGATTGCACTTTCATTAGCATTCCTTTTTATGTCTTTGCAAGGATAAAACAAATTTATGTCAATGGTTACTTTTAAATACATGATGACATTCGTTGTACTATTCCAATGACGTTGCGTTGGTGCTGAACTATATCTAGCTAACAAGTTCCCTAAGGACGCAAAATTTTATCGAGTACATTATTATACTAAGTATAACAATGCATCTAAGTACTTAAATATGGGAATTTCATCTCCCAACACATCTTCGTCATCCTTCTTTAGACGAAATGGTTACTTACTTACATTTGAACCTCGACTAATCATGAGAGTGCTACCACGATGCATGTCTTTGTTAAATTGCCCGACAACTTTAGACATATGCAAACTGGTGGAATAATATACCACAAGCTCAGTATTAGGTCGAGCTTTCCCCAGATTTTTCATCTCAAATTCGGATTTCAAATAACTTTTAAGGATTCTTATTACATCAAAAGTGCCCATCATGTCGGTATCATCTACATAGATAGATATAATTCCAAATCAGGAACTTTCTTGTGAATTTGCAATAAAAGTAACTTACTTGTCTATCCCCTCCAAATCAAATAGTCACTTAGACGGGTATACCACATACGCCTGATTGATTCAATCTAAAAGATAGCATTATGTCTAACTGTAAATGCACTATGTGGTTTAGAGTCACTTGATTTGGGAAACAAAAGGCTATCGAGTACTTTTGTAAATATATGCTATCTCTTGATTATTTCAGAGATACGTAACAACCATATATATATGCTGCATTTCAAGTCCTTTTGAAATTACCAAGCTAACTAAGTAGCGGAACGCTATAATGTTCATTACAAGAGAACAATTCCAGGGCTTTGTGAGAAACCTCGCGCCACAAGGCGAGTCTTTATACTTTAAGACTACTTTCTTCTCATTATGCTTTGTGACAAATTAATCATGTATGTCCAATAGGATTTACATTTGGTTGGTTAGCACTACCATACCAAATACCAGTATATTTGTCAAAGTACCAAGTTCTACCTGGATTGTATAGGCCAAATATGCTCTTTGTTGACATTAAGCAACACGGAGCTTGGTTCGATCTCATCTTTCTATATTTCCTTAAGCAAGTGTATATGAAATTAATCATCAATATGCTCGCATGATCTTTCTATTAACTCATACGCATTCTCATAATCCACTTGGGATGTCATTGTTCTATGGAATCATTAAACTTCGGAGCATCCTCCAGTTTGATTAATGGACATATTCAGAGACAATCTTATGGGATGATTTCTGATGATATAAATAAGTTATTCCTTACTCACCTACTTCCTTTCTAGGTGAGGATTGATCGAGCCAAGTGGTCTCTCCAACTTCTTTTATGGAGCCATGGCCTCAACCACACTTCTACTAAGTATAGTTACAACACCTTAGTCTATGGAGTACATCCATTATTGAGGATTTGTAACCTTACAGGTAGGTTTGCAGCTGGTATGTGTGATCTTATCACTTTAGCGACATCAGTGTACATTCTGAAAATCGATTATTCTTTGTCACTTCACATTTATATTTGTGGAGTGCAAGAATCAATATGAGACACAGTGGGAACGTACCACGACAATTCCTGTCGTTCCCTTAGAAAATACTTTTCTTATCTCCCCCTAACGACGGGAAGACATTCTTATTAAATTGATAACCCTCAAATTTAGCGGTAAGAGATTTCCTGCAAAAAATTTTAAAATGCGGATAACTGTTGGGAACTCATTTCCAACATAACTACTTTACAGTTTTGAAAACCCATCATAGTACAATATGGAGTCGTAATGGCACATATATAATGCAACCAAAAATGCACAAGAACACGAATGTCAGGCTTAAATCCAGTTACCAACTGGTACGCAGAAAAGTTTGACTAATATTGGGTCCTAAAAACGAATTTAGTAAAGATGCGTGTAATATACCCAAAGCAATATAAAATAGGTTGGTACGCATAACCTATTCCTTAGGCACCATCTGTAACCTTTGATGGTAGCCTCTGCGAGACCATTGGGTATAAGATGCTCTATATTGATCCTATTAAACATGCAATATTCATCAAATCTTTTTGATATAAATTCTCTAGCATTTGGTGAGCCTTTGCACTTTGCATTTTGTAATACATGCTATAAGTTTTACAAAAAATTAAACGCATCGTTTCTTGTGAGCGATAACTGATTCAATGCGTCGAATCATCCACCGGAGCCATAAATCACTTGAATGGTCCGCATTCTGCATGGACATATTTTCACTAACAACATTTTATTTCTTTGAAGAATGAGTTATTTACCATTTGCATCTAAGTAAAACATGATGGTCTCAATCATGTTTTACTAAAGAAAGACTTTTTAAGATGAGTGATGTGCTTTCTTACTATAAAGCATAATGAGGAGAGGCAGTGCAAATCTAGTAACTTTAGAAATCACTGATTATGATAGATGCCGTAACTTCGCATTCTATTAGTCCATTGTCTTGTATACTCAAATGAAGTGATGCCCGTGTTAGTACTTTCAAAACGGAACATCGCGCCACAACCAATATGCCTTATGGTTATGACAAAGTCTTTATGAATCAATCCCAATCAGTTCATTATGGGGGGTTAACATGGATTCAGTAACTCAAGTTTCAGTGATTTACAATTCACTATATTGACACGTTAATTTTCTAAGAATATGCTTCCTTCCACATTTATTATAAATAATTTATAGATGCAATCAACTCCATTCTCACTGTATGTTTCCAAAAAGGTAGGTAATAGTTCACATATGAACACCCTTTGGTGTGATTAGCCCTTAGTACATACAGAGCTTAGACATCGAGTCTTGAGAGATTTAATAAGTGGTGTGGCCTTATTACGTAAAAAAAGTCGGATTCAACTCAATTACTTTAGAGTGAATATATGTTACGCTTCATCTAGATATATCTCAAATTCTTTAGAGAATTTATGTCTCGTGGTTTCACCCCATAAGTGCAGACATTAGATCTAGTTCAATTCAATAACATAGTCAATTGGCCAGGCAAAGTTCTTGTTGTTGTTAAAGTTGATGTGAAAAATGGTTGCTATTATGATACACACATTACATTGTATATATCAACACCTATGACCAGGTGCATTTCCAACTCTTTCATTTATGATGGGAGATAGAAATTACATCTTAGCTTCATCCCATATTCAGCTGATACTTGTACTTTGGTGTCATTACTATTAGGAAAAAATTCATCTTTGTCTCATGATATATATGTCCCTTTTCACATGCTTTATATGAGTCTTTATGTCTAACCCTTATTACTTCGGGGTTCTTTCCATTTTCAATTTTGCTACATTTATCTTAATTTGAGAAATTTCTTTATCTCAATATGCCAAGAGAATCTAACTACAGATGTCAACCAATTACTTTATGTTGAATAAATTACTAAAGATAGTTCTCTTGTTGTCATACTTCAACATATATTGGTTCGGTAGTATCATAGATGAAGTAGAGTAATGAAAATTTTCTGAATCATATCACCTTTTGTGAGTTTTTCCACAAAAATTGGGATACATGTGATTTTATTTGAAACATATCTTTTGAAACTACGACTCTTTAATAGTCGCGCAAGTGTATTACATTCCACGAAACATTCAAATTTGGGGAGAAAATATCAAGTATGCAATAATGGTGTGCTCAAGTACTGTTGGAAATTTGAATAGAAATTAAGTTAGTTACAACCAACTTGTGAAGGGTTGTATCTATTCATATAAACCCTTTCAAGGGATGTGTCTCTCCACTAAGGGATGTGACTCTTCATGAAAGGACTTCTCCAAGAGTCACCTCTAGCCTATATAAACCCCACTCATTCTCCATTGCAAAAGTGGTTTTTTAGAGTCATAAAACTAGTACTAGAAATTTAAGAGTTTGCATGTGTCTTCAAGAGTTAAAGAAGAGTTTGTGCTACATCTATTCACGTTGGCTGTTCGGTGTTATCGAAGTGCTGCGAAAAACATCGAGGTATTGTTGAATGTTGGAGACATGTGTCGTTAAATCTGTAACATCATTATATATAGGGCCTCAAATGTCTTAAGCAAAGAGATTACTCGCCTCAATACACCCAAGTAAGTCTGTTTAAGTTTTGTGATTGATCATCTCTTTTCTATCACTCTTTTCTTGTTTTGTTGTTGGTATTACGAGACGTAATACATAAATGATAACCGTGTTACAAAGAGTTGTAATGGATCGGTGGATAATACAAGAGTTGTATTATTGGAGAATCGGTAACAAAGAGATTTATCCAACAAGTACTTCTAAACCCCAAATGCATACATTTGAATCGAGTTGGTACAACCAATTGTACAAAAGACATCATTCAACTATAGCCAATATTATATTCAAGAGAACTAAATAAAATTAACCAATTTTTTTAATGAATGAGGTCAACAATCATAATTTAAATTGACCGTTCATATGATATGGACTTATCTTACGGGGAATAAAAACAGAACTAGGCATATCCTTAAAAAAATATAAATAAGCCCAACGAAAATTCGTACCTCAAGCCGAGCTTCAGTTCCCACTGTACAGTACACATGCAAAACCAAGATTTGGTTCCCCCATTACATATAGATAACCGAAAAGGGCATGGTCATGCACGTCCCAAGATCCAAAACACGAAAAGGGCGGAACAGACAGCCTACAGCTACAGGAACGTGACCAGACATGCTTGGAGCCGGGTTGGAACGGGACTGGATCGGCTGGGTTGGAACGGTACTGGATTGGCCGGGTTGGGTCGGATCGGGTCCTCTTCTCCCATGTCGGAACTTCTCCTCTGTTCTTAAGATATTCCAAACTACGGACTTTTATGACACACCGAATCGCAACACAGATCAATCGCAAACTATTGTAAAATCCAATCACTCAATTCAATTAGTTATGGGATTATCGCTGCAGAGACATACGCATCAGAAAATCCAATCAACTAATTATAAAATCCAAGCATCAAAAAATCCAATCAACTTATTATAAAATCCAAGAACGGGCCCTAGCTCAGCTGGTCATCCCCGTTCCCCGAAGTTTAATGCGTTCCAGGAGGTCCCAGGTTCAAGTCCCCAATGGCGTAATATTGCAGGAATTAACATGGAAGGTAGTGTTAGTTTGCCCCCCTTGTGACACAATCTCTCCCCCTCTCCCGCTTCGGCTCCCCTTGGAAAGGTTACCCATGAGGCTCGTTGGTAGGCTAGCACAGCAACCTGTTCAATTAATGTAATAGTATGTCGTTGGAGCTTAGCTTGTTAGGCTTCCAACTAGTTTCATGTAATAATATTTAGTAAGATTTATTCTAAAAAAAAAATCAACTTATTATATTATAAAATCAAAGCATTCAATTGGTTATGAGATTTGCACAGATGTAGCTTATACATGACAAATCAGGCACACAGACATTACATCAAATCATTTTCACCACGGATTTAACAACTACTACGTACATAGTAAATCACGATAATATTGGATGTGCCGAAATAAATAAAAATATAGGGAAGAAGAAAAAAAAGAAAAAGGAAAAGGTAATCTAACTTAGCTCATTTTATTCCGGCGATTTCAACATTAGCTTGACGTTAATCCGTGTAGAAAAAAAAATCAATCAATCCGATATAGCTCTGTGGTATAGCATCGTGCATGGTAACGTGTTTTAGGAGAATTATAGGTGAAACAGATAAAGATAAGTAGAAGGAGAAGAACAATCTTATTAGGAGATTAGAGTAAAAGCATTACATAGTTTCCTTTATATACAACCCTAGAAATCTAATTGGACCGCACATCCATGGATCGTAGGCCCTGTAACACTAAACATATATTATGATAATTTGGTGTCAAATAGATTTTTAAAAGACAACATCCGCATCCAATCCAAAATCCGTTAGATCTTGCAAATTGCATCCCATCCGCATCCACCATATCACTGTATAGTCTGGGCATCCATTTGCAAAATAGCGGATGTGCCGGATCAAATCAGGGGATTTGGTCCCGAATGCTCATCCGACATCCGATAGTTTGATAACAGGCCTTAATATCTTGCCCAGTTAAAACTGCCAATTACACATGCCGATTTTTGAAATTTCGTAACAACTGATAATTTCAAGTTTTCAACAGATTTCAGCACTTGACATTCGAATCAAATCGAAGGGCAGAGTATTCACAGCTGAGAGGAATCCCGGTTAATTTTCATTGTTTTGGCAGAGAAATCCCGGCGTGTTTAGGGTTCATCGTTTATGTCTTTGCCACCGTAAAAAGAAGGTATTTTGTTTTATTTATTTTCTTACATTTTTTCTAGTGAACCTATACAACGTTGTAAACCTAGATCTGTTCACATTAGTTAAAAGGAGTAACATTAAGACATGAATTGTTCAATTAATAGCTGTGGGTTATTAGAAAGTACACTTTGAGATTTTATGTCTTTTGATAGAATGGTGAAGTTGCTTTCCTATTTGCAAATTGCAAGTGTACTGAGCAGATTTTGCAGTATGCAAAAATTTGAATTTGATGTGCACCAAGGAAGGCATATGTGCATTTGTGTTAGCCGCCTGTTTTGAAGTTTTGGTTCTGCTGTTTGCAGCGCGGGGAGATTTTATGGGGATTCGGTTTCTGTTGTGGGTGTTGATATGTCTGATTACGTCTCTCCTTTTGAATTTTCTATCAGCTATTATCAAAGGAAGGATTAACAGGAAAAATCTGTTGTTTTTTTCCACCCTTACACTAATGATGGTGGAGGTGGAGAGAGGGTACTGTGGTGCGCCGTGAAAGCATTCCAAGAAGTGAACAGTAATCTTGATTGCATTATTTACACTGGTGACCATGATGCTTCTCCTGAAAGCTTGTTAACTCGAGCCATCGATCATTTTGGTGTCAAGCTCCTTCAACCACCTCAGGTGATAATTCTTTTTGTACTTTTGTTTTTTTGGTTCTGTGTACCTGTTGCTGGCCTATTGCTGAAACTGGGTGTTTTGGATTACAATATCTTTCTTGAAATAATATATGAGATCTTCAAATCACCTACAAATTGAATAATTTGAAGTAACACCCCCCTCCTTACATGCCATAGCATACGCCCTCCAACCCGCTTCCAGGACTAAGAAATTTGGTGCTTCGCAATATTTATGTACCATACCTATCTTTTTCAAACGTAGGAGTAACATTTCTATGATTTGATATTTGAAATGAAATACTACCTCTGTTTCTGTATAAAGTGTTATTATCACTTTTTCATTTTAGCCTAAAAATAAGCTAACATGAAAAAGTGATAGTAACACTTTTGCAGAAACGGAAGGAGTACGATTTTCCTTGCATTTTCCTCTTCTGATAGATGTTGTTCTCTCCTTTTGCCTGATTATAGGTGGTTCATTTGTATAAAAGAAAGTGGATTGAGGAAGGAACGTACCCACGCTTCACCTTGGTTGGGCAAAGCTTTGGTTCAGTTTATCTGTGTTGGGAAGCTCTGTGTAAACATACTCCCCTAGTTTATATTGATACTAGTGGTTATGCTTTTACTTATCCACTTGCGAGGGTGTTCGGGTGCAAAGTTCTATGTTACACACATTATCCTACAATCAGTTCAGATATGGTTTCAAGAGTTCAACGACGGGATCCAATGTATAATAATGACCCTCTGATTGCAAAGAGGTATCTTTCTCAAGCACAGTTGTATGTCTTGTGTTGCATGTTTATATCTGTGTGATTCCAATGTATATTAATGACCTATTGGGTTGCTTGGATTTGATCCAACCAACCTTGGAGCAGGAGGCTCCAGTACAAGATACACCCCGTTACTGCAGTATCATTTATTTTTTTCCATGATATAAAATGGTGTCTTTTGTAAATTTAGTGTATTGGCAGTAGTATTTTTTGTATGATTGTGATGGGTGCAAGTTAATGTCTTGTAGGCTTTATATGATTCACATAATTAGGTGATGTACTCTCTCTGCATACATTTTGGTGTTCCACTTGATATCATTATTAGTCGTTTATCATGATTTGGGTAACTGCATGTTGTTTATCTTGATGCTTGGTGTTTTCCTAATCTATTGTGACCAAGCACTTTACATTTTGTAGTAGCAGGATTTCCCACACTACACCCCTATTAAGATTCTATAGAAATCTGAGTGAAACTAGTTGAAGATTGAAGAATTAAACGACACTTTTATTATTTAAATCTCAGAAATGTTTACAGAAAATATTCAAACTCAGAATTACAACTTTCCTTTCTGGAGTTTCTCTCTCCTCAAGATTTTCTCAACTCTAAAAATACATCATCCCCATCTGGACTCACTTGAACCCTTTATATAGGAAATTACATAGTGGGTGACAGCTAAGTTTTCCCCTTCTTTCGGATATATTCTGCGATCTCATCGTGGTATTTGCAATACTAATTTTCGCCAACTTTTGTAATCCTTGTGAAATAACACTCTCATAACATGTCTCTTCAATCGTTAGTTATTATGAAGCTCACTTGTGACGCTCGTCAAATGTTGCTGAAGAATGCTTATGACACTCTCGTGAACAATGTCATTTATATTTTTAGGAATATTTGACCTTCTCGTGAAAGCGTTGTTCTTATTACGAGAATATCGTTGTGGCGATATTCTGGTACTACATCTTGCCTCTTCTCATGTCTTTTCTGCGAAGAAGAGAAGATCGTGAGAATAAATTGCCGTAATCTCCTATCTTTTCACCTCCATTTTTATTCTGACACGTCTCTAAACCTTTCACCAGCTGTCTTCATATAATTTTATCACCCATATATTTTTCGACACGTCGTCTTAAACCGCTGTTATTTAACCATTCACGTCTCTTCATTGTATTAACTACATTTATTTTCTCGAGAAACTTCTTCTGCTATAAATACCTTCTTTCATTCTTCTCTTTTTCTTTCTTCTCATTCTCTTTCCTTCTTCTTCTCTCCAAATTTCATTTCTTTCCCGCAAATCGCGCATCTACTATCTTTCGCCATTTTTTCAATCTCCTTTCATTCCCATTCTCTCAAAATGGTTTCTTCTTTGGTGCTAAAAATCTTATTGCTTTCAATTTGATGCAAGAAAAACTCAAAAATCAAGGATTTGATTTATCTTTAATCCCAGATCAAAGTCCCAGATCTGTTCTTTCTCTTGAATTATTTTCTAACTTCCAGTGCTCTCGTGAAAAAATTATAGTTTCGTTAGGTCAACTTGAAGCTGGTCTTCCACTTCCTCTCTATAACCCTGAACTTCCACTCTTTTATCAAATAATTTCTGATAAGAGATTTTCACGAGCGGTGTATCAACTTGGCGGGGATTGTATTAGATTATTCTTTGGAATATGCCTCTCGCGGTCTTGGCAAAGGATCCCAATATTCGAAGAACATAAAAGTCTTAAATATAAACATATTCCTATTATCCCCGCAAAGTATCTTGTAGATAACTTCTTTTCGAAATTACGAGTTACTCCCCATGGTAAGGGATAGTACTGTTGGGGTGTCCGTTTGCATAAAAAGAAGGTCGCTGGCGAGAATGCTCTTATGCAAGACATTGATTTTCATACCAATACAAATGATGGCCCTCGTCATTCTAATGACGATAAGTGGTTTATTTTTCCCTTATGCCTTAAAGGTCCTTATATATCCGGTTCTCTCCAACTTCCTGCGAATCTCTCTCACTATGAACCATGGACTTTCAACTGGCCTGATAGGTCTTCCGATGTATGTTCTCTCATCTTCTTATGCTATTATTATTTATTCCTTCTCACTCTCGCTAACTTTTCCGTTATCTTGCAGGTTGCCAAAATGAAACTTAATTACGAGAAATATAGGAAACCCAACACTCTTCTTGCTCTTAGATCTTTCACAGATGAAGTAAGAAATATTCCTTTATTAATTAACAATATATTGTTGCCCCTATTTCTTATCTTTATCTGTGTTTGTAGGTAATTGAAGAATTACCACCTTTATAACCAAAACCTAAGGAGAAATCTTCAACTAATCGCAAAGGGAAATCTACTGCTTCTGGTGAAGGAAAACGTTCTGCCCCTCGTGATAAAGAAACCAGCGAGCCTCCTTTGAAGAAGAATAAAACTCAGCATTCTTCTTCTCAACATACCCAATTGGATAAATCTAATGATGAATTTATCGAAGAATTTGACGATATTAGAGAAGTTCCCTCTGTGAAAAATTCTTCTTCTTCCGATTCTTCCATGGCCCAACTGTCCATGCTTTTTGGAGATTCTTCTCGTGGAACTGCGAATGAGTATGGTGATGAGACTCTTAATGGGCTTGCTCAAGCGCTCGTCAAAGTGTGCGATGCTCCAATCTTATCTGATAATAATTCTCTTCGTGGAATTTCTGGAACTCTGACTCCAAGCTTCTTAAATGCACTTGGTATTCTGGTACGTTTTCTTAATTGTTTCTTGATTCGACAAATTTCTCTCGTCAAATTTTTTTGTACTTATAAAACTCTGTTGCAGGTTGGGAGAGCTTCTTTTGCTACTGCTGCTGCTGATTTAGATAATAAATGTGCTTCATTTAAGAAAAAGGTTGTTAATCTTCGCCAAGATAAAGAGAAACTAGAGGTGAAATTGCTTTGAGCTTCGCGAGAAGAATAAACCTGTTGGAAACTGAAGCTTGATTGATAAACAGAAGATTTTGGATCTTAACAATGCCAACAAACAACTTTATGGTATGATTTACTTTTTTCTTTCTTTTAGATTTCTTATTTTTATTTTATATAGCTTATCCAAGCAATCATTTTTGCGAGATGTTTATGGTCTAATTGACGAAGCTACATTCCTTCAAACCTTTCCGAACTGTAGATGATAATACTCTTCTTGCTCGCCTTAATAACTCCTTAAGTAATTTTGCTGACGAACAAATTAGATCCCTCTCTACAGAGGAACTTAAATTTAAGCTTAACCTCCTGACCATTGAACACATACACAATTTAGGATTATCTAATAAATTTAAGAGTCTTTATCATGAATCAAAAGAAGTGATCAATGGATTAAGAAGTAGAAATAGTGATCTTGTTGACGAGAAAGATCAAGCAATTAGAAATGGCAGCGAGACTCTAGCGGATTTCCATAAAATTCTTCTCGAAGTTCAAAGGGAAAGAGATATGCTTATCTGCGAGAATAAAAATCTTCTTGCAAGAGAAACTCAAGTTCGTTCTCGCCTTCTTATTACTAGCGATGATGAGTATTCTTGGGAAGCATAGGTTCTTGATAATGCTAGGAATAATTTAGGTATAGATGCTAGTCTTCATGCTGATCAATCAGCCTTAATTAGGGACTTGATTTATGAAAAAGAAGGTTGTTAACCACTCTACTCTATTAATAAATTTTTGCTTTTTATTATTCTTTCTTATAACTTCTATCTTATCGATGTCTTATTCTCGCAGATTCTGAAGACAGATGCCGTGTAAGGATGAGAGAATTAGAAGATATTAATCATCAACTCGCGAACGATCTTACTGCTCGCAACAATAAATACTCACGATTAAAATCTCAATTTGGGATTACTTCCGCAAATTTTAACAGATCCCTCCTCATTACCCGTAATAATACTACTAGGCAGGTTTGCGATGATCATGGAATTCCTCATTCTTTATATCCTGATCTTGCAAATACAATACCATCAATGGTTCAAGATCTTGATATCTCTGATACTGATGAAGATCTTGACGAAGGTGAAGAAGAGAGTAATGACGAAGAAACAAATTCTGGCGATGATGAAGAGCCCAACAAAGATAATGAAGAAAAGAAATCTGGTGAAGAAGAAGAATCTGATAAAGATGATAATGTTGATAAGTGAAACAATGTATTTGTCTAACTTCTTTCTTTGATGTAATCAATCGCGAGTTTCTTCAATTTGCTGCAACTTTCTTCAATTTAATGTGTAAATTTCTTTGCCCCCTTATCTGTATGAATGAAAGAACAACCTCTTTTTTGCAATATAACTTGGTCAATATAGTTTGCATCTGCTAATTATCTGTGCCTTAATATCCATATAAATTTCTCATATGGTGATGAATAATAATCTTCATTATTCTATTCATTCCCATACTTTCCTCTTGCCTCTATTATTCATCTGCAATATGAGAAAGTTAATAAACAAATATTTTGGCGAATTTCATAATTTCTGCGATATTTTCGAAAACCTTGATATTTTTGCGATCTTATGGTCTTATCATGCCTTCCTACTTAAAGGTCTTACTTTTCCATAGTATTCTTTCCGTGACAAGATCGCAGGACGTCTTTACATTTTTATGTATTGACCCATTGATCTTGTCTTATCTGTATTTCTTTATTGTATTGCGACAATATGACGAGCCTAAGTTTTCTCGCGAAAACAAAGCCTCGTGACATTAACGTCTTGCGATGAAGTCGCAGGACGTCTTCACATTTGCATGTAAAAACCCCTTGACCTCATCTTAACTTTTTTCTCTTATGGCTTTTTGCCTCTGTATAATTTACGCGACAATATGACAGGCCTAAATGATCTTGCGATCTTAGAGCCCCATGACATTGCCGTCTTAAGACACTTATCAGCTCCCTAATGGAGGGTGCCGCCCTTATCTTCCCCCTGGTTGCCCCTTCAAGGAGGGCACATCTGCCATACAAGACTAGCTCCTCCCATCCAGATTTACCAACAACCAGTTGTTTTCGCAGCCTCTTGTCCTTTATGCCTATATGGCTTATAATTACAAGACTGCACCCTAGGTGGGGTTTTCTTCAAGCCAAGTGCATTGTAGCCAAGACTTACCAAAGATGGCCAGGGTAGGTTCGTCCGTCCCGGGCACCCTTGGCTAAACCGTGTACCTCGGCGCCTTGGTCATACTCTGCACTTCTTGGAAGAGATTCTCAGTCGTCCAACCAGGGTATAACCTTATAAAGTTGGAAATCCAAGATCTCTCTCTCTCGGATAGGTTTTCTTTAACCCCTATATCTGTATGACTCAGGTTCCAGTAGCGGTATAACCTTATCCCTGAATCATATAAAGAGATACCCCCTTTATGACGTGCTTGTAGGTCTTAAATTTTCCTCTTACGAAATTGTATTCGCGAACTAAGGTGAACGCCATAAAGGTTTGTCCCGTTCTCTTAATCTCTGCGAAATTATATTCGTGTTTCTTAAATTTCTTGCGAGCTTCAAATCTTAATAATTTCTTTTCTTTTTCTTTTTTCAACTTTTCAATTTCATTTTCTTCAATCAAACAGAAAAAAAACAACTTTACCTTTCCACTTCTAAGGATCTGCTCGTCATATTTCATCTCCCTATCACTTCATTCTTCTTATCTTCCTTATCATCTGTTCATTTATTTAGTGTTTTCCCGCAGGTTTCTCTTGATCAACCTTTTATGCTTTTTATACCTGTACTTTTGCTGCGTTTTATTATTTGCTTGATATCTGCGAGAGACTCGTTAGTTACTTCTTCATGCATTTCTATTGAATCAACCATTAATTTGTCACTTCTCTGTTGTTGCTTAATTCTGTATTTCCAATTGTTGTTCTTCCCTGATCTTTCCTCACAAGACTTGATATCTATCTCATAACATTTCTTACTTTATCCCCAATCTCCTTTAATTACTCCAACACCATTTGGATGAGGGAATTTAATGCACTGATGAAAGGTAGATGCAACACCCAATATCCTGTGTAACCAAGGTCGACCAATCAAAGCGTTATATGGTGATTCAATATCAACAGCACAGAATAAAATCGTGGAAGTCATTCCTCTTAACGGAATTCTCATTGTGATCTCCCCTTTAGGCTTGTTGGAAGTTCCATTAAAACCATAGATTTTGTATGTCGATGGTATCAAATCTTCATCTTTCCCACCCATGGTTCTGTAGGTGTGATAGAACAGGATATCTACGGAACTACCAGTATCAATTAGGATTCTGTCAATGGCCCAAGACTCTTCCATTTCATTATTGTTTTCTTTATTTTCTTCTTCTTCTTCTGCTTGTTCTGGTTTTATTTCCAATCTTACCACCAATGGGTTATCATGCATCTCGCCAGGCTCTGGTACTTCTTGTGCTGTAAAAGAAAGGACTTGTTTCTTCCACTCTTCTAATGGCGAGATTCTCGCTATATTCATTATTTCTTTTCCGTCCATATCTCTGGCGAAGACTCTACTTAAGACATTATCGTGGAAATCTTTGATGGTTCTGAAAGAATGCACAATAGAATTACAAAATAAATTCTTTGCTTTAGTTCCAACCTCTATAACAAAAGTTTCTGCTCCTTTTACATTCATCATTCTGCGATCATCTGGTGGTGGTGGCAATTGTTGCGATTGTTGATGCCCTTTTAGAAAATGATTTAGCTTCCCCTGATCGATCATTCTTAAGATTATTCTTTTTACATTTCTGCAATTATTTATCGAATGCCCATGAAAATGATGATAAGGACAGAATTCTTGATTACGAGTGTTAGGATGTGGTTCCTTCCCCATGTTCCATGGCGAGGGTATATTTTCCATTAAAATGATAGCTTCCCAGATTTTTTTCTACACTAGCATTCAAGGGTGGCATCTTGATCTCCTCCCATATGGTTCTCATATTCCCCTGATTTCTGAAATTATTTTGCTTTTGTCCACCATAAGTTTCTTGGGGTTGGTCAAGCCTTTGGATTTGACTATTTCCTCCATGATTGTAATAATTCTTCTCTCTTTCAAATTCTTCTTGATCACGACTTCCCATAGCCACTAGCTTTTGTTTGTCATTATTCGCCACTTTCTCTACTTGAACTTGCGAGGTGCTCGCCACGTTATTAATCATTTTGGGAAGAAAACTTCCATTAGCCACTACAGAACTGGTGTTTGCAATTGGGTATGACTCCATTTTGTTTTGTTTTTCTTCCAAAGCAATGTACTCTTCTTGTAGTTCTCTTAGTTCAGTCATTGTGATGGTGTTTTTGATTCTGAAAATTTGTATATAGAGAAAATTGGTCGCAAACATTGCGTTAATGAAGGATAAAATAAGATATCTCTCATCTACTCTTCCTTCCATCTCACTGCACATTGTCTTCCATCTTATGGTAAGATGTTTTAGACTCTCGCCAATTCTCTGTTTTAATCCAAACACATCTTCCATACCTGGTCGTGAAGAGTTGTTGCTTATGTATGCACCCAAAAATGTAGCTTGTAAGTGATCAAAAGAAGTAATAGTATTTTTCGGCAATCCCTCAAACCATTTTAGCGCCTACTTGATCAATCGGATGCAAAGTATTTGCATAAAACAGCATCATGATTCTCCCACTGCAGCATACACCTAACATAAGCTTTAACATGTTGAATAACACAAGTAGTCCCGTCGAAAATACTGTTTAGTGTTGGCAAGTTGCATTTTGGAGGAATTCCTCTTAGTTGTACTTCCTGTGTAAAGGGAGTTCTAGCTGCTTCTTCGATTGCTTCATCAAGTTGCCTTCTTCCACCTTCTCTTCTATTAGTTATCATTCCTCTCATTTCTGCTAATTCCCTCAAAATTTTCTCATTTGCAGTTGGGCTTTGTTCTATTGGCCTTTTTAACGCACTTTCTCTTTTCCTGCTATTTTCCTCTTCATTTCTATCTGTAATTCGCAATTGATTTTGTCTCCTAAATTCTTCTCCACCAACTTCTTCATTTCTCGCCAATTCTCTTCGTTGTCTTTCTATCCTTCTTTGTATTCTGTCATACTCTTCCAGAATATTGCTATTTCCACGATTTTGTGTACGTATTCTTTCTCGATTATCATGATTGTTTTGCCTTATTGCCTCTTGAAACTCTTGTTCTTCCATCTCTGCCCTCATCCTTTCTCTCTCGCGAGCTAAGCTTTCCTGTTCAGCATAATGTCTCTCTATTTCATTCTCAATAATTCTTTGATTTCTGACGTGCTCGCGTCCATGTAATATTCTTCTTCCTTCTTCATGATTTTCTTCACCATCTTGATTACCTTCATTTCTTTGATTTTCAATATTTCGCCGTCCATTTAAAGTTTCTCCTTGTGGATCGTTACAATCATTATTTACTCTCTCTTCTCCCTGACGTTGTCCTCTATTTGGATTTTCAGTTTCTTCTTGTACATTTTCTCCATCATTTCTTGTGGGAAAATTTCGCCTTGGTATTTCTCTAAATGATCTTGAACTTGATCTAGTAGTACTTCTTGATCTTCTTCTTTGTAACCTTAAATTCTCCATTCTCAACTCATGATTTTGTCTTGTTAAATTTGCACATTCCACCGCCTCTAACCTTCTTTCTTCCTGTATTCTTTGCCCTAATTATTCTGCTGTTTCATCTTCATCTTGATGAATCGACCCTTCTTCTACCTCATGATTTCTTCCTACTCCACTTTCTTCTCTTAATTGTCGATTTGTTTCTTCCCCCATTGAATCGGATCTCCATGTATGCACGCTTACTCTATCATAATCCACTCTTCCATTTTGTACCGATGTTGATTGGTTTGGTTGTTGAATTGGATTTTCCCTTTCATTCCTTGTTCTATTCCTCCTAGTTCTCATCCTTGAAGATTTTCCTAATACACTTGTTTCTTCACCTGCAAGTCTTTTACTTCTTCTTACTGTTGTTAGTGGTTCTGATGTATTTCTTCTCCTTCTTCCAACCATTTCTTTAATTTCTCCAAATCTTCAAATTGTAATTAGAGATTTTGAATCTTGAGATCCCCTTAGTCGGCGCCAAAATGTAGTAGCAGGATTTCCCACACTACACCCCTATTAAGATTCTATAGAAATCTGAGTGAAACTAGTTGAAGATTGAAGAATTAAACGACACTTTTATTATTTAAATCTCAGAAATGTTTATAGAAAATATTCAAACTCAGAATTACAACTTTCCTTTCTGGAGTTTCTCTCTCCTCAAGATTTTCTCAACTCTAAAAATACATCATCCCCATCTGGACTCACTTGAACCCTTTATATAGGAAATTACATAGTGGGTGACAGGTAAGTTTTCCCCTTCTTTCGGATATATTCTGCGATCTCATCGTGGTATTTGCAATACTAATCTTCGCCAACTTTTGTAATCCTCGTGAAATAACACTCTCATAACATGTCTCTTCAATCGTCAGTTATTATGAAGCTCACTTGTGACGCTCGTCAAATGTTGCTGAAGAATCCTTATGACACTCTCGTGAACAATGTCATTTATATTTATAGGAATATTTGACCTTCTCGTGAAAGCGTTGTTCTTATTACGAGAATATCGTTGTGGCGATATTCTGGTACTACACATTTATCTACCCTTATGGCAGCATTTGGCTATCCCGTTGCAAAGTCATCTACTATACACTCTTTAGCTGGATGTGCGGGTTTGTCGGTTCATGCGCTCACCTAGCAGTGGTCAACTCCTCATGGACGCAAGCTCATATAGTGAAACTATGGGGCATTCCGAGACGTACAAAGAGAATTTATCCCCCTTGTGATACTAAAGGCCTTCAGGTGTTTTAACAGTTTGGATAACATACCTTCATTTGGCTCGACTTTGATTGGCTTCCATTTCGTCTCGAGCAGTTTCAAATTTTGTTATGCTGCTGAACTTGTGCAAATATTAGTGAGACTTATGAGACATTATTCAAACAGGAGCTTTCACTGGAAAGATCTATTAATACACCAACAATCATATCTGTTGCGCAATTTCGTCCAGAGAAGGTGGGCATCTCTATACAACCAAGATATATATTTAGAAAGAGGTATTTTAGTTGTAGGACTAGGATCTCTGATTTGGTAATTAGTGTAGTTCAGACTTTGTTGATTTTTCCCTTTTATATGACAGGCCCATACCCTTCAACTTGAGGCATTTTCGGTTGCCATAAAAAAACTAGATCCAGGGTCACCTAGACTGAAGCTCCAATTTGTGGGCAGCTGTAGAAATCAGGAGGATGAACAGAGGTTACAGAAATTGATAGAAAAAGCTATTGAACTGAATGTAGAAAAAGATGTCTAATTCTATAGGAATTTGCTGTACAGGTATATTCTCAATTACCACATCCCTATTTCTTTTCATCAACCTTGAAGTTAATTTTCTAGATGCATACATGGTTACGAGAGTGATGATTTCTTCCCTTGGATCATACTAGCAGGTGTTTAGAACAAATTCTGACATTCATTTTTTTTTTTAATAATCTCCATGTGTCGCCCGATCAATTTTCTTTTATGTGCTTTATATCCAATTTTCTTTGAGTTGGATGCCCGCAAACTTTAACATGGTATCAGAGCAGGCTATTTGCGATGAGTCATTTGACCGCGCCTTTACTCCGCGTCACCCGATTTAATTGTCCACGTGTTAGACCCAAAGAGGCTAGAGGGGGCGTGTTGAGATTATTAGTCCCACATTGTCTGGGCATCTAAGATCCTGCGGTTTATAATCTCTTAGGGCCTCTCCACTCATTGTCAATTGGTTTTGAGTTGGATGCCCGCAGACTTTAACATATTAGAATACGGGTGTCCAACTCAAAACCAATTGGCAATGAGTGGAGAGGCCCATAGGATTATAAACCGCAGGATCTTAGAAACCCATACATTGTGGGACTAATAGTCTCAACACGCCCCCTCACGTGTAGCCTCGTTGGGTCTAACACGTGGACAATTAAATCGGGTGACGCGGAGCAAAGGCGCGGTCAATGACTCGTCGCAAATAGCCTGCTCTGATACCATATTAGAATACGGGTGTCAAACTCAAAACCAATTGGCAATGAGTGGAGAGGCCCATAGGATTATAAACCGCAGGATCTTAGAAACCCATACATTGTGGGACTAATAGTCTCAACAGATTCCACTATGAGCAGGGATTTAGTGAGACTTCTGGGAGGTGCCATTGCAGGGATCCACTCCATGGTAGATGAGCATTTTGGCATAAGCATCGTAGAGTACATGGCTGCCGGTGCAGTCCCTATTGGTGGTTATCTTTCTTGAATCTGTTATTCACGTATCTTTTATGTTGCCCCATGGACAAATTATGTGATTGTTTCATTTACCACATGTTTTCTGACGGTTTACAGCTCATAATTCAGCGGGTCCAAAGATGGACATCGTTTTAGAAGAACAAGGGCAACAGACGGGATTCCTTGCTCAGAATGTGGAAGAATATGCAGATGCGATTATTCAGCTGCTAAAGATGTCAGATGCCGAAAGGCTTGAGATGGCTGACGCGGCCAGAAGACGTTCTAGGCGATTTTCAGAGGAAAGATTTTATGATGACTTCAAGGCTGCAATTTCCCCAGTTCTATCTCATTCTTCCCTCTAGATAGATACCCTTTTGGACAGTCTAAGCTGATAGGATCACAAACAGTAAAAGTTATAGCGAATATTAGAAATGGCTATATTGGAACATAATTCTTCAGAATTTGTGTTCAGCGATTTAAAGCTGACAGGATATCTTCAATCTAGAAGTTTTGTTTTATAAGATAGTAACTAGTTATACAAGCCAATTTTAACGTGATCTACGCGGTCTTGTTTTGAAAGTGGCAAAAGTTACAAGTTTAGGACACTGGTTAGTTTAGAACAACAATGTACTATTTTTTCCCCTCTGGGAATGCTTCTGCTTATTTGCTGTATGCCAATCATTGGGTTAGAGATTTGTAAATAATAAGAGATCATTCATTTTTATACCTGTTTTGGAGGCCAAAAGTTTGTAGATATGATTGTTGCGTCAAAATGATGTGGGAGACTTCAAATTTGCTGCCCAGCAGCGCAGAAATATGTCCTCCATGGCGGTAAACATTATTGCATGTTGGTCGTTAGCATTTTTTTTTTCTTTCCAAATGAAAGTAGTTGGAGAAAAGAATAGATTGAAGAGTAGTTTTTCGGTAATAGTGCAGTGAATTTTCTTTTGCAATTTACATTCAAACAACTAGGGTTTTAGTTGGTGGTGGCAGTTCTGGTAGAGGAGTTGGTGGTGTTGTTTGGACCGTTCGGTAGAGGTGGTGCAAGTTTGTTTGGTGAAATGTTGTTTGATTGTTGTGGGAATGTTATAAATACCCTTCATTTTTGTTGACCTTGCACAACTACCTCCGAGGGGTGAAAAATAAGTTTTTTGGAGGCAACTTGAGAAAGTTGCTTCCAGTTTTTGGAGGCAACTTGTGCTAGTTGCGTTCACTTCTGAAAGCAACTTGTCCTAGTTGCTTTCACTTTTCAGAAGGTAGGGATATTTTTAAAAATTGAATAAGGGTATATTTTAAGTGGAGAATTTTGAGTGGTACTTAAATAACGTTCCTATTATTGTTCATGATGGTGGTGAGAACAAAAGGTGCGGAAGTAAAGTTTCCTGGCTTGATTGGGGTATACCCAATTTCAAGTGGACATGGTGTGTCATTATTAAAAGGGGTGATTTTACTTTAATACCCTTCTTCTTCTTCTTCATCTTCCATCAACCAAAGCCATATAAAAATCTTCAACTTTGATTTTCCAAAAAAATTGTTGACTCTACCAGTGAAAAGAAGACTATAAATGATGTTTAAACTCAAACCCATCACCGTGTTGTGTGATTTGATTGTTATATTAGGTTAGAAATCGAAAATTATGATTTCTGTGTTTTTGATCGGCAAGGTCGTAACATGCATATCTTGCCGACTTTTCATAACAGCCATGGCGGCGACTGTAAATTTTTTCAACAGCCGGCAGGGTATTTTTTGAAGACCTTGCTAGCCAAATATAGCCGGCAGGTTATTTTCAACTGCCGGCGTGGTATTTTTCAATAGCCGACGGGTTTTTTTTGTAGACCTTGCTGACTAATATTTTTCAATAGCCATCTCCTGTGTCAAAAAAATAAAGTTGGCATGTTCTTCATTTAAATACCTTGCTGGCCAAATATAGCCGACATGGTATTTTCAACAGCCAGCGTGGTATTTTTCAACAGCCGACGGGTTTTTTTTTGTAGACCTTGCCGACTAATATTTTTCAATAGCCGTCTCATGTGTGTCAAAAAAAATAAAGTCGGCATGTTCTTCATTTAAATACCTTGCCGGCCAAATACGATAAGGCATGTTCTTCATTCGTCGACCTTGCCGACTTTTCATACTTTCAGAACTGAAAGTGTTGATTTCTTCTTTGATTTTGAGTATGCTTTCATACAACATATTTGCAATCCCCTTTTTAGAAGTGTTTCGGTTGTGTGCTTCATTTTCGTTGCAAGAGATATTCTAAAAAAAAAAAAATCATCAAAAATCATCCCACAAAAGTTCAATCAAAAACAAAATTTCATAACTTAAATTCATAAGTTTTAATCTATTCAATTAATTTAAACATAATTAGTTAATCTAATCAAAATTTTAGTGTTAATTAAACGAGGGCAATTTTACCATTTTGAAAATATTTGGTTAAGGGGTGACCTCTTTTACTTCAAAATGACCATATTTTGTCTCATTTTGTATACCACAATTAATTTGGGTATACCCCAATCAAGCCAAGAAAAATAAACCAAAGAATTTAAACTTCATAAAATTTAAACTACAATTTCTTTTGGGGATTCGAGCTTCTTATCGCTCCATTCAATGGGGATTCGAGCTTCTTATGGCTCCGTTCAAAATCGATCTCAAAATGAGTCTGAAAATCAAACCCCATCTATTATGTATCACGTTTCTTTGTGATACTCGGAACTAAAAATCAATGACTAGCCCTTCTGTACAACTGTTTGAATCCTTTAGCAAATTTACCAATTCTTTAACAGTCTGATCAAGTCTACCACTGTTTGTATATCTTCTTGTGCTTTTTGTAAGTATATACACCAAGTTTTCCTCCATTTCGTCTACAATAAATGGACAACCGGTAAATCATATTGCAATAATCATGTACATATATATATTCAAAACAAATCCAAGATTGAGAAGAGTATATAAAGTTAGCATGCGATGCTTACCTGAAAGCAGTTGAGAGTACATTGTTTGTTTTTTTTTTTTTTTTTGTAGAAATTAACATTTAATCCCAAACTTGTTGGGCTTTAGACAGTCTAGTCCTCCCTCCTCAAGCCTAATACTATGAGGTCCAAATTTACCAAATCAGGAACGAGTTAGTCCAAATCTTAACGATTCAATCCAATTTCTTTTTATAATGTCAAAATGACCCTTATTTAGAAAATGTATACTGATTTGATTCTAGATCATTTCGTCGTTGTTCTCTATGCGAGGGATCTGCAGCGAAAACAAACATAGGTTTTAGTTGTTCACCATGTTTCGGCTCGATTACTCCTATCAAATTTCTTTGATTTATATCTTAATATCTTGTTCTTCCCGATCTAATTTTTCTATGAAACCCTAGAAATGAGAGAGACGACACCAGATCGGTGGTAAGGTTTATGTACATATCAAATACAAAGGAGGAAATTCAGAACTTTTGTATGTGAGATTCAATGTTCCTTTAGCAATGGTATGGTTGTTGATGACAAAGATTCAAACAGTACCCTTTTGTATGTACAACTGTTTGAATCCTTTAGCAATGGTATGGTTGTTGTAAAAGCGTGCCTGGACAACTGAGGAGGAAGTTTTGTTGGTATGGTTGTTGTAAAAGCGTGCCTGGACAACTAAGAGAAATCCGATCCATATTTTTCCACCATAAGAATATACCACAGTTGAGATTTTTCCACCCCGAATCTCCAACTCCATTTGGCTAGAAGTGCTTGATTCATCAATTTAAAATTCATAACCCCCAGTCCTCCTCTTTTTTTCGAAGCCATCACCATCTTCCACTTGACCAAATGAGAACTTTTACTGCCTCGGTTGTTATGCTCCCAAAGAAAATTCCTCATTTTTTTCTCCAAAATATTAATAATAAATATCGGAGCTTTGAAAAAAGAAAAATAATATAAAGGCATTGAAGAAAGAATATGCTTAAGAAGAGCCAGTTTACCACCTTTAGATAACGAGATTTTGTTCCAAAAAGATAGCCTAGCGTCAAACTTTTCAATGACCGGATTCCAGATAGTTTTGCTGTTTGGTTTAGCACCTAAAGGCATTCCCAGATACATGAAAGGAAGAATATCAGTCTTGCAACCAAAATCATCTGCCCACTCCTTTAAGTCTGAAACTTCTCCAATAGCGATTAGCCTTGTTTTGGAAGTATTAACCTTGAGGCCTGCAATGAGATCAAAACAGTGGAGAATTGAAAACAAATTTGAGAGTTCTTCCTGTTTATTATCCACAAAGATGATAGTGTCATCTGCATAATGTAAATGGTTCACCATCATATCACCTTCCACCATAGAGAAACCATTAAACAAGCCCAATGTTGCATCTTTATCCAAAAACCTAGAAAAACCTTCCATGGCGATGTTGAAAAGCAGAGGTGACATAGGGCATCCCTGCCTAACTCCTATTGTGATTTTAAAGAAACCAAAAGAAGACCCATTGATTAACACGAAAAAAGAAGCAGTTGAGTAACAATATCTGATCCACTTACACCATTTTGTGCTAAACCCCATCTTCTTTAACACAAACTCCAGGTAACTCCAGTTCACCCTATCAAAAGCTTTTTCCAGATCAATCTTACAAACAATTCCTTCCTTTCCAGATTTTAATCTAGAGTCTACAAGCTCATTAGCTATTAGAGTACCGTCAAAAATTTGCCTCCCTTCAATATAAGCACACTGTACTGGAGAGATCAATTTAGGCATGACCAGTTTTAATCTATTTGCAAGAATTTTTGCCATAATCTTATAGAAGCTAGTCAGTAAACAAATAGGTCAATAATATTTAATAGATTCAACATGATCTTTTTTAGGGACAAGGGCAATAAAAGTGGAGTTATGTTTAACATCAAAAGTACTGGTTTCCCAGAATTCTTGAACTGAACCCATAATATCTTGTTTTATGAAATTCCAACATTTTGTGAAGAACATCATTGGATAACCGTCGGGTCCATGCGCCTTGTCTTGGCCAAGATCTTTGATAGCCAACAAAACTTCCTCCTCAGTGAAAGTCGCATCCAAGATATCAGACTCTTGTATCTCAAAATATTCTGTGTACCCTTTTGTCTGTACAACTGTTTGAATCCTTTAAAAATGGTATGGTTATTGTAAAAGCATGCCTATCCGCATCTTGTGTCCATTTGTTTCTTCTTAGATGGATTCTTTATACCCAACCTTTGTGCATATCAAATTTTTTAAGTTTGGACTTTCAACGTAATTGAAGTCTCATATACCAGTAGGTATCTTGATCAAATCTACGTAGCATTTTAGGAATTTATGGATAGTTTTTGAAATGGATCAGTGCGACTAATACGTGAGTATTACTTTCATATGGGTTTTTCCTGGTTTGTTATTAATGGTGTTCGTATGGATTTGGGATTTTTGGATTAGGGGATTCATGTACCCAATTAATTTTAGGTAACTTATTGTATGTATTGTTGTATTTTAGTTTATGTTAAATTTTTTGATCTTGTGAATCCGTGCTTATCTTTTTTTCCTTGTTTCAGTTTGGGGAGGTAGATATATATTGACATTTCATTGGTTGCTAGCCGCTCTTCTGTGGTTGAAGTAATTGTTATGGACAATAACAAATGTGTATATTGGACTTTGAGAGAGGATTTTAGTTAAAATGCTTTTGGAATTGGTTAATAAAAAGCGAGATAAATTTGAACTCGTCGTTATAGAAACAACAGGTATGCCATTTCATTTTGCATAGATTTCGGGTTATCGTTGCTCTCAGTTTTGGATTTTCCCATAGAGTTAGTTTGATATGTGTGCAACCTGTGATATAGAAGAGTCCATAAGCTTATGCTTGCATAGATAACTAGGGTGTACAAACTGGTACACATGTAAAAAATTGACACCATAAGCTTATGCTTGCATAAAATTTGGGTGTAAACACTAGTACACATATGGAAAAAATGAATATTAGTTTATCCTTGGGTAGATAAATGGGGTGTACAAAATGGTACACTTGTAGAGAATTGACTCCATAATATTATGCATGCATCAATAACTAGGGTGTACGTGTGAAAAGAAATGGCTCCATAAGCTTATGTTACATAAATAACTAGGGTGTACAAACTGGTAAACATGTAAAAAATTGACTTTATAAGCTTATGCTTGCTTAAAACTTGGGTGTACAAAATGGAACACATGTGGATAAAATGACTCTATAAGTTTATGCTTGGGTAAATAGAAAGAGTGTAAAAATTGGTTCACATGTGGAAAATTGACTCCATAAGCTTATGTTTGGGTAAATAAGCTTATGGAATACTGTGTTGAGTTACCTTTTCTTTCTAGTTATTTAATTTTTTTTGTTGTTTGTTTCTCTTGTAACCTCATGCACTTCCTTAGCACTCTTGACTGCAAGCAGACATTCCTGTCCCAATAAGAAATTGATGCCTCACCCGAGTATCACAGGTTTAAGATTTGTTGATTATCAATGTGTACACAGTTGTTATGTGCACATAGTTCTACACATGTTGATTCTTAATGTGTACATAATTGTACACATGTTGAATTTTAATGTGAAAATAGTTTTACACCTGTTGATCGTCAATGTACACATGATTGTACACATATTTATTGTTAACGAGTGCACCTGTTGAAATTCATTTTGATTTCAAATTTATTGATTAACATAACTACCTTAGGACATCTCCTGCTTAATTATTGTGGAAAAACACTTCATGTTGTTCATTCCTATTTGTTGACACTTAGCTCATCTTTTATGAACTTTCAAAATTTTCCACGGTCCTTGCATTTTCCCTATTGTACTGGCATTTTTATGTTGCCCACTGACCTTGCTTTAATTCTCTGATAGGTTTCTCTTGAGAGGAATAGCAAAATGAGAGGAAATGCTCTTTAAATCCTAGTATTGGGGTCTGATGATATCACCATGTTCCTTTGGGAAATTTTTGTCAGTAAGAACCCTAAAGCCCGCCTGAATGGTCACCAACAAACACATCTTGGCATTCTTATTGAGATAAAATACATAAAATCTAATGGAAGTTGGTCTTTTCTGTACAGCTACACTGTCTTTTTAGCCTTCTCCCACCATGTTCGTGATGCATTCTGCTGGTTCAAGGTATCCGCGTTTTTATTGTTTAATATCAAACATTGGAGATGACTTATGGGATGACATAACCTGAATCTTGTTTTGTTTATGTATTTTTTCATATGGACAATGAAATTGTATTCAAGTATTTTTCGTCATTTTAAACCCTGCCAATTTTGTTGGGTTACAATATTTTGCAGGTTCATTGCTCGTTCTGCTAGGTATGGCCTTATACATTATACTCAATTATCAACGGGTAAGTCGGAGTAGTTAATCAAAATTTTGAATGGCCAACTCATTTTATGTGGCCTATTTATTTATAAATATTTGTGCTCTTGTATATGACTTATTTCATTCCAATTAAGATAATTTTAAAACTTCTAGGTTTGAAAGATAATATATTATCACTCATCTCCTTGCTGGTCCAGCGGCAGGAAAACTTAGAATAAGGTTTACCTAGTGGTTGGTATTATACGTTGTTGTGCTATTATATTCCAGGTTTCTTGTTGATTAAGGGAAACATGGAAAGATAGGATCATTTAGGTATAACATGTGTACATAGTTGTACACATCTTAATTATTAATGTGTACATAATTTTACACATGTTGATTTTCAATGTGTACATAGTTGTATACTTGTTAATCGTTATGTTTCTTGGTGTAATAGGGATACTGTCATCAACCCACTCTTTTATTTCATTTTACAGTAATATAGTTGAAGTAGCATATCAAGAGGTTGTTGGTTTTAAGAGAATGGGGAACTCATTCATTAGGAAGAGGAGAGTTAGCAAGCTGAGAGTGAGCAAAAGGTAAATGGTGGAGCTTTGTAATTTTACTGACTAAGATATGTTGATCAGATTGAAAGGGAGAGTTTCCCTTCAACCTCAGGTAACATTTCATATTCAGTATATGACATTTTAGACATACTGTATCATTTATCTTTATATTCGTCCCAATACTATATACTATTTTACAGAACAAGTAGGAGCGATTAATTCGAGGTTGAGATACAGATCTGAGCTTTGATTAGAAAATAAAACAAGTAAATCTTAATTGTTTTAGTTTATATGCATTAGTACTCCTTCATGCCTCCACAAAAAAAAAACAGATCAGTGATAATGAATACATTAGCTGCAACAGATGATTATGTCGTCGTTGTAGAAAATAGTAGTACTATTAGCAAAACCTGCATTGGTGCTACTATTAGTTAAACTTGTATTAGTGATGCTGATGAACATTACCATGAAGATAATAGAAGGAAAGTACTTCAATTCATAGAAGAAATTACAACTAATATGGATAAAGTTCAAATTCAAGTTCTCTCGGAAATTTTATGTTGCAATCCGTAAGTTGATGTGTACACCTGCTGGTTGTTAATGTGTACATAGTTGTACACCTGTTTATGCATCTGATCTAGGGACTCACAAGCTCAAAATGGTAGAGTTCCCAAGCCAATCATAAGGTTTGCGGAGGTTGATGGTTCAAATCCATCTGAGTTTCCATGTTATGTTTATAAAATATGGGTTAGGTGTGTATATACTAGTGCATCTGAGTTTCCATATTGATGCACTAGTGTATTTTCCATTAAAAAAGTAAATTTGTGTGTCATTATGAATAAACTGTTTCATACATGTTTTGCAGGGGTGTCATATTAGTGGACCAGTGTAATTCCGATGATAAAATAGGTATGGATATGAATGACCAATTTCATACATTTTTGTACATGTGTACAAAGTGGTGCACATGTGAAAAAATGACTGCAAAATTCATGCATGTATATTTTTTTTGTAGAAATTAACATTTAATCCCATTGTTACTGGGCTTTAGACTGTCTAGTCCTACGCTTTCAAGCCTGATACCAAGAAGTACAAATTTCACATTTTTAGAACGGGTTAGTCCTCTTTCAAACGATTTAGTCCAAAACTAAAATTTCCGATGGCAAAAATAACCCTCGTATGAAAATCTGGGCTATTGATTTGTTCCTATTTCATTTCTTCGCTCTCGTCAAATCTCTAAACCGAAGACGAGCAGCTTAGGTTTTAGTTTTTCATTTCGATTCATCTCGGTATTAATTGCTAATTTTTTTCTATTGGGTCTACTATTCTTGAATTAAAAGAAATCAATTTACTGGTTGTTGCTTTTGTCCGATTACTCTTCCATAATTTTATGATAATAATTTCACTTCCGATTTGATTTTGAACAACTGTAATTTTAATTTTGGTTTATGTTATTGAAGGTATGTGCTGCATATGTACTGTTAAACTCAACTAATGGATTTGGAACTAAGAAATAAATTTTTTTCGAATTAATCATTGAAGGGATTTTATGTGATTGTGCAAATCTAACACAGTGTTGAACCTGTTTGTCAAGGATTTATTCGTTGCTTTGATATTTTGGTCTTTTCTGAATATATATGATGCTTTGGTAATTCATTATGAAACTCTATTGATTAGGTTTTGATATAAATTAAGAGATTGTTAATGTTATTTCTGTATTGATGACTCTGGATCATGTTCGGTTTTTATATAGATTATGGGATTAGGATGTTAAATTTTAAATGCATAAGTGAACTTAATTAAAATTATATTTTTAAGGTTCCACCATTCGTGTTAGTTAACTATTTGTGAATTTCGTCTTTTTAAGGGTATAAAGTTTTTGAATATAAAGGTTTTGCAATTGGCGGATATGAGAATTAATTGGGGGATATGAATTATTTCCCCCAACCAAAGGTGGATGCTAAGGGGTATCTTTTGGGTGCGAAAATACCAAAACACCCTTAGATTAATTAAAAACATTATGAAAAGACTGTTATGCCCTTTCCCATAAAACAATAAAATTTAAAAACCAAATTAGTTTGCCCCCCAATTCAATTTACTGCCGGCATAGTTAGGGTTCTGGAAAAAAAATTCCTTCATCTTCTTCATCGACGATTAACCGTTAAATCAAAAATTTCTTCGTCGATTAACCTACTCGAATCATAACCATGCCTCCACGAAGGAAAAAAAAAGCCAAACCGAAGACCAAATTGATTGGTCAACAAAAACACGAACAACAAATTGCTTCGATTGTTGAAGAACAAGGAGAGGATGAGCCGAAGAACTCGGACGATCAACCACTCGCAGCAAAAATGGCTTATGTGAGAAGGTTAATGATTTTGAACTCATTTATGATTGTTTTAATCGATTTATAGCAATGGGTTTAGGTTAGAATCTCCAAACATAGATGAAACAGTCGAGGTACACAGAGTACCGGCATTCGATATGGGATGAATACCACGCCGATTTTAAGTACCGGTGTGGGATCTTGGATGAATACCATGCCGATTTCAATTCCTGAAAGTGAATTTCTAGTACCGGCATACAAATTGGGTTGAATACCATATCGGTTTTAAGTACCGGCATAGGTTAATAGTAATTCGTGTATGCCGGTAGTATACTTAAAACACACAGAAACATTATAAACTTTGTCACCAGTACCGGCATTGAATCTAGGTTTCATGTATGCCGGTATAGGAGAAACGGCATAGATTTGATTGAATTCGTGTACGCCGGTAGTAAACCTTAAACATACAGGAACATATATGATTTGTTGATCAGTACCGTCACTCCATTTCTCTTCCATTGTATGCCGGTACACTGTTACCGGCACGAAATTGATTTACTTTGAGAGTGTCGGTAGTTGTCTTTTGGTATCCAAAAGACGCCCATTTATTTACCGGCATTCTCGATAGCTAAGTTTGAATGTCGGTAGCACTAAACCGGATTCGTCTGTTTAAGAGTCTCAATGCCGGTAATTAAACTTCCAATATGCCTTGTCTTATTTTTGTTTCGTGTGCTTATGTTATAGGTCAAAATCCAAGGAAGCTAACAAAAGAAAAAACAAAGATGCTTTCACTAAGAGAAAGAGGAAGGACGGTCTTGATACTCCTCAGTCTTTGCCTCCACGAGGGAAAGATGTAGGTCGCAAGAAGCGTTTGGGGTTTGAAACAAGAGGGGAAATTTGGGAGAGTTGTGGTGACCGTAGTGCACTTGTAATCCGTGAAGGTACTGGAACAGTTGAGGACGGTGAGCATGATGAAGGTGAAAGTGAGGAGGAAGATGGTGAGGTTCACCCAAGTCAATTAGCAAGTCAAAGGGAAGTTGGTGGGCCGAGTGAACAACCAACACAAGGCAAGGGCAATGTCAAGGGGAAACACAAAGTTAAAGGTTGTCATATTCCTCACATTGATGACATGATACCCGACCTTGAACGTGGTAAAATTTGGGGTGAAGCTCCAGAACCGAAAGTACTATTTGGATACAAGCACTCTTGGGATCGTACTATCTATCAAACCTATGTAAGAATTTTTTTTATTTTGTGCATATGTATTGTTTTGGATTTATGCAAAATCTCTTAATCGTATTATATTCTAATTGTAGGATCATACTAAGGTTGTTTGTGTTTGCTGAAACCAAGACGCGACTCATTGGGATTTGTCTTTGGAGCATGATGATGTCCAAACAATAGTAAAGGATTATGGTCTATATGTTTTGGTTAAAAATTATGTGAAGCCAGATATTGGAGCAACTTAGTATGTTGAAGAAATTGAGTCATTCTTTCCATTGAGCTTTTCTCAAAAGCCTTCTTGATCCTATCGATATCGGCCTTAAAGTGTTGCTCCATTGCCTCGGTGACCGTAACCACGTTTCCTTGGCCGGACTAGATGAGATCTTTAAACCTCCCATGAGAGGACTGCGCTATACTAGTTGCTTGATTCCCGTAATGTCTATAACGATTTGTCCACGCACGCACAAATTTTTCCTTGAACTTATCCAACCAATTATCCCGACAATATGAGACGGCACTTGGATACCCTTCGTTATATTTGCCAATAAACATGTTTAGTCTCTTTTCATACATGTCCTCGGTAAGATACCAATAAACTTTCTCCTTATCCTTTAGAAATTCCAACCACCTTTTATGATTTTCATCGTGTTCTTTTTCGACTCGCTCTTTAATCTTTCCTCTTTCATTTTCTTCTTCTTTGGGTGTTAGTTTCTCTTTGCAAACATCTTCCTATAGTAAGCAACCATTCTCTTTTTAATATCCGCCTTAGAGGGTTCAAACAAAGCATGACAAAAAAAAATTCACATTTTTACCTATATGATATGTACATAGGAAATTTTGTGCATCCGGATATACGTCGGATATGGCATTCATTAGTGCGTCAAATTGATCAGTTATGATGACCCTCAGAAATCGATTTTACGGGAACAATAATTTCAATTGTCGCAATGCCAAATGATAATTGTAATCCCTATCGTTTTCCATTAAACACCAAGCCAATGTGAATGTTACCTTATCCGATGTTTGACCCACGATGTTGAACAAAGGCATGTTGTATTTGTTTGTCTTGTAGGTGCAGTCCATCATAAGAACATCACAACACGTATGAGCCAATTGTGAAAGCAAAGGATGTGCAATGAATATTTGAAGGGGTTTGTTGTCCGGTCCTCTTTTAATGATACGCGTGTATTTGTGATCCCAAACTCTCTTCTCAAATTCTTGCATAACGGTACTCCCTTCCCATTCCAACCTTCTAATGGTTGCTTGTGCGCTATAAATTGTACTTAGTGAAGAAACGTTCGTCTCATCCTTTTCCTTGAAGCCTCTGAGAATCACTCTTGGTTTGATACATACTTTGGTCATTATATTTACATCCTCGAATTGATGAGGTTTTAGCTTCGCAACTAGGGAGTGACCACCAAAATCTTTCGGATCCCGATGGTTATGACGCCCAAACCACACCGTACGATCCCATTCTTCTTATTTTTTTCCTTTGTCTCTTAGATAAAATACAAGCTTAAAGGGGCAGTCATCCTTCCTCGTACGATTCTTGTATACCCTATTAGTCTTCTTTTCATATACATAACCCTTTCTCTTATGGCTAATCTCATTGTATTTTCTGTTTCTCTCACAAACCATCTCAAAACGAACATCTGAACGCTGGCTATTCCGCACTAAGACACACATGTTCTTAAGAGCCGTCTCTTTTTCCCAAGCTATTGCTTCCTATGGAGATTTTATTCCCTACATAAGGATAACAATGGGAGATTATAAGGAAAATTTAAAGAAATCCCAACATAAAATTGTAAAAACTAGGTGAAAGTATTGTTTGGTAACATAACCGAGACATTTTATAGTATTCAGACGTATCCCAAAAGAGAGGTTTGGAATTTGGATCGATGTATGTCACAACCTTAGGCATGAATGAAAAGAAAATTGAATTATTTCCACAAAACAATTTTCCAGCATTGTATGTTATTGAACTGCAATGCCGGGATTCTCATATCGGCATTGTCGAAAAGGTAAAATCCGCGCCGGTATCGAGTGCCGGCATACACGATAATTTACATTAGACGCCGGTACTGAAGTTCAAAATATCATTAACTCCTGTATGGTTTTCATTTAAAATCGACATCGTATATATGTAAGTTTCCATGCCGGTACTGACTGCCGGCTTGTACCATAATATACAAACTACGCCGGTACTAAGTGCCGGCGTTCTCGAAAAATTAAAAAGTGTAAATGTATACCGGCATTGAAATTTGGTTTGAATACCATGTCGGCACCTTTTTTAAAATGGGGGATATCTTGTACCGGAATGGCAAAGAGTATGAATACCATGCCGGTGGCAGTAGTTCCGGCGTAGTATTCATACAACGAGCATGCCGGTACTAAGCTTTTTCAGACAAAAAAATGGCGGTTTGAAGAAGAAAAATCAAATTTTCGACCTCTTTGAAGCATTACCTGTTTGTTGGGGTTGCTTGTATGCTGAACATGTTTACTTTCTTGGGTTGGTTCTTCACAAAACATTTCATGCTCACGAAAATCATGATCCAAGGGTGTTGGTTCATCATATAACTCTAATTGTGAGTTGTTATCATTAACCGAAGATTGAAGATATGATTTTTGTTGTAGTTGAGCTAAGGATTCAGCAGATGCAAGTCTCTCATCACAATCATCTTCCATTTTCAAAATAAAAATTCCACTTAAAATTTTGTTTCCCTCCTTCATTCTCAACTAACCCACACAAATTCAAATAAAAATAAATACACACTAATTTATCCCCCAAATACTTAACATTTTACTAATTATAATTAATCACTAATCCTGATTAGTGAGGGCTAGATTAGGAATTAAAAAATAATTACATAGGGGGTCACCCAGAATTGCTATTGGGACACCATTTTTTTCCTGTAGCTATATCCCCCAATTAATTCCCATATCCCCCAATTGCGCGTTCAATATAAATGGTACAAATGTTGTATGTGTTGATTAACCATTTGTGAAGTTCTTTCTTTTGAAGTTGTTGACCACTTATTAATCTTGCAAGAGATTGCAAGACAACTTTGATTGGATCATTACTTGAAGCTTTCGAAAATAGTATGGACACGATCTTCATTCTTGTCCAAATGATGTACTTTAGATCTACAACTATGAGATTTTTTTTTTTAAATTCCACCAGTATATATGTTTGTTCATTTTTTTTTGTCTTGTAGCCGTAATGCAAACAGATATTGAATACTTGAAAAAGAGTAGCCCAGCTGTGCTGATAGAGTTCTTGGATTACGCTGCTAGAGTTGGGGAACTTTCTACTGCTCACCAAGTATTGTACTTCTCTACACTATAATTATATATGTGGTAAAAGTGTTGGTTTAGTAGAAATACATCTCTCTATATTATGTAATTTTATCGGTGATAAACAACGACTCATATTCTTATGCATGTATAAATAACTAGGGTGTACAAATCGGTACACATGTGAAAAGAATGATTGTTATAGATTCTTGTGTGCATTTGATTTTGTTTGCTAAACCAAAGTTTTAGTGAAAGAAGCTGACTACTATAGATTCTTGACAAATCTTTAGTGCATCGCATGAACGAAAATGGGCTACTCTTGGCACAACTGTTGCCTTACAAGTTGCCAATAATATCCATTTGTCTGAGAGGTTAAGATAAGCACTCCAGCTGACATCACGAATACTTGGTATATATCTGCATGTCAATTTAACGTTTTTCTTCATTACAACACTTAGTTCACTTGATCAACAGACTCATATTAATAGTTTTAATTCATTTTTATATGAATGTGATACCGTAAAATGTTGGTACTTGGAATCTTATTGATTCTATAAGTGGTGAAAATGATGTTGACAAGAGATAATAGCGATGAGTTTGGATCATAACTAACTATTTTGGCTTTCAATTTGATTAAACTGGCAATATTAAGGAGTTGGGAGGAAGAAAATGCTAGGAATAATCAACTCAAGAGAATTAAGGTGAATGACTAACCATATTATTTGAGTAGAACAAAAATTTACTTCCATCTAGGTAGATCTGCAAGTGAAAATAAAGATTTAATATGTTCCATTTGGCGTGTAAGCAGATGTGTACATAATTATACACCTATTGATTGTTAATGTGTACATAATTATACACCTATTGATCGTTAAGTGCGCATAATTATACAAAGTTTGATCGTTAAGTGTGCACTTAGTTGTACACTTGTTCCTCGTTAAAGTATGTAAAAAGAGAGGGTGGGTTCGATATGTGTCGAAGCCTATGATATATGGAAGAAGAGAGTGGGTTCGATATGTGTCGAAGCCTATGATATATGGCAGAAGACCAATGCTAGTTTAAAGTTATCATTTCAATAATTTTTTCTTATTTTTGTATTGATTCTTTTACCCAGTGAAGTTGGTACCTACAACATCCTCGTGCACAGACTCTTGCACCCCTACCGTTTCGGAGAGATGATAGAGGCAGTGGCTTTGGTAGATCACAAGGAAGAGGAGGATATAGTGGCGACGATGAGGGTCGTAGGTCACAAGGAAGAGGAAGAGGGGTATCTTAAGTTTGGTTAGGATCCGGAAGGTATGTTTGAGATTGGAGCCATGTAAGTAGATGGACTAAACTGGGATGCTTATATACTTAGATGATGCAAAGTTTATGATTTCGGACTATGGCCGACGGTTGCTTGTTGTGCATTAGGATGTCTCTTGGTCTGGTGGGAGTTATAATAGACATGTGCAGTCTAGTTTCAATTAACATGAATATTATTTCTATTTTTTGTGAATATTAAATTAATAATTGGGTTAATCTATCTTCATAAGGATATGCTGCCCAAGACTGTTATCATAAGTATGATTTTGAGCCACTCTAGGTAGATAAGTTGAAGTGTTTCCAGGTATAGATTTGGAAATTTCACTGCATTATTTTTCTTCCGTACTCACCAATTTTTATTTTTTTTCAAATCTTTTCACTTGTGTACTGATTCAACTTATTTAAGCAAAACTGAGACAGGTAATGATATTTCATAGCTGAGGATAGTCCTACTATAAAATTCGTTACATAATCATCTGTCTGAATCTTGATACATGTCATGTTTGTTAATAGTGTACATAGTTGTCCACCATTGTGCTATCTTTTTGTTTATATTTTAGTTGTACACCATGTTGATTCCTTTTTGAAGCTGGGCATAATTATGTAATTTAGTTGTTTATTATTGATATTTTTTTTCTTCGGAGCAACTTATTGATGTGTAATTTTTATTTTTTCAGGTTGAAGATCATGAGGATCATATCTTAACTATAAAATTCTTTAGATAATCATCTGTCTGAGATCCCGGACAGTGATTATAGATCCAGGTCAGTATAGTCAAAATCGCTCTCCAAGGCCGATTACTCGCCGAGTAATTGCTATAGGCTATATGAACGAGGCGATTTCCGATTCCAAGGCCTTTCCGATTTTTAGGGATTAAGGTGGTTGATTTGGACCGATTTTTGAGCAAAACGAGTTAACGATTTTTACCGAGTTGGCCTTGCACGCACTAAAATCAGAAAATAAAATTTTCATAACCCTTAGATGAGAGTTATAAAATAGAAAAACCTCTAAATACATGATAAATACGTTCAATATAACAATATTACACACTTAATTACATGATAGTGTTAAAATTTGAAGTACAAATCATGACTTATGGGAAGCAATAGATAAATTATTAATAAATAGATTCCGAGTATTAGACCGAGTTTTGACGATTTCCAAGTCTGAACTTATTGCTCCTCACTCCAAGCTCCCCTACCGAGTAGCACCTAGGAACGACTTCGACTACTTTCATCCAGATTATATAGCTTACGGAAGTAGGATGTGCTTAGGGAAACAGAAAAAAAAAAGTCTACCAATAGCATTCAAGCTATCCGCAGGTGAGACTTTTCACGGTGTGTTCGAATTTTTGTTGAATGATCCTATAAATCTATAATTTTAAACTCAGAATTTGCACCTCTAGAAATGTTCCATCATTATTTTAGGATAGTTATACTTGCACCTAGAACTCAACTTATAGAAACTAATTAACCAAGAATGTAGATTTCCAGTCAGCTGCTAGTTTTGTCACAGTATATTATGACTTCCAACCTACTATTCGATTTTCAGAGCCAAACTTTACTAATCCATTTGACAATATTCAATGGAAAATCAACTTCAAAATAGATGTGCATTAACTCTTTAAACAACTTGAAGTTTGTGAAAATCGTTGTATTTATTTTACCACCACACCAACCTTGTAATCATGCATTTGTTTTTACCAAAAAATTTAGTGTGTACATAGTTGTACACATGTTGATTATTAATGTGTATATTATTGTACACATGTTGATTTTTAATGTGCACACAGATATACATATTCTGAATGTGGATAAGTGAAATTTTCCGTTTAGACATGTTCTCTTCCCTATCTCTTTTGTATAAATTAACATTTTTATATGGTTTGAACAAGTGACCCTTATAAACTACAACATTGGATGACCTGACTAATTTATTAGAGAGGCATCAGTGATGCTTCTATAGTTATTTTCATACTTTTAAGATGATGTGTACATAGTTGTACACCTGTTGATTGTTAATGTGTACATAATTGCACACATGTTGATCGTGCACATAAATGTACACTTGATGATTGTTAATGTGCACACAAGTGTACACATATTTGATTCTTATGCTCTCTGGCTCTGCACCTTATATTGATGAAAAAATTCTAACTTTTTCCAGTCCTTTGTTTTGGCGTGGTCCTAGTCCTGGGAAGAGGAGTGCAACTCCTCGTAAGGAGGAGGTGAAAGCCCTGATAGATGCAATTAAGAAAGTCTTAAAAAGGTTCCCATTCAGGGTGAACCTGATCATTCTCGTAGCCCCCATCACAACATGATTCTTATGGTGATGTAAGTTATCTAACCACATTTTTGACTTTTAATCTTTGATACTAGAATTAGTAAATAAGCATGTAAGGCTCGACTTAGATTGCATGACTGATGTAGGGTTTACATAATGGACAAGTTGCATCCTTTGAGTAGGCATGTTTTTTTAAGGCGGTTTAAAGTATTGAGTGTGTGTTGGTAGACTTTGTTCAATTATCACTTTATTGAACTTAACAACGATGAACTTAATGCTACAGTTAAGTAGTCTGTGAACCTTTTTCAGCTTGTCAAATGTTAAGTTGTCGAACTTGATGAACGAGTTAAGTAGCTTGTGAACCTTTTTCCTGTTTGTCAAATATTTTAGTTGATGGTCTTGATGAATGAATGCATGTAGGTCGAAGGCTTAATAGTTGTGGCATGAGAGCAATTCGTTTGATTTTGATTCACATGATTTCCTACGTGCATTGGTTTTTCTCTATTCTTTCTCTTATCCTTTTTAATCATGCATCTTATGGATAATGGAAGTTCTACTGTGGTGACCATATTAATTGTGATTCTATAGTTGTGTTCGGGGAGTGTTGAATGGGCTTGGTTATCAAAAGATATTTAGTTGAAAATTATTGGCAAGGTAGGTATTTGTAGAGGTGTACATGTTTGCACACATACTGGTTATTACTTAAAATAATATCCATCTTCCTTTACCTTCTTATGGGTCCTAATTTAAAGACCTGATTAAGTTTCCGTAAACACAATTACTCAAAATTTTCAGAATTAGCTTAATAGTAAACTTATTTTCCAGCAAAAGATGAATGTTTTTGATATTTCTGTCTCTGTGTTTGTGTTTTTTTTTTTGATGGTGTAAACAGGGTGCTTGTGAGTCACTAAATAAATCATGTGGCTGGTCTGGAAGCATCATGAAGGATAAGCTGCATCATGAAATGTGTGAGTCTACATGTACCTTTTCCACCCACTTCCTCTGCTATTACTGTATTTTATGAAAAAAAGCGAGAGAGCTGCGACGTAGGTCTCCACATCCCGTGTTTAATGGTAGGCTCGTCTTTGTTATGATGCCTCAAATGATGTTTGTCTATACCTTTTTTGGGTAATATAGACAAACTGGTTATGAATCAAGCACTTTTCCTCAGAGACTCGGAATTGCAACAACTACTGTACGGCTTCAGGTTTGTATAGACTCGTGCTCATGTTTTCAATTTCTTATTCTTTGCATTGTATATTGTTAAACTGACGGATCTTTTTTCATATATGCTAGGTTGTTTGCTTGAATCTCCAAATGAATATTGATTGCCAGGATAAGCATGCTTGATATGTGTTAGATTTCAATAACATGTTACTTAGTGGTGCTTGGGTAGACGATTTAAGTTGTATGTGGTGTACAAACTGGTGCACCTTGTCTTGTCTTTGGATGTTCTGAATTTTTGTAAATGTGTAGTTTGTACACTAGTGTAAACTAAGTTTTTTAAAAAATAAAAATTATATAGTCATATGGGTACTCTTTTTACGGTCTCGGAAAGAGTTTTCCGAATATATAAAGTTTGCGAATTTTGGACAAACGGTTCGAAAGATAAATTGTTTTTTAATTATTTTTATATTATCTAAAATTGTTGACATCATCATGAGTCATTTTGGACTAAACTATAAATATTTGGATTAAATTGTAAATCAGGAAGGTTATATGTGTATTTTCCATATTTTAAATAACTTTTGGACTAAATTGTACCTAGTTAACTCGGGATGGACTAGTCTATACTTTTTGACGCGTTTTCGGACTAAATCGTTTGTTTCCCCTCTTTTTTTTTGTACACGTCAAATAATGAAGCCAAAATTATTATTTTTTTAAAATTGAAAATTATATAGTCATATGGGTACTCTTTTTGTAGCTATCGAAAAGAGCTTTCCGAATATATGAAGTTTATGAATTTTGGACGAGCGGTTTAAATGATAAATCGTTTTTAAATTATTTTCATATTATTTAAAATTGCTGACATCATTATGAGTCAGTGGACTAAACTACAAATATTTGGACTAAATTGTAAATAATAATGGTTATTTGTGTATTTTTTTCATATTTTGGACTAATTTGTACCTAGTTGACTCGGACTGGACTAAACCATACTTTTGAATTGATTTTTGGACTAAACCGTATTTTTCCTTGATTATTGGGCCGACCGAGCGAAGCGAGGGAGGACCTTATACGACCACTTTTTTGCAAATCCTAAGTCATCAAATTGATACAAAAAGATTGGAAATGGTTAGGGCCGAAAAACCAAAAATATCCCTCCCTTTTAGTCCAATTACTATAACTCCTTATGTATCCTATTTTTTAGGGGTATAATTGGAATGCAAACTTTAATATAACATATCTAAAAATCCGTGCCTTGGAATTTTACAAATTTTATCTCGTTGGAAAGCTAATAAAAAAACCTATCCAACGAGCACAAACAACAATATCAAATTTTGAGTTTTTACGAAAAATTCGGAGGTATTTATCATTTTAGGCATAATTTTAAAAAATTAAATGTATATTCATTTTACAAACCACCATAAAGGATACATAATACTTTATGTAACCATATTTTGGTTTATGCATCAACTAATTTTTTGTTGCAACTAATAAAACGATATACTCCCTCCGTTTCAAGAAAAATGATACTTTCATTTTAGGCACAATTCTCGAAAATTAAATGCATAGCCATTATACAAACCACTACAAAGGATGCATAACACATCATGTAACCATATTTTGGTTTATGGATCGACTAATTTTCCGTATCAGAAAAAACTTTCACATTCCGTTTCAGGAAAATTGATCATTTGTCCCCGTATCGGGAAAAAGTGATACTTTCGCCCCGTTTTGGGAAAAGTGATACTTTCGCCCCGTTTAGGGAAAAGTGATACTTTCGCTCCGTTTTGGGAAAAGTGATGCTCTCGCTCCGTTCCCGAAAAAGTGATACTTTTTCTGGAACGGAGCGAGAGCATCACTTTTTCTAAAACGGGGCAAAAGCATCACTTTTTCTGAGACGAGGCGAAAGTGTCACTTTTTCTGAAACGAGGTGAAAGTATCACTTTTTCCGAAACGGGGAGAAAAGATCATTTTTTCTGAAACGGAATGTGAAAGTAGTCGCCATCTTCAGATTCTTCTTCGGTCGGCCCTCCCACCGTGGCAACGGTTGTACTAGTTAGTAGCTTGGAGACGATCGTATGAACCACCCTTCAATTAGTTTTCTTCAACGTTTCAAAAACTTTTTTAGAAATGGAGGGAAGTGGAAAAACATGTAAAAAGATATAGAAAATCAAACTACAGTAAAGAGAAAAGCAAACTACATACAATACAAAGAAAATCAAAAGTGTGAACGTTTGTTTTTACAAGGGATTTGTAATAGGTCCCAATGGTGAGTGGATCACTAAGGTTGTATGAATTGGTCTCTAACAAAATTCATGCATCAGTTGCATTTTTTGCGATATTGTTCCAGGCATATTCAATTCACATGTCGTATGAATTGGTCTCTAACAAAATTCATGCATCAATCGCATGTTTTGCGATATTGTTCCCGGGCATAAGATTCTAACAAGTTATCCATGCCCGCCATGCATTCAATTATATGGTTGGTGAAGGATTTGAACCTATTTCTCATCACAAAAATTTCCTCTCCCATTGAGCAAATTTTGCGGACTGAGATTTAAACATTGTCAAAACTGATTTATAGAAAGAAAAAAAACTTCTGCCAATTCATTAATATAGTAACCCAAAATTAAATACATATCCATTACATAAAGATTCAAGATGGTGGCGGACCATTTTTGATTTTCCAACAAAACCATCAAAAACAACCATTCTCTGCTCAGATTTAGTCTATTTTTGGACTAGATCTGAGCAGATTTCTTCATTATTCCTTGTTTTCTAGGTTAGTTAGTAGACTAGTTTAGTTTTTATTATGCTTTCTACTTATCTACACCGTTTGGTGGTTTTATCTAATTTTTTGAGGTTTATCTTCGCTTTAATGGCGATTCTTGGTTATTGAGTTGGGTTATAAGATCAATAGTGATGCTCTCCAACGACGAAATCTCCATCTTTGTTGTGTCCGGCGAACTCTTCATCGGAATCTCCATCATCAACTTATCCGGCGACGAAATCTTCATCGGTGGTCTTTTTGACGGCGAAAGCTTCATCACTAGTTACAAGAGATTTGAGCAAATCACTCCTACTTTGGAAGCATTTCTTTCTAAAGAAGAAAAACAAACTACTCCCTCCGTTTCAAAAAAATAGGCAAGTTTGGTTTTCACAAAAATTAAGAAAACCAATCATTGTAGCCACTTTTTCATGTTTTTTCCTAAACTATCCCTTGGTCCCCACTCATTTGCTATTAGAGAAAGAGGAGAGAGAAGTGGTCCCATTTTTTGTATTAGAGAGAAAAAGAAGAGAGAGAGAAGTGGTCCATTTATGGGTATAGTAGTAAAATCATAACATTTGACTTTCCACATATGGAAATAAGCCTATTTTTTGGACATATCCAAATAAGGAAACCTGCCTATATTTTTGAAACGGAGGGAGTAAATGGTTGGAATTCAATTGAATCTTATTCATACTTGTATTTGTCTTACTCCGGTAATCCTTCTCTTTCTCTTGTCGAATTTTTTCCGAATTTTTTCGATATTGTACTCTTACTGTATGTTCTTTTACTTTGTATTCTCTTATTTTCGATCTTAAACTCATTGTAACCTTGAAATCCCATTAATGAAAAGGTTCTTTGTTTATTAAAAAAAAAAAAAAAGATCGTGGCGGACCTAGAATTTTTCTAATGAGGGGTCAAACACTAATATTTAAACTTAAGGGGGTCAAAGATTGAAATATCTAACCAATTAGCACATGGAAATTAAAGCATACCCCACTTGAACCCATTGTGCATCCGCCACTGATTCAAGATAAACCTAAATACACATGCTTGAAAGATACAAGATCAAAAATTCCGACGAGGAAAAAAAAAAAAAAGAAACTCCGAGAAACAACTTAATACAAAAATACTAAAACTGATTCATACGTAACATGTCGATTCCACACCTATCACATTTAATGATGGGCTCTTTTAATCTTTTTAGGTTCTATTGTTTTGGGTACATAACTACTCTGTCTGTTTTCATAAGGGTTTTAAATCTTTTGTAGACAAGTTTGGATGCATGTTTGACAAATCCGATAATTTTTTTTCTTCTAAGAGTTAAAATCCAAAGCTCGTTAGAGCTCATTTGATAAAAAATATTAAATCAGTCTTGGAGCATAATGGAATCAACATATGCTAGATGCTACACAACTGCTCGGTTGAACCCACCAAGCGTTAGTATGTCAAGTTTGGTTGTCAAGTTTAGATCCGTTGGCCGCTAGCTAAAATCAATTTCGTTGATTTAGACTTACGGCATAGAAATGTTGAGACATTTTCAAGTTACTCATTGAATACCTGAAGACGTATTGAAGAGAAAACAAAGACATTATCACTCAGATTGAGGTTAGTAACTATTAAATTTGACTTGTTTTATTTCTATCATTGAAAACATAACATGCGAATTTTTTTACATGGCTTTAATATATAGGCGTGATCTAAGTATCAAAAGGAAAGGATATACATTAGATGTTTCTACAACTTATTATATTGAGTTATATAGTATATGTTTCCATACTTTCGTTATTTCGACATAACACTAATATAACTCTTATCATTGGTCACTGTTAAACTTTCTGGAAACTAGATATATGTATCTAGTGTTGGATCTGGAGTACATCTCTTTCTTAGACATGGTTTAAAGATTGTTTAGTCTTGAATTATGCTTCTGAGTCTAATAGGATTCAGGACCGACCCTAACTTGCATAATTTCTGAATCTCGGTTTTTCACTCTTAAGCTTTTGGATTTCAAAATAAGTGCAAGTTGAGTAAAAGTTTCTATGTCAGAAAATATTTAACATATATTTAACTCCAATATACTATTGTTTATATTTATTATTTTGATACTCAAGGCTAGATCATATTAATTTTATTGGTGCTAGAGCATCGCTCGGTCGAACGAACAAGTTTTGATATCTCAAGCTTGTTGTCAATGTTACATATACAAAACTATATCTTGATTTCTCTAGAACTAGGATTAGAGTGTGGTAGTTGAGTATCAGACATCACTGAGTAACCCTCTAATATTGAAGACTGGAAAACAAACGAAGACATTTGAGAGAACTTCATCAACAAAGAGGTATGTGAAAACCGATACATCCTATTTACTCACAGCATTTATCATTCTATCTTATGAAGCTATTTCGTATGATTTTGGTAGATTTAATATTGCAGAGAAGAAATTTTGATTCAAGCTTATCTTGGTTAAACCCTCGAAATATATTCAACTAATGGATGTTCTTGATCCTTAACAATCTTAATTACAATTAATTTTTTCAAGAACTATTTTTGTTTCAAATTGATCAATTTCCCAAGCAACGGTGCCTACTGTATATGACTATTGGGAGTGTTTCGAGTCAATTTATGCAAGAAAAAGAACTGCTTGGCGTCAGATGAACACACTTGTATGTGTTACCAATCCCAGTCTGAATTCCGCAGACTGTATAGGTTCGCAAAACCACTTTGCAAACCATATACATCTGAGTTCAGGAATTAGGTAGGTTCGCCAAATCAGTTCGCATACCCCTATAATCTGACTTTCGCGAACCGCCACGGTTTGCAAACCCATGTGGCTTGACTTCGCTAAATTTTAGAAGTTCGCAAACCTATATAGTTCCAGTCTAGTAGAAGTTCATGAAGGATGTTATACGTTTATGTTTGACTGTACTACTATTTTTTGTTCGGCAACCTCTATGGAAAAAAACGAATATAATTTCAAGTAGATCTAAGAGTTTCTTACCCCTAATGAACCTCGTAAGATTATGCGCACTTGATTCCCTTAGCGGACATCCTTTATAGCGCGCCTAAGAGTTGTTTCAACCCTAGTGAAGACTTTTGATACCAATCTGCCTCTCACAGACATGTCTATTTGATTTTTCAATCTGGGTTTTGATATCTGTTGCAATAGACAAATTCCAGCAAACCTCACAAATACCTTATAATCAGTTAGATGAGAAGCTTAGATTACTAACCACATCTTAAGAACAAGCCAATCCAATTGAAGAAAAATTTAGATATCTATCTTGAAGAACCACAAAGTCTGGGATGAAAAGAACTTTGGGATTTCTATCTATCTCGTTCCTGATATGAGATAACAAGAACCTCGGGCATTAGTAAGAATAAGATTCAGATACATGAACTATCAGGTGAAATATAGTCATACCAGGCCTCATGAATCCTTTAAGTTGTAACCTAATTATGTTTCTCAGAAAAAACTTAGGATTTTAGATGACCACTCTATCAAGCAACTAGGACATAGATGTCTCAGAAATTAAGTCTTTTTGCATGAGTCTCTTCAAATTTGCAAGACTCTAGTCAACTTTCAATTCAAGCTATGATAAGTTGAGATCCAAACAAAACCTTTCTTAGTTTAGATGAAATTCTTATTAGTAATTCATGCAAGTATATGAGAAGTTTGCCTTGAAATTACACAGAAGAATATATAATATGATCCAGGGTTTTGGAACCGTGTACAATGATAGTTCGTATTGGTAAATATTCCTTGTGTACTTTCAAGCATAAGTCATGTTCATTAACACTCAAGACTTAGACCATGGTTCACAAGCACATAGTGATTTAGCGAACAAATTTGTCTTAGAAGTGTTTATGAGAATTATCGAAATGCCAAGCGTATACGCTTAGTTCTGTACTGGGTAGGTATGTATAGGTGTATGCATACCTATGGATCAGTCCGTGAACTCTTGTTATTGAGGTATGCTTACCGGGTATGTGTACCCTTATCCATTCACAAACTTAGATATCATGGGTATGGTTATTGGGTATGCGTACCTCCCTCCCTTTCAAGAACTCGAGACTTTAATTAGGTTATGCGAACTGGGTATGCGTACCTACCCTGTGTCCAGAATTTTAGTAAATTTTGAAAACTCTCTTTATGAAATTCGAAACATTTCCAATCGCCATAGATAATAAAATGTCATTGCTTGGACAATTTCCAAATGATCCACTTGAAACAAAATAGTTCATGAACAATAGTTGTTCTTAACGATGATTGTTAAGGATCTAGAACAATATTGCTTGAATCATATTTCAAGAGATTTATCAACACAAACTTGAATCACAATGTATTATTTGACAACAGTAAAGAAGAATGGTAAATCTACTAAAATCTTACGACATAATCCCAAAAGATAGAATGGTAAATTCCGTGAGTAAATAGGTTGGTTCAGTCTTCACATACCTCTTTGTCAATGAAGTTATCTAAATTCCTTCGTTTTTTCTTCATTTTTCAATCTTGAAAGGTTAATCAGTGATGTCTAATTCTTAACTATCGTACTCTAATTCTAGTCCGAGACTTGGATTTAGTAGACTGGAAATCAAGATATAGTTTTATGCATCTAACATTGACAAAATGTTTGAGATATCAAAACTTGCAAGGCGGACTTCTTACATGCTTACATGAATTCTTAATAAGAATTTCATCTAAACTGAGAAAGTGTTTGCTTGGATCTCAAGTTATCTTAGCTTGAATTCAAATCCACGTAGAGCCTTGAAAATCTATATAAAAAGAGAGACTCTTGCAACTTTATTTTTTAATCTCCGCCACTCGCATGTCCTAGTAGCTAATCTAGAGTCGTCCTCTATAACCCAGGTTTCTTCTGAGAAACATAATCAAGTTACGACTTTGAAGACTTCACTTAGTCATTTGTGAAGCCCGGTCAGACTATCTTTTGCAACCTCAGATTAGGAAAGAGATAAATAGATGCTTCAAACTTTGTGATTCCTCATGATAGATATCTAAACTCATGATAGATGGCTAGTCATTCATGAGATTTATTGAATTTTGTCTACTGCAAATAGATTAATTTCTAAACCCAGATTGAAAAATCAAATAGGAAATCAAATAAACTTGTTTGTTAAGGAATATTGGTATCAAGAGTATTCACTGAGGTTGAAGCAACTTTTAGGCTGTAAAGGACGTCAGCTAAGGGAATCAAGTATACACAATCTCGCGAGGTTCAAGAGACGTAAGTAACACAACTGTGGTTGAATTTCTTGGAAGGTTAATTCGATCTCAATTACATTCTAGTCTGAATTCTGATAGTATGCTAGTGTCTGTAGCGATTTAATACAGTGGTGTTCAAAGCTGGATGAGGTTCTGGGTTTTTTTTTTGCAGGTGCAGTTTTCCTCAACTTCTGTTGTCTTGTGTTTGTTCTTTTCCGCATTATATGTTTTTTTATCTTTATAATGGGAATAACACTAGTAGTACGTATTCAATCTAGATAGGTTAAGTCCTTATTTATTAAAATAAAAAACAAGACTTGTTCTTGTTGAATTCGCATCTTGAAAGATTTATTGCAAGTTTCATATATACTTGTGTTGATGGTGGATTTATATTTAAAGGCTAAAATTGTAAAAAGCCAATTTTTGTAAGCTGATGTCCTGCAAAGGATAAATCCTTCAGGCGATGAATACTTCTCGCCATATTAATTCATTGGAGCATGTACAACCATCCCTGAGAATTAAAACATACCCAGAACGGAGCATGTGGCAACCATCCCGACGGAGCATGTAGCAACCATCCCGGTTTTCTGTAGGTATACATCATTACTATTAATGATTTAATTAAAGCCTTGTGTTCGACGTGCAAACACCCGTAGGCTACCTGACGGCAGGTTATACTAGCCCCTTTGAACGCATGCAAGACTACCCGTGTTAGTCTCGCTTGCTGAAAACAAACCCAAAAATATATCTCATCCGTCCAACTTCGCAAGCATAGATGGAGGGTGGAGATATAGATTCAAGGGGTCCTGAGCATGCTACAATGATCACCTCGGACCCACCTTCATACGTGACCGAACAATCAAGACCAACTACAGTTGGTCCTTCCAAAACGTGCGCTCAAAGTGAGCATGACGCACGGCTAGGGTTCCTTTTAATCGCGAACGTCCAACTTCGCAGGCATAGTTGGACGGCTTAGATTATACCCTAAAACAAGTAGTGAAGTGATGGTACACCATTGGCGGGCCCACTTTTTACCTACATGACCGACTCCCTCATAGGCAAGCCGTGGTGCAAGAAACGATTGCCCAAACAAGGCTAGATTAACGCCTTATGCAGGTTGAGAAGATCCAAAACGATCACGACCATCCGACTTCGCAGGCATAGTTGGATGGCTTAGATTGCGCCGTGGTCATAGAGCAAGCATGTACATGCTCACTGTCGACCCAAGATGTTGCATACATGGTCGGTCTCCCCAAAGGAGGCGCACGCAACCCAAAACCGATCGCCCAAAGTGGCCGGTCCAAAACCCTAATTAGGGTTTGCGGTGTAGAAACATCTCGAGCGTCCATATTCGCAGGCTTGGATGGAAGGCCAAGATGGAGACTCAGAGCGAACCGAGCATGCTAGAATGACCACCGTGGGCCCAGCTTCATGCCTAGCCGGTCGTCCAAGGTCAGTGATAGACGAGCACCTCGGTACGCGCGCCCAAAGGCAACATGTCACGGCCCCTCCATAATTTCTAATCTCGACCACTCGTCTTTGCCACCTGAGTCGAGTGGCTTAGATCAAATCTTTGCGAGTCAAACAGGCATGGGCGTGAACACCATTGTACCGCCTCCATACAGGGCTGATCGGTTCCTCCATTGGAACTCTCTAAGCATGCAAACGTTTGGGCCGAAAGAGGCAGCATGCGCGCCTCCCATCCAACAGTCGCAAGCAAGGATACGAGCCATCTCGTCCGTCCAACTTTGCAAGCTTGGAAGAATGACTTAGGGTACGAATCAACCAGCAAACAAGGTATCACCATGACCACCATCCATCACTCTTCTTCACAGGGTAACCGACCAAGGCATGGCCTATCTATACAGCCTCCAAACGGTCACCTGAAGATGGCTGCATGTGATGTTATACCAAGTTCACGGTTCACCCTGCTCTATTTTCTGTGGGTCCCGCGATCCACAAACTCTAGACGTTAATCACGTCACAACTGGGGGATACAAACTGGGGTATTGGTCTGGCGGTTTACAGCGTGCAGCGTGTAATACGCCATCACAAGATCGTGTCAGGGAAACATGGGCGGTTAGCGATGATAGGAGAAGTGGGCAAGCAACCATGTGGCACTAACACACAACTCCACTTCCTCCATCACTCCACTTCCTCCACTTTCCCACGAGAGACGTAATGAAGGCTTATTGACTTGTATAAATAGGTTCTCCTCCCTATTTCCAAAACAGAAGTTGGAACAACACAGAAAATCAAGTGTTAATACCATCGTATTCAACACCCAGAGCCTGCCTGCAACATTTGTTAGCCTGCTCAACCTTCTGTTAACAAGTCATCAAATAACCTTCACCTTCACACTCTCAACACTTTCTTCGCTTCCCTCCCTAAGATCAACCTCACATCCTTCACATGTGACCGAAACAAATCTGGAACGGCCGTGTCTTCGGTTTAGGCCAGAATTGTATAGATTATCTCTCGAATCAAAGTGCTCATCGTGCAACACATTTGTTGAAGGTTTAAATTCACTTCTCATCCACACACACCCAAAATTACCTAAACTGACAGAAGTAGTTTTCTCCCACAAACAATTGGCGACCACAGTGGGAGGTTAATCTCTCGGTTGCAAAACTCGAATCTTTAAAGTCTACCAGTTTTTATTCGACTTTGGAGAGGCAGATCTTAGATTTGATTTGATTATCAATTCACTCTTCACCAAATCCCAGAAGTTCATCCCGGGATGTACTCCCGTTCGTTGAATCCTTCAGAAGCCATGGATAATTCAAGTGTCATCGAAAATGTGACCAGGATGCTGGAAGACGTCCTGGAAAATCAAGCGGTATTTCCGTAAGGCGAGTGAAACCTTCCGTCTCTTGAACGACATATCGGCTCAATTACATGAGGGCTCGCAAGCATCTACCCGGAAGTATCACTAATGACGCAAGAAATTTCGGAGGTCGGGTTTTCGAGAAGAACGGCGGAACACATGGCCCAAGAGAGCCCGAGAGACGAACAAAACCTTTCACACGGCAACGGGAGCTTGAGACGGATCGACCAAAGATGAAGAATTACGACGCTTGCTTTGGATGAAAACAGAGAATCAATCGCATACGAAGCCTTGTTAGAAGATTTATACCTCAAGGCTCTTGCCAAAACTCGAATAATACCCAACCCGTGTTGACTCTTCATCCAGGAGAAGAAATCCGGAGGAAGGCGAAATCAATCGAGAGAGCATATGAACGTAGGAGCTTATAGCCTTCAAATCACCACTCAACGACAATACCATCGCCAGCGCAACATCCTCCATGTTTCAGCAGAATCACCCAACCAAGAGGGCCGCGGATGCAGTGACACGTGACAACGCCTCAATTCCGTCTCCAAAGCGTGCTTCACACCGAAACCTAAGGGAAGAGCCACGACGCGCGCTGACGCAGGAAAGTTTAGACTCAAAGGATCCACGATTCCTGTTTCCCATAAGGAAGATTGTGGAGTTGTTGGAGATATGGGTACGTGATGGAGAAGTACAACTCGCCACGCCAAGTGCGTCCGCCCACCGATCAAGAGACAGCCAACCCGAGGTATTGTCATTACCATCGATTTCTCCATCACCCCACCAGTGAGTGCCACGCATTGAAACGCATTGTCCACGATAAGATAAATTCAGAGAAACAATATTTCCCCTCAAAAAATTAGCACGCGCTCTTTGGGAAGAAGGTATTCGGGAGTGCTCGTTCTCATACACGGATTTCGAAAGACAAGTAAGTCCCAACAAACGTTACTGTAAGAAAGTCATATATTCTACTAGGGACTTAGCGTCCTACATATATGAACAGGATATTCAATGAGCAAGCGCCATACATGCTCACCACCCCTCACCTTTCCCTTTCACACCGCGTTTTCAATTTCACACGACATGTATGATCACTCATAATATAAGATTCAGATTCTATTTTAGAATAATCTTTTTCAAGAGTCAAACATTCATAAAAGCATGTCATAAATAAACCAGTCCAAGATTCAATCACCTATCAATTCAAAACCTAAAACCAAACTGTGTGAAAGGAAATCCTCACAATCACTCGAAAAGCATCTAAAGAGAAAACACAAGTAGACGACATGAATGCTTTAGGGAAAATCTTTCAGCAACACCTCATCCTTCTGAGCAAGAGCGGCTTCCATATTCCGGAGAACGACTTGCTGAGATTTCAACCCCTCGGCCAACCTACCAACCTTTTGTTTCTGACGAACGACGCATTCAGTGGAAAGCACCGTACCTTGCTTCTTCTGAATCTCCTGAATTGCATGAAACCCTTTGAAGAACCAAGGAGCATTGAAGTCATACTGCACAAACACATCCAAGTGGCACTTCCAGTCTTCCATCACGTCTTCAGAAACATCACGACCAATTGCGACGCTTATCTCCCGAATAGAGGGTAAAGCCTCCTGAACGCGATTTACCAAAGCAAGACGACTTTTCAGATTCGTGGTGGTAGCAATGTGGCCATGTTTCTTCCATATTGTTGTGTACAACTCCTCAAACTGGGCCGGCACGCTAAACCCTCCAACCAACACATGATCAGGACGTGGATTATCAAAGGAAAGGTCGAACATAGCACCATGAACGACTGCTGGCGACGACATCTCTTTAGAAACGACTGATGACGACGACATCTCTTTAGAAAGAACCATCGCAGATGATGTCCCTTCCGGACTCTTCGAAGTGTTGGTCCAGATTGCTGACACGGCCTCATCTACAAGCTCATTAAAATTACTGCTCTGGAAGGCATTCTCTTCAATCGATCTTGCACCATCTTCATCGTTGTATATGATAGGATCAGTGTTGCCAGACTTCTCCGCATGAAGATCAGTGTTGCCAGACTTCTCCGCATGAGGATCAGTGTTTCCAGACTGCTCTACATGAAGGTCATTATTATTAGGCTTCTCAGCATGAAGATTTCCAGACTTCCGGGTGCCTCCACGCTCCTCATTGTAAACTCGAGCCAAGTACATCAAAGGCATTTTCTTCAGGAATCCTCTGATCACCAACAAAGATTAGTAAAAGCTGCTCATGGAAGTCGAAACTGAAAGTTAAGCATGAAGAATTCAGAATACCTGCATATTGGAAGAGTTGAGAATTACTGGACTACATGCTCGCTTATTTTTCTTGGACTTAAGATTGCAGTCGGTGGTGTTAGCCCTGCGTTTCCCTAGAAGGGGTTTCAATCACCTATGACCATCCAAGACGTCACCAAGAGGTTTATCACGAAGGTCAGTTACCGTTTCGCTAGCAAATGATTTAAAGAGCAGTAATTGCCCCCTCCAAAAATCTTTGTAACCAGAAGAAGCTACCGGCTTTCTCCCCGGGGAAGGAAAAGGAAATTTCAGCTCCGGCGAGAAAACATCAACATCAAGGCATGATGACTTAAGTTCTTCTGAAGGCGTTTCGGGGCGACAAAATGGGACACCTTGATCAAAACCCATTTGGCGAGCGGCTCTATCAATATTATACGGAATAATGCTTAGCATGTCATCACAAAAAGAAGGAACATATCCTGGTATGCAGCTCCGCAGGAAAACAACTTCTTCAGGGCTCATGTCTCTCCCCTGAGGCGGCAGATCAATGACAGGGACGATGGCGGAAGGATGAACCGGTCCCCAAGGACGAAAGTCTATGGCACTCACACTATCGAGCATTTCTACAAGCCTCACCCCAGCTTTTGGACGTCTATTCTGCCAACGGAGTATTCTTGAATCGCCATACAAGATGGGGACTGAGGTTGTATGAGTGGGAGCGTAATCCTTAAAGTGTTCCCACAAAAACGCCTGAAGAAAGGCGACGTGCACATATGTATCCACCTTCATGTACCCGTTGGAAATATACATCTCCTCCACTAAAGAATTCAGGTGACCATACAACGAGCCTAGGAATAATGAAGCCAAAGGGAGAGTTATACCTTTGCCTAGGTTAATGGCGAATATGATGATTTTCTTTCTAATAGTTTTCGTCTTGGGAGCCGTCATCAAGAATATCTCGGACAACCACAAGGACAAGAATGCAGCTGTGCTAAGATCATCATAACCTTGCGTGGAAGACCATTCACTTACCCACCAAGTGTAGAAACATTTCGTCTTCTTCTCCAACTGATCGTATTCGTTCACTTTCTGAATTATAGCCTGATAGATGATGTCTTCGCCTTCAGACAACTTGCAATTAAGACTGCCAGCGACAGGAAGGCTTATTAATGCAGACACGCTCTCAAGAGTGATAGTCATTTCACCCCATGTGCATAAAGTTGTGTTCGTAGAAGGACGCCATCGAGCAGCAAAAGTGACCAAACCTGGGATATCCTTCTTGACATGAAGAATTGCAGACGCCTTAATAGCATCAAAAATTCGCGCCCTGGTTAAGTTGTCTCTAATCCCTTCATTACCCAACATGCGCCACATCCATCCTTCGTATGAGTCAAGTGGATTCTGACAAATTCTGAAGTCAATAGGGGAAGGTGGATATTCTTTCTTCTGGAGACAAAGCCTCATCACGCCTGCTAAAGACGATGGTAGACCCTCTTCACTTTCTGAACCAGTAATAAGGATTATATTATGTCTGGGGTGCCTCCTGACGTTTGGAAAAGACTTGGTAAGCATTCCATCATTTATATTTGGCACATCTCTGAAAGAGTCGACACCTCCATTCACAACATTGTCCTCCGCGTTCATCATTGAGCAACTGCAATAAGATTGGAAGAGTTAGCATGTTTCCAAGGAGTCGTACAACAATAAAAGATTCTTGTGATTCCCAACTTCGTTGTTAGGAACCTAATACGGAGATTACATGGGATTGGGATGGTTCAAGCGTCCTCCAGACAAACTCAGTTGAGGGAAATTTACACTACCCTGTGTTCGATTATGAACTAGTAGCAATGGGTATTTACACGTCAAGTAGCACAGCCTCTCTCGAAATCAGCCTTAAGAGCATTTTCAAATGAAATTCACAGACATGTGTAGTGTAACTCAAATGCAATCCATGAGATGTCCAAGTAACCCTATAATTTTATTTATGCGAACTACAAATAATCATTTTTAAGTGAAAAGCATCCATCTTACTTACGAGAGAATTTTGATTCAACAACTATTTAGAAAGATGCAAAAATTCAGTGACTAGTGATGGAATTTGGTATTACCAAATATATTGGGAGAAATTAATCCCAGTGTACAACATTATGAAGGAAGATCTATATTGATACGCACGCTCAAACAGAATTATTTATAGATACAACATGGAACGCGTGAGGAATTAAGAAGAAATCTTACCGATTTCATTATGGAAGTAGTAATGTTTGGAGCTGCCCCATTGCTACTTTCAGTTTGTCTTCTTTCCGGTAATGGAGAAGATCCGCTACTCCCTCTGCGTTCAGGAGGACTACCAGTTTGCCTTGCAGGCCTTCTTGAGTTATCTGTTTCTCCAACCTTAGCCTAATAATTTGGGAGATGGGGAGATTTTTCAATTCCTTCTCAGTTAATTCCGGAAAGTCGCTGAGCAGGAAGTCTTGAATTATCTCTAGACCTTCAACTAGCATCACTAAGTTCTGAAAGAGAATCTGCTGAGGCTTTACTTGTTGTAGGATCCTGGCGTGAAGGAAACTCATTTTGCCTTCTAATATCCTCATTTTCCTTAATTGAACGATTCTTACCTCCTTGTGCATTTTTTTCAAATCTACCTTGAGAAGAAGTACCTTTTACTACAGTCGGTGGTGTTTCCCTTGAAAAGATATCTGGGTTTTGTTGGGGATCATTTGGATTGATCATCTTCCCTCAAGTTTTACCCTTCCTTGCATTATCGAAATATGTTGTATATTGGCCATTCTCTCCATTTATCCACTTCCCAAACTCAGGTACATGTGGTTTTTGTTGTCAATAGATACACAAATTAGCATCATTTTTACTACCAACAACAGTTCTTAACAAAATCAAAAATGTTTTTATAAATTAGTAGTCATATAAAAAGTTGTGTATCATTCAAGTGATGCATGAGATAATCCAATTCAGCTCTACTGTTACTATCGAACGTCATGACACCCCAAAGACAAACAACTTTCTAAGACAACAATTTCATATACGAGCTAACCAACAACACTACCTCAGCAATTTCACTCTTCTTCTTTTAAGAAGGAAATGATTAAGTTTTTAGTAATGTAATGCAACAAGGATAAGTATATATACCACTGCAATCTCAGTTTAATTATAACCAGGGTCCTGAATTTCTCGTCAGTTCAAAGTTATACACACAACATAACAGAGCCTTTTATAATCCCTCAATAATCACAATAACTACCCTGAAATGGCTAAGACTGAAATTTCAACAACAGCTTGAAGCCTAGAACATCCTACAGATTATCATAGACTCAATTAAGAATCTACCATTCAGTATCATAAACTTGAACATGATTATAAAATTGCACCAACCACAAGATTAACAAATGAGATGAAATGAAAATTGATAATTTTGCAAAATTAGAATGGACAACACCAACATCTTCTTCATACATTGAAAATCATAACTAAAGAAATCAAAACCAACCCCATTCAACAAAAACAGAAAAATCACACCAATTCCATCCATGAATAATCAAAGAACAAATACAAATCCAATACAACAAATGAAAAAAGAAAAACTAATTTCACAACAAACAAATCAATACCCGCATCCAAAATTATCCCCACCGAACCAAAAAAGCTGTAAAAAAAATAAATTAAAGACTCGCCGTTATTTTGGGTCACTTTAAGCTGTCAAGGAGGATTAAAACAGAGAGAGAGAGAGAGAAAGGGGGATGAAATGAAAAAATTATATACATCAATACCACCAGCAAACATGATTTATGAATCAAATCAAGATTTCAAATTTAGGCTTTTGTAAATCAAATCCAAGCATCTATTTATAAACCTATTACATTGAAACAGAGACGAATAAAAAAAAACAATTTGACCCTTTAATTAGATCTTATAATACACTAACCCATCAATAACAAATTCAGGCGATGAAAAACTGAAAATAATTTCAAAGATAAGATTTTTTTTCTTCAACTCCAATGAGAAATTTAAAAGCAAGAAATAATAAAGAGGAGAAATTGATTACCCTATGTAAGTGTGACCTTTGAATCTAGGGCACAAGGAACATAGAAGATAACATGCGTTAAATCCTTTGCCTTCATCTTCTTTTTCTACATATTTTGTTTTCTTCGTATCCTTCCTATGTATTACAAATTAGGGTTTCTGATCTTTCTTTTGTCGTGCGTTCTCTTTCCTTTCTCATCTCTATGTATAGACTTTATCCATTTGAATTGAAACTTCAGAGCTGCGGATCCAGAATGAAAGAGAGGAGAAGAAAGAGAGGAGATGAAACTTCTGTGGCTGAGAAATGAGAAGGAAAGATAGAGTAGATAAGTTTGAAGGGTGGAAACAAAAAAAAAAAAAGACTTAACCGAACTATGACTTGGGCGTAAAAATAAGTTATAGTGTTCCCGACCACACACATGCGTCACACGCTTGAACCCAGCGCAGTTGCAATTCGCAACCTTACATGTGCGGTTGCAAAATTCGTAACAGATGCTTGCCGTTGCGAAAAATTAGCAACGGAAATTTCACAGCGGCACTAGTGTCGTTGCTAATATGGGTTGCTAATTCCTTAAAATGGTGTAGTGTGAGCAGGCTTCTTCACTTTGTCTTGCTTTCTTGTTTAGTTAATTATTTTAGTTTTGCTGTTATCATGTCTTCTACTTATTTATACCAATATGGTGGTTTTATCTCATGTTGTTTAAAGGTTTATCAATGCTTTAATGGTGGTTCCCGGGTATTAGTTTGGGTTTTCAGATCAATAGGGATGCTCTCGAAGGACGAAACCTTTCTCTTCGTTGTCTCTGGCGACAAAATCTTCATTATTAATTTATCTGGCAATTTAATCTTCACCGATGATTTTTTTGATGACAGAACCTTCATCCCTAGTTACAAGATATTTGGGCAAATCATTCCTATTTTGGGAGCACATCTTTCTAAAGAAGAAAAAAAAACAAAATGGTGAGAATATAATTCCGAGAAGAACCATTATTCCTCTGATTTAACCTAGTCTTATTCCTACTTGAATTGATCATGCTCTGTTAATTCTTCTCTTTCTCTTATCGGATTTCTCGGCATTGTACTTTTACAGTATAGTCTTGTTTTTTTTTGTATTATCTTATTTTCGATCTAAAACTCATTGTAACATCGAATTATCACTTATTAAAAGGTTCCTCGATGCTTCATTATTAAAAAAAAAAAAAAAAAAAAACCGAACCAAATAAAAATGTGAAAATGGCACCCTATTTGTAATATACTACTCGAAGAAAGGTGAAGAACGACGGATGAATGGTTTACCCAGTGTTAGTTATTTTGGTAAAATTCATGAAACCTTTTGCACAGAGACAGGTAATTCTCAAAACCGAGATTGATCTTCTTTGTTTTGTCGATTCATGACTATCAAAAAATATCTTCTGTATTTATAGCTATGAGAAGGATTATCAATCGATATCGTCTTAAAGGTGACACCAATACTGAATTGGGAATACGAACTCGAGACGAGTGGCGAAGAGGAATGGAATTTTTTTTGAATACGAAGCGCATTTCTAAATTCTTAAGGACTTTCCCATAACTCGTATGGGATGTTAGTCTTAAGTTTAATTAGTTTTAGTTTTAAATTTTGATGGATGTTGTCAAGTTTTAATTTAAAGTTTGATTTCAATGGATGTTGTCAGGTTTAAGGTTTTAATGTAATGAAAAACTACTACAAAGTTTTAATGTAATAAAAAACTAATACAACTTCATTCATCATAACCGAACTACTATATTTTCATTAACATTAAAGATGATACACTAATTAATTAAGTGGCACTAGTTCATCGTGGTCTTCATCATCCTCATCTTCAGTGTTTTTCCAAATTTCTCCTGTTATTTTTTCTTCCAACTCCTCTGCTAATCTGTCAATCTTCATCTCCCATACCTTTTGTAGATGGGACAAAACGAGTTGCTAGTTTTTTAAGAATTGAGGAGACGACCGTGCGAAGGAAACTCCTTGAACCGAGTGAACTATTAAACCTCACACAGATGCACTGCAAGAAGGGAGTGTTTTGAATTCGAGAGATCAATCTGTAGTACTCCGACCTAAACCAAGATAATGACCGTTCCAGAGTAAATTCGGTCACAAGAGAGGATCGGTCGATATGTAGGAGGGAAGCTGAGAAATGTGTGAGATCAATGGTGATCGAAGATCGTATGTGTGTTATGTATTCTTAAAATAAGATAAGTTCTGAATGATTGAATTTTACTCTGTTGAGAGTAATTGCTCAGATGTTGAGTTGTTGATCTCGTGTTGTCTGTTTGACATGAGATTGCCCTTGTTTCAATCATGATCCAGAGACTTATATATATTGCTAGAATTGTAAACACCATGATCCCATGAAGTGTAACAGTTGATGGAATCAAAGAGTTGGGAAGTGAAAATCGTGTTAAAACCAGTTGCTCATCATGCGGAGACTTGGTTGATTTTCCATCCACTACTTTGTTAACTCCTCCAACTGATTGCACGACTTGTTCACATTCTCATCGTGTGTATGAACACACGTATCGTAGACCACCATACCAAAACCCTAGTTAGTATCCCCCCATGTAACAAGATTGATGTCTCGTGTGATTGTGGAGTCTGCAAAGCAGACGTGTATTTAGTTAGTCAGTTGCTGACTTCATGATTTCATGGGATGATGAGTCCTTGTATTGTTGAGTCGAACGTGATTTGAAAATGTTCCGAGACTTATGAATTGAACATGTCTATTGAGTCAGAGGTATAATTCTCGAATAAATGTTGATAGCTAAAGTGAACACATATTGTTCATTTGATGAATCGTTGAATATTGATAGTCGAACCAATATTCCTTGATGTGAGCAAATGATGCTCATCTGAGCAAATATTGCCTGTTTGGTGAGTTATTGAATATTGATAGTTGAACCAATATTCGTCAGTGCGAACAAATATTGTTCATCTGAATGTTGCTCATTTGATGAATTGTTGAATATTAATAGTTGAACCAATATTCCTTGGTTTGAGCAAATATTGTTCATCTGAGAAAATATTGCTCATTTGATGAATTATTAGTAGCATGACCAAATAAAGTATTAAATCAGAATATTGGCAACTGAACCGAGTATAATTAATGAAATGTTGGTCATGAGATCAACATAAAATTATTAGCGTTTGAATATGAAATTATGAACCTTGGACTCAAAACCCTAATTTGATCAACTGATGATCAATTGACGATTTATTGAAGATAAACCACAGAGTGAAGGAGGGACCGACTACATGGATTATGGGTCGACCATGTAGGTCCCAGATGCTCACGTGAGCAAATACCAGGGTCTCTTGAAGACTTGTTGATTTGTTGATGAAAGGACGATTAAATGCTGGTTTAATCATTAAAATAATGCTCGTTTTAGCCTTAGGTGATAAAACTTAATTAATTATGAAGAGATGAGGGACCGACCAAGGGGTCATGAAACCGACCCTGGGTGGTCACATGATCGAATAACGATCGTCTTATGAAGTTCCAAGTTGTTTGGAAGAGTTTTGGACCTAATACACGCAATTGCGCAAATTAGGTCAAATCGTGAAAATGCGTAGGACCGGCTCCTTGCGAGCCAAAGAGCCAACCTTGGTTGGTCAAGGTAACATGCTCACGTCACCAAAGTGTTCGTATCTCAGTTCTGAGAATTTTGATATTTTCTGATGTGCGTTTGAGCAACATTTTGAGAAAATATGAAGAAATCGGGGATTTTTGCTAAAACCGTCAAAACTCCATGAGATGAAGGAAAATAATAATAAAAAATAAAGGAATCTTGAAGTGTGGGGCCGGCTACGGCCAAAGAGCCCTGTCCCACGGCATTTTTCCTAATTTTATAATATTTTTCATGATTTTAGGGAAATATCATAAAACCAAGGGGTTTGTTGAAACCAAGGAGTTTTGTTGAAATCAAGGAGTTTCCATGAGATGAGGAAAACATAAAGAATGGGCCCTAGCTTAGCTGGTCATCCCCGTTCCCCGAAGTTTCATGCGTTCCAGGAGGTCCCAGGTTCAAAGTCCCCAATGGCGTAATATTGCAGGAATTAACATGGAAGGTAGTGTTAGTTTGCCCCCTTGTGACACAATCTTTCCCCCCCTCCCGCTTCGTCTCCCCTTGGCAAGGTTACCCATGAGGCTCGCTGGTAGGCTAGCATAACAACCTGTTCAATTAATGTAGTAGTATGTCGTTGGAGCCTAGCTTGTTAGGCTTCCAACTAGTTTCATGTAATAATAATAATAAATTAAGGAGTGTGTGGGACCGTCTTGGGCATGGTTGGCCGGCTAGGGCCCGGTCCCGTGAGTTTTCCCTAATTTTATGTATTATTTCATGATTTGAAGGAATTTTCATAATTTGAAAGAAACATCATGAAATCAAGGAATTTCATGGGGTCAAGGAAACATAAAAATAATAATAATAAAATAAGGGGCGTGTGGGACCGGCTAGGGCCCGGTCCCACGAGTTTCCCTGAATTTTATTAATTTTAATGATTTGAAGAAAATATCATGAGATTAAATAGTTTTCATGATATTAGAGAAATAATAATAAAATATTGAGGAATCATGATGTGTGGGACCGGCCATGACTAGGGAATAGCCGGCCGTCTAGTATACATGGTCCCATGACACCTTTTCCAATTTTATATTATTTCCTTGATGCGAAGAAAACACCATGAAACGTAGGAGTTTCCTTAAAAAGGAGGATATTTGTTCAAATGAAAGGATTCTCATAAGATCAAGGAAAATAATAAAAATATGATAAAATATAAAATCGGACGTGGGATTAGTCACGGCACGACCGGCCGGCCGGTGGGCCCAATTCCTCAGCGCCTTGGTTAATATTTTATTATTTTCTTTCCTATTTTGCATAGGTTGATCGTCTCGTCGTATTTTGAAATACTCATTCGTGCATTCAGGTGCTCATTGGTGTATTATTTCTAAGTACACTTGCACCATTTTGGTTGGGGCTTACTCGAAGGTACCTCAGATGCCCGTGTGTTGAATATTTATTACTAACCCATGGAATTCTACTGGGAAGAACCATAAATTGAAGTAACGAAATATTATGAAACACATTGAATATTTTCCAGGGATTCAGTTAATGAATCTAATGATTTTAAGAATAATTAATTGATGGCTCTATACTAGTACGATCGTCTAGGAGCATTAATTATTCAGGAATTGAATGATATAAGCTTGTTGAAGCGTCATATTTCTTTTATATAGTCAGGGAAAACATTGTTACATCCTGAAGACGTTATTGCTATATATTAGCAGGCAAGCTGTCTAGGAGCCGTCCAATCTTTCAATTCTATATAGAAGTAATTATTGAAATTGCTCAGTATTCATGAGATTGTCATGTGGTAGCCTAGTTCAAAATAGGGGTGTACTTATCTACTCTTAGGGTTCCTTTATATTTTGTTCTTTTAGCTACTAGGCTTCCTACATGTGTCGCGTAGGGATTACTTGTTGCTTTAGTTGATTTACCCTATTAATGGTGTTAGAAGGGCGGCTGTGTAACTAAGCAAATATTGAATAAGAACTCTGTTCTCAGGCTGATTTTTAAAATCAGATTCAGTTTTTCGATTTAACTGTTGTTCAATTTGTTCATTATTAAAAAATTGGCATCAGAGCCGATTGATCCTATCACCATGGGAGGACAGGGAACTCAAGCTACCAAGGATTTACAGGATACTCAGAAGAAACATCAAACCCAGATTGATAAAGTAAATCAAGATGTGTTAGAGATGAAAGGACAACTGAATCAAATTCTTACACAATTACAGAATCTAAATAACAAGGAAAGTAATCAGGGGGAATCATTTTTTGCACCAGTAGAGGGAAGTACAGTACCAGTAGTTAATCAACTTACTGAGAATCGAAATTTCAGCAACTACAATCGATTTTCTAAGCTATACTTTCCCAGATTCAATGGATCCAATCCGAAGGGATGGGCTCAGAAGTGTGATAGATTTTTTCTCCTCCACAACATCAGGGAAGAGACTCAAATGTGTAGATGGTAGCGATGCACATGGATGGCAAAGCTGAGAGGTAGATCTCTAACTTACAAACTTATAGATCTATTTTATGTTGGTTTAAATTAGCTGAACGAGCTTGTCTGCATTTCGAAAACCTCTCAAACGATAATATTGTGGGTATGATCAATAAACTAGATCATACTACCACAGTTGATGAATTTTTTGATGAATTTGAAGTTGCTAGATCGTTAATGATGAGCATTCACCCTGAGTTTCCTGAGACTTACTATATTATGAGTTTCATTGGAGCCCTTAAGGAAGAAATCCAACACAATGTCCTAATGTTTCACCCCACCACCATCATGAAGGCTTTTACTTTGGCAAGGCTACAAGAGCAGTCCTTACTATACCAACAAAAACCTTCCAAACCCATCCCAATTTTTTTTTCCAATTCATTTTCCATGGGAAAGACATCTTGCCAATCTCCTGCCTCTCCTAAACCACTAGCCCTTACACCAACACCTCCTAAGCCACCACCTCTCCTGCCTAAGCCAACACCCACCTACCCTCCTATTAGAAGACTCACTCCTAAGCAACTCAAAATCATAAAGGCTCAAGGCTTGTGCTACAATTGTGATGAGGTGTATCGATAGGGCCATGTTTGAAAAACACAATAACTATTTTAGATAGTCACAGAAGGGGACAGTGCTGAGGCTACTTATGAAGATGACATGTTACATGAAGAAGAGACTGACTCACTAGTTGAGAGTGACATGGAAATTTCACTTCATGCTCTTATTGGTACTAGTAAGGGTGTCACTATTAGAGTTCCTGGTATCCTTCAGAATCACCATGTCTCTATCCTAATTGATACTGGCAGTACTCATAGCTTTATAGACTCCTCATTGGCTCAGTATCTCAGCTGCAAACCTACTCCTACTACACAGATGACAGTGACAGTAGCAAATGGGGACCAAACTTTCAGCTCTGGAATTTCCAAGTCACTCCAATGGTCAATGCAAGGACACACCTTCTCTGGTGATCTCAGAATACTTCCTTTGGGTGGTTGTGATGTAGTACTTGGTGCTGACTGTCTCAGGCAATTGGGTAATGTCATGTTTAACTTCTCTGCTTTGAGTGTTTCTTTTATGCATCAAGGTGCTAAGATTACACTAACTGGTACTTCACAACTTCATAGTCTTAAACAAATAACTAACAAGAGTCTACATAAATTCTTTCAAACTACCACTCATGGGATTTGTGCTCAACTATACTCTATCTCAGAGACAACCACTCCTGTCTCCCATTCCCCTGCAATTACATCATTACTACAGGAATTTCAAGATGTTTTTTCCACACCCACTACTTACAGAAGCCTTGATCACACTATTCCATTGCAACCCAATTCCACACCAGTCAATTAAAGACCTTATAAATGCCCTTATGTACAAAAAAAAATGTTATTGAGGAATTGGTTCAAGATATGTTACAACAAGGCATCATACAACCAAGCCACAACCCATTTGACTCCCTAATTTTATTGGTCAAGAAGAAGGACAATAGCTGGAGATTTTGTGTTGATTATAGAAGATTAAATGATATTACCATGAAGGATAAGTTTCCCATCCCTATAATTGATGAGCTGCTGGATGAATTACATGGCTCAGGATTCTTCACAAAAATTGACCTCAGATCAGGGTACCACCAAATCATAATATTTCCACCTGATATACCCAAAACAACATTAAGATCACACTAAGGTCACTATGAGTTCCTTGTTATGCCTTTTGACCTCACCAATGCCCATGCCACCTTTCAGGAACTCATGAATGACATTTTCAAGCCTTTCTTAAGGAAATTTGTGTTGGTCTTTTTTGATGATATACTTGTTTACAGTCCTGACATGGAATCCCATTTAATTCACCTCCAACAAGTACTCTATGTATTGAAACAACATCAACTGCATGCCAAGCTGTCCAAATGTTGTTTTGCACAGACTGAATTGGTATACTTGGGCCACATTATCACATCAAAAGGTGTTGTAGCTGACCCTGCCAAGATTAGCTGCATGACTTCTTGGCCAACTCCAACATCCATCAAGGCATTAAGAGGGTTTTTGGGTCTAACTGGCTACTACAAAAAATTTGTCAAAGGGTATGGCAACATCAGCAAGCCATTAACCGATCTTCTCAAAAAGAATGCTTTTTAATGGTCTGCTGCTGCTGAGGAAGCCTTCAACAAACTTAAAGTGGCAATGACTTCTACTCCTGTTCTGGCACTCCCAGATTTCTCAAAAAAAATCATCTTGGAGATAGATGCTTCTGACAATGGACTTGGAGCAGTGTTGATGCAAGAAGGAAGACCAATTGTTTTTCATAGTAAGCCATTGGGTCCCAAGGCTATGAGATTATCAACTTATGAGAAAGAACTTATGTCATTGGGGTCAGCAGTCACTAAATGGAGACACTACCTCCAAGGACATCACTTTACTATCAAGACTGATCATGAGAGATTAAAATTCCTTTTGGAGCAGAGAATCACTACAGGGATGCAACAGAAATGGCTGATGAAGTTATTGGGATTTACTTATGACATCCAATACAAAAAAGGGATAGATAACAAGGTAGATGATGCTTTATCAAGGATACCCACTACTGAGAATCCCATTCTAGCCATCACTCTATCAAAACCTATTTGGATACAAGAGGTCATTAGTAGCTATGTTAATGACTCCAAGGCACAACAACTGATTTCTCAGCTGCTGTTCTCACCATCTACCATGCCTAACTACACCTACAATGATGAGGTCATCAGGTACAAATCAAGACTATACATTGGCACTGGCAGCAATGTTAAATCTTATATTTTATCATCCTTGCATTCATCTGCCATTGGGGGCCACTCTGGCATCCAAGCAACCTACAATAGAGCCAAACTACATTTTTTTTGGCCAAAAATGCAGCAAGACATAATCTCCATGGTCACAGCTTGTGATGTGTGTCAAAGAAATAAGCATGAACACACTCTCCCTGTTGGTCTACTACAACCATTACTAATCCCTGAGCAAGCTTGGCAACACATATCCATGGATTTCATTGAAGGACTTCCCCAGAGTGAACACAAGGATGTTATCTTAGTGGTAGTTGATAGGCTAACTAAGTACAACCATTTTATTGCCCTCAAACACCCTTACACTGCAGTTTCTGTAGCTAAAGCATTCCTTCATCACATCTTCAGACTGCATGGCTTACCTGCTTCCATCATCTCTGACAGAGACAAGATATTCACTAGTAACTTCTAGCAAGATCACTTTCACCACTTGGGCACTTCTCTCAAGTTAAGTACTTCCTATCACCCTCAAACAGATGGCCAAACAAAGAGGGTCAATGCCTGTGTAGAGCACTACCTCAGATGTATAACAAGGTTTCAACCCAAAAAATGGCTACAATGGTTGGCACTTGCAGACTGGTGGTATAATACTAGCTACCACACTAGTATCAAGATGTCCCCTTTCAAAGCTCTCTATGGTTATGATGCTCCCCACTTGGATTTTCCAACCACAATTACTACTTCTGTGGCTGCGGTTGAGGACTATCTTCAACAAAGATCTTCCATGATGGACATTCTCAAAGAATCCTTGTCAGTTGCACAGGCCAGAATGAAGTTTTTTGCTGACCAAAAGAGGACTGAGAGATCTTTCCAGGTGGGAGACTTGGTTTACCTAAAGTTACAACCCTACAGGCAAGCCTCTATCTCTCTCAGAAGAAATTTTAAACTCTTAGCTAAATATTATGTCCCTTTCCCTGTCATTGCCAAGGTGGGTCAATTAGCCTATAAGTTGCAGCTTCCCCCAGAAGCAAGAGTACATCATGTTTTTCATGTATCTCAACTGAAATTAAAGATTGGGTCTACTCATGTTCCTTCACCAACTCTGCCATTGGTGGACCATGAAGGCCATATTATTATCAGTCCCATTTCAGCTCTGGCTTACAGATCAGTTACCAAAGGGGACACCACATTTCCACAGGTCTTGATTCACTGGTCCAATGCCTCAGCAAAAGAAGTCACTTGGGGAGACTTATCCACCATTGCATCTCACTTCCCTACTTTTTTCCCTTGAGGACAAGGTCATGCTAGAGGAGTAGGTAGTGTCATGTGATAGCCTAGTTCAAAACAGGGGTGTACTTATATACTCTTAGGGTGCCTTTATATTTTGTTCTTTTAGCCACTAGGCTTCCTATATGTGTCGCGTAGGGATTACTTGTTGCTCTAGTTGTTTTGCCCTATTAATGACGTTAGAAGGGCAGCTGTGTAACTAAGCAAATATTGAATAAGAACTCTGTTCTCAGGCTGATTTCTAAAATCAGGTTCACTTTTCCGATATAACAGTTGTTCAATTTGTTCATTATAGAACAGAGATATACCGTTGCCTCAGCTGAGAGACTACATATCTACATATACTCTGAGAGACAGTGTTCTCAGTCAGAGATCCTTGTGGCATGAGCTTTCATGCTTTCGATAAGAGATATGAGCCTCAATATTCATCTGATTGCTGGATCAGGAATACGTATAATTATGGGTTTACGATTTTAGCCCTTGTCGAAAATCCACCATCTACACCTTCAATTGTCTGGGGGTCATTGTTGAGGTCGTATTCTTCTCTTTCTCTTGTAGGATTTTTCGGTATTATACTTTTACGGTATGAGCTTGTTTCTTTGTATTCTCTTATTTTCGTTCTTAAACTTATCATGTCCTAGAATTACCATTGATGAAAGGGTTCCTTATCAAATAAAAAAAATTAATAAAAAAAATTAATAAAAAAATGAAAATGTGAAATTGGCACCCTCTAAATGAGTATGCACAAGAGTACATGAACTTGATATTTTTAATATCTGGACTTGGGCCTATGCTGATGACTATCTAGCTACAAGCTAGTGATTGACCATAAATAATGGGACAGTTTAGTGCTGTAGTGGACAACAGAGAACTTCCTCCAATTTCCGATTGATAATTCACTGCTGATTTTCTTTCCAACCCCATTATTTCCATTAAATATCCTGACTTGATTGGGGTATACCTAGATTAATTGGGGTATACCCAATGAAACGAAATATGGTTATTATGAAGTAAAGGCAAGCCACCCCTTAACCTTGTATTTTCAAAATGGCTAATATGTTGTTGATTAGTTAACACTAAAATTCTGATTAGGTTAATTAATTGAGTTTAGATTGAAATTTTGAAAATAAGAAATCAGTAAATTAAACCTTTCATCTGTCTTATGATTTCGATTTCGATCAAAAAAATTGGTTTTGAAAATGTGAAAAGCCGGCAAGGTCATGGTTTGAATAGGGTGACAGAAAAATATAGCCGGCAGGGTCTACTTTGAATAACCTGTCGACTATAGTTTAACCGGCATTTTCTTGGTTGAAGAACACGCCGACTATCTTGGAACAAAATTTTACGTTCGGCATGGAAAATTTTCCCACAATGCCGGCGGTCATACCGTCGGCAAACATATTGGTTTTAACACCGCCGGCTGACCTGTAGCCGGCATGTTAAGGATTTATAACCTTGCCGACTTGTACTTATACCAAACAGAAAATATGGAAGATGTAATTCACTTTATTCATGCAATTTTGGTTACTACATTGATTGAAACATAAAAACGAATGCACTTAGCATGTGCATCGAGCCTTTAAACCCATAGGCGACCCTAGTGGACGAGTTATAGTCTCGTGAGGGCTTACATAGAGGTATACCCACAAAACCTACACTAAAACTTCTAAAACCATCAATCTTCCTCCGACGAAGACGATACCGTATCCAAGTAGTCCGGGTTATCCACCGGGATTCTATCGGCCAAGAAGTGATAGCTTGCATCGAATGAGAATGCTTCCCCCTTTACTTCCAAGTAGCGCGCTTTCACGGCTTCGTGCTACAAAAACAAGCTTACATTTGTTAGTGGTGTTTCGTTGGAATATAAAACAACATTGGTTACCTAAAAAAAATCAAAAAATTACTTACAAATTCTGCAACGGACAAGGTGAAGGGGCGAGTGTTAAAAATCCGAGGTTGGAGGGCTAAAAAGCAAGTATCGTATTTTCAATTACTAGATGCCTAGCGTGGACTTGTTCAATACTTCATGCATTAGGATTCCCATACTCGCCGCTAAATTTTTTGTGTACCCTAGCCCAAAAGGTTTTGGAATCCTCCCTTTCGGAGGATTGACGTCTAAGTCGATCTTCCGCGTACCAAGCCTTGGTGATTGCAAAATCTTCATTTGAATCAAATGATATCATTATTGTTTGTAGAGAGCTATTGAGTGAGTTAGATGGAGTGTATGATGATATGAGCTTTGGAGAGTATATGGAACTATTTGTATGTTGTTTTGTAGAGAGAAACTAGCCCTTAACCCGTGCCGTAACGGCACGGGCATATTCCAATATTGGTATCATGCGACCAATGTCCTTGGTTCATTTCATGGTTGTCGTGAAAAATACACCATGAATACGTACCACATGAACCTAAAAGTAGCTAAATATAAGCGAACTTCACAACCCATTACCTTTGGCAAGCTTACATTTCAAATTTCTAAAATATGAGGATGGAGTTCATCTAACTGCAGGCATGTGGGCGTCTAATCTTCACAGCCAATTATCATAAGAACAACCGGCATTATAGGTTTGATCTTTCATCATTCAGTGTTTTTTACTGCCAGTTATTTAATTCTACAACAATTCATTAAAAAACAACATAAGCCATCTAATCCTACGGCAACCTTTTCCATCTACTACAACCCAGAGACCTGGACACATTTCGTCCTATACATATGTAGTTGTTTAGTACCAAAATCCAACTAATACGAATGTGAAGTGAAAAGAAAAGGAAAGAGAGGTTTTATCGAACTTGAATGCATTTACTAATAAACACGGCGGATAATAATACTGGCAGGGAAAGAAAGTTTTATTTTCCCATCAAATCGACTAAAGTACTCAGTGAAATTCCTATTACACCTGCCCAAAATTAAACTCTACTTCATCTGAATTACAAATATGACAATTACAGAATCACATCCAACAAAATTATTTCAAACAACAAATATTCAAGGGAAATAAAGGAAAAAGTATAGTGGATTAGACTTTCTTCACATTTAGTTGTTACATTTTACAGGATGGAAAAATGGCTATGAATTACAGTACAAACAATAAAATGGAACAAATGAACTTGTGGAGTAATATTTGAGTTTCTAAAATTAAACTATACAAATAGATACTCTAAATTATAATAAAATATTGAAGCAAGACTCACCAAATAGATGACCTTTTGAACGAACTTACTAATCATTTTACATTAAAGCACCTACAACCAATTATAAAAACCTTTTCTGTAAGTTCTTGTCCATGTACATAACAATGGATCGGAACTCTATGGTAGTTATGAAATGGATTCTAAAATCATGCATGAGAAGAACCTATCAGATATGGAGCATCTTAAAAGCCAATTATCTTTCACATCATGGAAAAATAAATCAGAAAAGAGTTATTACCTGCAAGTGAGATATGTTCCAACAGTGAGGTAAGAATGGAAGTCCGACATTTTCCATGTTTCATCATGATATAGTTCTGCATTTCATAAATTGACAATAATAACATGTCAGCAAATTAATGTCTCTGTGCATGTCAAAAAGCTAAATACAATATAACAAATCGAAATTTCGGTTTTCTCTTCGCAACTAAGATTCGGGACATTGCGTGTACTCATTGATATAATCAAGAGAAGAATTTTTTTTTTATACTTGTGTTAAAGCGAACTAAACAATATGGCTTTCCTAGATAATTGCAAAATCATTCAGGTATTTTAGATCCATCATCCAAGGCAGAGCCATTCCATTTTCATACCATTACATGATACCATCAATTAAATTAAAAGGTTTGGACAAAGAAACCTGAAGTTCTTTCATCCAGGGGTCCTGAATATTGCATCATTTAGATTCAAAGCTAAGAATATGAGGACATGAACTTGAGGTGAGATTAATGACGCATTTAAAGTTGTCAATGATAGATTCATTTACAAAACTTAGAGATTAATGAAAACAGGTGAACGAAGAACTAAAAATCATGTAAGGTAAAATGAGTACCGAAATACGGAGAATTTGCCGGTTCTCACTTATTTGAATGCATCCGTAGATAGATGTGCCTAGTGGAGTAAGCTTTATTTGGTTCAACCCTTTGGGTTCATTCCCTCCCTTTGGCCTTTACAACAACTCACGCCTATATATCAGAATCCTACACCATATTTATAAAAAATAAATAATCGAAGTTTGAAATAACAAAACTGAGAGTGAGCCTAATTACTACACATATTATCTCATCTGGTCAATTATGCTAGCATCTCTGTTGAGACACTCGACAGTCAAGAAGGTGTGCACTAAATATACACCTCAAAGATCCGATGGTACCTCAACACATCAAAATATGAAGAACATAATTTATAACAGTTTAAGTTTGACTGCAAGTCTATTAAGTCTATGAAAAAATTGGAGTAAAAAAAATGTATTGAAAAGCGAGAAGAAAAGAGGGTAAACAATCATTATAAAATAAGAATTCATTCAAATATTTGAAGATACATAACAAAAAGAGAGGCAATTGTTTATTGATTCATTGTAAAAGATTTATAATTGATTACCAATAGAAGAAATGCCTTAAGATGATTCGATTTGGTAAATGAATACTAATAGGTAAGACGTCCTACAAAAGAAAAGATATCTTATAGCCAAAGATCAAATTGCCATCAAACAAAATATGTTAGATGCTAGTAATCTAACAAAATATTAGAAGTAATTAGGTTTTTGATTCGAAACCGTCGACGTAGAATAGATCGTTAAAACCCTAAAGATAACGGGAAGAAATCCCTATTTTATCCCCTCACTCCATCTCTCTGTTGTTGTTTTTTGTTCTTCACCATCAACAAAAAGAGGCGTTTATTCTAAATTCTCCCACCATACATCGCACAGCTTAACCATCCGATTGTGTGTAAGATGGTTTTTTGAGAAAACAACCACACTCGTAGAAAAGCTGTACGCTTCCATGAGTATAAATCTCGAGTTCCAAATGTTCAATCAGTCATGCCAATAAGAGCAAACCCAATTCTACAAATAAGTTCCAGTAAGAAAACCCCCATATTACACCAGTGCCAATTTTTGTTGTTGTTGATAGAATTAGTAAAATAGTATGATGCATCTCAAACAAAAAAATTCAAGACCAACACTAAGAAATTGAGATCTCCTCAAGACAGAACCTTAAGAAGATTTGATTCTAAGATACTTGTTGATTGACTTAACATCCAGTGATATATCATCTCAATTATCACCACATCTCAAGCAAAGACAAACACCATAAGAGCAACAAACCACATATGAATCCATCTATGATCGTACCTAGCTTATGAGCATCTGAAGTTTCCAATAGAGATTGTGCTTTTTTTTCCCAGAAACAGTTTCCACACCTGATGTCTGTTTTCACTAAGTCACAACATCAAACATTTTAGTAGTGAAGTTATTAGGCTGGTGGTGAACATCAAATGAAAAACGAAATAATAACTTCAGATAATACCGAACTAATAAAAGCACCCTCAGCATCGTCTCTAACAGTAAAAACACTAATCAATCCCTTCGCTTTTCTTTTCCATAGCTTTTATCCACCAATTTCACATTGAATAATCCAGAAGGAATAACCAAATAATTCAGAGGTGAACAGATTAGAAATGTTTTGATTGACCAACTTTCAAATCAAATAAAATCTCCAATTCATGAGACCTTAAAAATAACAATTCTCAATGAACTTCGTCAATTACCATATCCATAGAGTTGAAATCGATTACCTTTCTCATATTTGTTTTTTGGCAGACTCCCACATATACCTCCCAGTAGTTATCCTTCTCTGAATGGTCCATTACTTTCACGTCTTGTAACATCAAATTAAAGAAAAACAATTAGAACTTTGATCCGATCTATCTACAAAATCCATAAAACTATCAGAATAGTAAGATAAGTAAGAATTGAAAGACATATGCCATAAACCCAAAACTTACATCAAGCTCGATACCTGATTATCCGATTGCAAACCTTTTTAAGCAGTTAGAGAAACCAGACTGATTGGAAGTTTCTATTTTTTTCTCGATTTTTTGGGTTCTCTGAGGTGATTGGAAGACGAACCAAATAGTATTGTAATTACCTCTTATTTCTCTCTCTACCACCCCTTCCCAATTTTGTGAACGAAAAGTGGGGACTGGGGAGCGGAAACATCACCTATGACTCTATGAGCTACGCGTGTGAGCCGACTCTGGATCACGCTTAAACACCATCTCACAGCCCTTGATTTATGTTTATCCAGACAAATCCTGACCACCACTAACAAAGGCCAACTTGTCCAAACCATGTTTTATACTAATGATAGTGTATTTATAGGATGATGGCCAAATTTGGCCGTTATAGTGCCCAAGTACAAGTCAATCAGTGAAATTGTACTTGCAAAAAAAATGAATTTTGAATAAGCCGGCGAGGTATGTTTTCTCCAAGATGCCGACGTTATTAGCCCGGCATGGTCCTAAATTTGTTACCATGCCGGTCGTGTAATATTTTAGGCATCAGGAGAAGGTTTTTTGCCACAAAACCGCCGAAATTATATTGGTTCACTACCCTGCCGGCCACGTTCCAGCCGGAGGGGTCCTAAATTTGTTACCGTGCCGGCGAGGTATGTTTTAGGCATCAGGAGAAATTTTTTTTTTTGCAACAAAACCGCCGGAACTATATTGGGTCAATACATTGCCGACCACTAATCAGCCGGAAGGTTATCATTTTTATACCATACCGGCCCTGATAACTACACGATTTCCTTTGACAGGGCCGGCAGTCTGACAATTCAGAACCTAGACGGCCCTGGTAAAGCCGGCATGGTAATTTTAAGGAAGCATTCCGGCATATGCATTAAAACTTTACATAGCTAAACAAGCCATTCATTCAATAACTAGAAATCCAACAATTTTTGTCCAAAATGAAAACACGTCCCATAAACCTTAAAAAAACATTTGTCCACACCATTAACTTAAACATTTGTCCACCACAACATAAAGAAATAAACTACAAAAGCATTCATTGACCACGACCACGTCCACGACGAGCACGACCCCGTTTTGGAGAATTACCTTCACCACCACCACCACTGCTGCTACGAGTCCTCTTTTTATCAGCCTTCATCTTGGCTTGTGATTCTCTCCTAGCTTTTTGTTCAGCCTTTACTTGAGCCTCAAGTTGCTTGAACATTTCATGGGCATCCGCATTGCCAACATTGTTAACATAATCAATGTGATTGCTTTGCTCTTCAATCGACAAAGGCTCTCCTTTTTCTCTCGCGCATAATAACACCTTCCCAAAGGTCTTCAAATGCTCCTTCTATTTTCAATTAAACAACAAATAATAAATAGAATGATTCGGTAATGCAATCAATCTTAAAATAGTAAGAGCAACTCTAAATATACTTACAAAGAACTTAAGCAATATTGTTGGTTCTTTTGCTTCCAACTTCTTCTTTAGAGCCAGTTCTTCATAAGTCATTTTCCTAATCACAGTAGGACGAGCCCAATCCAAGTACCACGCCATGTATTTCTCAGTAGCTTCATGACCGGTGGTCACGTCGTCCAAAAGAGTCATATCGATTGTACGGAGACGTCTACTGTCCCAATGTTCTTGAGCCGGCGGTGGAGCATAAGAGACATTAATAGCTTTTTGGGATGTGGTGCACTCATCCAGGTTCATAGTAAAGAATGACTTATCTTCATTGAAATGAGGTTCTTCTTGGATGTAACCCAATTATCGCATAATCCGATGTGGATCGTACATTGAAAATCCTTCAAACACAGTCATCAAGGGTCCATAGTATAATGCAACAACTTCATTTTAGGATGGATTAAACCTTGATTTCTAGCATGCCGATACAGATCAAATATCACCTTCTCCGCAGTCCATTCGTCGATGGCGCTTCGGAGTTTGCGGCATATCCTTTTCCTAAGTACCATTAAAACTGTACCTTTGTGCTCTTGGCCTATGAACCGCAAAACTCTCATCCACTTTGATGTAGGAGCTGTCTTTTAACAAGGAAGGGAAGTGCTCATATGTCCAAACCTATGTAAAAAAAAAGTTTAGTAAGAACCTTATCTTATGAGAATATTTGGTAATATAAATGTTTTAGACAATAAAATTACCTGGAAGAGACATGTGTTTCCGTTAACTTGCTTAGTGAGTGCCCTAGAATATTTTTTCAACTCATTGTTCAAGAAGGTGACAACCGCAGTACCTGATGTGATATTAATTGTTGTAGAAAAGTGGTAGTAAGAATGGCGTTCACTCGGATTTGTTGAGGTTGATTTTAAGACTTAATATCAAAATTATATACAAAATATGTCACAAATATCGAGAGGACTGGGACTTCAGGATTCCACCAAACTCATAACATAAGGTTCAAATATTAATTCTTTTAACAATTATAGCTCAATAAATAAATATATGGACTCTTATTTTTGCCAAGGAAGGTTCTCAAAATATTAGTTGTAAGACCTAAGCAAGGGACATCAAAACATCTAAGCAAGTATGACCCATCAAACGAGATGACAACTAATTAATCAAAACCATAATTCAATTTTAATCAATGCAAAAGTCATATAAGAATTAAATATAATTACCCATGTATGATATTAGGCTTCCTCCATCATCCCAGGGTTGGGGTTTAGCTCTTCATGGTGCAAACACGCTCAAAATATGAATTCATTGCTCAAAGGTGTACTAAAGATAAAAATACAAAGAAAATCAATAAAACAGATCAACTGCAACGTTTATAAGCGTTGCAGGTCGACTGTTACTAATGATACAGAAGATATAAGACTGCTGGGAACGATACTATTGTGTGTCGTGGATAAACCACACTTATCTGCGACTGACTTGGGTCGTCTAATGTTCTTCAGCTTCGTCTTCTTTCTCCTGCTACTGCAACTTTCTTTGCAGCGTGATTTCTTCGTACCAGAGCTTCCCCTAAACTACGTATAGACCCCAAAATCCTCGACAACCTGTTCCTGAGGCTTCCCCAGCATTTATATACACCACAGGTCCCCTAATACTCAATTAAATCCCAAAAATAATTCACTTTACCTTCGGCAGAAAGTCACGGGAAATTCTTCCTGTTTTATCTTTTTTCTCCCCACGAAAAGTTACAAACTTTCTCTTTGAGTCACGAGAATATTTTTCCTTCTATTCTCTCGGGTCTTCTCAGTTTCCTTCTATGCTCCAACTTGCCACTGATAGAGCCGAATTATACTTAGTATGTATCCTTCAGTCCACTACTTCCTTCCAAATCTTATTCGATCCTATTTGGATGTACCAAGACCAAACCAATCCATATCCAGGTAAAAATCCGACGAAATCTCCAACAATTACTCGCCTGAAATTCAAGCAGAGAATCCCGTAACTCATCAACACTCTATTTTGCTTTCACCGGATTACGTGGCCCAATTTAATCAATTCCAACGCCCATACATGTCCTGTCTGGTTCATTCAAGTCCATCCCGTCAAAATCTCCGGTTTGAATCTCCTTAGAACAGCTCCGAAATCCAAACCCTAATATTGAACTTTGCTGCACAAACTTTCCCGCCAAAACCAATTATTTGAATTCTTGAAGATGAGTGCCCCTTATCCTGATGTCGGGTGCCTTTAACACCGGGTGTCCTGGGGTGTAAATAACAATTAGGGTGCCCCTTATCAATGGTGTACCCCTTAGTAATTGAAGTGCCCCTTATCCAAATGAGGGATTCCTTTAGTGATATTCTCCCACGAGCGCAAATACCACTTTTTGAGCCAATTTTTCTGCGCATGTTTATTTCTCCAAAAATACCTACAAAGACACAAAAAGTCATAATAAATACAAAATCGAGCACTAACAATATATACAATTGAGATTAAATCAGACACAAAAATGTGTCTATCAGTACCCCAAGAATACTCATGCATCTTATGTAAGGGATCCAATAGTTGCAAGTAACCGGCCTCGACTTGGTTTCCGGAACTGTCGGGGAAGATACATTTGCCCAGGACGTACAGCAAATAACCGACCGCGGTAGCATTGATTCACACCGGGTTCACCATTCCTTCCCTATCAAGGATTGATTGTGTATCCCATAATGTGTCCCTCAACCTCTTCACATTAAACTTCTTGGTTAGACGACCATCCTTCATGTCAAGAACAGCCTCCGTCTGAACCTGATTCCAACCGAACAATTTCTTGCTCAAATCGTAAATATTCTCGAAAGAAATCGCACAATCGAATCCCTCAGTGACTGCTTTTCCATCAACCTCGAGGCCTAGAATTTGTTGAGCATAATCGGGAGTTATCGCCATCTCACCGAATGGGAATAACATAGTATCAGTCTCCACGTAAAACCTCTCACAGAATGCAGAGACGGTAACTTTATCAAGATTAATATTCGAACTCTCCACCGCAAGCAACAACCAGGAGTTCCTCATAATCACTTTCACATCCTCACATTCCTTGTCAAGATCCCAAGTATGAGCCACTGAACACGAAGCTTGGCGCCTCATGAGACGGATGGCATGCTTGTGATCCTAAATACCAAAAAAAAAAAAAATGAAAAGAAATACAAACACTTGACGCATATTTAATTAAGATCGTTACACACTTGAATAAAGAACAAAGCCGGATTAAGATTACTTACGATAGTATTATGGATCGTACATGCCCATGAGTCTTTGTATCCAAAAAGAACTCTTCCACCATCTCTTGGGGTCTCCCTTAGGTCCTCATCTTTTTTCAGTGTAACGATGAAGTGTTCGGGAGGCATGTGAGAATTAGCTGGTTTAGTGATCACCCTCTTCCTCGCTCCGGTTGAAGTTGAACCCGAATCTTCGGCGGGTTCAACAATTTGTTCTCCATCTCCTTCTTCTTCTTGTTCTTCTTGTTCCTCTTCCTCTTTAATAATTTCCTCTTCGACGGTTTTCTTACCTTTATCACTATTACCATCATCATCATCATTATCTCCTCCAACAGGTGGCATGTCTTAATCACCATCATCATCATCATTGTTGCCTCCTCCAGCAGCCGGAGTTCTTTCAACAACATTATCATCATCACCTCTTCTACCAGATGGAATTGATTGGTCTTCATCTGGAGTCTCGTCTGAATCACTAGGTTCAGATGTAGGTTCTGAATTATTCTTTATAATGATCTTTGTCATTCCCGGCTCAACATATGACCCTCGATGTTTTGAAGATAATAGTTTATCACCAACACGAGGCGGCTTTGAAGGAGGACTAAAAGCTTCTTTCAGGGCTGCTTTCTTCTTTTCCCTTTGCAATCTGAATAAAAATAATTCAGGAAAAAAACATCAAAGGCCGGCAGTGTAGACATATACAACATATCCGGCGGACAAATGGCTGGAAAGGTCGACCAAAAGATGAGTGTCGGCTAAGCAAAAGCCGGCAGTGTATCATAAACATAGCTTTCCGGCTCACAAAAATATAGGACTTTTCACTAAACTAGTCGGAAGGGTGCATTTCCCATACATCGCCGACTGCCAAACAGCCGGAATGGTTTTATATAAATACCCTTCCGGAAGCAAAAAAATCTAGGCATCAGCAAACATTCTATACAAGTAGCCGGAAGGGTAAAAAATAATAAGACGCCGGCTTTATTAAAGAAAAACAGACGCTGGAAGGGTATGCAGATGAATAACATGCCGGTGCTGCTAATAGAAGTTACAGAAACTACACAGTCGGCAAGTTCTTCAAGATTATACCTTCCGGCCAAACCCTAACTATGAAACCCCGGAAAGGTCGATAAAACATACACTGCCGGCGCCTCAACTGCCAATTCAAAATTTCGAATTTTCTAACCTAATTTGACATGCAAACATGAAATCGAAGTACTAGAGTGAGTTTAAACAAGCCCTTACTTTCTTAAGCGCACCATTTCGCGTGTTTCAGCGAGCTCAAATTCTCCTTCTTCGACGGTTTTTTTCTTCACTTTCTTAGCAACCAAGCTTACAATTCCAGGGTTGTATTCGTTGGGTTTTCTATTTGTTTGTTTCATCTTACTAGCCCTAGGTGGTGGCAGATCCATTGATAAAGATTAATCGGAGTTTTCGAATCGACGATGTGATGGAGCCGGTAGGGAAGGGTTGTGGAGGAGAAGAAGAGAAGGAGATGAAATGAAATGAAAAGATTAAAACTGATTTAGGGTAATAGGTTTTTAAAGGGTGAGGGTAGTTTTGTAACTTAGTCATTTGAACTCTCCCTAAAACCCACAAAAAATGTCCCTTTAAAATCGGGTATACCCCAATCAAGCCAGGTTAAATATGTACAGTTTCTATTTTAACATCCAAAGAAAAGAAAAAAGAGAAACCGAAATGTAAAAAACAGTTTCGCGGGAGTGAGAAAAACCCTTCATCATCTAACAGTAACAGATGTTGTTGAATCTAAAGTGGTTAGATGATGGTAGGTTTTGTTCACACGATAAAAGTGAGTGAAATACGTTAATACTAAAAAGCTCCAAAATGAGAAAAATCCAACTGAGGTTTAATTTTTGAACACAAGAAACAAAATCAGAGATCCTCAGCTGCAAACCCCAAGGAAGATTTCTGATCATCACTGCCATTGTTAAGAGAAGATTTCTTGTAGCAGCACTAAAATCCTCCAAAGTCCTTTTCAACAAGCAGCCCAAGGTTGTCTTGAGTGTAGTAGTACGTGATGAACTTGCTTAGTAGCAGTCTTACCAGCAGAAGGACACTTATCAGCTGATGCAATACCACCACTATTTGTTGTTACACGCTCACAGCGCGGACACATAGTGAGATTTGATGCTTGTAATGGTTCAAAACTATTTGGTGATAGTATTGTTGGTGGACCAACTCTTAATGCCCTAAGTTGTTCAACTTCCCTTTGTAATCTTTTGTTTTCTTCTGTCAATGAACCAAAACATCTCTTTAGATATTCACACTCCATTTCTGTCTGCTTTAACTTAGTCCTGTTTTACAATGTAAAAGGAAAAAGTCAGTGGTCAAAAACTGAATAGTTAGTAATATGGTCATGATGAGTAAGTAACTAGGTCTCTCTCCACGTTAACTGAATAAGTAAAAGATCCCTTTGAACCATAAATTTCTTCCCATTTTTAGTTGCTCTGAAAATAAATTCACAGAAACTTACATTGGACTCATGCACTGAACCAAAGCCTAATACCAAATTAATTAGGTGATTGAAAAATTCAAGAGTTGGACTAATTTAATTGTGTTAGTCAAAATCTTCAATATTAAATGACGGGGACCTTTGAACAACCTTAAAAATATTTCAAAGTCTTTTCATCTAATGATCCTTAGTCTGAATTTATTATTTTATCTGTTTGTCGTGGGAAAATCCATGGTACAGACTATTGTTTTCCCAAAGCTAGGCACTTGATCTCCACCGTAAATATCATGAACTAGTAGATTCACATTTCTCACCAGTATAATTCAGATTTTTCATAAGAATTATCCTAGTAGGTATGTGAGGAATTATTGATGGAAAATTAATGAAAAGAAAGGTCTAGGAATATCATTTGAGTACAAAATGGTGAATTACGCATGGAACGTCAGTAACTTATATAAGTATTAACGCAACTACTAAAAATGATATAGTACCTAGCTCTACGGTTCTGGAACCAGACTTCAACTTGGCGTGGTTTAAGCTTCAACTGAAACGCCAATGCTTCTTTTTGTTTCTGTACGGAGAACAAAGCAATTGTTTAACAAAAAAAAAAAAAAAAAAGAAGAAGAAGAATTAAGCATAGGACCCTCCATTAAAATATAAAGAAGATACAATAGATATCCACAGTATTACTTACAGGATTTAAGGTGTGATTTTCTCTGAAACTTTCTTCAAGTAAACGAGACTGTTCTTTAGAGAGACGTAATTTCTTACGAGGAGGAGCATTACCATCACCCCCACTCTCTTGATCATGATCATCCAGCAGTGGTGATGATCTTGTGCCTATTGTCAAGTACTCATGATCTATTTCTTCTTCTTCTTCCATTAATGAATAAGTAAAGGTTGGTACTTGATTCATATCCAAATTCTTCATTGAACATGATCCTCCTCCTTCTACATATACATATATACACAAATAAAACAACCATATTTAGAGAAATAAAAAAGACGACATACTCATTTTATAACTATACCCTCGTCCCCACAAAAACATGAAAACAGGTAGGAAAATAGTAGTTTTTGGTGCATAAAAACTGTTTTACCTGAAGAAGGAATAAGAGATAAAGGAGATGAGGAAGAAGCTGAAGAAGAAGAAGCAAAACCAGGTACAGAGATGGTTAAGTCTAAACAAGAAGGACTATTTGATGATGGTGAAATCGCCATGAAAGTACTAGTCTTGCAGAATACAGATGTCTGGTAAAATGGATGGATGAAAAACAATTACAGAAGTGATTATTTAGAAGATGAAAAGTTAAGGGAATCCAAAGAGAAGTGGTGCTAATAGTAGTTGGTTTCGGAGGGAGGGAGAGAGTGGGGGTTCCCTAGCTAGGGTTTTTATTGTTATTTTCTGACCGTAAAACATTATATTATTGTTACGTCGAAACAAGTCAAAACGTCTGATACTAACACGTGTCCAGATTATAGATACACTGTAGGAGTATAGCCGGCAAACTTTCCCCTTTTAGGGTGTTTTGCTGACTCGAGTTGTCGGTTCATAGGTCAGCTCGGAAATGATTGGAACGTCTATTACTGTTTTTTCTTTCTTTTTCTTTTAGATGTAAAAATAAAAAGATAAACACATGAAATGCATCTGAATGATATCTACATTGATGCTCCAATTCCATGTTTTACCTACAAGATTGGCATAAATTTGCATTATCCACTGATACGATATGTCTGTTCCAGTGATCTGGTCAGTTTAGTCTAATGGAGGTTGTTGTGCATATGTTTTTTTTTTAAGTAATTACGTGCTATTTAAATACTCAATCCGTACCACAAATATAAATGGAGGGACCAATTCTTTTAGATTAAGAAATTTGGATTCACCCTATACAGTGGGGTAATTAATATAAGTAAAAAATTATTTTGAAATTTGAATTCCGCCTATATAAGGGTACAAGTAAAAACGGAAGTTCCGTCTATATAATATAGGTACGGAGAGAGTAGTATTTATGCTTAAAAAGACAAAAATAGTAGCTAAAATTGTGATTTTGATACTAAAAATAAATAAATTAAAATATCATACATCAATATTTATCGTATCACGGGTTCGTAACAGCCCGATATTGTGTCTACTGATTCAAACCCTACTAAAACTTATAAATACTAGTAAGACCACATGTGCGATGTACATGCTTGATTTTGATTACTTTAACAACACCAAATTTGATGGTGATGAAAAAAAATCTTAATAATTTTTTTAAAATATTTTTATTTGTACTCATTACATAGATAATTCAAAGAGCTTTCCGAATATACTAATTTTGCAAAAATACGGTGTGTATTTTAAAAGATATTAAGTTTTAAAATTTTTAGATCTAATTTTAAAACAATGGCATTCTTATAAATATGTAATCATTAATTTAATATACATTTTTACCCTTGAATATATGTATAGTAATGATTGATATTTAAGGTCATATTAGTAATATCAAGGTGACACCAAACTATTTTGTTTTTTTATAACCAAAAAAAGACTTGGTGTCTTTTCTTTATTATAGTAAGATAGATACAGAAAATAGGGATAACCTAGCTAGGGGGTGAAGCCCGCTTGAGCAATTTGGTGTGTACACATCCAGCTAGCTGGCTCCCGAGCCTGAGCCTAGATTTTTCTAAATAACCGCGACTGTTTATGTTTAAGTACATTATTATCTAGCTAGACTTTGCTGAACCTAGCCGATCGATCGTGTAGTATAATATTTTTTTGAGAATTATGTTGGTAGTTTCTTTCGATAAATGAAAGGAAGCTAGCTTTTATAACTGAACAGCTTTTCCATGCTTATGGTCAAAGTGTAACTGTAACCCCCTCTTCTAAGAAAAGAACAAAACAAAAACTAAAATGATATTGATGATGAGTTTTTATTTCTTTGTGAACATCAGTTTCAAAACCTTTAGTTCCAAACAATCTGTTAATGTAAACTGCAAGTTTTATCATAATCTGCATCGACACTAATAAACACAGAAGATTAGGATCGTTAACCAATATGTCTGGAAAATACTTTCGATATCCCGTTTGTGAGGTGAGTGCCAAACCGCCGGCCATCCTAAGAGAATGGGCTAAGGGTAGTGAGCAAATGAAGAAACATGTTTGAACGCATACTGATTTTTTTTTAGGCATACTAAATAGTGTCAAAATAGTATTACTAAATAAAAATCAACATCACCTCTTATCCATCCTTTTTAATAATGGCATAAGTAACTTACATAATTAGTATTAATGATTATGATTAGATTTGATTAATTAAGAATTTTAAAGATTGATTAAAAATTAAATTATTAGTGGTAAATTAGTAAAGAAAGCAAATTCATGTGAGAGAGTTGGGATTTTTGAGAGGAAGAAGAAGAAGAAGTGAAAAAAAATAATTGGGTTTTGAGATTTTAGTGATTAGAAGTGACCAAAAAATTAAAATTTTAAAACCCAGATGAACGGTTCGGCTGATAACTTATCAGCCGAACCTTCTTTTTTTTTTTTTAAATATGCCTAGGTTCTGCTGACAACTTGTCAACCGAACCTAGGTTTAAGAAAAAAAAGGTTCGACTGACAAGTTATCAGCCGAACTTCACTTTGTAACTGACGAATATTAGGTTTTGCTGATTCGAACAAAATCTAGCAAAGTCGCATCAGACGAACATAGTGTTTCTCTAAATCATGCATTAGGTCCGGCTCAAAATTGATATTCCAAGATCAGCCGAACTGATCTTCTGAAAATTTAAAACGAAGAAGAAGGCTAGGTTCGGCTGATTCGAACAAAATCTAGCAAAGTCGCATTAGCCGAACATATTGTTTCTCTAAATCATATACTAGGTTCGGCTCAAAATTGATATTCCAAGATCAGCCGAACTTATTTTCTGAAAACCATAATTCCATCTTTGAAATCATATTTTATCGATCAAACAAAATAAAATCAATCAAAAACAAGATGGGTTTGTTACAAATATATTCTAAAATACATCTGAGAGCAATTGAGATTTGGATTTCGCACTCCAACATCGCTCACTTCGATTCGTGTTTCCTTTGCTTGATTAATTGATTGATTGAATTGGAGTCCAAAATATTTAAGTTTAAAGGTTATTTTGATTTTTAATTTTAGGTTTTTGGGGATAAGAACACCCTAATTTAAATTATTTAATGATATATAAATAATTGCACTAACTATAGACACTTCTTATAAACCCATCTTAAATGGGATAATGAATGAATATGACTCAAAAAAATTCAATATGCCTCAAAACAGTTTCCAAATGAGACCAACTACTTCATTTTAAAGGAGGACGATCAAACCCATTGAATCAGACACTCACTCACTTTTCTGATGTCCACTAATCAGTAGTGTACCTAAAAGGAAAACATGGATATTTTTTGATGTTTCGATGTTTATATATATTTAAGTTAATCATGTTCATGTGAATTCTTATTTTATTGATTAAATAATTATAAGATTTTGTTAGGTACTAAATTTGATAGTGGACACTGGACAGTGGTACTACTTACGTTTCAAAGTATTTTCAATTATATTATTAGTTCTACAAAATTTATGGGACTACTGAGATATCTTATGATTCTGCTTATCGATGATGAGACCGACACAAACAACTTTTTCTCATTGATTTTGTCTCGACATCTTTATTGATTTGTCATTTCACCACGCATGCAACTTCCTGTTTACCCAAGATTACCCCTAAATAACTGCATCAATCATATCTTCGTGTAGGCGTAAATTATCTACAGATCCAGGTGGCAACATCCTAGAACCGGTGTACCCAAATACGAAGAGACGCGAAGTATTGAGCAAAGATTATCGGGCGCGAGATTTAAGGAGCCACGTGGATCGGGCGTAATAATGTCGGACAAGACTTGACCCAGACTTCTGATAAAGCTGACAGGATAAGGCGTGGCGGGTCAAACGAGGAACGATGGTCAAACGAATAAAGAAGAACGGGTCACATCGGGTAACCATAAGGACGACAGAAAAGATGAGCGACATCGCGTTAATAATGCACCTAAAAAGATCGGCCCGAACGGAGGATAGGCGAGGAGCCAGGATACATCGGCCACATGAGACGACGAGAACCGGCCCGATCACGAGGCGATAAATAGATGTAACATGACCAACACCTTAATTTCGTTGTATAGAACTTCTCCTATAAATAAAGGGACTTTTATTTCGAGAGAGGTAGGTTGTATTTTGAGAGAGAGAGGGGAGAAAAACTCGAGTAAGCAGAAAGAAGAAGAAAAGTGAGTAGTAAGTGCATCTTGTAAGGAAATCCCACGAAGAGCAACACCTTTGTAACACTTCTAAGTAATAAGATTCATCCTTTCACCCCCGTGGACGTAGGTAATCATACCGAACCACGTAAATCTTGTGTTCATTGTGGAGTGTTTACTTTCATTTGAGATGAGCATTGTGTTTCTATCCTTTGGATGTAGTTTGTAGTAAAATGCATCTACATTATGGCGTCGACTAAGGGGACACGACTAAGATCTCCGGATACCTTGCCGTTAAAGCCTTCAGAGACGATCAACAGCTCCTCAATACACGTTAATGTGTTGGAGTAGAAGCTACGATGAACTCTGTTGGCCGAAGTAATGGTTGTTTTGAGTCATTTCTTGAGCATTTAAAGTCGGAGCGATAGCGATGTAATGTCTTCTTAGCGTCCTCAACAGTTTGATCGGCAGAGAAACTTCACGAGCTCACCAGCGACTAACAGTTCGGGTTAGAAGCTACGTGAAGAATCTGTTGAAAGGACGACTGTTTGTTCTTGATAGTTGTATGATTGTTAGCGTTAAGCGAGTTGTTTCTAGCAGCGGTGTGAAGTCGAGTGCTTGGAGTTACCAAAAGTTAGAATTTTTAGATGTTTCATCATATAATAAACTGTCGACCATATAGAATTTTTAGCCGGCGGTGTAGCATAAGTCGTCGGAAAGGTCACCATTAAATCTCGAGAAAGTGGAGTTGGTACAAGTTTGATTTGATTCTAGGGGTTACTTTCCGTACTTTTTAAGCATCATGTGCATAAGATCTATGATTTGGAACATGTAGAATAAAGGACAAAACTAACTTAAATGCATAGGTCGAGTACAGAGAGCGACATCGTACGGAGTGATAGCGACAGGAAAATAAGGACAACCACAGATTCAACATAGGGACAAAATAGGGTAGAGGGACATTGCCCACCTAACAACTGAAGTAGATCTAACGCAGAGACAGTAGTCGTACAGTCGAACTTTTCCCCCTTTTATCTGAATTTTTTATTTTGAAAATTAGGTCAAAGTAAGGGGTTCTTTTTCGTATTTGCTGACGTAGGGACGGGCGATACTCGGCTTATCACGCGACGTGATCGATGGCTAGCACTTCAGGGACAATTAGGATGTTAAGGAATCGTATAGTCACTAGCGAAGCATGCAGCGGGGATAACGGGGCCGAGGCAAGAGGACGATCGACAACCACCGCCCCGAGGAATCTCATGCAGCTGCGCGAGGGATGCCTGTTGTAGACGAAGAAATATATTTGGGGCGAGACGATAACACCTTACCTCTGGACCAGGTTATATTGACTCAGAGGAGAGTTGACCAAATCGATGGACTCACAGCTTCAGACACCGATGACGATGAGGAAGCACTTGCAGCGCGAGCTCAGAGGCAATGGACGAGGCATCAAGTTGAACACCATGAAGCTTTGGGAAGGGAACAATAGCGTCTTAGACAGATTCAGCTGGGGCGAGCAGCAGCAAGTAACATCGTCCCGACAACCGTTCACTCGGTCGATCGTGTAGCCAACCCGATACCGCCCCCACCACCCACATCAGCACCATTACAACCTCGGCCACACCAACCCAATGGACACTCCAGTCATGAAAGTACGAACCCGACGTTGTTGGCCATTTTGGAGAGTCATAAGAGGCAAGAGGCGGCACTAAGGGAACTCCAGCAGAGGAATTTAGCCTTGGAGTATAAGAATTACCAGCTGAGGAACCTACGGACCAGATCAAGAGGGTCGTCCAGTCGAGGGACATCGGGTTATCGCGGCCGATCCGGTCACTCACCACCCATGATGGGGCCAAGTAACCTTAATCAGCCCGATCAGTCAGGTCAGCCACCATTACCTCCGATACCCCCCACGCAGAGATATGGACCACCTGAGGATTCGTCCACCGACGAAGAAAGGCGAGGAAGGGACGAGCGACAAGATCGGGCAACTAAAGCTAAGCTTAAGGAGTTGGAAGCAAAAATCAAGGAACTCTCGGGTGGAAGCGAGGAGAATAAGTTGGCCGAGATTATGAGTGAAGCCGAGAAAACGCCTTTCTCTCAAGAAGTGGAACAAATGCCATTCCCACCCAAATGTACTTTACCTTCATTCCCCTCCAGATTTGATGGAACGGGCGATGCGATCGAACATCTTAAGATGTATACAATGTCACTGATCCAATGGAGAAACAACCCGGTAGTTATGTGCAAATTCTTTCCAGCTAGTTTGGAGGGCGAGGCGCGAGATTGGTTTTATTCACTCACACCTAGTTCGATTAACGGGTATGATGTGCTAGTCGAGGCCTTCCTTGAGACCTACATGCATAACAGCCGACCTCGGCCAAGAATGAACAAGCTGTTTACTCTCGCCCGACGATTCAGAGAGCCCCTGAGAACCCTGACCGACAGATGGAGGAAATTGTGTACTGAAATTGGGAAGGTACCGGTGGATCAAGCCATCTTTGGGTTTGAAAACGCGTTGGGGAGGTTGCACCCCATCTGGATTGCCATGTTTTCTGAAAAACCTAAAACCTTAAAGGAGATGAGAAGAATGCAAGAGCACTATATCGCCTTGGAAGAAATTCAAAGCCGAATCAAGAGATAGAGGAGTACAAGAAGCCAGGTTGAAGTTGGTACCGAAACTAAAACGGTCATGGGCGACCATATCGGGCAATCGAGAAAAGAGATCGGACCCGCCCCAAGGAGCAGTGAGAAGAGGGAATGGATGGCCAAAGGGAAGAAGCCAAAGCAGGAAACCCGGTCGTATACCCCTCTAAACGCTTCTTTGGAAGAGGTGTTCAAGGAAGTTGAGAAGATAAACGACATCAACTACCCAGCATTGAGGGGAGTACAGTTCCAAGAGACCCGAGATCATCCCGAATACTGTCACTACCATCAGTATAGGGGCCATTCCACCAATAACTGTCGAGAAGTGAAAGATATTGTTCAACACCTCATCCGCGATGGATATTTGAGGCAGTATGTTTGACACCCCCCTTGGCTGGAAGCAACACCCGATGCACCAGTTCATCAAGTCCGCATCGATAGGGCGAGTCAGTTCGTAAGCACCATTTCACATTCGGCTATGCAAAACTACACTCTCGGCCCAGTAGTCAACACCAGGATCCATAAAAGGGATCGTGAGGGTAAAGAGATATTTAGCGTAGCCAAGTCCCTTCCAATGGAACCTTGGATGACACTGACCATTTCGTTCTCGTCTAAGGATGTCCCAGCAAATTGACAGGCACACAGTGATCCGCTGGTCATCACGCTATTGATTGAGAAGTGGGGAGTAAGAAGGATTCTCGTGGATAGCGTAAGTTCAGTCGAGGTGCTATTCTACGACACGTTCCGAAGAATGAAATTATCAGACGACATGCTCGTCCCATCAACATATCGCATCTACGGCTTTAACGGCACAGTAACCATCCCAAAGGGCGAAATAACTTTGAGGGTTTCAGATGGTGGTGGCTACCTCGACACACTAACCACCTTTTGTGTATTCGACGTCGCCTCACCTTATGAGGCCATTATCGGGCGCCCATGGATTGATGGGATTAAGGGAGTAACATCGGCGTACCCTCAAAGGTTAAGATTCCCGACTTGCAAGGGAATATCAGAAGTTGTAAGCGACTCCCAGGCGGCACGACAATGCATGAAAGTTGATATAGAAATAAATGAAGAACGGCGAGCTCGGCAAAGGCAAGAAAAGAAAAAAGCAAAGGAAGTGAAGGCGGCAAAAGAATTGGAGGAGGCGATTTCACAAGCGGTCCTGGCACACGAAACTCGAGAACAAGACCCTTTATAGCAATTAAAGGAAGCGTCCCCGGTCAGGGAGACCAAATCAAACTTCTCGACAGTCGAGCCGACTAAAGAAGTAAACTTGGGAACGATAGAAGAACCCAAAATAGTGAGGATCGGGGCATTACTATCGGACGAACAAGCAAGTAAACTCACGATGCTATTAAAAGAAAACCTGGATGCATTCGCTTGGGAAGTGCATGATTTGAAGGGTATTGACCCGAAGGTCTGCTGTCACCACTTAAAAATTGATCCGAGGTTCAAACCGGTTAGACAAAAAATGAGGCGCGTCACGCCAGAGTTACAAGCGGTGGTCGAGGTCGAGCTGAAGAAGTTACAAGAATCCGGAATAATAAGGAAATCCCACTACCCACAGTGGTACCGAAAAAGAAAGGGGGAGTCAGAATATGTATTGATTTCAGCGACTTGAACAAGGCCTGACCGAAGGACAGTTTCCCCCTTCCAAGCATAGATCAACTAGTAGAATCAATAGTGGGATACGAAGCGATGACCTTAATGGACGGATACATGGGCTACAACCAAATACCATTGGCGCCCGAGGACCAGGAACACACTTCCTTCTTCACACCAAAAGGATTGTATTGTTACACCAAGATGCCATTCGGACTTAGGAATACCGGGGCTACGTACCAGAGATTGGTAGGCGACATGTTTGAAGACAAGATTCACGATACCATAGAATTTTACGTGGAAGACATGTTAGTCAAGAGTCGGAAATCAAAAAACCACGTCCGAGACCTTCGATAGATTTTTCATACAATGAGGAAACACAAAATGAAAATTAATCCTGCCAAGTGAGACTTCTGGGTCACGTCGGGGAAATTCCTAGGCTACATCATCACCCCCAGGGGAATAGAAGCAGATCCCGAGAAGGTACGAGCCGTCCTTGAAATGCCATCCCCCGCAACGGTAAAAGACGTGCAGAAACTAAATGGTTTCATAGACGCATTGGGGCGATTCGTATCACGGTCATCGGATAAATGCAAGGCATTTTACGACATCTTGAAGAAAGGAGAAAAATTCCGATGGACGGACGCCAGCGAAGAGGCCTTTCAAAATATCAAGCTACATCTAGCTAGCCTCCCGGTTCTTCAAAGGCCCGAGCCGTCAGAAATTCTCACTTTATACTTAGGCGCGACACCCTATGCCATCAGTGCGGTATTGGTCAAAACAGAGATAGGCGTGGAGAAACCGGTATACTTCGCTAGCAAAACCTTAAGTCCGGACGAGAAGAATTACACCAGAATGGAGCAAATGGTGCTCGCACTAGCCTTTGATGCCTCTAAATTACGAACATATTTTCAAGCTCATCTAATACGGGTGCTCACCAAATCGCCTATCGAAGCGGTCTTGGATAGTGCTGGGCGATCGGGGAAAATCTCCAAGTGGGGAGCCATAATTAAACAATATGACGTGACATACGAGACAAGAACCGCGATCAAAGGACAAGTAGTGGCCGATTTCTTGGCAGATTTCCCCCTCAGTGATGAGGACGAGGTAGAAGATATACCGGGAATGGCAGAAGAACAAGAGGAGCCAGCGGACCTACTAGACGCAAGTAGCTCAACACGATGGGAAGTATTTGTTGATGGGGCATCAAACAAATACGGATCGGGTCTTGGGTTGGTGTTTACCACGCCAAAGGGGAGGAAAATCGTGCATTCGTTCAGGTTAGAATTCAAGGCGACAAACAATGTCACCGAGTATGAGGCGGTGATCCATTCCTTAAGAATAATTGTGGAAATGAGGCTGCATGAGGTTCGATTGACTAGTGACTCACAGCTAGTGATCCGGCAAATTACGGGCCAATACGCTACGCACGACCCGGTGCTTCAAAAATATTGGGAGCTCGCCCAATTTTACATCAAGCAAATACCAGATATAAAATTCCGCCATATCTGCCGAAAGGATAACAGACACTCGGACGCTCTATCGTACATTGCCTCACAACTAGTAGACCCGAGCATCGAAGGGATACGCGTTATGAGGCTTCTTAACCCGTCTATCCCAGAAACACCAGACGTACGGATCGAGGTGGCCGTTAGCACGGTCGAGAGATACAAATAAGGCGACTGGAGAAAGCCAATACATCAATGCTTAGAAACGAGTGAGCTACCTAAGAGTCGGCCCGACATGAACAAGATAAAAAGCAAATCGGGCGCCTACGAATTAAGAGAAGGGATCGTATATCAGAAATCTTACCTAGGACCACTCCTACGATGCTTAAGCAGGGAAGAAGGCCATATAATCCTACACGAGCTACACTATGGGGCGGCTGGAAATCACAGCTCGGGAAGAAGTTTGTCGGTTAAAGCAAAAACAATGGGCTACTTTTGGATGTATATGAACGAGGACGCAAAGCAAATGGCGAAAGCTTGCAAAGAGTGTCAGCGTTTTGGGAAGAAAATCCATGCTCCCGGCGTACCGTTAAACTCAATCATAAGTTCGTGGCCCTTCGCTAAATGGGGAGTGGACATTGTCGGGCCATTACATGTCGGAATGGGACAAAGGAAGTATTTGATCGTGGCCACTGACTATTTTACCAAGTGGGTAGAGGCGGCGCCGTTAAGGCATATTCGGGACAAGGATGTCTTTAAGTTTATTTGGGAACATATCATTTGTCGCTTCGGGGTTCCGGCTGCAATCGTCTCTGATAATGGAAAACAACTACAAGGCGAGAACATCGATCTTCTATTCAACACTTACAACATCAGGAAGAGCAAAGCTACCCCGATTTACCCCTAGTGCAATGGGCAGGCCGAGATCACTAATAAGACAATCACCGATAACATGAAGAAAAAACTGGATGGGGAATATGGCAACTGGTGCGAGGAGATATATAACGTCCTATGGGCATACAGGACCACACGAAGGGAAGCTACGGGATTCTCTCCATTCATTCTTACCTACGGAACCGAGGTGATTCTACCAACAGAAGGGATGATTCCTACCACAAGAACCGAAGCTTGGAGGTGCAACGTGGCATCCGATCTGATCTTGGCTAAACTCGACGACTTGGAAGAAACAAGAGAAATGGCGTTACAAAAAATGGAAAATTATCAAAGGAGGTTACAACGGGAATACAACAAGCGCGTTCGACCAAGAGAATTCCATCCCGGGCAGCAGGTATTTAAATTCATGGCTGAATGGGAGCGCGACAAAAAAGGCGGAAAATTAGCACCAAAGTGGGGTGGGCCATATATAATCGAATCTAAGGAGGGCGAGGGATCATATCGACTACTGCGACTCGACGGAACAAGAGAGCTCAAACCATGGAACATCCGATTCCTGAAACTCTACCATCCTTGATAAGCGACGCGGAAAAACGGTAAGCAAATGTGTCCCCTATCTCTGTGAAACCGTGAGGGGTATGGGATAGGGCATGAGCGACTAATGGTCATTCGTACTCGGGGCAATGCCAGTGTGGAAGTGCCGAGGTGACTTACACTCGAATGGTCATTCGTACTCGGGGCAAAGCCAGTGTGGAAGTGCCGAGGTGACTTACACTCGAATGGGCATTCGTACTCGGGGCAACACCAGTGTGGAAGTGCCGAGGTGCCTTACAGTCACCTGGCTATTCGAACTCGGGGCAGTGGCAGTGTTCAAGTTCCGAGGTATCCTAAGGGTTCTGGTGGTTGGAAACCAGTTCCAAAGGTTGTTTAGACACGAGTTCTACTCATCTAGGTGGCCTACTTACATCTGAAAGGTCACCACCATCGCAAGTGGGCGTGTCCACTTGCCCGAGATCGGTTGGTCGATAACCACTCGGGATTGTCGGGCCTAGAAATAGGATGACTGGTACCCTTCCACTAAATCCAAAGAGATAGTGATGAGATACCCCAATCAGGACATGGCATAGGGCCCGATGACCCTCCTTGTTGGGTGTGTTCGACAGAAATGGTTAGAATACTGACTTACTTGAACAATGATTGCAGGAATAACATATGAAACAAAGAATAACTCGATTGTGTCATGCGACTATTAAGAAAATACGGAAAGCGTCATGTGACCAAGAGAAACGAAGCGTCTAACAAAAATAAAACAAACACCATCGGTGACGCATCACCCCCATTAAAACAAACAAGCAAGGTAGCGGAAATTAAAAAAGGGGAGAAGTGTTTAGAGCGATTTACAACCCGATGGAAGGGGAAACATAGTGATGCATCACCACAAAAAGAAAGTTTAAGCCTTGGGAGGAGCCGTGCCGGCCTTCCTCTATACGACCTCGAGCCGCTTCTTCTCCACCCATTCCATAATGCCAGCCTGAACCTTCTGATCTAACTCTTCCGCATGGGCGACGCGTTCATCCTCGAGTTGTTGGGTAATCTGGGAAGCGTTTTCCTCAGCTTCAGCTAACTTGGAGCCCAAATCGACCTCGGCCTGTTTTAATCGGCGAACCTCCAGATCCAGCTCCCGAGAGCGTTGTTGCTCGGCTACAAGATCACAAAAATAGAATGTTATTCATCGGGTGCATTTTTGCAAGAATAAAGCGCAATCTAGATCTAAAAGAGCGGCCTCAACACATCATCTAAGAGACCTGACAAGGCGGGTAACATCGACTGAAGCGACTCTACCGAATTGGACAACTCATCCTCGGCCCTGGACAACTTCATGGTTAATTCGTTATAATGTTGCTTGTTGAACTCGTTACTAGGGCAATACTTCTTATGCTCGGCCCAATCGTCCATTAACCGATTACGCGACGCTTGGAGCACTGCAAGCTGCGATATACTCCACTCTAAATCGCCCATAACCTTATCAAATTCACTCACTCGGCCCAGTAAATCGCTATTAGCTCGCTCCGCCACATCTTTATCTCTCAATATTCGTAGGCGGTCCTCGTGAAGGTCTCGATTCTGCAATTGCAGAGCGTCTACCCTTTGCTCCAAACTTGTGGCTAAAGCATCCTTTTCAGCAGAAAGGCGCTGAGAAGACCCCAAGTGAGCCCGTAAGTTGTCCATCTCGGCAGGATCATAATCAAACCGACGACGTCGTTCTAACTCGTCCTCAAGTCTTGCAATCTCCTCAGTTTGACGGTATATTTTGTCGTCTTTGTTTGCCATTCGTTGACGAAGATTTTCCACAAGATCCTTCTCAATATCCCATTTTCTCTTCATAATCCTAAACTCCGAAGTAGCGTCTATACCTATACTAGATACCTCGGCTAGGAAGAAGGATACCCGACTCAGGATACTGGCACGATAAACTCAATCAACACAAGTTAAGAAGGATCATATACCTTGAGCGTCGGCAAGCTTGATCTCCAGCTCATTCGCGCGACCCTTCTCATTCTGAAGTTGAAGTTGGAGAGATTCTATCAACTGCTTATCTCGAAGGCGATTGGCAGCATCCAAGCGTACGCGGTTCATAATCTAACACAAATAGTTTGACTCATAAGCGACACTACGAAAAAGAAATCGGAAGCGGAGCATAACCATACAGAAACGACTTACTCACCACAGTGTCAATTGTCAGGGCGATGTCGCCATAACGGGGCACAACATTCAACATTTCCTCATCTGTATACTTCACAAAGTTGGAGGAAGTAAGCGCACCCAAGGAGTTCATGATCGGGCCAGAGACAGTAAAGGAAGTTTCAGCACTAGAAGACGATCCCTCAGTAATCCGGGGCACACAAGGAAGCTCTACCGGTACATCGGTAACGATCTTCTCTACGACGGGTATCTCCGAGGGCTCCTGTTGGTCGCCCATACCTTGTTCATCGCCTTTGTCGCCCGACACATTCTCTCCAAACAGCTCATCCTCATCGGAAAGATCAATGATGGGGCCCGTTTTCGGCGGTGGCTTAGCAATTTGATTACCTCTACCAGGATTACGCCTCAGCGGAGTAGGGTCAACATCGCCAGCGTCATCATCATCGTGCCTTGGGTGTTTCTGCACAAGTGTCTCGTCAGAACATGTGAAGGCAAAAAATAGGGGCAAGTACATGTACTTATAAGAAAATCATTATGTTTGTTACCTTCCCCTGGTCTTCCTCAACCCTTGTGCCAGCACCTCTTTTCCTAGATCCGATAGTTTTGGTGGAGCCGACCTGAGATTTTTAAAAAACAACAAATGACTAACTGATGCCCGAAGCTAGCAAGATAAAAATCAAGAAAAGCGCATACCTTATCAGCCTTGTCATCATTAACCACCCAGAAATAATAGGGCTCGACGGGAAAAGTAGGCAACGGGAAGTCACCATGAAGGATCGGACCTCGGACTAGAAGCGGAACTCGAGGATAAATCGGGTCATTAGAATGACAGGCTCGCTTGTTGGAACCCTGGACGATGCGATCGGCATCCAGCATCATCCTTTCAACACCCTCGGGCATAGTTTTGACCCGATGAGGACTAGCAGCAAAACCGGCAAGATATCCTAAGGTTGAAGTACCAGCTCGATAGTTGACAAGGAAATTGGCAACAGTATACTCAGGAGCGTCCTCGGGCTTGTAGGTCGACCATTCGGCAGTAGAACCATGACCATCGCGGCGATCCCTCCACTCGTTCATAATTCGAAAAGTATTGCCAATCCATTGAGCTAAAGCACGAGAAGGCAGAATCTGGGATAGAATCTCGTAATAAAATGGGCTATCAGGGTTGTATAAGGGAAGACGAAGGCCCAGCTCCAGTTGACCCAAGGTGATGACCACACACGTGCTTCTTCATATCGGTTTTCTTCAAGATACCGTGTCGGCCCGAGAGAAGGGTCACTTCATAATTTTGAAGATCGTACTTCTCCTTCAGCTTCTCAATGAACTCTTCATCAGAGAGATCTTTCCCCCTTTTCTCGGACCTGCACGAAATAGAAGAAGAGCTATCAACAAAAATAGATCTCATCGCTCGATCATCATACCTGGAAGGGCTTTCAAGCAAAAACAGAGAAGCAAGGGGAGGAACATCAAACTCGGAAAAAACGTCATCAACAGACCTCTTTTAAGCCATGGAAGGAGAAGAAGCCATTAACAAAGATAATGCAGAACTCGGTTTTCAATAAAGAAAGATGAGGCGATGGCAGCTACTATATCAATCGATGAGGAGAAGATGATGAAAGAAAACCAAGAGAGCTAGGGTTTTTTGAGAAGCGCAAAATGTGAAGAAACTTGGGAGAAAACCACAGTAGAAGAAGTAAGAAAGGAGCGGGCTATTTAAAGAAGAAGAATTGTAACCGACGCCGACGGTTACCAGTCATAAAGTAGAGTTAGTGGGACGCTGCATGGCGAGATCTGCGGCATGGACGAGGACGTGGCGGTTGAAACGACTTTCTTTCACTCGTGTCTGCTACACGAGCGAAAGAAGGGGCATAAATGTAGGTGTAAATTATCTACAGATCCAGGTGGCAACATCCTAGAACCGGTGTACCCAAATACGAAGAGACGCGAAGTATATAGCGAAGATTATCGGGCGCGAGATTTAAGGAGCCACGTGGATCGGGCGTAATAATTTCGGACAAGACTTGACCCATACTTCTGATAAAGCTGACAGGATAAGGCGTGGCGGGTCAAACGAGGAACAATGGTCAAACGAATAAAGAAGAACGGGTCACATCGGGTAACCATAAGAACGACAGAAAAGATGGGCGACATCGCGTTAATAATGCACCTAAAAAGATCGGCCCGAACGGAGGATAGGCGAGGATCCAGGATACATCGTCCACATGAGACGACGAGAACCGGCCCGATCACAGAACTGATAAATAGATGTAACATGACCAACACCTTAATTTCGTTGTATAGAACTTCTCCTATAAATAAAGGGACTTGTATTTCGAGAGAGGTAGGTTGTATTTTGAGAGAGAGAGAGGAGAAAAACTCGAGTAAGCAAAAACAAAAAGAAAAGTGAGTAGTAAGTGCATCTTGTAAGGAAATCCCACGAAGAGCAACACATTTGTAACACTTCTAAGTAATAAGATTCATCCTTTCACCCTCGTGGACGTAGGTAATCATACCGAACCACGTAAATCTTGTGTTCATTGTGGAGTGTTTACTTTCATTTGAGATGAGCATTGTGTTTCTATCCTTTGGATGTAGTTTGTAGTAAAATGCATCTACACTTCGTATTCTCTACTCTATTGCATCAGATTGCACCATGAGCTACTATAGCTAGATCTCTATGTCAAGTCATATTTATGCAGGAGAAAATGAGTTTTAACTAAAGTATTTAACTTCTTGGTGTGGTTTGATCTAATGACTTAAGGGTTTAAGGATCCTCACTCATTTTTTGAATCAATGAAATGGAATCTTTAGTCTCATATTGTGTAAAATTAAAGAGGTGTTCCACTATATGACCATATTATTATGGATACAATACAAATTCTTTAAATTAATACTCGTTAAATTAATTATCTCTTTAAAATAATAAAATTTTATGATCCCAACTAGGCTTGCACAAGCTAAAATTTTATATAACCATATTATTATGGATACTGTATGTTGGAAAATAATATGGGTGGAGCGGGTGGAGCGATAATACGATTACTTCTTTTTCTTTCTTGAAAGATTAAACTGCAAAACTGTCACGGGAACATTTCATATGACTCATGACAAGATTTAACTTGGATGTACGACTGGTGACTAGAAAATGATATACATCCCCACTCTCTCCCCCGTTCCTATTCCCGTTATATGGGAAATATATGTTTGTTAAATCCAATAATAATGGGACCCCCTGCTATTCTCAATACTGGCTTGATTGGTATATACTAAATGAGACAAAACCTGGGTCATTTTGAAGTAAAAGAGGTCACCCCTTAACCATATATTTTCAAAATGGCTAATATGCCCTTATTTAATTAACACTAAAAAATCTGATTAACTTAATTAATTGAGTTTAGATTAAAATTTTGAAAATGAAAATTTAGTAGATTAAACCTTTAATCCGTCTTATGAGTTCGATTTCAATCAAAAAAATTGGTTTACAAAAATGTCAAAGGTCGGCAAGGTAGACGTTTGAATAAAGTGTCGGATATATATTGTCGGCATGGTCTATGTTTGAATAAGATGCCGATCAAGTTTAGCCGGCATGGTCCTTGGACGCATAAAACGCCGACCATTTTTTCGGCCGGAAGGGTCTTTGAATGGAGAATATGCCGACTATCTTGGGCCAGCAATCTAACGGTCGGCATGTAAATATTCCCTACCATGTCGGCTATACTATAGTCGGCATGCACATAATTAATAACACAACCGACTGACTTGAAGTCGGCATGTTAAGGATTTCTAACCCTGCCGACCTGTACTTATACCAAACAGAAAATAGAATATGGGAAGATGTAATTCACTTTATTCATGCAATTTTGGTTAGTACATTGATTGAAACATAAAACCTAACTCCTTGTCAACGGAAAAAGAATTCACTTAGCATGTGCATCAAGCCTTTGAACCCCTAGGCGACCTTAGTGGACGAGTTATAGTCTCGTGAGGGTTTACATAGAGATCTACCCACAAAACCTACACTAAAACCATCAATCTTCGTCGGAGGAATCCGAGTCACATTCATCCGACATGAGGTCCGGAGCATACTCGGGAATTTTGGATACCATGAATTCATAGCTTGCATCGAATGCGAATGCTTCCCCCTTTTCCTCCAAGTAGCGTGATTTGACGACTTCATGCTACAAAACAAAACACAAACTTACTTTGTTAGTGGTGTTTAGTAAGAAGATCAAACAACATGGATCACGTAAAATAAACCACAAAAATACTTACAAATTGTTCAATGGACAATCCAAAGTGGCTAGCGTTCAAAATCGGTTTTTGGATAGCCAAAAAAACAAGTATCGCTTTTTCTATAACTTGGTGCCTATCATGAATTTGTAGAACACTTCTTCCATTTGGATTCCCAAACTCTTGCCTATATTTATTGTATACCCTAACCCAAAAGGTTACGGCATCCACCCTTACGGAGGACTGCCTTCTAACTTTAGTTTCCGCGTACCAAGCTTTGGTGATTGCCAAATCTTCATTTGAATCAAATGATGCCATTGTTGTTTGTAGAGCTATTGGGTGATTTAGATGGAGTGTATGATGGTATGAGCTTTGGAGAGAATATGCAAATAGTTGTGTGTTGTTTTGTAGAGAGAGGTAGTGTATTTATAGGATGGTGGCCAAATTTGGTCGTTATAGTGCCCAAGTACAAGTAAATCAACGAAACTGTGTACTTGCAAAAATTTGAATTTTGAATTTTCCGACAAGATTTTTTCCCCTCAATATGCCGACTACGTATGGCCGGCAGGGTGGGAAGTTTCTTACCATGCCGTCCATATGACTTTTAGGCATCAGGAAACCATGTTCTTTTGTGTATCCGCCGACAATGTATTTTGACATTTTTTTGTCGGCTATAATATGGTCTGCAAGGTATAAATTTTCTTTCCATGCCGATCTTATGACTTTTAGGCATCAGGAGTTTATGCAATTTTCTGTTAAACAGTCGGAACGGTATTTGATCACTAGCTTGCCGGCTATGATGTGGTAGGCAAGGAACCTAATTTATAACCATGTCGGCCTTATGATGATTTTAGGCAACAGGAGAAGGTATTTTCTGCAACAAATGGCCGACATGTTCTATAACATAATACACTGCCAGTTGCATAACAGTCGGCTTGGTAATGATCTGATTACCTTGCCGACCCTGGTATGCAAGCATTTTCTGTTGTCAGGGCTGCCAGTCTGACACTTCAAAACCTTGCCGGCCCTGGTTTGGTCGACAATGTAACTTAAAAAAAAAACATGCCGGCATAAGTATTGAAACTTTACTTAGCTAAACAAACCATTCATTCAACAACTAGCAATCCAACACTTGTTGTCCAAAATACGAAAAAACCCATAAACCTTAAAAAAAAACATTTGTTCAACCATTAACCTTAACATTTGTCCAACACAACATAAATAAATGAACCAGAAATGCATTCATTCACCACCACAATCACGACCACGATCACGGCCCCGTTTAGGAACACCACCAAAACTACTACCTTCACCACCACGACCACTATGAGCCCTCTTTTTGTCAGCATTCATCTTGGCTTGTGCTTCCCTCCTGGCTTTTTCTTCCCTCTTTACTTCAGTATCAGCTTGCTTGAACATTTCATAGGAATCCTCATTGTCAACATTGTTAACATAGTCAATGTACTTGCTTTGCTCTTTCAATCGACAAAGGATCTCCTCTTTCTCTCGCACAACAAAACACCTTCGCAAAGGTATTCAAATGCTCCTTCCATTTTTAATTAAACAACAAACAATTAATAGAATGATTCGATAATGTGATCTTAAAATAATAAGAACAACTCTAAAATACTTACAAAGAACTTAAGATTTGTTGCTGGGTCTTTCGATTCCATCTTCCTCTTACGATCCAATTCTTCAGTAGTTATCTGACTAATCACAGTTGGACGATCCCAACCCAATTATCGCATTACCCGATGTGGATCGTACATTGAATATCCTTCGGTGCACAACAGCAAGGGTCCATAGTATAATGCAACTTCATATATCCTTTGGATTAAACCTTGATTTCTAGCATCCCGATACGGATCAAATATCACCTCCTCCGCAGTCAATTTGTCGATGGCCATTCGGAATTTGATAAGATTTTGCGACATTTCCTTATCTTGAGTACCCTTAAAACTGTACCTTTGCGCTATTGGCTTATCAACAACAATATTCGCATCCACTTTGATATAGGAATTGGCTTTCACCAAAGTAGGGAAGTGCTCATATATCCAAACCTATGCCAAAAAAAAAAGTTTAGTAAGAATCGTATCTTACGAGAATTTTGCAAATATAAATGATTTAGACAATACAATTACCTGGAAGAGACATATGTTTCCGTTAACTTACGCAGTGAGTGCCCTAGAACCCTTTGTCAACTCATTGTTCAAGAAGGCGACCACCGCAGTACCCCAAGAATACTCACGCATCTTATCTAAGGGATCCAATAGTTGCATATAACTGGCGTCGACCAAGCTTCTGGAACTGTCAAGGAATATACATTTTTCCAGGACGTATAGAAAATAAGATGACGCGGTAGCATTGATTTTCACCAGGTTCACCCTTCCTTCCCTATCAAAGATTTTCTTAGTGTCACATAATGTGTCCCTCAACTGCTTTAGATTAAAATTCTTGGTTAGACGACCCTCATTCTTCACAAGCATAGACTTCGTCTCAACCTGATTCCAACAGAACAATTTCTGGCTCAATTTGTAAATATCAGTGAAAGAAAACTTATTATCGAAGCCCTCACTGACTGCTTTTCCCTCAACCTCGAGACCTAGAATTTGATGAGCATCATCAGGAGTTATCGCCATCTTACCGAATGAGAATAACATTATATCAGTCTCTCCGTAGAACCTCTCACAAAATGCAGATACTGTAACTCTAGCATGCTCAATATTCGAACTCTCCACCGCAGGCCACAACCTGGAGTTCTTGACAATCACTTTCACCTCCTCAAGATCCCAAGTATTAGTCACTGAACATGAATCATGGCGCCTCATGAGACAGACGGCATGCTTGTGATCCTAAATACTAAAAAAACAAAATGAAAAGAAATACAAACACTTAACGCAAATTTAAGATAGTTACACACTTAAATAAAAAACAAAGACGGATTGAGATTACTTACGATAGTATTATGGATCGTAAATGCCCATGATTCTTTGTATCCAAAAAGAACATTGCCACCATATTTTGGGGTCCCCCGTGGAGGCTCATCTTTTTTCAGTGTAACCATCAAGTGAGAAGGAGGTATGTGGGAATCAGCTGGTTTAGTGATCACCCTCTTCTTATTTTCGGTTTCAGTTGAAGTTGAAGCTTCGACTTGTTGAACATTAGCTTGAGTTTGTTCTTCTTCTTCTTCTTCTTCTTCTTCCTCCTCTTCCTCTTCAACAATTTCATCTTCTCTACCCTTACCTTTATCTCCATCATCATCATCATCATCATCATCATCATCATCATCATTGTTGCCTCCTCCAGCAGCCGGAGTTCTTTTATCAACATCATAATCATCACCTCTTCTACCAGATGGAATTGATTGGTCTTCATCTGGAGTCTCATCTGAATCACTGGGTTCCGATGGTGGTTCAGAATCTTTCGGTACACGGATCTTGAGCGTTCTCGGCATAACGTATTCCCCTCGATGTGTTGAAGTCAAGAGTTTTTCACCAACACGAGGAGGTATTGAAGGAGGACTAAGAGCTTTCAGAGCTTTCTTCTTTGCCTTTTGCAACCTAAACAAGAACAATTAAGAAACAAAATAATAAGTCGGAAGGGTCGAAAAATATAACATTGCCGGATATATAACATTCGGAAGGGTCGACAAATAAATGCATGCCGGCTAAACATAAGCTGGCATGGTATGATTCACATAACCTACCGGCTTATAACAAATATGAACACAGTAGATTCAAGGATTCTTCACCAAACCAGTCAGCAAGGTCCATTACCCATACACTGCCGGCTAACAAACAGCCGGCATGGTTTTATCCAAATACCATTCCGATTTTAAAATTCAAGGCATCAGGAGACACAAAACTTAGAATACAGCCGGCAAGGTAACATATTATAACCAACCCGGCTAAAAAACAAACTGCCGCCGGCAAGGTCTGAGGTTGAATAACTTGCCAACCCTGCAAGTACCAGTTACAAGTATTCAACAGCCGGCACGATCTTCAACCTAAGAGATTTCCGGCCAAACCCTAACTATGAAAAGCCGGCAGGGTCGATAATATAATACCTTGCCGGCGAAAATAAATGAAAATAAAAAAAACGATTTTTCTGACCTAATTTGACATGCAAACATGAAATTGAAGTACTGGAGTGAGTTTAAGTAGACACTTACTTTCTTAATCGCACAATTTCTTTGTTTTGAGCGGGTTCAATTTCTTCTTCTTCAACAGTTTTTTTCTTCACTTTTTGTTGAACTAGTTTTGCAATTTCGGGGTTGTATTGATTGGATTTTCTATTTGCGTCTTTCATACGACTTGCCCTAAGTCTTGGCAGATCCATTGATGAAGATTATCAGAGTTTTCAAATCGACGATGTTAACGAATTAATCGACGAGTTTCGGTGGTGGGGGATGGAGGAGCCGGTATGGTTATGGAGGAGAAGAAGAAGAGAAGAAGGAAGATGAAATGAAAATAATAAAACTGATTTAGGGTAATTAGAATTATAAAGGGTAAGGGGTACTAAAGTAATTTCACCCATATTTGGCCTCCCCTTAGTAAGGGCACATGTCCATATAAATATGGGTATACCCCAATTAATCTGGGTATACCCCAATCTCGACAGGTTCTCAATCCAGGAATTAAAGGCTAAAAAAGATGACACCTAATGGGAGAATGGAGTGGGGGAAGTGTAGCACTTCCGGTTTAAGTATCAGTGACTTTAACAGTAAATCCCACTTACCACTGGCACTGAGCTTGAATCGTGAAATGTTGATTTAATTCTTGAGCTTGGATCAGCAAGTCATGAGCCAATATTGATAGAACGGTCTGTACAAATCTGCATTCCTTCTACTGATTATTAACCAGATAGATGTAAGAAGTCAAGTGCCATATTTATTAAACCTTTGACATGATATATGGCTTGTGCGGCATATCCCTTATCTCGTTCTGTTCGAGATGATGAATATGACCATATGCGATCCCATGCATGCATAATATAACATGTAGTATGTACCAAAATCTATCATTGAAATCCCTATACCACCATCATTGGCAGTTGTGCTAACACCTTGAACGTTATCGCAATATCAAAATTGAGATCTTTTGATATAAAATAAGGGCCAAAATTGTACATCTAAATCATTTCCTGCATGAGGTCACATTTTGACAAACTAAATAAGATGGACACATTATACTTAGCGCAGCACAGTTGACGGGTTTTGCTGAAGTTTCTTTTCATTCCCAAGAGGATGGTTTTTTGTTGCAAAAAATGTTGGGTCCATTTTTAGATGACGGTGATGATTTGTGTAGATACATCCAATATTTTGTGGGACCCGGTTTATGATTATGTAGGGAAAAGTTGAAGATCTATGTGTTCGTAATGGCAGACAAGTGGGCCCATGAGTGTTCTCCTATGTTCTTTTTGATATTTTAGGAATGTTGTTCTAAAATTAATTAGTTAAATTTAAAGAACATATTCTAGCTCAGCTGGTTCAGGGTTCCCCAAAGTTTAATACGTTTCAGGATATCCCATGATTACTCATGAAGCTCGCTGGTAGGCTAGCACAACAACTTGTTCAATTAATTTAGTAATATGTCGTTGGAGCTTAGCTTGTTAGGCTTCCAACTAGTTTCATATAATAATATTTATTCAATAATAATAATATATCAATTAATAATTAATACTCGGATTAACTTTTTCTTTTTACTTTGACCTTTTTTGGTTTTGCGTATGCATTTGTCTTGACGTATTTAGCTACGCGCACGCAAGACCAGATGAAAATTACTAGCGGATACTTACGTACTAGGAACGTCTATCGGGGGATATACCGTATACGTTTATGTCGAAGGTTGATGTTTGGTTTGTGTGGATTTGAGTATCGATATACGAAAGAGAAAATTAGGCTAAGGCCCAACCCATGGATAACTCATAATATGAGGCCCTTAATTAAAAGAAGTTTAAATCTATAACCCAAATTATTAAAAGACATTGATACCCTTATGCATATTGTCAAGCCCATAATTAAATAAAATTCAAATTTAGGCCCAAAATTATTAAAATATTATGTGATGATGTTCCAACCACCTCCACCCACCACAGCCACCGCCAACCACCTCCGACCACCGCCACCATCCACCTCCGACCACCGATGCCGTCAACCACCGCCGACGGCCATCTCCGGCCACCACCACCAACCGCCGCCGCCAACCACCTCCTCCGACCATCCGCCGCCGGCCACCACCTCCGACCACCGCCGCCAACCACCATCGACGGCGGCGGCGCCACCACTGTCGACCACGACCAACATGATGTGTACACAGAACTTACACATGCATATGACATGTGTATCCAGAAGTTACACATTCATATAAAATGTGTAATGCAAAGTTACACTTGTACATAGATGTGTACTCTGTAGTTACAAATGTGTACGCAGAAGTTACACATGCGTATGACATGTGTATCTACAAGTTACACATCCATATGCATGTGTAACTTTTTATTACACATGCTATATGTAAGGTTATCTACAAGTTATTCATCATAAAATACATGTATTACTTTAATTTTGATTTACAATAATTTGTTTGTTCATCAATTACTACAATCATAGTAATTGGTTGTTTGAACACAATAAACGAATTAAAACAAGAGATATGGAAAGCGAAATCCAAGAAATAATTTACAATAATTGAGTTCTCAGACTCAGACCATAGCTGACCACATATCAATTCCATCGGAAACCATATCCTGTAACTGCAACCAACACCAACTGAGTACAAATCTCAGCACCATCTAGCTTCATTTCCTATATTCCATTACCATTGTCTTAACTGCAGCTGTACCAGTACCTGTAATCATTCAACTGAACGCATTCCATCATACGAAAAACCAAGCAGAATGCAAGCAATAGTTATGTATGGGTAATCATTAGTTAAACCCCAAAATCAACAGTTATGCATGTGTAATCATTAGTTACACTTATAATTAACATGTGTAAGCTAAAGTTACACATGCATATGGCTTGTGTAACCTGCAATTACACATCCATATGGCTTGTGTAACCTACAGTTACACAGCCACATGCCTTGTGTACTCATATCATATTCTTCATTAAGGCTATAAAAAAGGATATCACACATAGCTACTTGCGATTCTTAAACAGTAAAATCTACTCAATAACACTTAATCAACTAAAAATTGCAACATAATAATTTGAAAGGTATATAACTAGTAGATGCTAGTGTAACTACTTTTACAGTCTACCAACCAATAAAGAAAGTTCTTAGGCATACCAAAATATCTTCCAACTACTCTTTAGCCTCATCGACTCCTGCAATGTCAGCAAATGTGATACTTCACTGTGTTTTTTGGACTGTTGCTCCACCAGAACCCATATTTTCACGACTCCTTGGATGCACAGTTGTATCCTGTATGAATAACATAATTACGTGATTAGTTGTTTCATTGCCGTTTACAGAAGAATCATAAACTCCATCTTGCAAGTTTTCTTGAGTAATATATGTGGTTTTACAGCATGTGTAACTAGAAGTTACACATCCATATAGCTTGTGTAACTAGTAGTTACACATCCATATAACTACTGAAATACAATCTCAGCAAGACCGGTGACAAAGCAAAACAACTAAGTATTACAACACTGTGAAAATAACTCAATGTAATCTGGAGACACTCAAAACTAATACTTATCCATCCAGCATAAGCTCAAACAAGAAATTTTTTGCTACTACATCTATTACAACACTATGAAAACACACCAACTAGAAGACCACTTGTGTTTCAAGAACAACCATGGTACTGAACAAATTTACTTGTTATTACCGAGCTTCAGACAATATATACGTTGAACAAAGATAAGCATGACTCATATGGCTAGTGTAACCTGAAGTTACACATGCATATGGATTGTGTAACCTGTAGTTACACATCCATATGCCTTGTGTACTCAGAGCATATATGTTACACATATACTTAGCATATATTTAGCTCCTTGTTTTGCTATAGCTCTAGGAAGAAAAGTCCATTATATCACATATTTCCGTAGAAACAACCATAAATAATACTCCCAACATCCAATTATCATTGCTTACTCGTAAAGTCTGAAGGAATCATACTAAAAGCTAATAGTTTATAAGCGTTCACAACAAGTTGATCATTTCTGTTGTTTCACTAGTTGCTCCTACACTAACTTCAACAAATGCTAAAAGCTATTTGGCATTTAAAACCAATAAATAATCGACCTGGAGAACCAGTATCAACTTACTATTGTTCATACATGTTCTAGCAAGATCATGACTACCAACATATAAAAAAAAACCAATACAAGCAGAATGTAAAGTAGATCCAACTTACAGTGTCCAGTACATCTCCAGCATCCGTAGCAAACCTCTCTGCTTCATACCAAAACACTACCACTAACTCCAAACCTGATGCACTACCACCCCTGCCTCCTTATCCTCTTCCAAAACCTGCAGCTGCACCTCCACCATCAACACCACCATAAATTCTTTAATCAAACAACATATTTGTAGGCCAAGACTCAAGATAAGCAAACTAAAATCGAACCAGAATGAAAAGAATGCAACATTAATGGAAATAATGCAACACTTTCAAGTAAATAGATGAACAAAGAGATTCTGACTATTGTTTGAGAGTGATTTAAATGATTCTGTGAAAAAATACACATTCCGTCAGTATGTGTAAATAAAAGTTACACATATATTTAGCATGTGTAACTAGAAGTTACACATCCACTTTAGCTTGTGTAACTAGAAGATACACAACAATATGGATATTTCTGTAGAATTGTGGTTACCAAGGAATCTTGTTTCCAAGCGTTTCCTTTTATATTTACCGATGCAAGTGAACTTATCTCTGCAAATAAGAGATAAGACAAGTTAAAGATCACCATTACTTCACATATCAATTTGTTTACTTTACAGTCAAACACCTACATGTATTTTTGAATGTGAGAGTTGAGAAATTATTTTAGTACTGCAATAATACACATATTCCAAAAACACAAACCTATAAAACACTAAAACAAATCATACTTTCAAATCCTAATCACATTAAATTAGCAATAGCAAATAAATGGTAAAAGTAAATGAATCCAGGATACAAATGCAACACCTTTTCATCATACTATGAGCAACAACACACATACAACATCATCATCCATCATAACACAAAATCAATCCGAAGGCATCTACTTAGTTTTCGCATGAAACTAATAAACAGAACTTCTCATCATTTCGGGGTTACTCAAAATTTTACACATATAATTAGCATGTGTAACTCGCAGTTACACATCCAATAAACATATATAACTCGCAGTTACACATATAATTAACATGTGTAACTAGTATCTACACATCCAATTATCATTTCATACTCGTAGAGTCTGAAGGCATCATACTAAAAGCTAAGAGTCAGTACCAAAATATAGGTCCATGAAACAGAATCTTCAAAGTATGGAACTTCCTAGCATGCATGATACACATTTTACCACAATATACAAAAAACCAAATAATTTAGACAGTAATGCATTACCAAGCAACCATATCAGCATCCTTGCTGACACTTGAATCACCTAAACTTTTCATCTCATCGCCAACAGTATCGACTTTCTTCCCCTTGTCAGAATCAACGCCATTTTCATCTCTCAAATTCCTGTAATAAGTAGATGCTCAAAATTAAAAGGAATTATGACATCCATAAATACTCAAATGATACATACAATCTATAAACACTATTGATGAACATCAATATACTCTACAATTACAGATAATAACATGTAATCATCAACAACAACAAAAAAAAAACAATAATCTAAGCGCATACCTAGATTTAAAACCTATTGATTTAAGAAAAAACGAGAGAAATCTTGCTGATTTGCGGATCTTTGCTCATACGACGATTTCATTTTTGTTGTTGTTGAAGATCATCTTGATTCCATTGTTGAGTCTGCACAAAAAGTAAGTAATTAAGGTTAAAACGACTGTGAAGATCTTCCATTGATTCAAAAACAATCAGGTTCTTATTCTTCTCAAATCTGAACAGAATCAAACGAAATAAAATATCAAAAACCTAATCGAACAAAAATGATGAACCTGATCAAAAACCTAATCAGAAATGATTTCTGCTACTTCGAATCAACTGAAACTTAGATTTAATTCAAAATCTTCAAAAAAAAAAAAACAGCCGAACCAACGAAAACCTAACCTGATGCAGCTTAGAAACAACTAAAACCTAAATTTAAATGAAATCGATTGAATGATTTATTCATATTTGTAGATCAACCTAACCTAGATTCAACTAAAACCTAATCAGATCGATTCGTCTTCTTCTTTCGTCGATCTGAATTCAATGCATTCTGCAGAGAAAATGAATGGAGAAGAGAGAGAAACAAAATTGAGAAATGAAAAATATCTTATGTATTCCTCTTGTATAAATACTAAAGGGCAATGTTGTCATTATTAAAATTCAGAATAATTAATTATGGGCCTGATCTGAAGATAATTTGATTTTTCGGGCCTAATAATATCCTTTTGTTAAAGTATGGAGTTGATAAGGGAGGATCCATTTAGTGGGGCTTTTAAATATTGAACCCATATAGTAGGGGGTTCTAGTATTTTTCACTTGTGAAAAAGATATCTAGATTTTGATATTGTTTAAATGGACAAAAATTATTTCTAAAAAAAAAAAATGGACAAAAATGTAAAAATAGTCAGGATGTAAACATTTTCATCATACTTATTTCAAATACTTTTTCTTATTTTTAATTTACATCAGGATGCATCCAGTTTCATCCTCGCTATTTTTTAAGTTTAAGCCAAGATGAATTAAGTTTTATCCTTACTATTTTTTTGGTGTCCATTTCACCCATACTAATTTTTACTCGTCCATTAGAACCATGTTTTAAAAATATTTGGACAAATGACCCATTTTCCGTAAAACAATTTCATACAGTGCAGTGGAAGAAATTTACTAAGAGCAAGTTCAGTGCTCGGGGAAAGTGGGAAAGTTTTCCCATTATCACCATATGGGCCTATATTTGAACTGGAAAATAGGAATGGAAACCCATTCTGTTTCAAGTTGCATCCAAGACTGATCCTCGACTCTGCTTGAGATAACCATAGTCTCAAATGGGGTTGATCGGCTCTTTTTAAGCCGATGACCGCTGGTCCATCCAACGTCCAATTTGATTCTCTGTGAATTTAACCATTTTCAATTCTAAAATAACACCTTTTACCCCAATGATTTCTTGTAATTTGAAACTTTCAATCTCAAACTCTTAATCTCTAATTTCAATCAGAAGAAGAAGAAGATGAAGACGAACAAGAAAAATCCCCAATAAATGGCTACTTCATCACAAACATAAAATGCTTCAACACCAAAAATTCGCGGTCAAAGTATAGTCTGGATGAAGATAAATTTATTTGCAAAGGTTGTGTAACATTTACGCTTGATCATATTAATGGTGTTCAATAACAATTTAATACGCTTCAAACGAAAGTTTAAAACAATTTTGACAACAAGATAGAGATATAAAAAACCGTGATTCTACTGTGTTGTCATGTCAATACAATCAGCAAAGACATAAACAATGGGGTAGCTTTGATGATGCAAATGAATCATTACAAGGCGAGCGGTGATATTGAAGTTGATGTGGTAAGTCATATTTCAAATTGTTTAATTGATTTTTAAAGCATGTTAAATTTGTTGTTATAACGGTTGGGTGCTCAGCTCATTTATAATGGAAGTGATCGATTTGAAGAAACGGACGAGCTCCTCATGTCTCAGCAACAGAAACATGGAAAAACTTTGGACAGAGGGAGTGACATGTTCAAACATAACAATCACCCTTAATTAAAGTAATGCTAGATTCATATTTACACAACATGCCTTTTCTTATGAAGACTACGATTAGAGTTGCATTTGATGTTATAATATTTGGAAGATTTGGAAGACTTGTGTTCATCCACATGCGTCTGTTAGCCATGTCCCTTTCCAGTTTCATATAACAATCTTCGTTTACACTCCTAGGTAGACAGTTATTTCTCAATCACCTAAAATACTATATCTCACAAACCTTACTTCCTAATCAGAAAACTAAATTTGAATTCCGAAGATAACATATATATCTACAAACTTCGTTTGAATCACCATTTTAAAAAACTCATGGTTACCCACAAAAACTAATCTGGTCAACAACATTTTTATGCTCTTTAGAATTTTTCAGGAACGTTTCTCTGTTTTGTAAAATATCAATAAAAAAAAATATTTTGTGTTTCCTACCTTCTAAAGATCGCTAATTTTTATTACCTCCTCTCGAAAAATTTAATTAGTGATACCTCCCCTCGTTATCTTTTCCATCCAATTCCAGTTAGTTGACTCCACAATAGTGCGCGCATGAAAAATATAAAAATACTTTAGTGAATATCCTAAACTATCCTCATCTTGTTCGTTATTAATTATAATATATGAGCACATGGGTATTTTAGGTAGTTCGTTGAAAAATATATTTTTCCTTGCCACGTGTGCACTATTACTAAGTCATCTAACTGGAATTGGATGGAAAAATTAATGAGGGGAGGTATCACTAATTAAATTTTTCTATGGGAGGTAATGCAAATTAGTGATCTTTAGAAGGGAGGAAACACAAAATATCCCATCAAAAAAAATTACAACTCCAAAAATTATGAAATTTTGTGTGGTTAACTATCAGGATGTTTCCTACATTGTGTCAAAAGGGTTCAACGAAATTCTTTCTGGGTTACGAGATAAACTCGGAACTCTACAACTGAACAATCATTCATTTTTTTTTTCACTCCATGATTAACATCTTTAGTTTTCCAATATAGTACTAACATCAATGATTCACAAACCAATAAAAAAAATTCGACTATTACAAATAATAATATCTTAAGATTGTTGGGTGCAATAATAATCAAATGAACAAAATTTATTGATACTTAGCTCCTTTATAATGGAAGCGATCAATTTGACGAAGAGGACGAGCCCCTCATGTCTCCATAATAGCAACATGGCAAAACTTTAGAAAACAGAGTGAGTCACGCGTTCAACACGCTGTCCTTAAGACATTAGCACTCGGCTACACCCAAAAGTGATGTTATAGCCTCCACAGGGCGGATGCCTCCAGGATAAAACACCCTACTACACCTACTACTCATTTATATAGTATATACTCAACTTGAGATTGGAAACTCCCAAAAAACCTTAAGGAAAATCGCAAATGCTTAAGAAAACAATTTTTTTTTCTTTGGGTCTCTCTAAAATATCGAGAAAATCCTTGGATTATCTCTATAGGTTAAGAAAAACTTTCTTATGTAATGACGTAATACAACTTACGAAGAGAAATCTCTTCGACGGGGGACTAATAAGTTTATATAATCTTGTAAAACAATTTAAGATTGGAAACTCCAAGATATGGGACTAATAAGATTTTCATTCACAAAGAAAACAAAATTTAATTTTACTTAGTTAAAAACTTTAAAATATAAATTAATACATATTGTTTCCCAACAATAACTAATTTATAAATGTTCAAACTGCAGCAGCGAAAAACTCGAGAGAACGGAAAAGAACAATAAATAGGAGTTTCAATAATGCAGCTTGTTTCCACAATCTCATAGGGCTGGAGTAACAAAATAATCACCTTAAGAGATTGTAAATTTTTCTTAAGGGTCTACATATTCTTCACCAGAAACAAACTCAAACCTTAACTCAACACTGGAGGATCCATCATGGTAACTCTAATCTTAGTGTTAACGAAATAGAGAAAGATATGATGGACCGGGTGTCAAAAGATCAAAAAAGAACAGAAAGGCACCTCAAGATGCCGCACAATCATTGATGTCATTGCAGTACAATATGAAGTCACTGGGTGATGATAACAGTAACTTGTTCGAAACTCGTCAGTACCATATTCATTACCAATTAAAAAAAATGTCGCACGAACATCAACTTCAGAATTCAAAATTTAAGAATATTTTGAAAATCAAGAAAAGAGTGATGTTGTTAGAATTGTTGAGCGTAAGAAAATGACTTCAAAAATGAAGAAAGGTCGTAAGGCGGCTGAACAAAATTTATTTAGCTCAGATGATAGAAGTCACGTGAATTTACATGTCAAGGGTGAAACTTGTACAGATACGACTCTAAAAAGCTAACTCTTATGAAATTCAAGCACAGAAAAAACGACAACTCCCAACAGGTTTTGACACTAATTCTGATTTGGAGTAGGACACCTTAGATGATGATAACAATAGTGACATTACAATGGTTTAGTTTTTAGTTTTGATTTATGGATGTAATATTTCGTTTAAATGTCAATGTAATCCTTAGTTATAAATTCAATGAGATTCTTAGTTGTTTTTTTTTTTTTTTTTTTGTTTCTTCTAATGTGACCCTTAGTTTGAATTCCAATATTTGTTTAGTTCACTTACACAAATTAAATTATATTGATAGAACTTAAATGATTAAAATGATAACTAAAAAAAAACTAATCCTTTGAGGGTTTCTTCTTCCAAATACAACCCAATTTTGTATAATAACATCATCCCTTAGTCTTAAATATAAACCTCGGTTTTGGATTCTCTATACTACCATTATATACTTTCTTGCGGGCATAACCCAACATGATTGAATTTCTTTATTCAAATATTTAAATGGATAACTTGTCCAACTGGTATCCCATCGACTTTCCCCAGATTACCATATTTTGCAATAGGATGCATGTGAGTATAACCCTTTTAATTCTATTAGTTTAAGAGAACGATATGGTCCACAAATTATATGGAACTTCCTCTTAAAATTTCCAAATGCTCGTTCGACATCCTTCCTACACCCCATACACCTATGGTTAAATTACCTTCTATCGCGGTTCTCCTCGTGTTCGGGTCTGTCAATGTAGTTGCAGGAATTCCTACACTACACCCCTTACAAGAATTCATAATAGTCAACATATATTTGAAGATTAAGAACAACACTTTATTGATTAATTCTCAGAATTGTCACAGGAAATGGAAGAAATCAAGAATACAACCGCTCACAAGAAATTTCTCTCTCCTCAAAAATTTCTCAACACTCTCAAAATTGATTCCCCCCTTTCTGGGTCTAATAGTTATCTTTATATAGGGTAGTTACATAGTGGATGACAGCTAAGCTCTCCTTTAATTTTGGATCTGACTCGCGATATTCTCTTAGCAGTTGTAATGCTTATTCTCGCAGATGCCGTAATCTTCGCAGGATCGTCATGCTCTTCCCGTCATCTGTTACGTCATTATTTGAATCATTTTTTGAGTCAATATGCGATGCTCGCATAGTATTGTTGAAGAGCTCGCAGAAACGTTGTAAATTTCGCAAGAGTACTGCTGTGGCGATATTCTGATCATACATCTTGCCTCTTCCTATGTCTTCTCTGCGAAGAGGAAAAGATCATGAGAATTGAATTCTTTTAAAATGCCGTAGCTGTTCATCTTTTCACATTTTTCTGTTCTGACACGTTTTTGCATTTTTCGCCAGATTTATTACACGTATCTTTTCTTCCACTCAATTTCTGACACGTCTTTCTCAACCGTTGCGTTTCAACCGTTCACGTCTTTTCTTCGCATTTAATGCATTTATGCTCTAGAGAATTCTTACCTTCTATATATATCTTCTTCATTCTTCTCTTTTCTTCTTTTTACTTTCTCTTTCTTTCTCTGCAACTTTACTTTTCTTCCGCAACTTCCGCATCTGCTGCTGTTGTAATTTTTCTCTTATTCCTTTGATTTTCTATTTTCTTCATTCCCATACTAAGAATGCCTTTAGCAGGTCGTAAAAATCTAATTGCCTTTGAAAAACAACAAAAGAAACTTCAAGATAGAGGCTTTACTTTATCCACCATTCTTGATCAAAACCCTAGGGCTGAGCTCTCTGTTAAATTATTTTCTGATATTTCGCGTAGTTGCGAGAAGATCATAGTCTCATTAGGTCAACCTGAACCTGGCCTTCCCATTCCTCTTTATGACCCTGAACTTCCTTTATTCTACAAAATACTTTCTCATGCGAAGTTCTCGTGAGCTATATATCAGTTGAGTGGAGATTGCATTCGTTTGCTGATTGAATATGCTACTCACGACGCTGGTAAAGAATCTCCTTACCCTCTTGAAGCTAAGAATCCTAAATTTTCTGCAGTACCAATTATTTCTGCGAAGTATACTGTAGAAAATTTCTTCGCGAATTATGAAGTTATCCCTATGAGGAATGATAGCACTTTTTGGGGTATCCGCTTACAAAAGAAGGATGGCGTTGCTGAAGATAAAGTTCTCATATTAGATATTGACTGACATCCGGGTAAAAATCAAGGTCCGCGCCACTCTAGTGATGACAAATGGTGTATTTTCCCATTATTTCTAGAGGGTCCATACATCTCTGGTTCTCACGCTTTACCTGCGAGCCTCGCAGAGTACCAACCATGGGTGTTTAATTGGCCTGAAATAAATACAGAGGTATGTTCTCGAATTTTTTGCTTAAATTATCTTTATTATTTTTCTCATACTTTCATATATACTCTCGTTGATTGCTCCAATTGTACCATATCAAAAGGCTGAAAGCTAGCTACAACAAGTTAGGGAAGCCAAGTACTCTATTAGCTCTCAAATCACTCACATGTGAAGTAAGAAATATTCCTTTACGATTCTTAACAATATATTGTTGCCTATATTTCTTATCTTTATCCGCGTTTGAAGGTTATTGAAGAAATTGAACCTGCTAAGCCTGCAAAAACTAATGGGAAAGGCAGAGGTGCTTCTCTCGGGGAGAGATCTGATACTCCTCGCAAGGAGAAATATGGTGCTCCTCTTTCAAAGAAAAGAAACGTCAAATCCTCTCCTCCTTCAACTTTTCAGTCTAGCGAGAGTTCTAGCGATGATAACAATGATGATGATGGTGATGATGATATTACTTCTTAGAAGGAATCCTCCCAACCTGAGTCTTCTATGTTTCAGCTGTCCAGCATATTTTATGATACCATGCTAGGGATTGGCGATACTCCTCTTGCTGAAGCTTGCAAATCTATGGCAACTATCTGTGATGTCCCTCTCTTGGAGAATAATGAATCTCTTTGCGGGGTTTCAAGATCTATGTCTCCAAGTTTCTTACATTCAATTAGCGCTCTGGTATGTTCTAATTTCTTCGCCACATTTGTGTATTCTCATTTCCTCGCCATATTTTAATTTATATTTGCCTTGACAATTTTTGCTTTCCTCCGCAGGCTGGAAGAGCTTCTTTAGCTTTTGCCTCGGACCTGGAGAGGAGACGTGCAACTTTTAAAAAGAAGAATGTTGTTCTTCGTGGGAAAAATAAAAAATTGGAATTTGAATCTGCTAATCTTCGCAAGAAAGATGGAGAACTGGAAGCTGAAATTGATGAACTTCACAAGAAAAATAAACAGCTAGAAATCGATGCTTCGACTGACAAGCAAAAGATATCCGATCTTGAAAAGGCTAACCAACAACTCTATGGTATGAATTCTTCTATTTTTCTCTTAATTCTCTTATCCTATTTTAGCTTATTCAAGCAACCATTTTTGCAGATATTTATGATCTTACTGATGAGGCTACATTCCTCTGCTCTTTTCCTGAACCTGTAGATGAGGATACCCTTCTTGATCGCCTTAATAATTCTTTAAGTAGACTTTCAGATGATCAAATTAGATCTCTTTCTATAGATGAACTTAGATCCAAATTTCTTCTCTTAAAAATTGAACATAGATTCAACTTGGGTTTAACCAATAAGTTTAAGCGCCTTTATATTGACTCAAAAGAGGAAACTAATATATTAAGAACCGAGTACAATAATCTTACTGGCGAAAATGATCTCATTGCTAAAAATGGTGCTCAAGCTTTAGCAGATTTCCATAAAACTCTTATCAATATTCAAATTGAAAGGGACAGACTTATCTGCGAGAATAGTGCTCTTGTGAAGAAGGAAAATCAAGTTCGCTCCCGTCTTCTCATTAGTAATGATGATGAGTTTGCATGGGCTACACAGATTCTTGTTAACGCCGGAAATAATTTAGGTGTTGATGTTAGTCTTCAAGTTGATCATTCTTCCTTGATTAAGGATATGATCTTTGAAAGAGAAGATGGTTATTCTTGTTTTTCCATTAATCCATCTTTTAACTGATTCTTCGCTATTTTATTAATATGTTTTCATTTGTTCGCAGCATCTGAAGAAAATTTTCGCCAAAGAATTGGAGAATTGGAAGAAGAGAAAGGGCAACTCGCAAAACTTCTGTCTTCTCTCAATGAGAAATGCTCCAAATTCAAAAAGCAACTTCAGATTACTCTGGAGAATTTTAGAAATACTCTTGTTGGTGTTCGCAATGATTCTATTAAAATGGTCTGTGATAATCATAAAATTCCCCATTCTGCATATCCTTATCTTGCGAATGAAATTCCATAGAACGTCCCTAATCTTATCATCTCTGATAGCGAAGCTGAAGAGTCTGAAGAAGATGAAGAGAGGGACTCTGGTGAAGATAATAAAGGATATAAATAGCTTTATCTTCTCTTTAAATCTCTTTGTAATATCTGTACATTCATCTCTTTCTCCTTGTAATACATTTCTGTGAATTTCTCCAGCTTCTAAAGTTCCTTGATATTATAGATTACTTTTGTTTCTATCTGCATACATAAGAAAATAATTCCTTTTTGCAATATGGTTAATCAATATGATTATTAATTTTCAACTATCTGCGTAAATCTGTCATATAAAGATGAATAATAATTTTATCATTCTGTTCATTTCCATACTTGCCTCTATTATTCATCTGGAATATGAAAGATTGAACAGATTAATTTTGAATAAGATTTGTTTGTAAATTTTTGCCTCAATCTCTGCGTAAATATCGCAAGTCATATCTGCATAATTTCATGACTTCTGCGTAAATTTCGCAGTCATTCAATCTTGATCTCTTGTGGTCTTATTTTCCCTTCCTAGTTAAAGGTCTTATTTAGCCACGTTTTGTATTGGCGACAAAATCGCAGGACGTCCTTACACTCGCATGTAAAGACCCATTGATCTTGACTTATCCACGCGTTGTCAATTTCTCTTGCGACAATATGACAGGCCTAAGTTTTCTTGCGAAGACAAAGCCCCATGACATTGCCGTCTTGCGATGAAATCACATGACGTCTTTACACTTTCATGTAAAAACCCATTGATCTCATCTCATATTTTTCTCATGGATTTTTGCCTCTGTATAATTGTTGCACAAATATGACAAGCCTAAATATTCTTGCGAATATAAAGCCTCATGACATTTGCGTCTTAAGAAACTTATCAACTCCCTAATGGAGGGTGCCGCCCTTATCTCCCACTAGTTTCCCCTTTAAGGAGGCGTACATCGGCCATACAAGACTAGCTCCTCCCATCCGGTCTTAACAACAACTAGTTGTTTTCGAAGCCTCTTATCATTTTTACATATATGGCTTATAGTTACGAGACTGCACCATAGGTGGGGTTTTCTTCGGGCCGAGTGCATCATAGCCAAGACTTGCCAAGAATGGCCAGGGTAGTTTCATGCGCCCCGGGCACCCTTGGCTCAACCATGTACCTCGGCGCCTTGATCATACTTTGCACTCCTTAGAAGAGATCCTCGGTCGTCCAACTGTTAATATATATATATATATATAGTTGGAAATCCAAGGTACCTCTCCTGGATGGGCCCCAAATATCCATGACTCAGGTTCCAACAACGGTATAACCTTATCCCTGAGCCATGCAAAGAGACACCCCCTTATATGACGCACTTTAGGTCTTATATTTGCCTCTTGCGAAATTTTATCCGCGAACTAGGGTGTACGCCATAAAGGTTCGTCCCATTTTAATATGTCTCTGCGGAATTTTTTTCGCGTTTCTTTGATCTTTTCTTGTTGCATTTCAGCTCTTGTACAATTCTTCAATTTCATCTTTTTCATTGAATCAAAACATTCTTTTTGTAACACTTTCTTCAACAAATTATCCATACATCTCTTATGTTTTACGATTTAGAAATTTTACCTTTTCTACTTACTATTTTCTGCTTCTGCTTTTTTGTATCGCTTTGCTACATTTTCCCCATCTGCGAGACACTCGCCATCTATTGGTTTCAGCATATGTTGACTTCGCAGAATTCCTTATTCTCGCCGTTCTATTGTATCAACCATCAGCTTTTCACTTCTTTTCTTTTGTTTGATGTTATATTTCCAATCTATGTTCTTCTCAACCCTTTCTTCGCAAGATTCCATATCAATTTCATATCACTTTTTTCCATCAGTAAAATCTCCCTTTATAACTCCAACATTTCCCCTTTGGGCTTATTGGCTGGATGAGGAAATTTAATGCTACCATGGTTTTGTGGAAGGTTGTCAATTAAAACATTAATAGCCCAATAATCTTCATTTTCTTCACCTTCTATTTGTTTAGAATCCCAGTGGGTTGCAGCCAACTTCTAGAATATTGTCCAATGGGATATGACTCCATCTCGCGAAAAATCTGCTTAGAATTTTGTCATGGAAATCCTCTATAGTTTTGTATGAACGTATGATGGATTTACAGAATAAATTCTTCGATTTTGCCCCAACTTCTATCACAAATGTTTCTCCTCCCTTTGTTGTATTCACTCTGCGAATTTCTGGTAGTGGCGGTAATTGCTGAGACTGTGGATTTCCTATTAGAAAATGGTTTAATTTTCCCTGATCTATCATCCTCAAGATGATTCTTTTTACATTACTGCATTCACTTATTGAGTGACCATGAAAAAGATGATAAGGGCAAAATTCTTGACTTCGATTATTTGGGTGTGGCTCTTTTCCCATATTCCAGGGTACAGGTATGTCTTCCATCAAAATTATAGCCTCCCAAATTTTCTTTATGCTAGTATTTAAAGGTGGCATCTAATTTCTTCCCATATTATCTTCTGACTTCCTTTCCCTCTGTAATAATTTTGTCTTTGACCACCATAAGTCTCTTGTGGTTGATCAAGCCTTGGAATCTTATTATTTCCACTTCGACTAAAGAATTTTATTTCCTTTTCAAAATCTTCTTGATCTCTGCTTCCCATACCTACTAATTTATGTTGATCATCATTCATACTCTTTTCTTGCTTCACCTGCGAAGTGCTCACTACTGTATTTATTAATCTGGGAAGTAGATTTTCGTTTGCTGCACCTGAACTGGTGTTCGCAATGGGATATGACTCCATCTCGTTTTGTTTCTTCTCCAATGCAATGTATTCTTCTTGTAACTCTCGCAGCTCCGTCATGGTGATTGTATTTTTGATTCTGAAAATTTGTATATACAACAGATTGGTTGCGAACATAGCATTAATGAAAGATAAAATGAGGTATCTCTCATCCACTCTTCCTGCCATCATCTCACTACACATTGTCTTCCATCTTATGGTTAGATGTTTCAAACTCTCGTCAACCCTCTGTTTTAACCCAAATACATCTTCAATGCCAGGTTGCGAAGAATTGTTACTTATATATGCTCCCAAAAATGTTGTTTGCAAATGATTGAAAGAAATTATAGTGTTCTTAGGTAAACCTTAGAACCATTTTAGCGCCTCGCCTGTTAAGCTGGATGCGAAATATTTACATAATACATCATCATGGTTTTCCCGTTGTAGCATACACCTAACATAAGCTTTGACATGTTGAATAGCACAACTAGTTTCATCAAAGATACTGGTTAACGTTGGCAAATTGCACTTTGGGGGTATTCCTCCTAATTGTACTTCTTGGGTGAATGGAGTTTTCGCAGCTTCTTCAATGGCCTCATCAAGTTGCCTTCTTCCTCCCTATCTTATGTTATTTAACATTCCCCTAATTTCTGCTAACTCTATTAAGATCTGTTCATTCCCAGCTGAATTTTGCTCCATTGTTTTTTCAGTGCAGCTTCCCTTCTTCTGCGCTCATGTCTTTCTTGCCTTGCGAGATTTTGTGCTTGTTCTTCAGCATCTTCATTCTGCCTTCTCCTACGATTTTATTCTTCACCTCCTTCATGAATTCTCAAATGATTATGCCTTTCATTTTCTCTTCTACGATTTTCTTCATTTCCCATCGTTTCTCTTCGCTGTCTTTCTATTCTTCTTTGTATTCTATCATATTTCTCATTGATATTATCATTTTTGCGATTTCTTGTGCGTCTCCTTTCTCTATTGTCATGATTGTTCTGACGTATTGCTTCTTGAAGCTCTTATTCTTCCACTTCTTCTCTCAATATTTCTCTTTTGCAAGCTAGACGTGCTTGTACAGCATAATGTCTCTCAATTTCATCCTCAATTATTCTTCGATTTCTTTGAATTTCTCGCTCATGTAATATTCTTCTTCCTTCTTCTCGATTTTCTTCACCATCTTGGTTATTTCCACCTTCTTGATTTCTATTATCACGTCTATCATCCACAGTTTCACCACGCGGAATGTAGCGATCATTAATCACCTCTTCTTCTTCATAATTCTGCTCTTCATTTGGATTTTGCACTTCCTCTCGAATATTTTCACCAGCGTTTCTCATATGGGAATTTCGCCTTGCTTTTTATCTAAATGATCTTGAACTTGATCTTGCAGTACTTCTTGATCTCCTATTTTGTAATCTCAAATTCTCCATTCTTAACTCGTGATTTTGTCTTGTTAAATTCGCGCGTTCTTCCGCCTCTAACCTCCTTTCCTCTTGTATTCTTTGTCTTAAAGCCTCTTCTTCTTCATTTTCTTCATCTCCATGAATTAATCCTCCAATCGTTTCTTGATATCTTCCCTCTCGCCTTCCATTTCTCAATTGTTGATTTTATGCTTCTTCTATTGAATCTGATCGCCAAGTATGCACGCTCACTCTATCATAATCCACAGTTCTATCTTGTATCGGTGTTTGCTGATTCGGTTGTTGAACTTGATTTTCTCCATTATTCCTTGTTCTGTTGCTCCTTGTTCGTAATCTTGAAGATTCTCCTATTTCATTTGTCTCTTCTTCGGCAAGTCTTCTACTCCTCCTTACAGTTGTTGGTTGTTCTGATGTATTTCTTCTTCTAGCCATTTCTTCAAATTTAATGTATTACAGTAAATCACGTAAAAATCTTTTCAAATTCTTACAAATCATAATTTCAATCTTTGCTCAGAAACATCCCTGTTTCTAGTGCCATTATGTAGTTGCAGGAATTCCTACACTACACCCCTCACAAGAATTCATAATAATCAACACATATTTGAAGATTAAGAACAACACTTTTATTGATTAATTCTCAGAAATGTCACAGGAAATGGAAGAAATCAAGAATACAACCGCTCACAAGAACTTTCTCTCTCCTCAAAACTTTCTCAACACTCTCAAAATTGATTCCCCCCTTTATGGGTCTAATAGTTCTCTTTATATAGGGTAGTTACATAGTGGATGACAGCTAATTTGTCCTTTAATTTCGGATCCGACTCGCGATATTCTCGTAGCACTTGTAATGCTTATTCTCGCAGATGTCGTAATCTTCGCAGGATTGTCATGCTCTTCCCGTGTATCTGCTACCGTCATCCGTTACATCATTCTTTGAATTATTTTTTGAGTCAATCTGCGACGCTCGCAGAGTATTGTTGAAGAGCTCGCAGAAACGTTGTAAATTTGGCAAGAGTACTGCTGTGGCGACATTCTGATCCTACAGTCAACGTAAGCTTGAACTAAAGTTGACCGTGCTGGATAAATTCCATTCACCAGAAAATATCCCATGTTACATTTATTGTCGCTGATCGTGAAATTTACAGTTGGAGTAGTTCCATACTTCAGTTCTTCAAACAAAGGTTATTTATGAAAAATATTTATGTTGTTATTTAAAGCCAGGAAGCCAAAAAAACGCACGCCATATCCAACAATCATAAGAAGTTGTCGATTCCAGAACAACTGTAGTTTTTGAAAAGTGGCTCTTATACTAACCTTGCCAAGCATAACGACATCCATGACACACCTAATGCATGCAATCAAGGCTACCTAGCATTCCTTGGAAGCTCCTCTTCGCATTTTCAACTAGTAGTCGCTCGATACCATCTTATATTCGAAAAAAATACCAATATTACAATAGGCATCCGCTGCTAAATTATAACCCATAATCCTTAGGGTACAATGACCTTTTGTTCATGACTATGTCCTAGTAGGGTTTACCTGACAAAGCTCTGTAATAAGTATAATAACCAAGTGTCACGACATACGGAAAAGACGTTAAAAATCTTTATCAAAGTATTGTTATAAAATCGCGCATCATTTGTTGATGTCATTCTTCTCGAAATTTCCATGTATATCTTCTTCTTCTTAATACTTTTCTTGGTTCTGGAGCTCGAAGTATTTTCCCCGTGTAAAATTGTATCATGGCATTTGTCATTGTCCGAATCTTCATCCATTTGATCCAGATCTTGCATAAATGTTTGTTGTTGTTGAAGAAAAATTAGTGCATCTGAGTGCATTTCCTCATTTTCCAAATTAGGATTCTTAAGAAAAACAAATCTTGATTATAAAAACTGAAAAAAAAATATATATTGAAGAAACTGGGTGAATTATTATGAAAACAAAAAATAGGTAGAAGTTTTGTGTATTAATTAGTGGATGAGAGTAGATTTATATAGGTACAAGGGAGATATATCAATTGGTCAACGGTTGAAAATGTAGTCGTTGTCATCCATCCAAGGGACGGTCGGCTGTAGCTCAACCAATGATCGGCTGTGAGAAACTATTTTCCCACTGTAGTTCAACCAATCGAACCAAGTACCGGATGAATCTTAGACGCTCATTTCAACCATCAACAATAAACTATTTTCCCACTGTGAAAAAATGAGTTTGCCCATCCACATGGACCATCAAATTGGTTATGAAAAGGAGAGGGTACCAAGTACATCACCAAATTTTTCGTTTGGCAACCTGTATAGATAAAACCTAATACAATTGCAAGTAGACCAACTTAATATCTTTGACAATATATATATAGAGTTTATATCTCTCTTTTTATCTTCATATTCAGAAAGTCAAGACAACAAAGTTCATGAACCTAATTGTATAAAAGAGTACTTGGACAATATCAAAAATCAATAACCAAGATCAATCTAGTCGTATCCAAATATTCAGATCTTAATTCTACCAAGTGTGAACCTTTTTATATATCTTTCAAGATACAAATTTTACAAGAAACAAGTCTCGTAATCAATCTTAGTTATATAGACGTATTTACTATATATAATTAAATATTTACTACTTGTGTATATCCTATTATCAAGATAAACAAAATAATGCAGAAAATGAAAAACACAAGACACCAGAAGTTTTGTTAACGAGGAAACCGCAATAGCAGAAAAACCCTGGGACCTTGTCTTGATTTGAACACAAAACTGTATTAAGCTGCCACAAACACTAGCCTACTATCAGACTTTGGAATAAAATATAGTTGAGACTGAATTCACCCTCTAAGAAATTCAGCTACAGTCATTCTCCTTACGTCTCTTGAGCCTCACAAGGCTCTACGCAATTGATTCCCTTAGTTGACGTCCTTTACTGCCTAAGAGTTGCTTCAGCCTAAGTGAAGACTTTTGATACCAATATTCCTCTAACAGATAAGCCAATTTGGTTTCCCTTTTGATCTAGGTTTGGAAATTTGTTTACAATAGACAAAGTCCAGAAATTCACGAATCAGGAGCACCTAGTTAGCTTAAAACCTTGGATTACTAATCAACTCTCAAGAACAATACAAACAAATTGAAGAAGACTTTAAATATTTATCTTGAGGAATCATAAAGTCCGAAACAAAGAGAACTTTGTAATTTTTATCTATCTCATTCCTGATCTGAGATAAAAAGAACCTCGAAGATCAATAAGAACAAGATTTGGATACATGAACTATCAAAAATATAGATAGACTGGGCTTCACGAATTCCTAAGTGAAGTCTTTAAGTCGTAACCTAGGTATGTTTCTCTGAAGAAGCCTAGGTTTTAGCGGACGACTCTAGAAAGCAACTAGGACACAAAAGTGTCAGGGATTGAGAAGTCATATTACATGAGTCTCTTTATTTATAGATTTTCAAGGCTCTAGGTAACTATGAATTCAATCTAAGATAAATTAATATTCAAGTAAACACTTTCTAAGTTTAGGTGAAATTCTTATTAGGAATTCATGTAAGCGTGTGAGAAGTCTACCTTTAAATTACATGGAAGAATATATACTATGGCCCATGGTTCTAGAACCGTGTGCAATGATAGTTCGTATTGGAAAAATATATCTTTTGAACTTTCAATCATAAATCTTGTTCATTGAAGACTTAAACCATGATTCACAAACACATAGTGATTTAGTGAAAAAAGTTGTCTTAGAAGTGTTTATGAGAGTTTTAGCAATGCCAAACATATTTGTGAAAATAATTTATGAGCATATGCTTAGATCAATACTAGGTAGGTATACACATATGGGTACTTATATATATGCACCTATGGGGAAGTTTGTGAACTCAGATTTTTGGGGTACGTGTACTGGGTATTGTACCCTTAGACATTTACAAATTCAGTTCTCAGGGTTACGCATATTATGTATGTGTATCTCGCTCCCCTTCACGAACTCAAAACCATGGCATACGCATACCTATCATGTTTCTAGAATTCAATATGTTCTGAAAACTCTCTTTGAGCAATTTAAAACATTCTCAATCGCTACAGATATAAATAACATCGCTTGGTCAATTTAAAAATGATCAACTTGAAGAAAAAATTTGTTATTAACCAAGATTTTTAGGGATCTATGAACATTCATTGCTTGAATCATAATTCGAGAGATTTATCAAGACAAGCTTGACCCGGAATTTCTTCTTTGTAATATTAAATCTACTAAATTCATATGACATACTATGATAAGATGGAATGGTAAATGCGGTGATTAAATAGGATGGTTCAATCTTCATATGAAGTTCTCCAAGTGTCTTTATTTTTTCTTCAGTCTTTAATTATCGCGAGTTATTAGATGATATCTGATACTCAAATACCATACTCTAATCATAGTTCAAGACACGACTTTAGTAGACTAGTATTTGTGGGTGAAAACCTTTTCTGCTGATTTTGGTAATTTTGGGTGTGTGGGTGAGAAACAAATATAAACCCTAAAAATGTACTACACGGGAGTACTTTTGATTAGAGAGATAAATCTGTACAATCCTTGCCTAAACCAAGAAATGGCCATTCCAGGCTTGCTTCGGTCACAAAGTGAAGGAGAAGGGTTGGTCTTAGGGAGGGAAACGAAGAAAGTGTTGAGACCATACTAGTTAATTCTAGAAGTGTGGGCGTTTTGCGACTTGTATCAGAAAGTTGAACTGGCAATCTGAGTAATAAAGCTATCAGATGATTTCTGGATGTGGTATTTGTTAGAGCATTGCTCGGTCGAACTCCCATGCGTTGCTATCCCAAACATGTTTGTTAATGTTAGTGATCAAAACTATAAAGTCTTGATTTCCAGTCTACTATAGCCAAGGTCTTGGACTAGGATAGAAAATGTAGTTGAGATCAAGAACTCCATGGAAATCATCATACAAGACAAAGGACTACTCAAGGAACCAGTGGATCTTCATCGACTAAAAGGTGTGTGGAGAATTGAACTTATCTATCACTCAAAAGTCTATCTACTCTATCTCTTATCTTGAGACAAAAGTCGTATTACTATATAGACTAAGAATATACACATGTGACATTTCGAGCTGAATATATCACACTTATCTATTTCTCGAAATGTGTATTGGTAAAGCTTTCACTTTAGCCAAGTTCATCTTTGCCTAGTGACGAAAGTCATGTTATGTTTCAATCACTTTGGAAATTGCTCTAACGAAAACTAGTTTGTGAATAACAACAATATGACGTCCTTTGAGAATGTTTCAATTATTGAAATGAGAGTTTAGACAATATAACCACTGGGGGATATAAACATTGTTGTGGTAACATATATATGTATAAGTCCTTAGCACTTGACCGAAGTTTGCGCACTTTTTTGATCAAGTGAAAACCGGAACTTGAGCAGTCAACCCTGTCCGCGAATTCAGTCCGCAAACGTTAGTAGTTCTCGAACCCGAGAATTTCTGCTAGAGTTTGTGAACTCCAACCGGTTAACTTGAGTCCGCGAACTTTTGTGGTTATGTCTAAAAATGATGTTCGTGAACTTATCTAAATTATCTAAGGAATGCTATTGCAAACCGTGGCTTTATATTTCATGAATTGATTCGAGTGAATCACATTGTTTTTGCTTGAATTGTGTCTTGTGTAGTACATAAGATCTCATAGCAATTGAAAAACTCTCTAACTAGTTCATTTGAGTCATTCGGACTAGTTATGGTGAAGAAGAAAATGGTTGATATGAAAGTTATCATTTGGATAACCATTTGGTTGACTAATATTGAACAAACTATTGTACATGTTTGGGTACGATTACACAAACCCAAAATCGTCAAGTACATGTATGTATGGCAAGCTAAGTTTTCAATCTAACGGTTGAGAGATATTAGCTTGTATCTAAGCATGTTTTCATCTATCGGTGAATATTGAATGATTTGTTACTACGCTAACATTGATTGCAAACCCTGATTTGAAAGACTATATAAGGGAGAACTCTAGAAACTGGGAAACCTAATCCCCACACATTATGTGTGATACTAGTTTGCTAAGCTAGAGTCGATTCTACTTTAACCTTTTATTTTCTTCTTCTAAAACCAGGTTAACGACTTAAAGACTTCATTAGGATTGTGAAGCCAGACCGATACTACTTTTCTTGTAGTTGTGTGATCTGATCTTGCTGTTTCTATCATACGAGTAAAATTATAATAATTGGGTTGAGATTTCTATCTCCGATAGGCAAGATATAAAAGTAATCACAAACATCTTCGTCTCATCATTTGTGATTCCAAAATATCTTTTTTCGCTGCGTCGATTAAGACTATTGTGAGGTGATTGATAAAACTGAGTTGTTCCTCAGAAATATAAGTCTGGTTTTATTTATTGATTCCTGTTCACCTTGATTTATCAAAAGACGGAACAAAACTCATAGGTTTATTCGTGGGAGACAGGTTTATCTATCTTGTAGACTTTTCTGTGTGATACAATTTTTTTTTGCTAAAGTCTTCGACTTTGGGTCGTAGCAACTCTAGGTTGTGGGTGAGATCAGCTAAGGGAATCAAGTGCGGAGTATCCTGCTGGGATCAAAGTTGTAGGAGCATAACTGTACCTTGGATTAGTGTGAGATTGATTGTGGTTCAACTACAGTCCATACCGAAGTTAATTTGGAGTAGGCTAGTGTCTGTAGCGGCTTAATACAATGTATGTTTAATCTGGACTAGGTCCCGGGGTTTTCTGTATTTGTGGTTTATTCGTTAACAAAATTCTGGTGTCTGAGTTACTTCTTTTTCATATTATATTTTGTTATATAATTGAAATAATACAGGTTGTGCGTTGTTCAATTAATTAGAATATCCGACCTTATTGGTTGTTGATTTAAATTAATTGACACTTGGATATTGGTCTTTGGTACCATCCAAGTTATATCTCTTTGATTAGACTCACGAATCACATTTGCTTGAGTAAATCAAATTGAGAGATTGAGATAATAACTCCTTGAGTATTTTCTATTGATTGAGTCTAGTTGATTCTCTAGAAAAACAACTCGGATTTGTCTATACAGATTGCTAATCAAAATATTGGGTGAGGTTGTTAGACCCCCATTTTTTTAATTGGTATCAGAGCAGGCAAACACATTCAAGTCCTCACATGTCTGTGTTTGTAGCGATATGACTTTATGGACGAGTCTATCTCTAATAACGTACCAGTTCATAAATCACCAGATGATTTTAAAATCTTGGATTCACCTGAGATAACTATCACATCTAGATCAGTATATAAATATTCTCTTAATGTTGAACCTGTTAAAGTCTAGGAAATACGCCTAGAAGAACAGTTGGATGAACTTTTTGATGAAGGTGATTCAGATATTGATAGAGATGTTGATGAGGAAGTCTCAGAGTATGTTAAGGTTTTGAATTCATTGGAAAAGAAGAAAATGACAACTTCTCATGTCACACATATTCTGACTCCTCTCTGTCGAGAAAACAAGAAATTGAGAAGATGTTACGCATGTGTTTATGCTTCGAATCATTCTAACGAATCGATCCTCAAGGATTCTGAGGAAAACCTACGTATGAAGTCAACTGAATGTGATAATGTTTATCAAAAATATTTCTTGTTGGAATAGAAACTTGAAGCAAGTTTTGATGACAGAGAAAACGCTTATCTCGCTCGAGAAAAATACCTTGAGGCTGATTTAGCTACTGCTCTTGATAAAATCAAGATGTTGGAAGATGACTTGAAAAAGTTCAACACTAGTTCAAGCAAATTAACCAATATGCTAGGAGAAAGTAAAAATCATCGTGATACACGAGGATTGGGCTATAAGGGAATAGATGCTCCAAGTATTAGCAAAGATGTAAAGTTTATCAAGGCTAGTGATTCTTCTCAACAAAAGGTTTTCACTGATGGCAAAAGTGAAATACCTTCACCGGAAGTTAAGGTTCAAAATAGCAAAGTATATTAACCTCCAAAAATAGCACACACAGATCGAGGTAAGAACATTCCTTATGTTTTCCACTATTGCGGAAATAAAGGTCACCTGGAAAGGAGATGTCGTTTCCGTATAAGGAATGAGAAACTTCATGATGTTCTTTTTTGGGCATCACAAGAAGTTTTGAAACCAAGATCATATGTTAAGACTAATCCCCTTAATGTTACAGACTATAACTGTCCAACCTTTAGGCAAAGGAATCAATATTGTGATCAACCTAGATTTTCCTATAAACGTCATATGAAGCCTTTTCAAAATCGTAATGGTTATCAAAAGGATAACTTCGTAAAGACGAAGACAAGATCCGATGCTCCCAATTGGAGAAAGACTAACTTGCAAAAGAATAGTCAATCCAATTCTCTTTCGAGAAATCTAGAAGAGAGTAATGGGAAGAAAGTTCCGGTTGTTCCTAAACGCACTCAGAAGTGGATACCAAAGAAAGCCAATGATGCTTTGAGTGTGAAAAGGAATGATCTTCCAGAAAATTCCATGACTATGGAGAAGGCAGTATCCATGATGTTGGAACTTAACAAGTTTTTTGGAAATATGAAACTAGATGTGAAAGGTTCTTAAAGCGATCTATTTCATGATAATCCAAAGGTCACTTGTAGCGATCAAGACATTGTTCACCCCAACACAACTTAGTTGTGTTATAACTGCATCCTCACCAAGGAATGCCCTGCTATGAATACGGTGAGAAAAGCACAAGAATTGGGGCACACAGATTGTGTTCGATAAGTCGATTGGATTCGTCTAAAAAGGTATTCTATAAACTTGAGAAATATTTGTATTTTTATTTGCTTAGAGTAGTTATAATGATCCATGTACCTTGCTTATCGTTCATTTCTACCCAACTTGATATGTGTTTAAGGTTCTTAATTGTTTAGGTTTGAAAATAATGGTTTGGGATGTTTGGACTTCATGGTACACATACAAAGTATGCATAACATCTTTTAAAACCAAAATCCAGGAGTTTAAGTTCACGGACTTGAAAATTCGTGTGCAAACCCGTAAGTTCGCGGACTTGCTTGTAGACGTCGATATTCGGTCGACTTGTTTTGGCTGTAACTTCTTCGTCCGAACTCGAAATGAACTCATTATTTTTGAATTCTCTTCCTCTTTAAATTATATTCAAAATGGAGATAAGAAACCTTGAATTTGGGAGAGTTAAGATTGATATTTGTCCTGACTCTTGTTTTTGAGTATTTTGCTCCGTTTCGTTGCACTTATTCCATTTCTCTTGAACTTGGGAACTTGGAGTACTACTTTTCTAAGATAATTTGTAGCTTTTAAAAGAATTTTGTTGATGAATCACAAAGAAGGAAGTTCAAGAATGGAAAGTAGTACGCAGTGCTATGGAATTCTTGAATGTTCACAATCATCTTATGTGAACTATGGTGCATCGTCATTATTGACTTTGTATGTTCTTATTTGTTAAGAAAATATTTTTATACGCATTTGGTATCTATTCTTGGTATAAATCCGGGCGAAAAAGATTGATTCTACCCTCGAAGGACAAATCATCTTATATGTGCATTACGAGTTTATCTTGATGCCTAGAAAATTTCTTATGAGAATTTATTCTTGTTTTTGAGAAGGATTACTAGAGTTTGGAATAGCCATTATTGTGATTACACATAGCTATATCCAATGTTTTTCATCTTCTTGTTTTTAGATTTATTGGTTTAAATTCAAAACGTGTTTGGAAGATGATGGTTGCAATATTAATCTTTATGGTTTTATATATTGCAATATTTTGATAGGATATGTTTGTTTACATCCGTGAACTTGATTATCCCATACTTTGTCAAAAGTAAAGTCGTTCGTGAATTTATATCCAAATATTGATCAAATGATGAATAGACTTTAGACAAACACAAAAGTTAATCCTATATTGTCAATTATTGATGTAAGATAGGTTAAAATCTTTTGTGATTCAAGGATTATGTCTATTGTGTGTCATTGTGCAAATGGTGATGGAAACATAGAATGAATCCTTGTGAATTCTGCAGTAATTGAGCTTCCGTGTTCTATATTTTGTGTATTACTGTGAGACTCCGTATGTTGACTTAGCAAAGTTGAGCATTAGACAACCAAAGTTGACTATTTTGTGATTAGCTTAGTTGTGTTCCGTAAGGCCCTTTACGTCGAGTATTTTTGAATTAAATTAACCATCTAGCATGGTTATTTAGTTAGCACTCCGTAAGTTTTTCTCATGTTGAGCATGATTGACTAGGATGATTATTTTTATGATTAACTTAGTCATTGCTCCATAGAATGATCTTATGTCGAGTGTGGCCAATTAAATTGATTATTCTTGTAATTAGTTTGGTTGAGTATGACAATTAGATTATTTGCGAGTTTTCTTGTGATTAATCTAATTGATTTATTAAGTCTCCATAAGTTTACTTGTGTTGAGCATATTTAGTCAAATTAATCTTGGTTCGCTTTGGTTAATTTGATTGAATATTTCTTGTTGGATTCCAAATTCGTACTTGTATGTAATTTGTTGAGTCTAAAGAAATCCTTCTTGTATTTTTGAAATTAAGGCCGCTCTTGTTGTTCCTTAGGGAATGACATATTATGGGGTTCTTTTGAACTTGTGCTTAATTTCCAAATCTTTGTGGGGAGTGCGGCTGTGGAATATTAGAGGGGTTATTTTGCGTATTTATAAACTCCTTGATGAATGCATTTAGCTTCGGCTTTATGATTGCATCTAAACAAGATGATTCACATTTACCTTTGGTCATGAAATGTCTCTTACGGAAATTTTATTAGGATCCCTCTCTTGTACCTTTGCCAATTTTATTGACAAAAAGGGGGAGAATTAATATATAGTTCACACTACAAATACATATGGTTTTCGGATCATTATGTAAGGGGGAGTGGTTTCCATGTGAGATTGAATATTGACTAAGGGGGAGTGAAGTATCACCATAGTATTGTTGTTGAAGTTGTGATGCAATTGGACTTTGACGCTGTGTAATAATACTATGAAACTGTATAACAATGATTGAGAACCAATGCTTTTCTCATTGTTATAGCTATGGATTTTCAACAACGATGATACTAAACTTACAACCTTTGGGATCATTGGACTACTTGGAAGTGACGAAGATTTCGAGTATTGTTGAACATTAGACATGTGGAATAGGAGCTACAAAGTTTATATATATATTTTTTGTATTCCATATGTATTAATAGTTTTGCCACTAAAATTGACAAAGGGGGAGATTGTTAGAGCATTGCTCGGTCGAACTCGCATGCGTTGCTATCTCAAGCATGTTTGTCAATGTTAGTGATCAAAACTATAAAGTCTTGATTTCTAGTCTACTATAGCTAAGGTCTCGGACTAGGATAGAAAGTGTAGTTGAGCTCAAGAACTCCATGGAAATCATCATACAAGACGAAGGACTACTCAAGGAACCAGTGGATCTTCATCGACTAAAAGGTATGTGGAGACTTGAACTTATCTATCACTCAAAAGTCTATCTACTCTATCTCCTATCTTGAGACAAAAGTCGTATTACTATATAGACTAAGAATATACACACGTGACATTTCGAGCTGAGTATATCTCGCTTATTTATTTCTCGAAATGTGTGTTGGTAAAGCTTTCGCTTTAGCCAAGTTCATCTTTTCCTAGTGACGAAAGTCATGTTATATTTCAATCACTTTGAAAATTCCTATGATGAAAACTAGTTTGTGAATAACAACTATATAACGTCCTCTGAGAATGTTTCAATGATAGAACTCAGAGTTTAGACAATATAACCACTGGGGGATATAAACATTGTTGTGGTAACACATATATGTATAAGTCCTTAGCACTTGAACCGAAGTTTTCGAACTTTGTTGATCAAGTGAAAACCGGAACTTGAGCAGTCAACCCAATCCGCGAACTCAGCACGCGAACGTGCGTAGTTATCGAACCCGATAATTTCTGCTGGAGTTATAGCTCGGTTTCAGTCAGCGAACTCAATTCGTGAACTGACGGAAGTTCTCGAACCCGAGAATTTCTACTGGAGTTTGTGAACTCCAATCGGTTAACTTGAGTCCGCGAACCCAGTCCGCGAACTTGAGTGGTTATGTCTAAAAATGATGTTCATGAACTTATCAAAATTATCTAAGGAATGCTATTGCAAACCGTGGATTTATAGTTCATGAATTGATTCGAGTGAATCACATCGTTTTTGCTTCAATTGTGTCTTGTGTAGTACATAAGTTCTCATAGCAATTGAACAACTCTCTAACTAGTTCATTTGAGTCATTTGGACTAGTTATGGTGAAGAAGAATATGGTAGATATGAAAGTTATCATTTGGCTAACCATTTGGTTGACTAATATTGAACCAACTATTGTACACATTTGGGTACGGTTAAACAAACCCAAAATCGTCAAGTACATGTGTGTATGGAAAGCTAAGTTTTTGATCTAACGGTTGAGAGATATTATCTTGTATCTAATCAGGTTTTCATCTAATGGTGAATATTGAATGCTTTGTTACTTAGCTAACATTGATTGCAAACCCTGATTTTAAAGACTATATAAGGAAAAACTCTAGCAACTGGGAAACCTAATCCCCACACATTATGTGTGATACTAGTTTGCTAATCTAGAGTCGATTCTCCTTTAACCTTTGGCTTTATTCTTATAAAACCAGGTTAACGACTTAAAGACTTCATTGGGATTGTGAAGCCAGACTGATACTACTTTTCTTGTACGTAGTTGTGTGATCAAATCTTTCTATTTTTATCATACGAGTACAATTGTAATACTTGGCTTGAGATTTCTATCTCCGATAGGCAAGATATAAAAGTAATCACAAACATATTCATCTCATCGTTTGTGATTCCACAATATCTTTTTTTCGCTGCGTCGATTAAGACTATTATGTGGTGATTGATAAAACTGAGCTGTTCTTCGGGAATATAAGTCTGGTTTTATTTATTGGTTCCTGTTCACCTTGATTTATCAAAAGAAGGAACAAAACTCATAGGTTTATTCGTGAGAGACGGATTTATCTATCTTGTAGACTTTTCTGTGTGAGACATATTTGTTTGCTAAAGTCTTCGACTTTGGGTCGTAGCAACTCTTGGTTATGGGTGAAATCATCTAAGGGAATTAAGTGCGCAGTATCCTGCTGGGATCAGAGGCGTAGGAGCATAACTGTACCCTGGATCAATGTGAGATTGATTAGGGTTCAACTACAGTCCAGATCGAAGTTAATTTGGAGTAGGCTAGTGTTTGTAGCGGCTTAATACGGTGTATGTTTAATCTGGACTAGGTCCCGGGGTTTTTCTGCATTTGCGGTTTCCTCGTTAACAAAATTCTGGTGTCTGTGTTATTTTTTTTCCATATTATATTTTGTTATATAATTGAAATAATACAGGTTGTGCGTTGTTCAATCAATTAGAATATCCGACCTTATTGGTTGTTGATTTAAATTGATTGACTCTTGGATATTGTTCTTTGGTACCATCCAAGTTATCTCTCTTTGATTAGACTCGCGAATCACATTTGCTTGGGTAAATCAAATTGAGAGATTGACATAATAACTCCTTGAGTATTTTCTATTGATTGAGTCTAGTTGATTCTCTAGAAAAACAACTCGGAGTTTTCCATACAAATTGCTAATCGAAATATTGGGTGAGGTTGTTAGACCCCTGATTTTTCAGTATTTTTCTCCTGACCAAAACTTGTTGTTTGGTGGAAATAAGTGAAACCTATTTATACAAGTCGCAACAAAAACGTACCCTGGTCTCGTTGGAAGTTGAAACGATTGAGTAATGGAAGAAGGGAGTAACGGGTAACACCTGGAATTTATGTTTCCATAATGAATGATACGTTTACACCATTACTTCTCACCATTACTAACCGCTTCGCTTTATGACACTTTCCTGTAACGGGCGTATTGCACTCCGCACGCTGTAAACCGCCAGACCAATACCCTGATGAGTATCCCACAGTTTGTGACGTGTTTTGATGTATCGAGTGTTTTCGTGGAAAATATGTAGCACTTTGCTATGCGTGGAAAGTTGAAATTGAGAGGTTTTCCGCATGTAAATAGCTCATGTGATGCTAGGCTCATTTTTGGGCTAGTTGCCTAAAACTTGTCACGAGCTTACCGGATTGGTGGCGAACTTCGATAGCCGAGATCGCATCTTATGAATAAGGATATCCGTTTATTATGGCTACCTTGCGTTGGTGCCTGTCAATGGAGCGGCGGCATGGCTTGTGCTTGCCATTGGCACAGTTGCGTAAATGGTGTCTGGCGTGGCCAAGGCACCGTGGAAGAATTAGGGCTTGGCGTGGCTAAGGCGCCGTGGAAGAATTAGGGATTGGAGTGGCCAAGGCTCCGTGGAATAATTAGGGCTTGGCGTGGCCAAGGCGCCGAGGAGTCGTCGGACCCACATGTGGCGTGGAAACATTGGCCCTGTTGCCATGCCAATCCCATTTCTCTGGGAAACGTTATTTAGCTTTGGTAGAAATTTGCCCAAATTAGGGCTTCGCATGTCGAAACCCTAATTAGTGCACGCGGCACGCGGCTGCGGCATGGCACTACTTTTGTGCAACTAGCGCATGGCTATGTCAAAGGAACTATGGCAATGTCATAGTGTGGAAATTGCCACGGGAGTAGGAATTGCCGTGGGTGGCTATTTATGGCAGGTTACCGCGGTAGAGTGGCATGTTGGTTTTACTATGGTAGCGCGGCAGGGTGCGTTTGGCCTTTAATGTATGGTGGCAAGTTTAGAGCAACTTGCACTAGTACAGACAGACGCTTTTGCCATGCCAAATTGGCGTGTCCATAGGGGTTTTGACACGCCAATTTGGTTTGGACTTGGCATGACTTCTGCTTGCGTGGTTTTAGGTAACACGACGTGATTTTAGGTAGCTTATAGCCACGCTTGCCTTGCGTGTCTATTTTTGTATGAAATAGACACGCCAGAGCCATATAGGCGTTGTTATATAGTGTCCCAAAAACTTATGTACTGGTACTATATAGACACACGATTTATTGTTTTGGCGTGGCTATTTGGTTCCCTATAGACACGCTAAGTTATTATGGTGTGGCTATTTGATTCACTATAGACACACAAATTTCTTTTTGGCGTGGCTATTTGGTTCACTTTAGACACGCCAATTGTTTTTTGGCGTGGCTATTTGATTCACTATAGACACCCAAATTGCTTTTTGGCGTGGCTATTTGGTTCACTTTAGACATGCAAATTGCTTTTAGGTGTGGCTATTTGGTTCACTTTAGACACGCAAATTGCTTTTTGGCGTAGCCATTGGTTATCCGATAGACATGCCATATAGGTTTAACGTGGTTATATGTTATGTTTTAGCCACGCCAATTTCAATTGCCTTCATCCACGTGGTGTATTAGGAACCATTGAATACCATCCACATGTAATGTTGTGAGCCATTCATTGGATATCCTATAGACACGCCCCTTAGAGTGTGGCTATATATGATATTTAGCCACACCAATTTCCAATTACCTTGATCCAAGTGGACGTATTAGGAATCGTTGGATCTCATTTAAGATGATGCAATATTGACCGTTCAATTATATACATCCTTCACCGTCCACATGTAATGTTATGAGTCTTTCATTGGATATCCTTTAGACACGCCCCATATAGCGTGGCTATATGTGATATTTAGCCACGCCAATTTACAATTACCTTGATCCACGTGTCCGTATCAGAAATCGTTGGATCTTATTTAAGATGATGCAATATTTACCGTTCAATTATATGCATCCTTCACCGTCCACATGTAACGTTGTGAGACGTTCATTGGATATCCTATAGACACGCCCCATAGAGCGTGGCTAATGTGATATTTAGCCACGCCAATTTCCAGTTACCTTGATCCACGTGGCCATATTAGGAATCATTGTATCTCATTTAAAATGATGCAATATTGACCTTTAAATTATATGCATCCTTCACCGTCCACATGTAACGTTTTGAGCCGTTCATTGAAGATCCTATACACACACCATATACCGTGGCTATATGTGATATTTTGCCACGCCAATTTATAATTACCTTCATCCACGTGGCTGTATTAGGAACCATTGGATCTCGTTTAAGATGATGCAATATTGACCGTTCAGATGTAACATTGACCGTCCACATGTAACGTTGGGAGCCGTTCATCGAATATAGACACGCCATATAATGTGGATTTATGTGATATTTAGCCACGCCAATTTATATCTGTTTAATGTGTCTTTATGTTATGTTTAGCCACGCCAATTAATCTCGAAGCGTGTGTATTACGCGTGTGACGCCTCTAAGCCGTTCAGATATGATGCATCTAAACCATCCACCCGGCACTATCCAAATTCTCTTATACTTTATATAAATTGTGGTTAAATCTGAAATTTCATATATGCCAAAAATTCATATTATTTTTAATAAAACAGTAAGAAGTGTTGAGCTTTGGTCTAACCGTTTGCAAAAGAAAATATTAAATAGCATTTATCCAAAAATCATCAGTTTTTCTTCAACTTTTTTGATGGTGGTGTCTCTTCAAGCAATTGATCAGGTTGTGACATTCTCGACGCGGCAAACCTTGTCATCCTCTGTTTCCCATCTAGAAGTTGGTATGCCTGATCTACACTTTGTACATATAACTTTCTCTGCGCCTTTTTAATATTCTTTGGAAGCTTGTCAGAGGCTGCATAACTCCCCGAATGTGGATTGACTGCTAGGTGCTCCTCATTCAGTTTATCTTCTGCAAGGATGCATGTTGTTCTTAGGTCACTGTCCAATTTCTTCTCAGAATCTAAAACTGGTTCTGGTTGCTTATGAGGTTTTCCATGCTGTGGAGTTTCCTGCAGCAAGAGATTAAATTAAATGTATTATATATATATATATATATATATATATTTATTTATTTATATATTCTAAATCCAAGGCGAATTCGTCTGTCATGTGAATTCTCAACAAGAGACAGACAAAAGTCATTTTTCCAAGAATATAATAATGGCAACTTCACTGAAGGCCGCGGCATTTTTCACAGCTGACACCCATAATAAAGTCCGTAACCAAATATCAATTTTCTAATTTACACTAGTATTCATGTTCCATTTAGGTGTTAATATATTTCTATCTCGTACTTATTTTTTAATCAAACTGAATACACGATTTATGTAAAAAAAAATTATATACTTGATTAACAAAGCAAAAGAGCTAAGAAACTAACCTTTTCATCAGAGATGAAACAGTTATCTTTCGGCCATGCCACAAAACCATCTTTAGCTTCCCCTATTAACTTAAACTCACCACTTGGTTCGGCTAACACGAACGATGGAACTATAACCTCCTGAATATTGACAACATAATTTTTTTTAGGAAGATCTTGTCCATGTATTTTCTGGTTAGGAAGCGTAGGTAAAATATTGCCTCTAGTAACGACGTTTCCTCTAGATCCATTCCAAAATTCGTATTTTGTTTTCTGCGGAGATACGGCATATGAACATCATATAAAAAGAAGATGCTAGAATTAGCAATATAGATTTACGAAGAAAAAAAATAAAAAAAAACATACTCCATTAGATGTCTTAGCCAGAGGTTCTGACGTAGATGTGCACGACTTCTCTACAGATATTGAAGGATTTGGTTGGGAATTACTGGTAGAGTTCTGCATAAGATTAGGAGATTGCTTCTTAGATCCATCAGAAGGGTTGCCATGTGAAGGATACTTCCGCATAGAAGTAGTTGGTTGTGAATTATTGGTAGAGTTCTGCATAAGATTAAAAGAGTTATTAGTTACTTTTGAAAGTTGCACATATTTCTGTTTTTCTAGGTTCTCTAATTTACACTTGGATCGGTGATTCATATAATTGATAGAGTGGTTCATCTATATTCGACTTACAAATCAAACAATCCAAGCAACTAACCTTCTTAGCAGGCTCGGTAAGCTTAACACCATACTTTGGCCAAGGAATCGCTTTTCCAAGAGTTTGTCCTAATGTTTCTATACCATCAAATCGTATGGGTAGACAGAAACTCGGTTTTATTACTTCATCAATCAGGATTTTGTGGCAATCAACCTCCACCCCATCCTTTCCATGTAATTTTTGTTTTCCGGCTAACAGAAAAGCTCTACCTTTAGCAGCGACATTCACCTTAGACAGCTCGTCAAAAAGGTAGCACCTTCTACCCTGCTGAAATATATGGCATATGAACATCTTCAAGCGAAAAATTCAAAGCAAATTTGAGATTTAAAATGCATGTAAAAATAAAACAGATACCGGATGAACTGCTGCAGTTTTCGTGATCTCAGATTTGCTCCGATTAGATGTAGATTTTGATGTCACATCCAAAGTATGTTTCCCCGAATTTTGTTGAGTTACCTGCAGCAGTAGAGTAATATTCCATATTCGGGTAACAAATATACCAAATTCTACCGTGAATGTGAAGACACTGATGAATTGAATAGGTAGGAAATATACAAGGTTCTCCAAAATACATCCTAGCGTCCGTGATTCATATAGTTGATAACATATTTCAGACTCATATGGTCTTAAGATCATGTAACTGGTTTAAAACACATACCTTCGGAACTTTTTCAGATATTACGATATGAGATTGGCTTTCGTTGAGTAGATCCAGTGATTTCACAGCCTCAGAATTTTTTGGTTGACTTACCTGTATCATAAAATTGAAATGAAAGTTGTACCTTCTTTTTGCTGTGAAACCTTTTAAGAAAAATGTACAACTGACTCACAATCAAATAGCTAACTACATATCATGTTCTATAAGGTTCTCTAAAATATACACTAACGTCCGTGATTCATATAGATGATAACATATTCGTCTCTTATATCAAACAAGTTATATATATAACTGGTTTGGTTAAAAACATACCCAATGAGTTAATAAAGAAAACACGCATAGCAACTAACCTTTTGATCCAAGATGGTTTGATTTGATGGCCAACTAATTTCAGCATCACCAACATCTTTTAAAGTTTTTATCCCAGAAGATGTGCCAAAGGGTAATTTGATGGTTTCATTTAGTACTTCACTAACCAGGACGCTATAGCATGTAACCTCACCCGTCATTCCTGACTTCATTTTATAAGATACCTTCTTTGAAGAGTAAGCTCTACCAACGGCAACAATGTTGTCTTTTTCTCCAAACCAAAGTTTGCATCATATGCCCTGCAGAAACACAAGGCGCATGAGAGATAGTAAATGGAAGATTAAAAATTTAAACGCGTTTGAAAACCATACATCAATGGTAACTTTTTCAGATGGCACATTCTGAGATTCCCTAGTGGATGGAGGAGATGAAGACTTTTTTTTTGATACTAAAGACGCCGGGGATTCAGTAGAAATGGTCGGCATTTTAGTACAAGGAGAGTCCCGTTTCGCAGACCCTTTGGTGCTTTCAGATAACTTCTGCGGACCGGATTTCCCATGTTTTTTTGAAAGTTTCTTAACTGATTCTAGACCAATGTTATTCTTAGATCGATTGGAGGCGTTGCTAGGTCATGCATCCTGTGACTGTAGTTGAACACATTGTTTGAAAAAATCAGATACTGTCTGCCAATCTTTTTTAAAAATTACACAATCTAATCAAAACTCAGTTCACTTACCTCTCCTCCAGACTTGCTAATATTGTTTCCCACAATTTTCGCAATGTTGCCTCCTTGAGATAACAAGTTATATGTTAATCTCTGATATGAATTTTTAGTAGACTCTAATTCTTTCTCCTTAGCTTTCAGCTTTTCACGCAGTTCATCGTTCTCTTTCGAGTGTCTTGGTTTTCTACCATTTGGAAAGTAAAGGGTTGCCGTCACTACAAATACATCCCCATTGACACGCCCACCCTTATCCGGGCCGATCACAACTGTTAGGTCATCCTTGTTATGACCAACCATTAGAGTTCACTCTCGAATCATCTTCCACTTATCTTCCTATTCAAATAATGTGTTAAATTCTGATTTAAACCTTGCACAATTAATTTGTACTTACTTTGGTTAAAAACATGAGGACTGTAAAGTTTCTGTTTTCTCACAACTTCAGATGTCTTCTTCCTGACAAACTCGTCTGGAACAATTCCGTCTTTGTTTTCGCGTGATCTTGCCCACATGAAGCACCGGTCTTCAAGATCTTCTTCTGTAACATTTCCGCTTTGGACCTAGTAGTTACCAGAAATAAGTAAGGATTTACATCCGCACAGATATTAACTGTGTAAAACAGAAAACCTATTCCAAAGCATCTAATGTGACAAAATTACAAATTGGTATAAGATGACACATCCCTAAACCGTTTTAAGTTTCTGCATATATGAGACACGCAACACGATATACAAAACAAATACGGCCGGTTTTACTGTGCAATGTATAATAAATAAGACAACAGACTTATTAATTTTAGTTTTAATCCCGAGTATCCTCCTCGTCCCATCCGATGTGGGAACTTGGATTGTGATATTGCCTCTTTTCCCCTCTCCGAATTTTTCTTACAGAGGAAATAAATATAATTTCATTAGTATGCTAGGATAGACAATAAGAACGAAACACAAATTAGAAAAAGCAATGTGTATTCCATACCTTAAATATAAGCGACTTTAGTACATGATTAAGGTAATTGTCCCAGCTTTCTTGGACCATTACCGTTTCATACTTTTTGGGGAAAGTTCTTAGTTTGTGCGGCATTTCTTGGAATGGTTTTACATGATTGTTGTACAATTTCCTTCTGAAGTCCCGCAGCTGAACATGTAGATGCTTCACGACCACTCGCTTCAGCTCATAGGACACCTCATAATGAAGCTTCAATAACATCTAATGTATGTTAATCACAGACTCACAGTTAGACAACAAAAATGACGAATTGGTAACCGCATATGCATACCAGAATTTTCTCCCACATATTTTATTTTGTTGTTGAAGGGACTTCCTTCTAACATAAATGTTTTATGCCAACCATATCACAGACCAAATAGCCTAGGTACCTAATGAATTCAAATTTTATGGTCACCAATAGTCCGGAACATTTTGTCAAATTCAATATCCCTTCTTTTGGCATTTTTTTTCGAGAAGTCTCTATGCATCTTCAACATTCTTGTCATTCTCCTCTCTTTTATGATCACTTAGGAATTTGAGCTTATTTTGGAAAATATTAGCTAAACCTAACAGGATAGGCAACATGTGTTACACATATTTTTTATTATATGAAAAGAAAACAAACATGAACTCATTGATGCATGTAACTTGAGGCTAAAACATCACTGCAACACACAAAATCTCCTTATGATTATTGTGTTATCCAAAAACAGAAAGGTACCGGTTAAACGGTCTTATATAACTTTTTGTTACAAAAGCCAAGAGCACTAAAGCACCAGATAATGATTATCCATTTTTAGCTTGAAGATATAGTCAAATTGGCCAACCAGCAACATGGTATTATTAAAAGTGGCAACTTAAAATGCAGACGTTACAGGCTCGCCAAGTAACAGAGACTCAAATGATTAAATCTTGAGAAGCCTTGTATATAAGTATGATTGATACAACATCGTTGATCAAATTAGAGTTATTAACTCTCAATCAAAATCTAACCCAACAATAACAAAAACCCTAGAAAAAAAATTAGCATCGTTAAGTTTTTTTTTTTTTTTTTGTAAAACCTAACTAAGTAACATGAAAGAAAGATCCTGAGCTAAATCTTATAATAGTTCATGCATGTAACTTAAGCCTAAAATATTATTATTGTAACAAAATGAAATCACATCTCATCGTACAACCCATGATTATCATTAACTTGTTCTTTGATACAGCCGAATAAAAACCCTAATCAAGCTTTAACTAGTAAACCTATAAGATCTAACATCTGATTCCATGAGATCAAACAAAAAATCTAACATAAATTTAATATTCATTCGATAATGGGTTGTAGAAATAATACCAACAACAAAGATCGAGTTTAAAGAGGTAGATTATGTAGCGCCCCTTAAGCTAACAGCTGACTAAACCAAGAATTTAACTAAAGTAAAGAGGCACTAAAATCTAAAACATGTACTTAAGCATTCAATTAAGAAATGCGATACGAAACTTAACCCAGAGCTAACCCCGCTCAGAAATATATATACAAGAACTCCTCTCCAATGATACATGTAGTTGCGGATTATCTCACAACTACACCCTCATAAGAATCCATTAAAATGATTCCTAAACCTAATTAATTTGATATGAAACTAAGAATTAAGGTACCAAAATTATAAAGAGACACAAAGATTTTTACGTGGTTCGATCAATGTGATCTACGTCCACGATGCTTCACTAGTGATTGTATGTGATTACATGATTTTACAATTGAGACTCCATTAATTAATATTTGGAGCTCTAGAATTTTGGGGAAGAAGATGATAAAGAAAATAAATCTCTCCTAACATTTTCTCTCTCCTCCTACTAAAATTATCCTTTCATTCTAAAAAGATCCCTCCTACTTCTCATGCCTAAATGGCTATTTATACAATCTTACAAAATATGAAAGTTGTGTTGTCCCGCCATTTCGGATTTGAGAATCATCTTGCGAACCTTCGTGGTTTCCTTTGCTCGCAAAATGTCCTTCTTGCTCGCAAAATATTCTTTGCTCGCAAAATGTATTTTCTCTCCACAATTTCGTAAGTTATCATTTGTTGTGATATTCCGCTCCTACATCTTGCCTCTTTTTTCTTGAATATTGCTTGAAGAGCGATCTTTAAGAAAAAATCCGTTGTAGTAGTCTTTGATCTTTGTTGATGAAGGAACGAGCGAAAGAATATCAAACTCAAAAAGTATATACTTGCCTCTATTCTTTTGCGAAGTTCTGAAGCTTTAAGAAGTAATTAGAAGTATCATCTTGCGAAGTATGAAGTATGTGAAGTATCTTGAAGAAGTATGAAGTATAAGAAATATAAAATATCCTTGAAGATGTATAAGAAGTACTTAATCCTCGAAATATATAAGAAGTATGAAGTATCCTTAAGAGAGTGATAAATATTGCCTCTGTTCATGTGAAATTATTATTCCACTTTTGGTGAGAATTCTTGCTGAGAAGATAAAGAACATCAAATATTTTCTTGGGTATCCATAGTTGCCTCTGTTCTTTATCTTCGAAAGAGAATTCTTGAGAAAATGTTGAATAATTAAATTGCATCTCTATTCTTATCTTGCCTTTGCCTCAAGTGGTAACCCTGCTAACTTCTGAATTTTTCTGCAAATTTCTGAATTTTTCTGCGGATTTCTGGGGTTTTCTGCGAATTTCTGAACTTCTGAATAGTGCTGCGAGTATAGTGTTGCGAATATAATGTTGCAAATAGTGTTGTAAATAATGTTGCGAACATAGTGTTGCGAATATACTGTTGCGAATATACTGTTGCGAATTTTGAATAGTCCTGCGAATTATGAATATTTCTGCGAAGTTTCGTGGTATTTTCCTGTAGAATTTTGTACAATACTTGTGCGAATATAATATTCATGTAATGATTATGTTATGAAATGTTTATGCGATGCTTATGCCATAAAATGTTTATGCAATGCATTTATGATGCTTGAATGATGCGAGTATGATGCTTGTATGATGCAAATATGATGCTTGTATGATGCAAGTATGATGCTTGTATGATGTGAATACTTATCTATTATAATGCATAGCTAATGTTTGTGTTACTTAGCTCATTTTGCTGCAGTAAAATTGATATATCCTTGAGTTGCCTCTATTTATATAATCATCTTCGCAAGTTTACTTGTGTATTTTCGCGAATGAAATCGCCTCTTCTGGTATGACTTCGTGATATATATTCTTGTAAAAATTATTCAATGATATTGATGGAATTGTCTTCTTTGATATATATTATCTTCAAAATTCTTCAATGATCTTGATGGAATTGTCTTCTTTGATATATATTGTCTTCAAAATTCTTCAATGATCTTGATGGAATTGTCTTCTTTGATATATATTCTCTTCAAAATTCTTCAATGATCTTGACGAAGTTGTCTTCTCTTCAAAACTTCATGATGTATATTCTTGTATAATTTCTTCAATGATTGTAATGAATTTCATTAATTGTTGTGGTCTTATCATGCCTTCCTAAGTAAAGGTCTTATTTTGCCACCTCTTTTGTAGTAAACTTTTGTATTTGCGATAATATGACAAGTCTGAACATTCTTGCGAACATACAACCTCATGACATTATCGTCTTGCGATGAAATCGCAGGACGTCTTTACACTTTCATGCAAAAACCCATTGATCTCATCTCATCTTCATTGTTATGTTCTGCGAGTTCTTTTTTCTTTTCTTTCTCTTTTTTTTTCTTTTAGAAGGCTCACAGAAGTTCAATTGTTGCACAAATATGACAAGCCTTTATGTTTTCGCAAACAAGAAGCCTCGTGACATTTGCGTCTTATATCACGTATCAACTCCCTAATGGAGGGTGCTGCCCTTTATCTTCCCCCTGGTTTCCCCTTCAAGGAAGCGTACATGGACCATACAAGGTTAGCTCTTCCCATCCGGTTCTGCCAACAACCAGCTTTTGATCGCAACCTATTATCCTTTTTGCCTATAGGGCTTATAGTTACGAGGTTGCACCCTATGGGGTATCTTTGGGCCAAGTGCATCATTTGCCAAGACTTGTCAAAAATGGCAGATGTGGTTCAACCTCACCCGGCACTCTTGACTCAACCGTGTACCTCGGCGCCTTGATCGTTTTCTGCACTTCTTGGGAAAGACAGTATGCCTTAGTCGCCCAACCTAAATCCTCTTACACTTCATTTTATATTGCGTAATGTCGCTAGATTAGGTGAGAATCCAAGGTGTCTAACCCGGATAGGTACCCCATTATTGGGTTGTACCCCTAAATTTTTACCATGTACTAAGGGTCCTTGGTGGTGTTCCGGTTACCCTTAGCCACGTTTATAGGTACCCCCTTAAATGACGTACTTTAGGAATTTGCCTCTTACGAAATATAGCTTCGCGAACTAGGGTGTACGCCACAAAGGTTTTCCTATATAAAATTTTCTGCGGCTCTCTTTCTTTTTTGGAGGATGATCACAGATTGCGGTCTTTTATTCGCAATTTAATCGTAAATGGCGGTATTTTTTCGCCTTTTAAAAATTCATCGTAAATTTTTCATGTACATAAAATGTTGAATGTTTTCATGAAATGTTTAGTATAAGAAGTATGAAAAGTATTAATCAAAATTGTTCTATAGAAATATAGGAATTTAATTTTCTCTATTTTTTGTAATTTTGAAATCTTTGAAAAATTTTGAGATCGTTAATTTTTTGCGATAAACTCATTTTTGAATCTTGCGATTGTATCACTTTTCACCAATCTAAAAAATCTTTGAAATGTTTTGAAATCTTAGAAATTGTAGAAATCTTGCGAGTATATCGCTTTTGGGGAATAAAATCAAAAAATCTTTTGTCTTTTGTAAATAAAATATTCAGGGAAATGGTACTTACCTTTTTACGGCTTGTTGTTTTGTCTTGCGAAGTATATGACTTGTCATTTCTTGTGAAATAATCTCCCACTTTCTTCTTGCGAAATACCCAAAAATCTTGCGAAATAATAATTTGCACAAAGTAAACGATCATCTGCGAAGTAATGATTTACACGAAGTAGACGACCATCTTCTTTGATTTTACTTCACCCCACTCTTCTTTGCAGAAATTATCAAGTTCGCATGATCTATTAACTTCGCAGGTATTGAATTGATTCCCTCTTTGTTAACTTCCATATTTTCCCTTGGAATTCATAGATCCACTAAAATTTGATGCTCTTGAGAGTTTTGAGGAATTCGATTTAATCTTCTGGTTATAGTAGTTATGCTTCTTGTTGATAATTTCAATCTTGAATTGACTTGCCTTGAATTGTATTACTTCTCTGAAATGAATCTTTTTTGTAAATTTACTTCGCAAATTAATGTTCATCGCAAATTAATTTTCTTTATTTTGCTGGCTTCTCTTCTTTGTTATGAACTAGATGATGCCTCTTCGACATAGATTGGTTTGTTGGGCTGTTGTGAATGTTTGTTGGATGATCGCAAATAGTCCTTGGTTGTTTTGATTATCACCTTGTTGTTGGCTGGAATCGATTCCTTCTCGCTGAACTGACGCTTTTCCATACTGTATGAACTGAATCGGGTTGCCATTGTATTGCAAGTTACTGTATGCTCATATTCGAAATTGGAATTGAATTATTACGAATTTTTAATATTCGTAAAAATGTAGTTGCAGGATGCGAACTGATTTGTTGTTTGCGAGGTGAATGAAATCATCACATCTTTCCTTCTTTTGCTGCTCTTCCCATTCTAACTGTACTATTTACTTCTCCATGGTGTATCTCAAATCTTTAAAGCAACTTGGATGGTTTGCTGATTGTCTTGTTTGATCTCCTTTTATTAGCTGTTCTTGTTTGCGAGAATATGAGTTGTTCCAAGTGTTTATTTTGCAAGTTTACATTCGTACAAATATAAACTCATTCTTTCTTATACTCGTATTCCTAACAAAGCCTGACTGTGTTGTTGAAGTTATCTATTGCTTCATTGTGTTGGTTTTTGGCTGATGAGAATCGGTGTAGTCATGAGAGAGTCAACCGGCTAATGATAGACGTATAAATTCCATTATTCATTCGCTGCTACTCATGTTGCTGGTGGTCTTTAGCTAGATGAATCCTCCCTGATTTGTTGGTGTTTGTTCAAACCAATACTTCTTTGTTTTATTTTGGTTCTAGACTGGCTGACTCCTTCACTTGTGAAGTAAACTGGTGATGATGAGAAGTAACTTGCGAAATAAGGCTCCTTTCATAAACTTGCGAAAATGACACAGATTAATAATCAACTCATCATCGAGCATGGCTGCAAAAGACACAGAGACGTAAACTTGCGAAAGAATAGATAACTTGAAAAATGTAGCATCAAAAATGTAAAGGAACTGATAACTTCGCAAGTTTATGTTTGTTTGAAACTAATTCTATTTTCTCCAGTTAATTTTTGCATCTCCACTCTTTGCGTAGAACTACATGTTAGCTTGTTTCATTTATCTAGACTTGTCAACTCGTTTGAAATTGAATTAATCTATCTTTACTATAATACTTCATTGTCTTTCTTGATCCCCATTGGGTCTAGTGACAAAGTAATGACGATCACATTGTGCTTGGAAATATTTTCAATATTACTTAATAAGTAATGCAAAGGCTGCGAATGAAAGATTGATTCAAGTAGAAATTTAGGAAGGTTCATGCCAAAATGTAGTTTTGTGGAGAATGGAAATTGTCATCAAAAATTTCTTTAACTTTGTTCACAGAAAAATTTCCAAATCAACTGAAAATTTTCAATCCCAACTATTGTTGAAATTCAGCTAATAAGCTCGCAAAACATGATTCATTGAAGACAAATTTATAATCAAAATTCGTTTTAAATCAAAATCTTGGACATAAAATCAGATTTTTGCGAAAGAGCAACTAAAGTTTTTACAAAGTGTTTTCAAAATTTTCTTTATAAACGACCAGATCTAAAAATTTAAGAAAGTAATAGATGAGTTTTAGGGGAATGATTTTTCTTCTCAATCTGCTGCTGGTAAAAGTTTCTTTGATCTCCTTTTCTTTTATTTTTTGAACGAGCATTATGCATCTTCCTCTTTTTTGTCTTCTTCAAATGACGAGATTTGCCGTAATTTCATCACCAAATATAGCTAATTTCTTTGAACTTTCTTGAACCAACAAGTTACAGGAAGGATAAATCTTTTTCTCTCTCCCTGTTTCTAGCGCCAATTATGTAGTTGCGGATTATCTCACAACTACACCCTCATAAGAATCCATTAAAATGATTCCTAAACCTAATTAATTTGATATGAAACTAAGAATTAAGGTACCAAAATTATAAAGAGACACAAAGATTTTTACGTGGTTCGATCAATGTGATCTACGTCCACGATGCTTCACTAGTGATTATATGTGATTACATGATTTTACAATTGAGACTCCATTAATGAATATTTGGAGCTCTAGAATTTTGGGGAAGAAGATGATAAAGAAAATAAATCTCTCCTAATATTTTCTCTCTCCTCCTACTAAAATTATCCTTTCATTCTAAAAAGATCCCTCCTACTTCTCATGCCTAAATGGCTATTTATACAATCTTACAAAATATGACAGTTGTGTTGTCCCGCCATTTCGGATTTGAGAATCATCTTGCGAACCTTCGTGGTTTCCTTTGCTCGCAAAATTTCCTTCTTGCTCGCAAAATGTATTTTCTCTCCACAATTTCGTAAGTTATCATTTGCTGTGATATTCCGTTCCTACAATACATATAAAATAATCATTTGGTTTACAAATAGAATTTACTACCAAATAACATATCACAATATAAACAAATAACGAAGTTAACTTCTCGAGGCTTTCGCTACGCAACTCTGCTCTGTCACTGAAAACTGAAATGGGGAATAATTAACATTTAACTTCTAAGTAATCATATGCAGATTTGAAAAACAGATTTGGAAAACAGAGTTGGAAAACATTAGAAGATAACAAAGCCACTGAAATAAACAAACATGTATATGGACCTAAACTCCTCCTTTAGATTCCTGCGGTGACATTTACACACCTTATAATTTCTGCGGTGACATTTACACACCTGAAAATAAAGACAAGTTAATCTGTGGTGTTTAGTATACACACCCGTAATATTGATTCCCATTTCCACACCTATTATTAATATTGTGGTGTATCGCCCTAGCCATAATTCTCGAAGGAGCAGATATCAATATACCATAGATGGAAATTCTCATTTCCCATAGACAATCATAAAGATAAACAAAGCATGAAATATGCGAATAGACAATGCAATTAAGAAATAGACAATGCATGAGTTTATAAAACAAAGACTTTCGTAAAAGAAATAACAATGATTACAAAACTGTTAAATGCATTCCCACACCTTTTTGATGACAAGCCTCGCCTACCTCGAGATGTTCAATCTACTGGATCATCATTTGGAATCGACCATTGTTAATAAAGAGTAACTGTTAATCACACAAGCACTCTAAGATATTAGCCAAAAGGCTCATACAAGGTTCATAACATAATTTCATACAATTCTCTAGTTATAGGCTAAGTTAAATAACTAATGGTTCTAATTCTATAACCTGGTAATAAGTAATTTTAGGATAAAACAATATCTACTAATCCAAATAGGGTCAAATTGGGTATCATCGGAAAGCCCTCGAAAAACCTTACAACTTTACTGAAGGAACCAAAAGCTAATTCGGATCATAAGCGGTCCAAAAACAAAAAAAAAGATTTCTGTCCCTAAGCCCAAGCTCATTGGGCCTGACCCGTGACAACCCGCTTACCCGGTCCTTTAACCCATAACCTGACCCATGACCCGACCCGTAAACCCGTTTCTCAAACCCATCGGGTCAGCCCATGACCCGATCCACGACCCGAATGGTCTGACTCATTAACTTGGTCTAACTCGGATCGAGTCAGCTATCTGACTCGGTCATCTTCTTCAACAGTTCTCTGAAATATTCTAAGTATTGAATTCAAACCTCAGCTCATGTGGTCACTTTCTAAGGTCTCTAGAATACAATATATAAATCCAAATTAAACAATTTATAGTTCATTAGAATCACTGAATTACCGGATATAACTTTTGCCTACTGAATAATTTCTAATTCTTACTAGAATCTATCTAGAAAGGCTCCAACTTATATCAACTCGTGACTGTTTACCCTTGTTTCAGCTGCGTCGGCTAGTTTTCCGGTATCAATATCTCACTCGTTTTATAACCAAATTTAACAAACTTTAAATGAGCATAATCACCATCTGGTGAACTACAAATTATATTTATATATCTATACCTAAAACCCATTCGAAGGTACCTAATAAAGTTCATAGATAAAGAGCAGTAAACAAAATACCATTAACATAACAGATTTTCATGCATCAAGAAGTTGCTTGATTTAAACTATTTATCATAATTAATCATTACCCAATCCTATTAACATGTTATTACATCTATATAGATCATATTTTACATAAGTAAATCTAATATAGAGGTTACCTTGATTAAATCATCAATCATCAATCACCATCATGGTTTACATCACTATCCTCAACTTTTCACCTACAACACCAAGAAAACCATAAGAGCTTCATAACCCTATTCTAATTATGTTTATTCCTCTCTTAAATCCTCTGCTAGTGTATCAACTCGTCCCCAAATACTAATCATATCTCTAGCTAACTCTTTATAAGAAAACCTTCTCTAAATTATTATCACTCACTCTCAAATCTTCATGAACAAAAACTAATTCCATTTAATCTTTCCTCTTTTGATATTTCTCTGTCTCACAAACTATATAATCTCTTTACTAGCTTATTCATAACTCACTCTCCTATTTTCTCAACAGCTCCTCCTTATGTTTGAGAAAGGATAAGTTTCAAACTAAAATAGGTAATCTCATTAATTAATTAATTTAAATAGCTAACCCTAATTAGTTGATATAATTATCTAATCTCTGATTATGCCAGATTAAACTAAAGATTGTCAAAACATGTCAAAACGTATTTGACTTTCAATCAAAGGTCAACGAAGAATTTCAGGTGCCTGGTCACGGTAAGTCAACGTCGGTTGACTTTCGTCAAACTTCAACATCCAAATTTCTCAGTGCGATATGTTCTTCGTCCGATATCCAATTGACGCGTTCTTGTAGTCCATTTCGATTAACTTTTCGTGACCTATCCAATGGTACTATTTTAATTTCTAAATTATTATTATATTATTTTTATTAATTATTGTTCACATTTAATTAATCGAGTCATTATCGGCTAAACCGTCTTTTGACTGGTCTAATAGCGTTGACGAGCTTGAGGGTCACTACATTCTCCCCACCTTTAAATATTTTCGTCCTCGAAAATCGAACAGCCTTCTAGTCTTGAAAACTCCCCACCTTTTAGAGAAATATTATCTCTTGACTAAGCGCAACCAATAAGAAATAAAGCACAAACTTAAATGGCTTCTACAACTAAAATTTGTAGCTCTAGGTTGACTATGCTGATTTTAAATTCTATCAAATAGGGAAGTTTAATTTCTTAAACTAATTTTCCATCTTATAAAAAAATATGTCTCTAACTTCAAGGAAGAATCCTACAAATCTGTCTAAGTAAGATTGAAATTATCGGTCCTTTAAAGATTTAAATTATACTTCTATGATCAGTCATCTCTGAATGCAGTTGCCCTGTCAAGGTTGGCCAATCCCAACAATGCCTTCCTACGAACAGAGAAAACACAACCTTCACTATTCTCCAGTGCTAGATAAACTAATTACTAATTTATTAAAATTAATTAGTCTTTAAACTTTTATCGTAACTGGTGTAAGTCTGATAAATTTATTTCGTAAGATATATAAATAGTTTACATCATTTTAAACAATTTTGTCGTCTGAAATTTAATGACTATTATAAGTAAATGGTTTACAACATTTTAAGTAATCTAGCTATCTGAATTAATTATTTTATTTTTATCAATATAAGTATTTCAAATTCGGTTTCAGGTGAATTTATGACATCTGATAATTTTAACTTTACTGTAAAGTTATATATAAATTTCTCAAGTATTATTTATTATAAATTTCCTACTAGTTTAATTATTCAATTACTTTTATCAACTGTGTTATTATTCTCAATATTCTTAAGTTTCTAAATATAATTCTACATTATTCATTTTGAATCTGTATCTTATATCTTGATACTTATTGACGTTGATAATTTATAATGATTTAAGTTTTTGAGTTTGAATAAATTTTTATAATATACCCTCATAGTCTTTAGATTTTAGTAATGATGTGAAGTATTATATATATTAATAAACGGATTAATTTTATTTGAATTCTAATATCATACTAAACATCTGAATATTATTATTATTCTTACTACTTCATGTAGATTTGTTCCCTGTTAAAGATTTACTGGATCATTTGTTAGATTAAAGATAATTTGTAATTTAGTTTAATTTGCAAAACTTAATTGAAGATATGCGTAAATAATTTTCGTAGTTATTTAATCATAATAATAATTTTTTTTTTGTTGTTCTATATCCTTATCGGAATTTTGTTAAATAAAGTTAATACTAATTGTGAATGCAAGCATTACTTTATTAAAATTATTATTACTCTTATTAAATTATTATCATCTACAATTAGCAATTATTAATATTGATGGTTGAATTATTATTTTAACTACTCTTACAAATATTAATAAGTCCCAAAAATTATTATCAACATTTATGTGGTTACTCCATAATTTATTTACTCTTCACATAAGTCCATGTGTTCAGTAAGTTTCTATTTGATTTACAAGTTATATCAATTATACTAATTTCACTATTATTATTATAGTATTAGATTATTTACGTTTTCAAACTTTTTAGATTAATTATTATTAAATCCTAAAGTTATTGGTGTACCTTACAATTTTTATTTCAATACATAAACAAACAATCAAACGAACAATTCTATCAATTAGATAAATCTTTTAATTATTGATAGCTTTTAGTGATTAAGATTTATCTCACAAACCCAACCCAGTTCTAACTAATCTAGTTCACTAACTGGCACTGGCTATTCCCATATAAGATCTAATAGTGAGCTCTGATACCAAATTTTTAGCGCCCCCTAAGCTAAAAGCTGACTAAACCAAGAATTTAACTAAAGTAAAGAGGCACTAAAATCTAAAACATGTACTTAAGCATTCAATTAAGAATGCGATACGAAACTTAACCCAGATCTAACCCCGCTCAGAAATATATATACAAGAACTCCTCTCCAATGATACATATAAAATAATCATTTGGTTTACAAATAAAATTTACTACCAAATAACATATCACAATATAAACAAATAACGAAGTTAACTTCTCGAGGCTTTCGCTACGCAACTCTGCTCTGTCACTGAAAACTGAAATGGGGAATAATTAACATTTAACTTCTAAGTAATCATATGCAGATTTGAAAAACAGATTTGGAAAACAGAGTTGGAAAACATTACATGTTTTCCCAAACATTAGAAGATAACAAAGCCACTGAAATAAACAAACATGTATATGGACCTAAACTCCTCCTTTAGATTCCTGCGGTGACATTTACACACCTTATAATTTCTGCGGTGACATTTACACACCTGAAAATAAAGACAAGTTAATCTGTGGTGTTTAGTATACACACCCGTAATATTGATTCCCATTTCCACACCTATTATTAATATTGTGGTGTATCGCCCTAGCCATAATTCTGAAGGAGCAGTATCCAATATACCATAGATGGAAATTCTCATTTCCCATAGACAATCATAAAGATAAACAAAGCATGAAATATGCGAATAGACAATGCAATTAAGAAATAGACAATGCATGAGTTTATAAAACAAAGAATTTCGTAAAAGAAATAACAATGATTACAAAACTGTTAAATGCATTCCCACACCTTTTTGATGACAAGCCTCGCCTACCTCGAGATGTTCAATCCACTGGATCATCCTTTGGAATCGACCATTGTTAATAAAGAGTAACTGTTAATCACACAAGCACTCTAAGATATTAGCCAAAAGGCTCATACAAGGTTCATAACATAATTTCATACAATTCTCTAGTTATAGGCTAAGTTAAATAACTAATGGTTCTAATTCTATAACCTGGTAATAAGTAATTTTAGGATAAAACAATATCTACTAATCCAAATAGGGTCAAATTGGGTATCATCGGAAATCCCTCGAAAAACCTTACAACTTTGCTGAAGGAACCAAAAGCTAATTCGGATCATAAGTGGTCCAAAAACAAAAAATAAGATTTCTGTCCCTAAGCCCAAGCTCATTGGGCCTGACCCGTGACAACCCGCTTACCCGGTCCATTAACCCATAACCTGACCCATGACCCGACCCGTAAACCCGTTTCTCAAACCCATCGGGTCAGCCCATGACCCGATCCACGACCCGAATGGTCTGACTCATTAACTTGGTCTAACTCGGATCGAGTCAGCTATCTGACTCGGTCATCTTCTTCAACAGTTCTCTGAAATATTCTAAGTATTGAATTCAAACCTCAGCTCATGTGGTCACTTTCTAAGGTCTCTAGAATACAATATATAAATCCAAATTAAACAATCTATAGTTCATTAGAATCACTGAATTACCGTCTATAACTTTCTCCTACTGAATAATTTCTAATTCTTACTAGAATCTATCTAGAAAGGCTCCAACTTATATCAACTCGTGACTGTTTACCCTTGTTTCAGCTGCGTCGGCTAGTTTTCCGGTATCAATATCTCACTCGTTTTATAACCAAATTTAACAAACTTTAAATGAGAATAATCACCATCTGGTGAACTACAAATTATGTTTATATATCTATACCTAAAACCCATTCAAAGGTACCTAATAAAGTTCATAGATAAAGAGTAGTAAACAAAATACCATTAACATAACAGATTTTCATGCATCAAGAAGTTGCTTGATTTAAACTATTTATCATAATTAATCATTACCCAATCCTATTAACATGTTATTACATCTATATAGATCATATTTTACATAAGTAAATCTAATATAGAGGTTACCTTGATTGAATCATCAATCATCAATCACCATCATGGTTTACATCACTATCCTCAACTTTTCACCTACAACACCAAGAAAACCATAAGAGCTTCATAACCCTATTCTAATTATGTTTATTCCTCTCTTAAATCCTCTGCTAGTGTATCAACTCGTCCCCAAATACTAATCATATCTCTAGCTAACTCTTTATAAGAAAACCTTCTCTAAATTATTATCACTCACTCTCAAATCTTCATGAACAAAAACTAATTCCATTTAATCTTTCCTACTGATATTTCTCTGTCTCACAAACTATATAATCTCTTTACTAGCTTATTCATAACTCACTCTCCTATTTTCTCAACAGCTCCTCCTTATGTTTGAGAAAGGATAAGTTTCAAACTAAAATAGGTAATCTCATTAATTAATTAATTTAAATAGCTAACCCTAATTAGTTGATATAATTATCTAATCTCTGATTATGCCAGATTAAACTAAAGATTGTCAAAACATGTCAAAACGTATTTGACTTTCAATCAAAGGTCAACGAAGAATTTCAGGTGCCTGGTCACGGTAAGTCAACGTCGGTTGACTTTCGTCAAACTTCAACATCCAAATTTCTCAGTACGATATCTTCTTCGTCCGATATCCAATTGACGCGTTCTTGTAGTCCATTTCGATTAACTTTTCGAGACCTATCCAATGGTACTATTTTAATTTCTAAATTATTATTATATTATTTTTATTAATTATTGTTCACATTTAATTAATCGAGTCATTATCGGCTAAACCGTCTTTTGACTGGTCTAATAGCGTTGACGAGCTTGAGGGTCACTACATTCTCCCCACCTTTAAATATTTTCGTCCTCGAAAATCGAACTGCCTTCTAGTCTTGAAAACTCCCCACCTTTTAGAGAAATATTATCTCTTGACTAAGCGCAACCAATAAGAAATAAAGCACAAACTTAAATGGCTTCTACAACTAAAATTTGTAGCTCTAGGTTGACTATGCTGATTTTAAATTCTATCAAATAGGGAAGTTTAATTTCTTAAACTAATTTTCCATCTTATAAAAAAATATGTCTCTAACTTCAAGGAAGAATCCTACAAATCTGTCTAAGTAAGATTGAAATTATCGGTCCTTTAAAGATTTAAATTATACTTCTATGATCAGTCATCTCTGAATGCGAGTTGCCCTGTCAAGGTTGGCCAATCCCAACAATGCCTTCCTACGAACAGAGAAAACACAACCTTCACTATTCTCCAGTGCTAGATAAACTAATTACTAATTTATTAAAATTAATTAGTCTTTAAACTTTTATCGTAACTGGTGTAAGTCTGATAAATTTATTTCGTAAGATATATAAATAGTTTACATCATTTTAAACAATTTTGTCGTCTGAAATTTAATGACTATTATAAGTAAATGGTTTACAACATTTTAAGTAATCTAGCTATCTGAATTAATTATTTTATTTTTATCAATATAAGTATTTCAAATTCGGTTTAGGTGAATTTATGACATCTCGATAATTTTAACTTTTTGTAAAGTTATATATAAATTTCTCAAGTATTATTTATTATAAATTTCCTACTAGTTTAATTATTCAATTACTTTTATCAACTGTGTTATTATTCTCAATATTCTTAAGTTTCTAAATATAATTCTACATTATTCATATTGAATCTGTATCTTATATCTTGATACTTATTGACGTTGATAATTTATAATGATTTAAGTTTTTGAGTTTGCATAAATTTTTATAATATACCCTCATAGTCTTTAGATTTTAGTAATGATGTGAAGTATTATATATATTAATAAACGGATTAATTTTATTTGAATTCTAATATCATACTAAACATCTGAATATTATTATTATTCTTACTACTTCATGTAGATTTGTTCCCTGTTAAAGATTTACTGGATCATTTGTTAGATTAAAGATAATTTGTAATTTAGTTTAATTTGCAAAACTTAATTGAAGATATGCGTAAATAATTTTCGTAGTTATTTAATCATAATAATAATTTTTTTTTTTGTTGTTCTATATCCTTATCGGAATTTTGTTAAATAAAGTTAATACTAATTGTGAATGCAAGCATTACTTTATTAAAATTATTATTACTCTTATTAAATTATTATCATCTACAATTAGCAATTATTAATATTGATGGTTGAATTATTATTTTAACTACTCTTACAAATATTAATAAGTCCCAAAAATTATTATCAACATTTATGTGGTTACTCAATAATTTATTTACTCTTCACATAAGTCCATGTGTTCAGTAAGTTTCTATTTGATTTACAAGTTATATCAATTATACTAATTTCACTATTATTATTATAGTATTAGATTATTTACGTTTTCAAACTTTTTAGATTAATTATTATTAAATCCTAAAGTTATTGGTGTACCTTACAATTTTTATTTCAATACATAAACAAACAATCAAACGAACAATTCTATCAATTAGATAAATCTTTTAATTATTGATAGCTTTTAGTGATTAAGATTTATCTCACAAACCCAACCCAGTTCTAACTAATCTAGTTCACTAACTGGCACTGGCTATTCCCATATAAGATCTAATAGTGAGCTCTGATACCAAATTTTTAACGCCCCCTAAGCTAACAGCTGACTAAACCAAGAATTTAACTAAAGTAAAGAGGCACTAAAATCTAAAACATGTACTTAAGCATTCAATTAAGAAATGCGATACGAAACTTAACCCAGAGCTAACCCCGCTCAGAAATATATATACAAGAACTCCTCTCCAATGATACATATAAAATAATCATTTGGTTTACAAATAAAATTTACTACCAAATAACATATCACAATATAAACAAATAACGAAGTTAACTTCTCGAGGCTTTCGCTACGCAACTCTGCTCTGTCACTGAAAACTGAAATGGGGAATAATTAACATTTAACTTCTAAGTAATCATATGCAGATTTGAAAAACAGATTTGGAAAACAGAGTTGGAAAACATTACATGTTTTCCCAAACATTAGAAGATAACAAAGCCACTGAAATAAACAAACATGTATATGGACCTAAACTCCTCCTTTAGATTCCTGCGGTGACATTTACACACCTTATAATTTCTGCGGTGACATTTACACACCTGAAAATAAAGACAAGTTAATCTGTGGTGTTTAGTATACACACCCGTAATATTGATTCCCATTTCCACACCTATTATTAATATTGTGGTGTATCGCCCTAGCCATAATTCTGAAGGAGCAGTATCCAATATACCATAGATGGAAATTCTCATTTCCCATAGACAATCATAAAGATAAACAAAGCATGAAATATGCGAATAGACAATGCAATTAAGAAATAGACAATGCATGAGTTTATAAAACAAAGACTTTCGTAAAAGAAATAACAATGATTACAAAACTGTTAAATGCATTCCCACACCTTTTTGATGACAAGCCTCGCCTACCTCGAGATGTTCAATCTACTGGATCATCCTTTGGAATCGACCATTGTTAATAAAGAGTAACTGTTAATCACACAAGCACTCTAAGATATTAGCCAAAAGGCTCATACAAGGTTCATAACATAATTTCATACAATTCTCTAGTTATAGGCTAAGTTAAATAACTAATGGTTCTAATTCTATAACCTGGTAATAAGTAATTTTAGGATAAAACAATATCTACTAATCCAAATAGGATCAAATTGGGTATCATCGGAAAGCCCTCGAAAAACCTTACAACTTTGCTGAAGGAACCAAAAGCTAATTCGGATCATAAGTGGTCCAAAAACACAAAATAAGATTTCTGTCCCTAAGCCCAAGCTCATTGGGCCTGACCCGTGACAACCCGCTTACCCGGTCCATTAACCCATAACCTGACACATGACCCGACCCGTAAACCCGTTTCTCAAACCCATCGGGTCAGCCCATGACCCGATCCGTAAACCCGATCCACGACCCGAATGGTATGACTCATTAACTTGGTCTAACTCGGATCGAGTCAGCTATCTGACTCGGTCATCTTCTTCAACAGTTCTCTGAAATATTCCAAGCATTGAATTCAAACCTCAGCTCATGTGGTCACTTTCTAAGGTCTCTAGAATACAATATATAAATTCAAATTAAACAATCTATAGTTCATTAGAATCACTGAATTACCGTATATAACTTTCGCCTACTGAATAATTTCTAATTCTTACTAGAATATATCTAGAAAGGCTCCAACTTATATCAACTCGTGACTGTTTACCCTTGTTTCAAATTTTTTTCGGCTAGTTTTCCGGTATCAATATCTCACTCGTTTTATAACCAAATTTAACAAACTTTAAATGAGCATAATCACCATCTGGTGAACTACAAATTATGTTTATATATCTATACCTAAAACCCATTCGAAGGTACCTAATAAAGTTCATAGATAAAGAGCAGTAAACAAAATACCATTAACATAACAGATTTTCATGCATCAAGAAGTTGCTTGATTTAAACTATTTATCATAATTAATCATTACCCAATCCTATTAACATGTTATTACATCTATATAGATCATATTTTACATAAGTAAATCTAATATAGAGGTTACCTTGATTGATTCATCAATCACCATCATGGTTTACATCACTATCCTCAACTTTTCACCCACAACACCAAGAACACCATAAGAGCTTAATAACCCTATTCTAATTATGTTTATTCCTCTCTTAAATCCTCTGCTAGTGTATCAACTCGTCCCCAAATACTAATCATATCTCTAGCTAACTCTTTATAAGAAAACCTTCTCTAAATTATTATCACTCACTCTCAAATCTTCATGAACAAAAACTAATTCCATTTAATCTTTCCTACTGATATTTCTCTGTCTCACAAACTATATAATCTCTTTACTAGATTATTCATAACTCACTCTCCTGTTTTCTCAACAGCTCCTCCTTATGTTTGAGAAAGGATAAGTTTCAAACTAAAATACGTAATCTCATTAATTAATTAATTTAAATAGCTAACCCTAATTAGTTGATATAATTATCTAATCTCTGATTATGCCAGATTAAACTAAAGATTGTCAAAACATGTCAAAACGTATTTGACTTTCAATCAAAGGTCAACGAAGAATTTCAGGTGCCTGGTCACGGTAAGTCAACGTCGGTTGACTTTCGTCAAACTTCAACATCCAAATTTCTCAGTACGATATCTTCTTCGTCCGATATCCAATTGACGCGTTCTTGTAGTCCATTTCGATTAACTTTTCGAGACCTATCCAATGGTACTATTTTAATTTCTAAATTATTATTATATTATTTTTATTAATTATTGTTCACATTTAATTAATCGAGTCATTATCGGCTAAACCGTCTTTTGACTGGTCTAATAGCGTTGACGAGCTTGAGGGTCACTACAGATTCCTTGTAAAGATTAGAGATAGTAATAGAATAAAAACCCTACTCATACTTTAACTAGTAAACTTATAAGAAGTGATAGAATAAAAACCCTAATTATGCTTTAACTACTAAACCTATAAGATCTAACATCTGATTCCATGAGATCGAACATAAAATCTAACATCAATTTAATATTCATTCGATAATGGGTTGTAGAAATAATACCAACAACAAAGATCGAGTATGAAGAGGTAGGTTCCTTGTAAAAATTAGAGATAGTAGTAGAATTATGATTTCACATAGAGAATGAATCGAGTAATAAAAACTGAAAAAGTAGATCGAACTCATCTTTCTTTTTCTTTTTGGAATTTAACCAAACCATCAGGCGGGAATTGATACAAATCATCCCGCCCAGTAAAATCCATTTTCATCACCCGCCAAACAAAAGATTTTTGGTTTTTTTTCTTTTTTTATATACAAATTTTTGATGTGTAACCAATATGGTTAGTTTCCTTATTTTATGAGAGAATATATCGTAGACATTTATGATAAAATTGTTTCCCAAAATTTTCGAAATTTTGTTTCCTATCTCTAACCAACTCGAGAAGAGGCTATAGAAAAAGAATACTTTCCTATTTCGAATAATATTTAACTTAAAAATATTTTCCTATTTCGAATAAAAAAACATATGAATTATTAGTGGCACCTATGTAGGAAAAGTATTATTCTAATCATACAGTAAGCTAATAAAGATAAATAAACTAAACCCATCCATTTTCATGTTCATCATTTCCAGAAAACATAAAAGTTCAACGTGAATCATTCATCACATAAATGTCAACCTATCTATCAGCGTAAAAAGCCTCCATCTAGTGCAGTACTTAAAAAATAAATAAAACCACCATTGAAAACAAAATGGTCATAAAAAACCCTGTTTAAAAAGCAAAGAACTTGTTAGATGAGTCTAGTTCTTTGTCAGATTAGTCAGGTTCCTCATTCTCATCCAATTCCACACAAAGATCATTATCATTAACATTGTCATATATCAGTATTTTACTTTCAATAACACTTTACTTGTTCAAACTCGTATTTTTGTTAAAAGTATTGGCAATGAGATAATAAGATCAGACCTAAAGTGATAAATTGATTCTTATTGTTTACATGGGGGAACTGTATTTTTCTACATTTCCTCCATTCTTTCAGCTAATTATATTTATTTTCCCAAAAGAATGCACACCTCATAAATAAATAAATTTGCAAGAGTATATTGCATTACTTAAAGTCTATGAACTTGTAAATAATTATCTGATTTATTTCATGATTCCAATACCTAAATAATAAAAGAATTCATAAACATCACCTTCTTTTAAATGACAAAATTATCAAATGAAACAAGAAACGAAAACAACTTTCAAAGCGTCCACAAAATGAAATCGATAAATCAAACCATATCATCAAAAAAAAACCATATCAAATGAACCATCCCCATATTCAAACATTTTTTATTGTAATGCTGAGGTGAACCTGATCACTCCAACCAGCAGGCTTGGGCGCCTTGTCATCCTCAGATTTGTCATATTCTGCTTCATCAGGCTCCACATGCTTGTTAAGATCATGCTTGTTAAGATCATGCTTGTTAACTTTTGGATTATCTGACATATTCGGAACATCGGGACGATCTTCATCAATAATTTCAATAATAGAAGCAAGAGCATCATCATTCATTGTAGGAACATCAGCATAAGCAGGAACATCAGCATCCTCAACGCTAATGATTACAGCATCCAGAGGAACACCAGGAATAACATCAACATAAATAGGAACATCATCATTGTCAACACTACTGACAACAGAACTAATTATAGCGTCGAGAGGAACACCAGGAACAGTAGTTATTCTGTCCTTAGTAATGATAATCCTCAATTTACGAGGGCCAGCCATCAGTCGAGGATATTTTTGGATCCTCTCTTCAGTTTCATCTCTACAGTCCCTCTTAGCATAACTCATTTTCCTCTTGATACTCTATGTTAATTTTTTCTATGTTTGGTGTAATTTATATATATTTCTAAGGAAAACCCTAATTTCTTTGGTTTTCCATCATTATCTTAAATCACCTATTCTTTGGTATTTACATCAAATATTGTAGCAATATAAGGAGATATGGAATGAATATTTTCATGTTTATCTAATTTCCTTTTTAATCTAATATACATAACGAACATAACAAACTAAAATAAATTATGATCTCATGAGATATTGGAATGAATATTTTCATATTTATCTAATTTCCTTTTTAATTTAATTATCTAGGTCGGTTGGGGTGGCCTGGCCGACTGGACCATAGGTGTAACACAAAAAAAGGAAAAAACCAAATGTTGTCTAGTTAAACAATGACCCAACATTTTGCGGCAACACTTTCATGTTAATGCACAAAATTGAACATTTCAACATAGAAAAAAATCCAAACACCAAAACAAAACAAAAAAAATACAAGGAAAAAAAAAAGCAACATAAATAACACAACGAATAAATTGTACATTTCAGCATAGAAAAAAAATCCAAATCAAAATCCAAAAAAAAAAAAAAAAAAAAAAAAGCTACATAGATAAGCCTATGAATGTGTTAGTGGGATGGACATCATGAGCATAGTTGTGGCAGATGGAGGTGGTCACCAGTTTCTGGATTCATAATATATACAGGATCTTGTATGCCGTGGTGTGAAACATAAAAAAAAAAAAACAGACCATTGCAAGATCCAACTATTGGGTGCAACATAGTCCAATCATCATGGGTTCCATCATTCGGGCATCATGATTGTTGGCTGTTACGATCGGGATGAAATCTTCCTCTCTATAAAAGAGTTGGGTAACTTTATCTTTCCCCATTCTTGGTGTGACACCAAAAAGGAATCCAATTCTTTTGTCCCCAAGGATAGTATTCCATTCTTTGCATACACATTTGCTTGCTAAAACGATTTCTGTAGTTTGGAGGCGCTAAAATATCTCGGTAGTTAATTCCGGCAACATATCCATCACTATTATACTGATGAAAGATTATCAAAAAAAAAAAAAATTACAAGTTTTTAGGATTTTCTTATTGTGAATGCTACAAGCAAATACGAGTATAAAGCTTATATATATATACATCAAATATACATGTTGGCGAATGGTCACGTCAGTCTAGGACGTTTTTGGATCCTCTCGTCAATTTCATATTAACAATCCCTCTTAATACTCTATGTTAGTTTTTTTCTATGCTTGGTGTAATTTGAAAACTCCATTTTTTTAGGTTTTCCATCATTATCTTAAATCACGATTCTTTAGTATTTACACCGAATATTTCAATTTCCATATTACTAAAAAATGTGATATTGTAGCAGAATAATGAGATATGGAATGAATATTTTCATGTTTATCTAATTTCCTTTTTAATATAATATATACATTCCGAACATAACAAACTAAAATAAATCATGATCTCTTAGGAAATACCCAAATAATTTTTCTACTTTTCGACTAATTACCTAGGTGGGTTGGGGTAGCCCGGACGGCTGGACCATAGGCGTAACGCAAAAAAAGGAAAAAAAACCAAATGTTGGCTAGTTAAACAATGACCCAAACTAAATTGTACATTTCAACATATAAAATAATCCAAACACCAAAAAAAAAAAAAAAAAAAACACAACTACAAGAAAAAAAAAGCTACATAGAGAACCCAAGGAATGTGTTAGTGGCATGGACATCATGAGTACATGTTTCCGATTGTCCACCAAAATTATTCAACGAGACAGCGCTCCTCATATGAGGAATAATTGCAACCTTGCTTGTTTCCCACGGTTGTGTCCCCCAAATTTCCGTCCAAGTTCTGGTGAGTGCATTGTAACGTAATAAACGCTCATTCTGCCACAATAGGAGGTCCTTGTTTTTTCCAAAAGCTATCGGGTAATAGGTCGGCCACCCTTCATCCTCATCATTTTCCAATAAAATGCTTATCTTATGATTCCAATTCCATTCTCCGCCAGGTGCCCATGTATGAATATTTCTTTTGGAAATGGGTGCCCATAAATCTATCCGAGGCTGATTAATCCCCTCATTAGAGGCCTCATGGATGTAGTAAAATAAAAGGCGAACTCTGAACATAACCATCCTAAATGATGGGAATTCACTACAAGGAATATGATGCGGGGTTCGCGAATGTAGATGAAATGTCTCAGTGTCCAAATTGAAAGAAACTATGCCACTATCCCACTGACAACAATCCTTCCAAAAAATACAACCATGTGCGTACACACCTAAACTCCGAAAAATATAAGGAATCTCCCATGCTATGTTCCTCCATCCCTTCTTGTCTCCTAGAGTGTGTATATGAACTTTACCATCCATGTGAATTCGAACTACCTTGTACTCATCGGTACATTGACAGTATCCGAAACCCCCAATTAAAGGATACCAAGAAAGTACTTTCTCGTGAAATAATTGGGATGCATAGTTATGGAAAATGTAGGTGCTCACCAGTTTCTAGATTCATAACATATACATGATTTTGTATGCCGTAGTGTGAAACATAAAAACAGACCAGACCATTGCAAGATCCAACTATTGGGTGCAACTTAGTCAAATCTTCATGGGTTCCATCATTCGGGGCGTCGTGATTGTTAGCTGTTACGATTGGGATGAAATCTTCCTCTATATAAAAGAGTTGAGTAACTTATTTCCCTATTCTTGGTGTGACACCAAAAAGGAGTCCAATTCTTTTGTCTCCGAGGATAGTATTCCACTCTTTGGAAATACATTTGCTTGCTAAAATGCTTTATGTAGTTTGGAGGTGCTGTAGTATCCCGGTAGTTAATTCCGACAACATATCCATCACTTTTATATTGATGAAAGATTATCAAATTTTTTTAAGCATTTAAGATTTTCTTAATATTGTAGAATGCTACAAGCAGATATGAGTAATGCTTATATAGACATCCAATACACCTGTTGGTGAATGGTTGCATCCTTGATGAGAAGGCATTATTTGAAATGTCACGTCTTTAATGAGCAGACAAGTAACACATATTTGCATATTTTTTTTGATGCAAAGTAAATTTATTAATCAAATTAGAAGATTACAACTGGTAATATCCTTCTCAATCCAGCTATGAATGTCTGGAGGATAATGGAACATATACTCAAAATTACTTTTACTACTCCTAGGTTTCTTAGCAATGGAGTCTGCTACACTATTTCTAAGTCTATTAACTGAGTGACAAGAAAAAAATTCATGACATTGTAACAAAGTTTTGATATCCATGGAAGATTAAACCATTTTCTAATAGGGCACCCGCAATCTCAGCCATTACCACCTCCACCAGAAAATCACAGAGTAAATACAACAAAAGGAGCAGAAACATTTGTGATATAGGTTGGAGCCAAGGCGAAAAATTTGTTATGTAATTCCATCATACATTCATACAAGACTATTGGGGATTTCCATGACAACATCCTAAGAAAAGTCTTCGCGAGAGACGCGGATGGAATAGATATAATGAATATTGCAAAAGTCTCGCCATTATAGGAGTGGCAAAAACAAATTATTTCTTTCACTGCACAAAAAGTACCAAAGCCTGGTGAGATGCATGACAACCCACTGGTGGTAAGATTAGAAATAAATCCAAAACAAATAGAAGAAGAATATGAAGAAAATGATGACGGTGAAACTGAAGATTCTTGGGCCATTAACAGAGTTCTAATAGATACTGGAAGCTCAGTTGTTATCCTATTTTATCATACTTACAAAACCATGGGTGTAATAGACGAGGATCTGATACCGTCAGCCTATAAGATCTATGGTTTCAATGGTACCGATAATAAACCAAAGGGAAAGATCACAATGAGAATCCCATTAAAAGGAATAACATCTAAAGTCTTATTATGTGTAGTGGATGTGGAGTCACCCTACAATGCCTTAATTGGCATACCTTGGTTGCATGGGATTCTGGGTGTGGCATCCACTTACCATCAGTGCATTAAGTGTCCACATCCAAATGGTGTTGGAGTCATAAAAAGAGATTGGAGTGAAAGCAGAAAGTGTTATGAGATTGATATAAAATCTTGCGAAGAGAAAGCTTTGAAGCATATCAATTGGAAGCACCGCATCAAGCAAAGACTCACAAGGGATGCCATAGAGCTGCGAGAAGAAGAAAATCTGAGAAAGAATGAACACAATATCTAGTAAATGACTCGCAAGGGAAGCATAGAAAAGCGCAACAAAATCCCAAGGGCAGAATAAAATAAAGGTAAAAGATTTCAAAATATGATACTGAAATGATATTGAAAGATATGTATGAACGATGTGACTCACATATTGTTGCTTAATGAAAAATATGAGATTATGAAATTACACCAGCATTGAAGCAAGAATATGTGAAAATATCACAAGAAACGCGAAGAAAAATTCGCAGAATGGGATGGACCTTTATGGCGTACACCCTAGTTCGCGAATAAAATTTCGCAAGAGGCAAATGTAAGACCTAAAGTACGTCATTTAAGGGGGTATCTGATTGCATGGCTCAAAGATAAGGTTATACCGCTACTGGAACTTGAGTCATGGAGATGTGGGGCTCAAGAAAGCCTATCAGGGAGAGATACCTTGGATTTTCAACTATATATAAGGTTATACCCTGGTTGGACGACCAAGGGTCTCTTCTAAAGAGTGCAGAATATGATCAAGGCGTCGTGGTACACGGTTGAGCCAAGAGTGCCTGGGGCGGATGAACCTACCCTAGCCATTCTTGGAAAGTCTTGACTATGATACACTCGACCTGAAGAAAACCCCACTTAGGGTGCAGTCTCGTAACTATAAGCCATATAGGCAAAAAGGGTAAGAGGCTGCGAAAAATAACTGGTTGTTGGTAAATCCGGATGGGAGGAGCTAGTCTTGTATGGCCGATGTACGCCTCCTTGAAGGAGAAACCAGGGGGATATAAGGGAGGCACCCTCCATTAAGGAGCTGATAAGTGTCTTAAGACACAAATTTCATGAGACTTATTGCTTGCAAGAGTATTAAGGCTTGTCATATTTGTGCAGCAAATATATACAGAGGCAAAAAGCCAAGAGATGAGATCAATGGGTCATTGCATGAAAGTGTAAATACGTCCTGCGATTTCATCGCAAGATGACAATGTCATGGGGATTTATTTTCGCAAGAAAATTTAGGCCTATCATATTGTCGCAGCAAAAGAATACAAAAAGATAAGGCAATATCAATGGGTTTTTGCATGAAAATGAAAAAACGTCCTGCGATTTTGTCGCAAAAGAAAGAGTGGCTAAATAATACCTTTACTTAGGAAGGCAAAATAAGACCACATAAGAATATAAGTAAATAATTGCGAGATTGTGCAATATTCACTTTACAAATTGCTTAATCTCTCATTTGGATACAAAAAATAGAGGCAAATATGGGAATATATGATTAATTTTTATCATGAGAAAGTATTTTTTGACTCCGCATGATAGATTTACGCAGATTTATACATAGATTGAAAAATTTAATTGTATATTGATTGATTATATCGCAAGAAAGAGTTGTTTTATTAACACATGTAGGAAGGAAGAGAAATTCGCAACAAAAAGATAGGAAGATTAAAGAACGAATATACAAGTTTTACAAGTTTTTTATTCAGCAAAGCAGAATTAATTCTCGGTTGATTCATTTTATTCTTCATCAAATTTTTCTACATTATCAGATCCTTCATCTTCAGATTCTTCTTCATCTTCATCAGCTTCACTATCAGAAATCACTAAAGAAGGAACATTCTCCGGAACTTTTTCTTCAATACAAGGGTAATTAGAGAGAGGAATGTCGTGATTATTGCAGATTGACTTGATAGTATTATTGCGATAAGAAAGATCATCATTCTTAAAGTTGGAAATAGTTATCTTCAGTTGATTCTTCAATCTTAAGCACTTATCATTGCGAGAAGAAAGGGATTTCGCGAGAGTTCCTTTTTTATTTTCTAATTCTTCAATTCTTTGACGGAGCCTCTTTTCAGAATCTGCGAATCTATAATAATGAATCAGTAATTTGATAAAAATTTGTGAAAGACAAAGAGTAAGTAGGAAAGAATAGTTGACAACCTTCTCTCTTAGAAAGCAAATCTTTAATCAAGGATGTTTGGTCAGCCTGAAGACTAACATTTACACCTAGATTACTTCTAGCATCGTCTAATACTTTCGCAGCCCAAGAGAATTCATCATCATCATCTATAAGAAGACGGGAGCGAACTTGGGTTTCCCTCTCAACAAGAGTTGAATTCTCGCAGATAAGCCGATCTCTCTTAATTTGAGTTTCGAGAAGAGTCTTGTGGAGTTCTGCTAAAGATTGAACACCTTGTTTAGTAATACGATCTTTTTCATCAATAAGCTTAATGTATTTGGATCTAGATTTACCAATCTCCTCTTTGGCATCAACATAAAAACGCTTATAATTATTGGCTAGCCCTATACTGGATCTGTGTTCAATCTCTAAAAAGCGAAATTTTGATCTAAGTTCATCTATGGAGAGGGAAGTAATTCGGTCATTAGAAAAACTATTCAAAGATTTATTCAGACGTTCAAGAAGGGTATCATCATCTATATAATTGGGAAAAGAATGAAGGATCACAGCTTCATCAGATAAACCATAAATGTCTGCAAGAGTGGTTGATCAAATAAGATGAAGTAAAAGGATAAGATGACAAAAGAAAGAGGGAAAAACTTCATACCACAAAGTTGATCTTTCGCAGCTTGAAGTTTAGCAATTTTATCTTGCGAAGAGGAGAGTTCAATCCCCAATCGCTTGTTTTCCTCGCGAAGATTGGCAGATTCAGATTTTAGCTTCTCGCGAAGGTTGGTAGATTCAGATTTTAGATTTTCGTTCTCCCTGCGAAGGTCAACATTTTTTTTACAAGAGTTGATCGTCTCTTATCCAAATCTGAAGAAACTGCGAAAGCAGCTCTACCAACCTTAAAAAAAAAAAAAAAAAGAAGAAGAAGAAGAAGAGAGGAATTACAAGTACATATATAAATAGTTGAAGTTTTTAAAAAGTCAAGAAGACTCAAAGAGATAAGAACATACCAGAGCACCAAGGGAGTTTAAAAGGCTGGGAGATACTGATTTAGAAACTAGTTTAAAAGGCTGGGAGATACTAATTTAGAAACTCCGCGAAGTGAATCATTATTGGTCAGCAGGGGAGCATCGCAGATATTTACGAGAGCTTGGCAAGGATTAGTAAGAGCCTCACTATCATCTCTAATGCCATGCAATGAATCTGAGAATATGTTGGATAGTAGAGCCATAGAAGACTCATGTTGAGAAGTTTCATTCGCAGAAGAAATATCATCATTACCATCATCATCACTATCATCAACATTATCCTTAATAGAACTTTCGCCAGATTGAGAATTTGAAGGGGAGGAGAACAAGTTTTTCTTTTCTTTGAAGGAGGAGCAATAGATTTCTCCTTGCGAGTAACATCTTTACTATATTTATCTTTGCGAAGAGAACCTTTGCCTTTACCTTTATTAGTGGTCTTCGCAATTTCAACAGGTTCTATCTCAGTGATAACCTATACCAAAAATAAAAATAAGAAATAGAGAGAATGGAGGCAGCAATATATTATTAAAAATTCTAAAAGAGAATTTCTTACCTCATCCGTGATAGAACGAAGAGCAAATAAAATGTTGGGTTTCCCAGTATTGCTATAATTCTTCTTTAATCTCTCAATCTTACAATTTTGTAAACATATGAAGATATAAAAGTAATCAGAAAAAAGAGATAAAGAGTACAGAAGATAATAATTCAAGAGGAGTTCAGAAATATACCTCCAAATCTCTATCAGGCCAATAGAATTCCCAAGGATTATACTCTGTGAGGTTCGCATGTAAAGCAAGAGTGCCAGAAATATATGGACCTTCTAGGATTAAGGGGAAAATATGCCATCTATCATCATTAGAGTCACGTAGGCATGAATTATTACCAGGATGTCAGTCAATGTCTTGCATCAAGATCTTGTCAGCAGCAACATTACTCTTCTTGTTTAAACGAACTCCCCAACAAGAGCTATCTCTCTTCATGGAAATTATCTCATAATTCTCAAAAACGTTTTCTACGGTATACTTCGAAGGAACAATCACAATGTCTTTGAATTTAGGGTTTTTGGCGTCATCAGAGTAAAGAGATTTTTTACCTGCACCGCGAGTGGAAAACTCATGCATCAGAAGAATGCAATCACCACTTAGTTGATATATCGCTCGCGAGAATTTCTTATGAGAAAGTATCTCGTAAAACAAGGGAAGTTCAAGATCATATGAAGGAATAGGAAGGCCGGCTAGAAGTTGACCCAGCGATATTACGATCTTACTCTGATGGGATTGATGATCAGAAAATAACTTTGCAGTGAGTTCAGATTTAGGGCCTTGACCCGGGATAGTGGATAAAGTAAAACCCTTACTTTGAAGTTTCTACTGAACTTTTTCAAAAGCAATTTCGTTTCTGCGACCAGTGGGAGCCATATTTAAAGAACGAGGATGAAGTTTGGAAGAAGGAAAAGAATGAAGAGTTACAGTAGCAGAAGCGCAAATTACGGAGGAATAGTAAAATTGCAGAGAGATTGGGAAGAAGATGAAAAGAGGAAAAAAGGAGAATGAAAGGGATATTTATAGAGAGGGAAAGTTCTCGAAAAGATAAACGCAATTAATGCGAGGAGACACGTGAATGGTTGAAAAATTGAGGTTGAAAAAGACGTGTCAAGAATTGGATGGAAGAAAAGATAGTGTGATATATTATGCGAAAATTATAAAAATATATATCAGAAGTATTATTTGTAGTCTCGCAAATATGTCAGAATTTCGTAGAAATCTTATTAAAGTTTTTTGAGAAACATTATTTCGCATAAATAACTACAACCCCGTAGAATATGTAAGAGATTCACAGAGTATGGTATTACCCTGAGGCAGAGACAAGATAAGGGTGAAGAAATCACTAACTCACTTTCTCAAAGATTCTACTCTTTTAATATAAAGAATAGAGGCTAGTATGGATTATTAAGAAAATATCATATATTCTTTATCTTCTCGGCAAGAATCATTTCCAACGTGGACAAGTTAAAATGATAATTTCGAAAGAGTAGAAGCAATATTCTAGAACTTCACAAAAGAATAGAGGCAAGTACGTACTTTTCAAGTCCAAAATTCTTTCACTCGTTCCTTCAACAGATACAACAAGGAAGATTTTTCCTTAAAATCGCTTTTCAAGCAATATTCAAGGAAAAAGAGGCAAGATATAGGATCAGAATATCGCAACAAGAACATTCTTGCAAAGTTTTCATTAAAGACACTGGCGAGCGTCGCATAAAAGATTAAAAGAACGACGCAACAAATAACGATGGAAAAAACATGAAGAAAACTTAAAGATCCTGCGAAGATTAGAGTGTTTGGAGATTAACATTATTGCACTCGCGAAGTTATCGCAAGATCAAATCCGAAATTAAGGGATAGCTTAGCTGTCTATGAGCTGTCATCCATTATGTAATACCCTATATATAGGGGATGAGTAAACTTGAGAGGGGATGATAATTTTTAGAGTGTTGAGAAAGTCTTGAGGAGACAGAAAAATCTTATGAGCGATTGTATTCTTGATTTCTTCCATTTCTTGTAACATTTCTGAGAATTAATCAATAAAAGTGTTGTTCTTAATCTACAAATATGTGTTGATAATTGTGGATTCTTGTGTGGGGTATAGTGTAGGAATTCCTGCAATTACACGGTTATAGCTTAAACCTAAAGAATAACCATTACGTCATGAAGTAGGTATGAAAAGACATGACATTTTAGTAGGGTGTTATTATTTATTTGAATTCAACTAGGTGTTATTATTTCTTTGGATTCAACAACTGCATGCGTCTCTTAGGAGTAGGTCTTAAAAGGAAGAAAAAAACATAATAAATGTGAAAGAGGAATTAGGGATTATATTCATTTTCCAGAGAGAAAATTAAGCCAAGAGAAGAGAAGAAAAAAAAAGGTTTCAGAGATAACAATGGCTCCAAATAATCTAAAAAAGAAGAAGAAAGAAGAGGCAAGGAATATGAGAGAAGAGGAAGAAGTAGGTTTGCAGAACAATAACCAAGATGATGATATGGATCTGTTGTGGAATGAGTTTTGTAATGCAAACTCAATATATGAGGCAGAAAAAGAAGAGAAGTAAAGAGAAAGTAAAAGATGAAGAATACCCAGAAGAATTTTTGCAGTTGTTGCAGAAAAAGGAAAGGAGACAAGGTGTGTTGTTAATGAGAAGGATTAGGGCTAGAAGAGCATCAATTTATGCAGGAAGATATAAGGATTATACAGACCACCCTGAGGCTGAAATCAGTATAGAGAATGAGTATTAGGCGTACCTATCACGAACACCACATTAAAATTAGGTCATACTCAACATAGTGACTGATCCTGAAACTGATATGGGATCGGAGATGGAAAGGTCGGATTACGACTCCGAGTGATGGATAGCAATAGGTAAGACTCTACCAATTCCAATTTTCTTATAGATGGTGGATTTTTTGGGTTAAATTGCTTTAATGGAAATGATGATACATATTTTAATTGCAAATGGTTACACAAGTTACTATTTTGAAGAAATAGGTATCATAAAAGTACGGAGAAAAATTGGAATTAAGAGTGTCTAATGGGAAATTGTGGATTGTTGACGACTGAATCTTGATTTGTTTTTTGTATTTAGGATTTATTTTCATGTTTTTTTTAATGTTAATGACTGAATGGTGTTGGAGTTGCTTAATTAACGAATGTTTAATGGATTAATTTTCTTGTTTAATGACAGTTTTCTTGTGTATGATTGAATGGTGTTGGAGTTGTTGGTTGCATTGTCAAACTCAATTTATGGGTAGGGTTGTTAAAGATATGGGTAGGGTTTATGGGTTTTCGGATAGACAGAAAGCAGTTTTTGAGTGTCTACAAGCAGCGCATGCGCAGGATTTTCTTCTCGCTATCCCGATTGACGGCCTTGGACAGAAGATGTCCCCCTTGGAGTATCGGTGCATCCTTAAATACAGGTTAATGATCCCCCTATACCCTTCTGATTCCCGTTGCCCTGCTTGTATTACAGGCTGCCTAGACGCATATGGGGAACATGCTGTTCACTGTAAGGTGGATCCTGGTTTCAAATATAGACATGATCATGTGAGAGATATCTTATATGATGTATTATGGAGGGCTGGTATTTCGGCAAAGAAAGAGGCGTCGGTAAACTTTTTGACGGATCCTCTTGAAGGCAGATCAACACTCAGGCCAGCAGATGTTCTTATTTTTGGGTGGGCCAACGGAAAACATACGTGTGTTGATCTTACTGGGGTTTCTCCATTAGTAGGCATCGGGCAAGGCTCTTTCACGATTGGACAAGCAGCTTTGAAAGCTGCCGGGTAAGATAACGAAGCATGAAAAGGCTTGTATTGATAATGGACATGCTTTTATTCCCTTTGCCTTTGACACTTTTGGGTATTTAGCTCCGGAGGCGGTTGGACTCCTAGCGAGAGTTCAAAGAGTCATGCACAGTAATGTCATGACTCCCGATTCTAGAGAGTTTGTGTTTAAGAGGATAGGGTTTGCCATTCAAAAAGGGCTTGCGGCGCAGCTTGTTGCTCGCTTGCCTTCTATGTAATAACTCATGAATCTGTTATTAATCTCATTAAATTTATGACCAAAGAACTGTATATATTGAAAGCACAAGTATTGTGTTGAAAACAAATGGCTACTTGGAAAAATCACGCCTAATTTTATTACACAAATTTGACATTGTATCGAAATCACAAAGGATTGCTGAAATTACATGGATTCTATAAGACTAGAGTCCATCAAGGGGAAGGGGTCTTCCAATCTTTCATTTAAATTGCAGAAACTAGATGTGCAATTCTCATTACAGCTACTTATGCACCAATTCACTAATGCTGACCTCCTGGAATTAGAATACCCGTCACGACAACATCTTAATATTTACCACGACATTGGTTGATAATATAAAATAAGAACTATCCATAAAATACAAAACGTGAATTTATCACTACAAATATGGGCTAATGGTACCTTAATTTATGTATCTCTCTTTTTGCCCATTTATGTTCTTAACGTAGCGGAAGCGTAATAACTTGGATCAAAGATCCAAAAGATAATGAAAACTAGTGTGAAATCAATAGATTCACAAAATCTATAGGAAAACTAGAAAACAATAACTAAATAAAATATCTTTGATAAATCAAATAAGATAATAATGTGAATGTGTAGAAATTCTACAAGGATAGGCCTTCTTATATAGGCTTCACTATTTCCTAAATGTAACAAAACTAGAAAAGGAAATCATACTAAACTAGGAAACTAGCATGTTCTAGAATAGTTCTAAAATAAGGAAAATCATGAATTAGGAAATAATACTAGAAATAGAATACGGTTTGACACTAATGTCAAACAAGGGTGACTTGGTCTAGATGTTCTACATCAGGCCCCCCTTCTTGAAAAGAACTCGACCCCGAGTTTGGTGTTGGAAGAGAAACGGCATCGCCCGGAAAGTAAGGAAAGATATCCTTAACATTGAATGTGGACGAAATGTTCATATTATCTGGGAGGTCGACAACATATGCATTGTTGCTGATCTTATTGAGAATGCGGATATGGCCAATCTTCTTATACTTCGTCTTTTTGTAAGTACCCGTCGGAAAACGATCTTTGCTTAAGTACACCATAACCAGATCACCAACTTCTTAGGATTGAAAACGACGTCAACGATCAGCATCTAGATTGTACTTGGCATTAGCAACTTCCAAGTTTTTCTTTACCTTATCATGTAGCACTTGTAGAGACTCTATCATGTGATCCTCAACAACATTAGAACTAGGAATGGATGGTAAAGATACGAGATCCAATGTATGGTTAGGAACCTTGGAATAAACAATCTGAAAAGGTGCGTAACCTGTAGACCGATTAGGAACTGAATTATAGGCAAACTCATCTTGATCAAGAGATAGATCCCATTGTCTCGGCTTGTCTCCGGATAAACAACGAATAAGATTCCCTAATGATCGGTTTACTACTTCAGTTTTCCCATCTGTTTGAGGGTGAGCTGTGCTACTAAACTGCAGTTTGGTTTGGAGACGAGTCCAAAGTGTCTTCCAAAACCAACTTAAGAACTTAGTGTCTCGATCAGAAGTAATGGTCTTGGGAATTCCATGCAAACGGACTATCTCACGGAAGAAAAGATTTTTTGTGGTTACATCATCCATAGTCTTCTTGCAAGGAATAAAGTGTGCCATTTTTGAAAAGCGATCAACAACCACAAAAACTGAATCATGAGCTCTTTGGGTTCTTGGTAAACCTAGAACAAAATCCATTGATATATCTTCCCAAGGAGCATCCGGAACTTGGAGAGGAATGTATAACCCAGTATTTTGTGCATGACCTTTACTTCGTTGACAAACCATACAACGTCGTACAAAATCATGGACATCCTTTTTGAGAGAATTCCAAAAGTAACGAGTTTCCACAAGATAAATAGTCTTATCTCGCCCAAAATGACCAGAAATACCACTACTATGTAACTCCTTAATAAGGTGTTCACGAATGGAACCATTAGGAATGCATAAACGACTACCCTTGAAAAGAAACCCATTATGTAAAGCAAAATTGCCCATACCTTGTTGCTTGGAAGAACATTTCTGCCATAGTAATGAAAATTCGGGATCGGTAGGATACAATTCCTTTAGAGAGTCAAAAGCAATCACTTCAGCATGGACGGTAACTAGGAGCAACTCGCGAGTACTATGATTATTGAAACGGCTAAGTGCATCAGCAACTTTGTTGTTTAAACCAGACTTGTGCTGAATAGAGAATGTATATTCTTGTAAGGTAGAAATCCAACTACATGCATTCTGTTGGATGGTGATTGATTCTGAATGTACTTGAGGGCTTGGTGATCAGTATACAAGACAAAATCCTTGTGTATTAAGTAATGTCTCCATTTCCGTAGTGCACGAATCACCGCGTAGAATTATAACTCATAAGTAGACTACTTTTGACGAGCTTCTGTAAGTTTTTCACTAAGAAATTCAATAGGTTTACCTTCTTGTGATAAAACAACACCAACTCCCAATATAGAAGCATCGGAATGTACTTCAAAAAGCTTGTTGAAATCAGGTAGTACAAGGATTGGAGCAGAAGTAAGCCTTTCATTGAGTAATTCAAAACTTGATTCAGCTTCATTTGTCCATACAAACCTTTTATCCTTCCAACTGGCAGTAATAGGGGCTGCAATAGTTCCGAAATCCCTTATAAATCGACGGTAAAAGGAAGCTAAACCATGAAAACTTCGAGCTTCAGAGGCTGTTTTAGGAGTAGGCCAATCACGGATAGCTGCGATCTTTGAATCATATACTTGAATACCATCAGCAGAAACAACGTAACCCAAAAACAGAACCTTAGAAGTGAAAAATTGACACTTCTTTAGATTGATGAATAATTCATTCTCTTTGAGAGCATTGAAAATAGCCCATAAGTGAGAACGGTGTTCTTATTCAGATTTAGAATAGATAAGAATGTCATCGAAATAAACCACAACAAACTTACCAATGAAGGGATGCAAGACTTGATTCATAAGCCTCATGAATGTAATAGGAGCATTAGACAAGCCAAATGGCATGACAAGCCACTCAAAGAGACCATCTTTTGTTTTAAACGCAGTTTTCCATTCATCTCCAAGCTTAATTCTGATTTGATGATACCCACTTTTCAAATCAATTTTCGAAAATATTATGGAACCGGAGAGCATGTCAAGCATATCATCTAATCTTGGATTGGGAAACGATAACGGATTGTGATCTTGTTAACAGCTCTACTATCAATACACATACGCCAAGTTCCATCCTTTTTAGGTACGAGGAGGGCTGGAACATCACAAGGGCTCAAACTAGGTTGTATGAAACCTTTAGACAGCAATTCTTCCACTTGTCCTCGAAGTATATCGTGCTCCTTAGGGCTCATACGGTAGTGTGGAAGATTAGGCAAACTTTCACCAGGCATAAGATCTATTTGTTGTTGAATATTTCTCATAGGTGGCAAAGAATCAGGCATATCAGATGGTAAAATGCATGCAAACTCATCTAGTAAGGATTGGACTTGAGTAGGAATAGTTGTAGGAAAGTCAGGAGTAGAAGGTTGTACAACTAAGGCATAGATCGTACCTGATTCTTGTGCATCAGCTAAGATGTCCAGGGAAACCAACATCGTAGTCTCTTCTTGTTGTAGACTTGGTTTAGGTTTCTCATAAGATGGTTGCAATATGATTCTGTTCCCATTGTACATGAATGAATATGTATTAGCTTTACCTATATAAGTCACATCCACATCATATAGCCATGGGCGTCCAAGTAATATGTGGCAAGCACTAATATCCACAACATCACAAACCACTGTCTCATTGTAAGTCCCAATTTTAAATGATACGAGACATTGAGAATCAACATTCTTCTTGTTGTTGTTGTCAATCCAACCAATAGAATATGGGTTAGGATGTGGATGAGTAGCTATTTGCAGCGTATCCACCAATCTGGATGAAACAATGTTTTGACAACTACCACTGTCAATTATCATATCACAGATTTTGTTTTGCACACGACATTGAGTGCGGAACAAACGATTACGAGTTGGATAGTCAACTCGAGGAACAGACAACAGATTTCGAACAACAAAAGAGGCATAATCTCCCTCCTCTCTTTGCTCACCATAGGTAGGTATATCTCCGATATTTTGAGGAAACTCCTCACTTTCTTGTTCATACACATCAGCAGATTCCTATTCAGTCATCAATGTGAGCCCACTTCGACATTGATTTGATGTATGCCCCGGTTGCTTACACTTATAACACTTGTTTTCAGTTGGGTATGCATAATGATTTGGAGGTTTCGGTCTAATGGGTGGAGAATTACTAGGCTGGGTTGGAGGTGTCGGAGTCTTTGTGGTAGGTAGGTTGTGGGTAGAGGATGGTTGGGTGGTAGTAGTAGTAGTGGTAGTGGGAGAAGCACGGGACTGGAATGGAGAAGGTTGTTGCCTATTAGGAGAATTTTGAAATGAAGGTTTTCTAGGGTAAGAGAATGAGGATTTTTGGTATGGTTGTGGAGAAAGCATGAAAGCTTCTATCTTTAGAGCGCTATTAATGACAGCATGAAGAGAAGTGTATTGTTGAATAGCTAACCTTTCTTGTATACCCCAATCAAGTCCATTGATGAACCGCCCAATTGTTTGATCAACCGTCTCATTCAGCTGGTTTCGAGATAACAGACGAGAAAATTCTGTTACATACTCTTGTACTGTGCGGTTTCCTTGACGACAGTTTTGCAAAATGATGAACAAGGTTTGCACGTAGTCTAGAGGAAGAAATCTTCTCTTCAACAGTTGTTTCATGGCTGTCCAAGACTGAACTGGTCGCAATCCTTGATTAGCTCGTTCTATTTGAAGATGATCCCACCATGAGGAAGCTGCTCCAATAAACTTGAAAGCAACAAGTTCTACTTGTTGATCTTCAGGTATATGCATATAAGTAAGGAAACGATCAACTGTACACATCCAATCTAAGAAATCTTCAATGTGTAGAAGTCCATCAAACGGGGTTATATCAGCTTTGGGGCGATAGGTTTGTGGATTTCCCATGTTCCTTTGTTGGCGCGGTGGTGGAAGATAATAATATGGCTCATAATCTTCAACATCAATTGCTTATTGTTTCGTAGAAGATTTGAACACGTTTTCAGGAGTAGAGTAAGAGTTGAAATCTTCATAGAATTCAAATTATGGGGTTGTGTAAGGTGGAAAGGAAGAGTATGATGGAGTGGATTGCAATGGATGATAATATGATTTATTTTGAGAGACGTAACGGCTAGAAGAAGGTTGGGAAGAAGCTGGGGGGTTTGAAGGTGCGTGGTAGAGGTGGGAGGGATGGAAGTATGGGGATGGCTAAATTCATCTTGGGTTTTAGATTTTTCTCCAAGTACCTTCTTCCCTTCATTTTTCTTTCCTTCATCTTTCTTTCCTTCTTCTCCCATGAACTTAGCAAACATACTTTCGATCTTTTCGATTTTGTTTGTGATATTATCGAAACGTTCATCCATTACTGTGGTTAGCTTCTTTTCAATACTGATTCCCATTGCTTGCATATCAGTTTCTAGTTTCTTCTTCAAACTGATCCCTAATTCTTCAATCTTCTTATCACCCATGTTATTGGAGGCTCTCAATCGAGGCTCTGGTACCACTTAACGTAGCGGAATCGTAATAACTTGGATCAAAGATCCAAAAGATAATGAAAACTAGTGTGAAATCAATAGATTCACAAAAGCTATAGGAAAACTAGAGAACAATAACTAAATAAAATATCTTTGATAAATCAAATAAGATAATAATGTGAATGTGTAGAAATTCTACAAGGATAGGCCTTCTTATATAGGCTTCACTATTTCCTAAATGTAATAAAACTAGAAAAGGAAATCATACTAAACTAGGAAACTAGCATGTTCTAGAATAGTTCTAAAATAAGGAAAATCATGAATTAGGAAATAATACTAGAAATAGAATACGGCTTGACACTAATGTCAAACAAGGGTGACTTGGTATAGATGTTCTACATCAGTTCTGGTTTTGTGTTTTGGTGTCAAACACCAGTTTCAAATCAATAATTCGTCTACAAAAAGAATCCCGATTAATCACGTAATCAACATTTTTTTTCGACTTCTCAAATCCCCATTAGTTACAATTTTTTTTCTTCATTGTGTGCATTTTCAAGAATATCATTATTGATTTGTCTATCAATCACTTATACCCTTTGCATCTCAAATTCTCACTTCTTATTACATTTTTCTTTTCCCCTCTCGGATTTTATTATAATTGTTGAAGAATAAACCAAGATACTTGAAGAATAAACTAATATGGTTGAGTCAACTGGTACAGTTGACATGAAGAATAAACCAATATGGTTGAGTCATCTGGTACAGTTGACATGAAGTGAATGGATCAACAACTCTTGTTGATCCATGGTACGGTTTATAGAAGTTTACTTGGGTTGCAAGTATTACTGGTTTTAAGAGTTTATTTACGTGAGAATTGTCTAGAAGTTTCTTTGTTAGAGTTTGATTATGTTTGGAAAGTTATTTTTCTTAAGAGTCAAGTTTGTTACTCATATAAATAGGTTGTTGAGCCATGAGTCGAAATACATCAATCAAGAGAAGTTTGTTTGAGTTTTAGTTATGTGTTCCTTTCATTAAGTCTTTGATATCATATTTTCTACAATAATGAACACATAAAAGTCTTCCTATAGATTCGCAAAATTTATAACCATAAATACAACTGGAATACAGAAATGCCTCCCTATATACCAAATTGACCACCCTAAAAGAAAATCCCCCTCTACATTCGTCAGGAATATGTTTAAAAGCATTAACTCCATTAAATAAAATACCAACCATTATTACCCAAAATAAGACCAAGTCTGATTCTTCAGATTTCAAAAACATCTTTTTGTCCAGATAAGATACGGAAAAAAAATCCAAGATGATAAATAGTACTATTAAAAATATATACTATATTGAACACCAAACTACATTACTCTGATCAAAACAAAAACAAAAACACTACACTCGGAATATGTTTGTGACATGGACATCGTCAGTACATGTTTCCGATTGTCCTCCAAAATTTCTCAACGAGACGACGCTCATGTGAGGAATAACTCTAACCTTTGCCTACCTTATCTCCGCAATTTCTGTCAAAGTTCTGGTGAGTTCATTATAACGCGTTAAACAACGGTTGTTTTGGAATAGGACATCGTTGTTCTTTCCCAAGGCTATAAGCTTATAAGGCGGCCACCATAGATTCAAAGGCTCTTACAAGATAATCCTCCTCTTAAGTTCCCAATTTCATTCTGCACCGGGTACCCGTGCATGAATATCATTATCGGAAATGGGTGCCAAAAAATCAATCCGGAGATCATAAATATCGTGAATGTTGTAAAATAAAATGCGAACTCCGGACAAGACCATTCCAAGTTTTGGAGTACTGAAACTACCATTCTCATAAATATGATGCGGGGGTGGCGAATGTGACTGGAATGTCTCATTGTCCAAATTGAAAGATACTATCTGAATATTGTCATAAAAATAATGATTTATCCAAAAATACAACCATGTGTGTACAAACCTGAATCCCAAAAAGTAAAAGGAAAATATTTGATGTTCCTCCATCCTCTGTTGTCACCTAGAGTGTGTACGTCCACTTTACCATCCACTTGAATTCGAACTACTTTGTATTCACTGGTATGTTCACAATAGCCGAAACCCCCTACAACGAATCGTGGATCCCAACTAATTTGTGGCGCTGGTGTTGGATCACATCTTTGTGGCAGATGGAGGTACTCACCCGTTATTGGATTCATAATATAGATAGGATCTTGTATGCCGTGGTATAAAACATAAAAACATACCAGACCATTACAAGATCCAACGATTGAGTGTGACATATTTTCATCATAGGATCGAATAATATTCCAAGTACCATTGTTTCCAAATAACATCTGATATAAATCTCCCATCATCGTGTAGTAATCTTCCTCCTCAATTTGTTCTCTGTAGATGAGTTGCGTAACTTTTTCTTCTGTCACTTTTTGAGTGAAACCGAAAAGGAGTCCAATTCTTTTGTCTGCAAGGACAGAATTCCACTCTTTGCATACACATTTGATTGCCAAAATACCTTCTGTACTTGGGAGGAGGTGTAGTATCTCGGGAGTTAAATCCGGCAACATTTCCATTACTATTACTGGTGATTTTTTATTTTATTTAATGTAGAAGTATTTAGGATTTCGTTTTTGTTGAATGCTTATATAGACATCCAATGGATGCAATATGTGTCCCCACACAACACACCTATTGGAATTTTCACGTCTTTTGGTGTTTCAAAATCTATTCGGTTAATGTGAAGCGTAATACGAAGGGGTGCGAATCATTACACCGTTGGCCAATGGTCGCATCTTTAATCATCATGCCTTATTTAAAAATCCATGATCCAAAAAAGAAACGGATATTTTCACGTGTTTGTGTGAAATTTATTCCAGTTTATCAACATTCTATTTATGTGTCCATTGCAAATTTAAAAATTAGGGTTATGACCATAGTATATTAATCTTTTGAAGACAAGAAATTAGGGTTATGACCATAGTATATTAATCTTTTGAAGAAAAAAAATGATCCCAATATATATTGCTATTGCCAATCATAGATGTAATTTATGGTGTTGACCAATATACGAAAGCCAAAAGAGAATTTGGGCATGGTTATAGCACTTGGATGGATGGAATTGTTGCACATGGCTTTGAGTAGGTGTGAATTACCGAGGGAATTACACCAATAATAGAAATTTGTTCAGAGAAGATTATGCATGGCGAATCATAGAGAGAGATACTTCAGATACCTACAAATTTGGCAAGAGTGTAGCCAAGTCATGCACATTAGCGAAGAGTACATGATTCTGATCTACTGTAAGATAAAGCATATACTCCATGTACTCAATCAACATGGTTGTGTTTACGCAAATTTTTCGTGCTATTTTTCCGTATTTAGATAAATCATACTATATACTAAAATCAATGTGGTGGTGTACGCGTATATGAGAATATATTTATCAATATGGAAACTGTTATATTTTGTTTATTTGATAGTGATATGCGGAATACAACTAAATTAGGTAATTAGAGATAAACCTAAAAAAATTAGGGTTTTTCTAATACATATATATATATATATATATATATATATATACTATTAATTAAAGAGGTTGTACAAACCACACTAGCATAAAAGATAGATTGATATATTAGACGAAGAAAATGAGTTCCAATAAGAACAATACCGAGAGCATCAAAATAATTCCAAGGATAGTAATGGCTGTCCCTAGAAAGCTAAGGATCACCATAACTATTGATGGCGTGTGTAAGGTTCCTGGCATGCCCCTGTTAGCTGAAGTTCAAGCTCATGTTGATAATCTTACTCTTCCTGCTTCTGCTTCTATTGAAATGGATAGCGCCCATGCTCCCATTCCTTCGAATGAGCCTATTGGTGAAACTGTGTCTGGCACACCAGAAATACCCAGGGAGATACCTCTAGAAGAAAAGGTACTTGAAGTTCCAGCACAGCCTGCTAACCCTGCAGCACGAGTACCATATGCGATGGTTTCAGTTGAGCAGATTATCAAAAAAACTTTCGAATAATATGGTTTTTTTTTTAATATTGAGGATGTTTGTATTATTTTGCTTCGTTTAGTTTTAGAATGAATAATATAAAAATATTGGTTCTTTAATATATGTTCGTGTTCAAATTATTTGCTTGATATTTGTTTTTTAATCAATCAATTTTCATTATTTTAACTCGTCGAGTCAACTCAGTTTTCCATAATATACCTTATATAAACATAATCCTTTATGACAGTTATCAGATTTTAATTTTAATTTAGGCACAACCAAAATGGAAGAAATAGAGCATTAATTTATGGAAAGACTGGACCACAGGGGATCTTGGCACCAATGCCAAATTTGGGTGAAGCCAACCCAATGTGACATACATTTTAGAAATAAAAAATAATCTTCTCTATATTATTTGGAAAAACATAAGAAGAGGAGTACTAAAGAGATCTATCTTTCCTTTTGCATGTACCCAACAAGGACGCACAAGATACTCATTATGGCTACTGTCACATGCCCATTTATTGTAGGACCGTAACAACCACCTAGATCTTCTTCTTTTGCATGCGCACAAAAAATAAGGGACTCATTGTGATTGCGTATATTAGTGGAAGTGAAATATGAGAAACTGAGGTGTAATGATGATTGACAAAAGCTACTTAGGTAGTCAAAGGTGTAAGAAGCATATAGTTAGGTTGTTTTCTTTCTCTGCTTTATATGTTGTTACCAAAACAAAAATTTAAAAAAATATAAGTGTGAGAAGGCTATACCAACTTTTTATTGATTTTGATAAGACCAAAAGTTATCAGATCTTGTGGGGTATACAATACTGACTCATACTTTTCTTTTAGTCACACATAACAATAAGTCCTAAAGTACAACTACCATAGGAATGTACCCTTAAATCCAAAAATCAATCATAGGAATGTTCCATATATATACTCCTAGTATTTAGTGATGCGGATGGTATTTAGGACATGGTCCCACTACAATATTCTACACAAATTGTTAAAGTAGAAATGATCAAAGATCAAAAAATATCACTGCAAACTGAAGTATTTATTATTTTACTAGCTAATTCCTTTGTTACTAGTACCTTGGATATAGTAGTATCTTTTCTTTACTACTGAGTCAACTACATTGCACTATTTTACTCCCAATTCACATATTCTAAAAAGCACAATAATAAATGATTAATATATAGTACTAGCTAGTGCCTTGGAAAATCATAAATGCTTTTTGGTGCAATATTTTTGATTAAAATCCTAATTCATATTCTTAGAGCTCTTACAACTAAATTTTTATTAAAAGAACCGAGATCAGTATTTATTTTTTAAAATACTGGCCGACAATATAGGATTTTATCATGAATATCCAATGAAACCGCATTATTGGTCGTATCGGACCGATCAACCGATAATATTGGCAAGGATGTTTGGGGATGTTAGGTTATCAGGTGAAACTAGTTTATTTGATTGGTTAGCATTATGAATTCAGGAACGACTATGATTGGCTTCGTCGACAAGACTCGATGTCACTCTTGGAGGAGCTTCTAAATCAATTATTATTTATTTCGATGTCATGATCTTAGCAAGAATTTTTCGTCCAAATCTAAGTTTTCGGGGAGTATTTCCACCGAGACAAATTGCTTCATGGTAATTTTCCATTTTTACCGATGTCACTCTTGGACGAGCTTCTAAACCAATTTTTATTTATTTCCATGTCATGATCTTAGCAAGAATTTTTCGTCCAAATCTAAGTTTACGTGGAGTATCTCCACCAAGATAAATTGATTGATGGTAATTTTCCATTTTTATCGATGTCACTCTTGGACGAGCTTCTAAACCAATTTTTATTTATTTCCATGCCATGATCTTGGCAAGAATTTTTCATCCAAATCTAAGTTTCCGGGGAGTATTTTCACCGAGACAAATTGCTTCATGGTAATTTTCCATTTTTACCGATGTTACTCTTGGACGAGCTTGTAAACCAATTTTTATTTCGATGTCATGATCTTAGAAAGTATTTATCATCCAAATAAAAATTTACGGGGAGTATCTCCACCTAGATAAATTCCTTGATGTTAATTTTCCATCCAATATTTGTTTATATATATATGAGTAATTTTTATTTATTTTCCAAAGCCGCAACTTGTTTACTAGCCAATTTTGTACGTGGCTAAGCTAGAGGTAAAGTGAAAACGTGTGTCACGGTATAAAACACGACGAGCAAGGAAGGGAGGCTGGCCACAGTACCCCATTTTCTTTTCCAAGTCTCTCTCTAAACTAGGGTTTCAGTATCAAAAACTGAAAGTCTTAGTATCAAACCTAACAAAATGACCGATCTTCTAGTAACTTCCTTCTGATTTCTTCTTCTTGATGAAGACAAAGAGATTGTTGGTTATTTTGGTTGCAAGGTTGTTCCTTGTTTTGGAGATGTTGATGATTATGATGCTCTTGAAGATGAAGAAGAGGAGGACAATTAAGAGGATGATGAGTATGATTTTGAGGATGATGATGATGATGAGGATGAGGATGATGGTGATGATTTAGATGATCCAAAACACTTATTTTGGTTTGGGCCAGCGCTTGATGATGAAGATGAAGATGATGATGTAGATGATGACGATGATGATTGGCCATACAAAGATGTGGTTACGATTGTCGACAGAAGCAGTGAAGAAGAAGGGGATTCTAACTGATCTAGTCCTATGTTTTCATGGTTCTGTTATGCAAGAATGGTATTCAATCACATCTTGATCCATCATCTTTTGTTTAGTTATATATATAATATATGTCTTTCTTAGTTTTTTTTGTTTTTGTGTTATTAGTGTAATCTTATGTATTTTTTTTTGGGTGTTTAATTAGTCTATTTGTAAAGCTGCTTGGAATTATAATTTTTGTGAATGTTTAATATTTACGGATGCAATATTTTATTTAGATTCTAAGTGCATATGTTGTTTAATTTCTGTCCATTGTTCATCTATTGGAGTATCAATATTTTGACAAAACAGAATGAACGAGTAATGTGTTTAAAGGGGCTTGGTGTAGAGATTTGGATGTTAGGGTTAACCATGATTTTGTTATGGCTTTGATGTTAATGTGATAAGATCATGAATATGATAGGGACTGTATATTGAGTCTTGTATCAGAGTTGAAAAAAATAGCCAAATTTTTCATAAATTGCAATGCCAAATCTAACAAACTTTACCTAAAATAAAAAATCATAATTGAGAGCACAATTGAACAGTAGGCCTAGGACTGCTACATAATTGTGCTTACACATTAATAAAATTAGCATACTAAAAAAAATTAAAAAAAAAATGAATTTAGTCAATGCCGAGTGCTCAGCCATAAATTTGTTTGACTTGGTGGCTTCCCCTTTTCTTATTCATTATAATCATTATCCAAATGTTCACCATAGCTTTTCTCAAATGCATCCCAAGAAGCAAAACCCTTAGGAGGAGAATCATTTTCAACATGGATCATTTTCTTATTATGAACTAATTCCCATTCTTCATCGACAAAATATTCTAGTATATCACCAATGCTTTCCACAAAGTCATCCCATGAAGCAAAGCCCTTCGGAGGAGGATGATCATTATTAATAAGACCATTGGCAGGATCAACACATTTTTTATCATTAGAACTCATCCTCTCAATTCCTTATTTCTTTTACTTATGAACGAGGTATCTAATTTCTTATTTCTAGGATCCAAATCTAGCTAAATATAGTGTTTTTTTCTTTCTTCTATACATATTTAGTATGCAAATCTAAATATAGTGGGTGGGTTATGTTTACCATGAATATAACAAACGAAAATCAAGGTGATATATGGAAAGTGGGATTTTGCGGATTTTGCAAGACCGAGCAGAAAAATACTGCATTTAGGATTGTAGGATTAGACTACTGATTGTCAGTCCTAATTAGATGCCTATAATCTTTCCGTAACCCTAAAGATATCTCTAAATATCCTGACATGTTAAGCATGCATGTCAACACTTGTTAAAATTAAAATTTTACCTTCCTTATTTAACAAAATACTCCTTCCTTATTGAATTTCAGACGCTACTACAATCATAATTGAATTTTTGCAAAATTCATAGACACCATCACTTGATGATCATGCACGGTTTACCAGGGTTTACGCATTTTCATAGAGCCAGCACCTGTTAACAGGCATTATATGACGCTGGTGTATTGCAATATCTTGAACCGCAACATGGTTTGGCTCATGTCTCATGCCATATCTCAAGTCCCTGACCAACAATTAAAATAAAAAAATGGTCAAACATAATAGGTCAATAAGCAAAATAAAATCAGCACACTAGTGTATATTCATTGAATGGTACAATTTATTATTATGGTGATTATGAAGTATGAACATCTCTATGTTTCAGATTTTAGGTTTATTTTTATGTTTTTTTTTGCATTTTCTAATGCTGGTGATTGATTTTCAGCCATCTCTTCAATGGTTAATGCATGAGTTGCTGGTTTTCCATTTTCTAATGCTGGTGATTGATTTTCAGCCATCTCTTAATTGTACACGGCGGTTACCTAATTTAAAGGCCATAACTATAGCATTATGGTTCACCAGGGTTCACAAGTTTAGCTCATGTATCATGCCATGTCTCAAGTACCTGACCAAGTGACCAACAATTAAAATAAAAAAATGGTCAAACATAATAGGTCGTGTATATTCATTTAATTTTAATTAGTAAATAGATGAGCCATATCTTGTACTGCAGCATGTCTTGGCTCATGCATCATGCCATATCTCAATACCCTAGTCCCTGACCAACGACTCAAATGAGCCACAAAAATCTACCAACACTATTTCAACAGCGCCTGACACATAACTCATTATCATTTTATCTAATTCCATTCATTTGAGCCGCACAACACTTTATCAGCAGAAAAATTCATCAACAACAATGAATCAATTGATTCTTTTGTGAAAGATCGATTCAGGCCTAGATTTAAGTTTAATCGATCTCTCGTAGAAGTATTGATAGTGATTCATAATTTTGGAAATGCAAATCTTGGTCATCTTCATCTAAGGTATTTCTCATTCATTCATTTGGGAGTTTAATGATTTTACAAATTGGAGGTTACACACTACTGATTTTGAATGGTACAATTTCTGATGGTGATTATGAACATCTCTATCTCTATCTTTCAGATTTTAGGTTTATTATGTTGTTGTGAATTGTATCCTATTTTTAGAATGTTTTGGTGATTATGAACATCTCTATCTTTCAGATTTTAGGTTTATTATGTTGATGTGAATTGTATCCTATTTTTAGAATGTTTTAGTGATTATGAACATCTCAATGCATGATTTATGCCTCCACCAAGTTGTTTTATATGTTAGTTGACAGATGATCTTAAACTCAGACATAGTATTTGGTTGTAGGATGTCAGTATTGGTGAATAAAGCTTGTATTCTGTTTTGAGAAGCAGCATCTCAGGAGTCTTTGTGATTTGTATTTACTGTCAGATTATAGAATCAAATTAGGTGTGCATAAGGCTCCACCAAGTAGTGTTCACGTCAGTTATGTGCAAGTCGAATACACGCAACTAATGCAAATTCTTTTTTGAGAAGCAGCATCTCAGGAGTCTTTGTGATTTGTATTTACTGTCAGATTGTAGAATCAAATTAGGTGTGCATAAGGCTCCACCAAGTAGTGTTCATGTCAGTTATGTGAAGGTCGAATACACGCAACCAATGCAAATTCTGTTTTGAGAAGCAACATCTCAGGAGTCTTTGTGATTTGTATTTACTGTCAGATTGTAGAATCAAATTAGGTGTGCATAAGGCTCTACCAAGTAGTGTTCATGTCAGTTATGTGCAAGTCGAATACACGCAACCAACACAAGCCAATTTTTGTTAGTCATGTATTTGACAGAAGATATAAAGATCAAACACATATGGATTTCGTAATTTGTCCCTTTGCCATAGATTAAGACTAGGTATGGATATGCCTCTCCACCAAGTAAATTAGACTGCATAGAGAAACACTAAAATGACTTGTTTTCAGTATGCATTTGTTTTCTATACATTTTAGTCTTGTACATGTTCCAGTTCTTTGATTGTAGTTTTAGTTTCTGGAATACATCCCGCATCTCCAACATTATTGACACACAATCGTTGGACAATATAAATAAGTTGACTTCATCACATTGCATTTAAAAAAGTTACAACCGTTCTGTTCATTCAGTTTTGAGCAACATTTAGCAGCAACACTATCATTTCATATCCACTTACATGTTCATAAACTAAAACATGCCCATTTACAAGTATTTCACCATCTTAGCCACAAAAAGTCCAAATACCAAAAAGAAAATGAAAAAAGAAAAATAAACATAACATTACCCTGCATATTCAGTCTCCATTGCCAGAACCAAAAAAGAAACACATGATTCAGTGACTTACCATTTACATTAGACCCCTATCTATTTGAATTCTTCACGGTACTTTAATGATAATCTCTATCTCTTAAACATTTTTTAACATTATGTCATCATTTCCATTCGAGCACTTACCCAAAAATACACCATCTCTCTACAGAAGAACTCAAATGTTAATAAGGCTTACTCATTGTCATACCCATCACTCGGAATCAGAATCATCATATTCATCTTTCTCCTCAACAGACTCATCTTCCTCTTCATCAGACCCCTCTTCTTCCTCTTCAGACCCCTCTTCCTAATCAAACCCCTCTTCCTCCTCGTCTTTATATGCATCGTCCGCTTCGGAATCGGTATTTTGGTCCAACAATGAATCATTAATCCCAAATCTCTCATGTTGGAGAAATTCCTTAATTATCTCTTGTAGGACAGAAACAGTATGTGTATCACTACGATGATCAACAAAAATAGCAGGCTCTTCATCTTCGGAAGCATCATTATCATGCGACTCATATTATTTCTTCATTACTGCCATTTCAGCCAACCTCATCTTTTTACCCTGCACTTCCCATAATTTTTCCTTCTCTTCTTCATCTATGAAAAATCATGATGACGCTTCATTGGAAAAATCTGTACCGGTTTCTCTATAGGTTTTTCAACTGGTTTCTATTCTGATTTGTTTTCATCCATTAAGGCATGCATGTCTTCCCAGAGAGGTTGGAGTTCAATATCATATAACAAGTCACTTACTCTCTTTTGTACCTTCTTCAGGTCATTCTTGGTCATCTTCCCAATCATCTGCATAGTGGCTGATAACCTTTCTCGTTTTTCTTTCTCTTCCAACTCTTTCAATAGTTTCTCTTCAGTCATGGGGGCTTTACCCTTTCGTCTGTGTATATCATCATCACCAGACATTTTGATTGATTTGATTTAGAAAAACTCAGTAAACAGTAGTCCCCCTCTACAAATTTCACTCCGAATTTTTTTGCTCTCTCTCTCTAACTCTTTGGTTTTCCTGTTTAATCCCCTAATAAACTACTCTATCTACTCTATTAGGAACTATAAATTCTTGGGGTCACGGCTGTTCCCAAGATAAAGGCTTAATAAAACACGTTCCCTAGCCTAGCCCACTATGTCATAATGACGTGATAAACCTAGGTAAAATGGCATTTTGGTTAATTAAAGTAGCTTTAATTTAATTAGGGGTGGGACTTGGGTTGGGTTGACCCGCCCAACCCATGACCAACCCGAACATTGGGCGGACATGGGCAACGTATTTCAGAACTTTGGGAAAGTTTGGGCATAAATTTTATAAACCCGAGCTAAATTTGGGAAAGCACGGACACAAATATTTCTAACCCAAGTAACCCGCCCAACCCGAAGATCTATGACATAGTCATATAAAACTATTTTTTATAATTGGTATTATTATTTATTTAGAGTAATTTTAGTATTTATCTTCCAATATAATAATGAAAATATATATTATAACTAGAGAAATTTATTCTTATAACCCTGGAAATTATGGGTCTTACACTTTTAGCCATAAGGTTATTTAATAAATTTGCTAATTATTCTAGTGGCCCTGGAATATTATAGGAAGTAGGATTAACAAAATAACCCTTGTGCATATTGCCTACACATAAAATCAGTGTGCATATTGCCTGCACACTATGAAATATGAAGAAAAATAATATATTTTTTTACAAAAATCAATGTGCATATATCCTGCACACTATAAAATATGAAGAAAATTTAATAAATTATGTACATAAATAAGTGTGTATATTTCCTGCACATAAAATCAATGTGGATATTATCTGAACACTATAAAATATGAAGAAATTTTTTAAAATTATATAGAGAATAAAAAATTTCATGAAATGAAAATTTGATAATTATATTTACGCTCGTTGTGTAGGTCTTTCAAAAAGCTTTCTAAATATATAAAATTTGTCTAATTCTTACGTATGATTTGTGAGACATGTTATGTTTAAGTTGGCATGACGATTATACCCTAAAGGATATAGTTTATCATTTGATAATATCATGAAACATCTTTATCCAAATGGCCCTCCTTATTTTTTAAGGGTTATTTCAATAAAATGATTTAATTCTTTTAAAATTGAGTTTTAAGCCAAAGTCCATTTAAGTAAGAGAGAGTGAGGGGAGGACCAAACACTTAATTCCCACTTATATCTATCACATTAATTTTATTGGATAAAGAGTATTACATTAACTAGTTGGAAGCCTAACAATCTAAGATCCAACAACATACTACTACATTAATTGAACAGGTTGCTGTGCTAACCTACCAACGAGCCTCATGGGTAACCTAGCCAAGGGAGCCGAAGCAGATTGGGGGGGGGGGCTGAGATTGTGTCACAAGTGGGGCAAACTAACACTACCTTCCATGTTAATTCCTGCAATATTACGCCATTGGGGGCTTGAACCTGGGACCTCTTGGAACGCATGAAACTTTGGGGAACGGGGATGACCAGCTGAGTTATGGCCCGTTCTCAATCATTAATCATTCAGTATAAAAAAATATATTGTAATATTATGTAGTTATTTGGAAATTAAAATAAATGGAGCAATTAAATCTTATTATTACTAAAAATTGTTATTATCATATTAACAAATTCATATGTCTGGTGAAACTTGGGCCAACCCGAGGAACCCGATGAACATAACTTGGGCGGACGTGGGCAGTACCTTCATGGGTTCCACGGATTCGATGGGAAATCTGGGCAAAAGATTCCTAGCTCAGGTCTGCCTCGACCAAACCTTCTAACCCGCCCAACCAACCCAAGTCCCACCCCTAGCTTTAGTAATTAGAGAAAAAAGCTAGTTTGACATCGGGAGTATTCATAAACGATATAAATATTTGGGGCAGACGTTTCAATTATCATAAATATTTGTGGACTCATGAATCTTGCTTAAACTTTAAACTCGTCAAATTATTTTGGAGTTTTTAACAGACGACCATTTTTCCCTTTTCCCTTTTCTTTTGAAGCCTAAAACGATAGGAGAAAGGTGAATCTCTTGCTTTCTATGAGTCTTAATCATTGATATTGAATCATATGACCTCAATAATATGATTTCATTTCATTTTCACCTTTTTATATTTCTAAATATTTCACATAGTAGTTAGGGTTTATATTTTGGTTAGAAGATGTTGGGTCTTTTTGATCAATCTAATTATGTTTGCATAATTAATTCAATGATTGTTTAGGGCTTAGCATATTAAGTGTGTTCAATTCGTTGATTTGGGTGTTTTTTTCTTTTTTTATTAGAATTTAGGGTTTTGAAGTTTTGGGGGTTTTGGTATAATTGTAACTTAATTTGATGATTGATTAACTTTGGGTGGTTCGAATTAGAGTATGCACCATGATTAGGCTAGATTATCATAAGTATTTTAACATAGGTTGGGGTGTTTCAATTTACTGAACATTTGGATTAGGCTAAGAAACTATGCATTTGGATTAGGCTAAGAAACTATGGCTTGGCTATGATATCTATTGAAATAGCCATAGCTGAAAAAATGGATTATAAGTCTATGATTAGAGTGTTTGCGTCTAAGAAAACGCGAAGAGTGAAAGCATTTCAACGAGCTTTGTAAGATTTACGAGTATGTTTAAAATCTATATAACAATATAATTATCTTTTATTATTATTATATTTGTGTATAAAAAAAAATTGGGGGGCATAATTTGTTTTTTTTTTGCTTCAAGGAAAAAAGAATTCAGGAATTGTCCTGTTGTTAGACACTATTAATTTTGTGACGGAAATTGTGGAATTTGGTTTAGGTTGAGTTAAATTTTGTTACTAGTGGTTTTTTTATGGATTTAGGCTAGGAAGATATTTGATCACTCCTGATATTTGTCCAAATGGAAGCTGAAGTATATCATATCGGTTGGAATTCAGTCATATTCACGACCTTATTTGTGTCGTGTAATTTCGTTTGTCGTCGATATGACTTGTTCATGGTTCTGTCTAATGTTTTCTGTTAGCTGGTTCAAGCATATGAATTTATAGTTCGCTCATCTCCCTTTGGTGCTAGATAGTGTATAATTTGATGAAAACTATTTTTTAACATTCCCAAGGAATTCCTTAAATATTTAAGAATCTCACATGTTAAATGTCCAATTCCTTATTGAAATTGTTGCAGACTAATTGTAGTGGTGAAATTTGGGTTGAGGTTGATAATCTAGTTGGTGTGTTGATTCTGAACCTAGGCTAGGAGTTTGATGTATCAGTCTGCTAGTACAACCGCATGAATTAAGAACATAGCCTCATTAGTCAAGAGTTGATTGCAGATCTTTATCTGTTGGTTTTTAGTTTCGTGCTTGATGTTTTCGTTGGCCTTTTATTTTTTGTTCAAATATGTTGTTCATTTATCTCATTCACAACCATTTCTTATGCTTTCTGGCATAATGTTTTGGGAGAGGCTCACTATTATCTTTTCTGATGAGTTTGAGATGTTTGATGTTTTTTTTTTGCTTTTATTCCATTACAATTACCCTGCCCATCCTTCTTGAAAATCTTGGATGTCTCTTCTTCTGTAAGTGAGATCACTAATTTGGGTTATCTTTTCATATATGTATGGCTGGGGTAATAAATCAGTGAATCCAAGTGCCATAGATTTCTAGTAACAAAATTTGCAAACTCAATGTTATTAAGTCTCAGCACCATCTGCACCCAATTTTGGAGAGAGTTACATTTTGATGTTCAAACTCAAAACTCAAGTGATGCATGCTTAAATTTCTAAGGATCAGTACCATCTGCACTCCACTTGTATCCTATTAGAGAACTGATGGTTATTTTCAATGATGTTGTAGTAAAAGGTTCATTGAGACACGTGAAAGCATATTTTTTAGACTTAATTTTTAAAGCAAAAATAAAACAAACTCAAAATAAAGTTTTGTAAAAGTTATGGAGAGGCTGGGGCTAGGATTCCACCAATTTTCACACTCATATGGTTCATATATCAATTCTAAACAACAAAAGCTCAAATGATAAAGTTTTATTGACTCTAATTCATTGCCTAAGGTAGATTTCGAAAGTAATGGGTATAAAACTAAAGCATGGGACATCAAAACATCTTAGCTAAGCATGACCCATCAATTGTAATCACAACCATTCAATGAAACTCATAAATCAATTGAATAACAGTGCAAATAGTCATAACAAGAATTTATATAATTACCACATTTATGAAACTTGGCTTCCTCCGATGCCACAGATGATGGGTTTAGCTTCTCATCATGGAAACACGCTCAAAAATTGATTTCATTACTCAAAAGGTGCTTACAAGGATGAAAATACATGAAAACAGCAATTTGTAACGATTATAATTGTTGCAAATGATACTGTTACAAAACGATATAAAGAAACTGTCGTGGTTACTATTCAGCTGTCGCTATGAAACTGTTGCTAATCCTGAGAATAGTGACAGTTTTTAACGACTGTCTCTAGCCGTCTGTTCTTCGTGTTCTTGATGATCACAGCAGCAGAAAAAATATTTTATGCAGCTCTCGATTTCGCTCTGTGATGTTCCAAAATGCTCCCAACTCTCCATAACCCTTCTCTTACATCTCAGAAGCTATTTATAACCCAGCATCACCTCCAAATATCTCCAATTACTCCTCAAAATCTTCACAGTGAAGGAATATTATTCTCGGGAATAATTTTCTATTTTTCTTCTCTGCATGCATTTGCTGATGTCGACACTCTCTCAGTGCATTGATTTCGAGTTCTAGCAGAAGTTAAACTCTCTCTTGTCACACGACATCCTCCACTTATGCACGGGAAAGCATGATGTTATTCCGAGATATTGTCGTGTTCTATTTCACCCAAATCCACGTAACCAACCATAGTTTATCGAATCAAATCACTTTACCATCCCTGTTAAACCGAAACAGGCCCAAAGAAATCTCAACCCGCGATTGAGTCTCACCAGAAATAATTAAAACCAAATCCAAAGAATACGAATATTTGAATATGACTCTCCCGCCAAAACACGTTTTCAACTCAAGAAGAAAGGGTGCCCCTATCCTGAACTGGGGTGCGAATAGAAGGTGTCCAACTGAGGTGCCCCTTATCCAAATTAGGGGTGCCTTTAGTACTTTTCTTCGTGGGGGTCCAAATAGTACTTTTTGAGCAACTTTTTCACACAAGTGTATTTCTCCAAAACACCTACACAAACATAAAAACACCATAATAAGTACAAAATGAAGCACTAACAATAGAGACATTAAGGACAATCCAGACACAAAAATGTGTCTATCAAATACCCTCAAACTTATTATTTGCTAGTCCTCGAGCAAATCTAATCTAGAAAATAAAATGACTACACTTAGCACGTGTAGCAGGTCGTTAAACTGCTAGGTGTCCCTAGTGGCGGAGTGTTGTCTCCAGAGGGTTTACCAGAGATGTACCCACAAAACCTGTACTTCTAATTGGTCACAAGTATCCAAAGAGCTATGAGGACATACAAATTCTCAACCTATCTCCAAGTGACTAGAATTCTAGAGAAATTAAAGGTGTCATCTCTAAAGCTAACTGAGAAAAAGGGGAGACACATCCGCAACACTGCTAGATAAAGAGATATCTGCTATACAGCTAGATAAACATTGTAAGATGCGTCCTCTGATTTACAGCTGGATAAGATTAGGAGAGAGAAAAAGATGAGAGGGACATCTGCTACACAGCTGGACTAATTACGTGTGATGAGTTAAACCAGTGCTAGAAATATCTTGTGCCAAATTGAAAGCGGACTAACAAAGCAACCAAATGCATCTTTATTCGACTCTCTCATAGTGCTTAGTAGAAACAACATCTTCTTTGGCTTCAACTGTTGATGATAAAATCTTGAACCTCGTAAAACCTTGACAATTAACTCTTCTCTTCGATTCCTCACTTGAAACTTCCTTATAGATTTATATTTCCTTATGGCCTTAAATTTTAAATTTTAAATTTAAAATTTAAAATTTAAAATTTAAAATTTAAAATTTAAAATTTAAAATTTAAAATTTAAAATTTAAAATTTAAAATTTAAAATTTAAAATTTAAAATTTAAAATTTAAAATTTAAAATTTAAAATTTAAACTTTATATTTTTTTTTTTGTAAAAGTAATAAAATTTAAAATTTAAAAAAAATTTACATGGCCATCACAGAAGGAATTTAACACTTGGATTTTCGCAACTTGTAATGTCTTAGTATCATGAACTTCAACAACTTATATCGTTTGATTTTTCTTGCTCTTATAACTTCTTGTAACCCTTGATTTTGAATTCTGATTTTCTATTGTTGCTTCTAAACCTTAAACGTCTTCCACTTTCTTCACAGATTTTGATGTCGCTCTGTTTGTTGATGATGATAAGTTTCTACTGAGAGAGAGTTGTAATCCAGTAACTAAGACTACATTGTGAGGTTGCTTTGTCTTTCTGGCATTTCCTGACCTACTTGCCTTTCCATCATGGATGGTTAGGTCCATCACGGTTACCCTCTAAAAGGAACAAGTTCTCTCCTGAATTTCAAGGATCTCAATGTATTTTTCTCTAATATCTCAATAGGTTGTTATCCATAGCATTCCAATTTCTATCTTTTCGGTGAGAAATAGTATGTAAACTTAGCTAACCGCATACCATGTGATGCTAGAAGTTTCAAAAGTGAAACTAAAAAGTTTCTCCCATACCCCCAAACTTAAGTGTAACATTGTCCTCAATGTTCTAAAGATGAGATTAAAAACATGAACAAGGAGAAACTGTTACCACTAGAAGGAAATGAGAAAAAATATTACTGTGTTTCATGAGCAAGGGATACCTCCCAAGGAGTGCTAAGCTTAAAGTCTTCATCCAGACATCAAATACCTCAAAAAGGATATTCACCTTCCAAAGTCATACACCAATAGCCGAAACAGTTATGGGTCCATAAGACCAAATAGAGTTAACACCAATATGAGACAACTGCACTGGTTCAGAAAAATGAATAGAAGGAGCACATCCTCATCTAAGGTTTCTGTCAAGATAACTGGGTTTATCTTGGGAAAATAACGAAGATTCATATGTGTGTCTTGATAAATAGATTTATCTGAAATACTGGCCTCTAAAACCTGGGTCACTTCCTGGAAAGTATCAGGAGGATCGGGTTGCGGCGTCTGAAAAGACTCAAGTAATATCCCAGATGCACAAGGCTCGAGTCCCAAGTTAGGGACTTCAATTATGGATACGTGATGATCACAAGAACCACCACTACCCCAAAACTTGGGGTTTTCACTACCCATATACAAACCTCTAACTATTTCTTGAATTTATGGATCCTCAGAGTCCCTAAAGTACTCAAGAGCTTCTTCTAGTTCTCTACCCCCAAACTTAGGGTCATCATTATTCTCAGAAAGACCAAACACTATTGCCTGGATTTATGGGTCCGTAGGGTATTTAAAATACTCAAGGGATTCTTATAAAGATAGATCACACATCTGGTCTAAGAGAATGGTTTCCTCAAATTCATCCAAAGAATCTCCCAGTAGAGTGTCATGCCAATTATGCTGAACTAAATCCTGAACTAAAGTGCTTATTATATTCACTTCTTCTAAATCATCATTCTCAAAAGGTTGTCTAGTAACATTAAAGACATTTAGTTTAGTGGTCATATTACCAAAGGATATGTTCATAAGGCCGGTCCTAGAGTTGATGATATCGTTAGCTGTGGCTAAAAATGGGTGACCTAAAATCACCGGGATTTGAGTATTTGGGTCCTGAACAGGCTAGGTGTCTAGAAAAACGAAATCCACTAGATAAATAAACTTATCAACCTCAATCAGAACATCCTCTATGACACCACGAGGGACTTTGACAGACCTATCAGCTAACTGAAGGGTCATTTTAGTCGGTTTCAACTTACCAAGTCCTAGCTGGGTATACACATGGTATGGGGGTAAGTTAACACTAGATCCTAAGTCAAGTAAAGCTTTATCGACCATGTGATTACCAATCGCACAAGATATGGTGGGGCATCCAGGGTCCTTATACTTAGGGGGTGTTTGGTTTAGAAGAATGAAACTTACTTGACCGACTAAAAAGGCTTTCTTTTGGACATTAAGATTACGCTTTCACGTACAAAGATCTTTAAGGAACTTGGCATAAGCAGGCATCTGCCTAATTGCTTCTAAAAATGGAATGTTAATGTTCACCTGCTTAAATGTTTCCATTATCTCGTTGAAGGTTGGCTCCTTATTTGTTGAGGCTAACAACTTGGGGAACGGGGCTCTAGGCACAAAGATAGTCATATCAGGAATTTCTTGGGACTCCTTAGAATTTGTTTCAGTTTTCTCAGCTACGGGTTCCTCTTGGGGAGTAGAAGGTGGAACTATAGTATGTCCACTAGGCATGGCTATCTTATTGTCTACCGTTTTACCGCTCCTAAGGGTTGTTATAGAGTTCACATGGTTTAATGATTTCTCACCAGCTAAAGATATTTGATGGAATCCTTTAGGATTGAGCTGTGGTTGACTAGGGAACTTTCCTTTTTCTCTCAAAGTCTCATTTATCTAACTAACTTGGGTTTTCAACTCGGAAATAGCCTGAGAGTTAGCATAACCTGTACTCTTACTTTCTTCTATCCCTTGTGCAACCATTTGGTTGATTTTTTCAGATCTTTTAATAAACGAGGCGAGAGTTTCTTCTAAACTTGTGATCTTTTTATCCGAAAGGTTCTGAAACTGGGGTTGACCAGAAGAGTTCTTAGCATAACCAAAACCTGGGGGAGGCTGAGAATTACTAGACTGACCTTGATTCTCACCCTTAGACCAAGAGAAATTAGGATGGTTTCCCCAACCAGGGTTGTAGGTCTATGAGTATGGCTCAAACTTCTGACTGTTTTCAAACCTAGCATTGTTATAAACAACATGGGCTTGCTCTTCACTAACGTCACCTTCCCAAAACGATCTATTGGGTTCTATTCCACAACTAGAGACTTGAGAGGCTCTAATTCTATCATTAGGTTCAACAAGGGACCCATTTTTAGACTGACCCATTTCCAAAGCTTCTAACCTTCTAGACAAAGCAGCGAACTTAGCATCTGACCCAAATCTTGTATCGACCACATTGGTGCTATCAATTGACCAAGAGTCTTTTAGGGGGTTCAACATAAGACTCCCATTGTTGGGATTTTTTAGCTACATCTTCTAAGAAGGAAAATGCATCATCAACGCTTTTACTCGTGAATAAACCAGCGCACATAGACTCGGCCATGGCTTTGGTCGAATAGTCTAAACCTTCATACAGAATTTCAACTAGTTTTATTTTTTCGAACCCATTGTGAGGACATTGCGACAAAATATCATTAAATCTCTCTAAAAACCTATAAATGGATTCTCCTTCTTGTTGCATACTGGAACTAATTTTCTGCCTAAAAGATGCGGTTCCATGCTTAGGGAAAAACTTTAAGTAGAAAACAACAGTAAGTTGGTCCCATGTTTCTATAGACCCAGATGGTAGATTATTCATCCAGGACTTGGCTTTATCTCTTAAGGAAAAGGGGAACATCCTAAGTTTCAATACTTCATCAGTAAGGTCCTTAATATTAATTGTTCCACAAATTTCTTCAAAGTCCCTAATGTGAAAGTAAGGGTTTTCATAATATTTTCCTATGAATATAGGGATCATCTGAATAATACCAGGATTCAACTCATAAGTAGCCGTAGAGGCTGGAAATTTAATGCACGATGCTCGGTTGATCCTAGCTGGGTACATGTAGGCTTTCAAAGTTGCCATTGCTGGCACAACTGAAGTACTAGGGGTACTTTTTTCACGAATAGACAGATTCTCAAAATTGAAGTTTCCAAAAATGGGGCTATCAAAAGAAGAGTCTTAGAGCTCCCTGCATTCACAAGAAGAACTACTATGTTTGTCACTAATCGAACGACCTAGAGTGTTTCTTTTCCAAGCCCGTTCTATAATGACCTCGGGCATACACTAGAAAAACAAAATAAATAAATAAAATCCTAAAGAAGGGGAAGTTCTAAGCAAACACAAACAAGGCTGACTCCACCAAAGCAAACCTAGAGATTTCCAGCAAACAAAAAGCATGATGGCTCCACTTAGATTGTTTTCTAGACCAGCTTCTACTCCTTCGAAAGGGAATTCGTTACAATATGAACAAACCCCTCTGGAATCAATCCGAGTTTAAGTAAGCTGAATAGAGACGAGGGAAGCGGCGTGGAACTTTGATACCCAAGGCCTCACCGCATTACAAGGCGGCGCAATCACGCATTCAACTCACAGAATCCATCATGAACTTAGAAGTATGCTTAAAGAGTAACCAATATTTTTCGAATGACTTTCCTAGTAAGCTCGTTACCCTATCGGTCTCGTTATATTCCAAATTTTAAGCTTAGGTTCGCGTTTGGTATTGTTTTACTAAGGTGGGCAAGAAGGGAACAATGATGAAATCCAAACCCTTATCTTTTATGGCCATTCCTTGCCCTTTACTAGGAATTTAAAACAGCCGTATTCAAGTCCTCAGCATATATGCAAACGAAGGAATACAGTAACTCGCTGACTTGTAGTAAAAGGTTCGTTGAGACTTGTGAAGCATATTTTTTAGACTTAATTTTTAAAGCAAAAATAAAACAAACTCAAAATAAAGTTTTGCAAAAATTATGGAGAGGCTGGGGCTAGGATTCCACCAATTTTCACACTCATATGGTTCATATATCAATTCTAAACAACAAAAGCTCAAATGGTAAAGTTTTATTGACTCTAATTCATTGCCTAAGGTAGATTTCGAAAGTAATGGGTGTAAAACTAAAGCATGGGACATCAAAACATCTTAGCTAAGCATGACCCATCAATTGTAATCACAACCATTCAATGAAACTCATAAATCAATTGAATAACACTACAAATAGTCATAACAAGAATTGATATAATTACCACATTTATGAAACTTGGCTTCCTCCGTTGCCCCAAATGATAGGTTTAGCTTCTCATCATGGAAACACGCTCAAAAATTGATTTCATTACTCAAAAGGTGCTTACAAGGATGAAAATATATGAAAACAACAATTTGTAACGATTATAATTGTTGCAAATGATATTGTTACATAACGATATAAAGAAACTGTCGCGGTTACTGTTCAGCTGTCGTTGTGAAATTGTTGCTAAGCCTGAGAATAATGATAGTTTTTAACGACTGTCTCTAGCCGTCTATTCTTCGTGTTCTTGATGATCACAGCAGCAGAAAAAATATTTTCTGCAGCTCTCGATTTCGCTCTGTGACGTTCCAAATTGCTCCCAAACTCTCCATAACCCTTCTCTTACATCTTAGAAGCTATTTATAACCCAGAAGCACCTCCATATATCTCCAATTACTCCTCAAAATCTTCACAGTGAAGGAATATTATTCTCAGGAATAATTTCCTATTTTTCTTTTCTGCATGCGTTTGCTGATGTCGATACTCTCTCGGGGCATTGATTTCGAGTTCTAGCAGAAGTTAAACTCTCTCTGGTCACACGACATCCTCCACTTATGCACGGGAAAGTATGATGATATTCCGAGATATTTTCGTTCTCTATTTCACCCAAATCCACGTAACCAACCATATTTTATCGAATCAAATCACTTTACCATCCCTGTTAAACCGAAACAGGCCCAAAGCAATCTCAACCCGCGATTGAGTCTCACCAGAAATAATTAAAACCAAATCCAGAGAATACGAATATTTGAATCTGACTCTCCCGCCAAAACACGTTTTCAACTCAAGAAGAAAGGGTGCCCACTATCCTGAACTGGGGTGCGAATAGAAGGTGTCGAATTGAGGTGCCCCTTATCCAAAGTAGGGGTGCCTTTAGTACTTTTATTCGTGGGGTCCAAATAGTACTTTTTGAGCAACTTTTTCCACCCAAGTGTATTTCTCCAAAAACACCTACACAAACATAAAAACACCATAATAAGTACAAAATCAAGCACTAACAATAGAGACATTATGGACAATTCAGACACAAAAATGTTTCTATCAAGAACCTACTCATTCCCTACCTCCACATACAACAAACGACATCGTTTGACTCCGCAGAAGATTAGGCAATCACCAAATCTTAGGAAGCCGAAAGTCGAGCTGTAGATCGCTCCTCGGCCGAGATATTTTGGGAGAATATACATAACAAATTTAGCCAAGATTATGGGAACCCAAAAAGAAGAAGTGTTCAAAAAATCAAGGATAGACACAACATCATCCTAGATGCGGAAACTTGTACGTACCTTTTTGGTTTATTCGGCACAATATTTTTTTCAACTTATATGTAACCAAATAATTTTGTGTGTTGTTTTTTTAGCACGAAGCCGTGAAAGCGCGATACTTAAAGGAAAAGGGGGAAGCATTCACATTTGATGAAATCGTTTACTTCATAGTATTCATATTTTCGGAGTTCCACCAGCTACGGAGTACCACCAGAACTCAATGGTGGGTGAATCGGACTTCATACTCTTATTTGACATTGCAATCATTTACTTCATTGTATTGCAGTTTGTGTAATCATCCTATGGAATCCAGTAATCACCTATTCCTTGAATGTGGTTATGCTAAATCTATTTAGTTGGTTTTAAATATCAATATTACCTTTGGTGCAGGAATTACTAGACATGAGATTAATAAATTGCTAATGGTTTCAGTTTGGATAATTTTTTGTTTTTAAGCATCAGTTTGGATTATTTGATGTTCAAAGATTTTTCAGAAAATAACTCCAAATAGGACAATGTCAATAGATGGCATTAATAAACTTGTGTCTCCTGGAACTAATCTTGTTTCTTCTACATTTTGATGCTTCTTTAAGTCAGATTCATAACAAGGTGGAATAAGGCTAATAGTGAGGAATTGTGCAGGTAGCTGCTTTCGGGTGCAAGGACAATGCTTCAATGGGGGAATGAAGATAGGAGTTGAAGCGGAGGAGCTGGAATGTAAGGCTATGCTGGTAGCTGTTACTCTGGCACCCTATAAGAACTTTAATTATGTTATTTATGAATCATATTGTGAGACTTTAATGAAATCTATCAATGATCAAACCTATTGTGTTAATTGGATGAATCAAGCTTTGGTTAATATTAATTCTAATTGGACAGAACACACAATTAGAGTAATGTGTTTTAGTTCACTTAATTCTAATTGGGGCCATAGCTTCTTCCAGTTCTTACGATTTTATTTTTCAACTGTACCAACACGTACTCCATTTTTTACTAAGTTAGTTTTTTACTTTAGTACCGTTATAACAACTGCAGCAACACGTACTCCGATTTTTAGTCGCATCGCACTCCGGTTTTTTAGAGCTGTCAAAGCAGAAAACTATGCAGCATGATAACAAGATTTGACTGAGAAAATTCTTAACATAGAACGTGCAGCATGAAAATTGAAGGACCTTTACCTTCCTATTTTACCAAATTATTTATTAGTAAAAATATTTCCAAATTTCCATTTACCCTCTGTGTTCATCTCTCTAATCTTAAATCATTTCATGTTTCTACTCTTAAATCTTCTAACCCCTCCTAGAAAACGAAACAAGTGGTTTACTTTCACTACACCATTTTTCAGGATTCTCAACTAAAATTTGTAACAGCCCAGCAGCAGTTACGAATTTTCTTGTTACAAAAATCCGTTACGACTCAGTTGTAACAGGAACAAGCCGTTATAAATATTTTTCATTATTCCTAACATGGGGCAGCCGTTACGAATCGTAATAGGCTATTTTATTACGCGTGCTACTCACACTCTTGGTCACACTAGATCCAGTAACATGTGTATTTGCACGTGTGCCATCCACATGCGTGTTATATTTTTTTCCACCCAAGATGGGTTGTACTAGAGGATATTTCCTCCCGTGCATAAGATATTTCTCTCGATTTTTCCATTTCATTTCTCATTTTCACTTCCCTCTCTTTTTTTCTCCTCCCGTATCTATCTCTTCCTCTCAAGAACTTCTATCTCTCTTTTCTCCTCCTTGAATCGATTGCAGTTTCATATGATGGCATAACAGATCTTCAATCATAAAATACCGGTTGCAGTTTCGGTTTGGGTAAGTGAATATGTTTTTTAGGGTTTCATATTCTTTTTCTGTTTTTGAATCTCAATCTTGTTTTTATTCTTATGATTAGTGAAGCAGATGTAAGAGGATAGTGTTGGGATCGATAGATTCTGATGAAGGGAAGAACATAGGATCAGAATTCATGATTTATTTTATTGATTCATGGCGAGAAAGAGATGAAAAACTGAAATTAAATGGGGATTTCTGTCTTGATTGATTTACAAACATGGGTTCAATTGATTTTGGGGGTTTGAACTGATTTGAATTAAGCACCTGCTGATTATTTAGGGTTTGTAGAATATGGATCTGTGGTTGATTTATGAGATGAGGAACTGGTAGTTTAGGTTTGCAACTGGGTCACTCTCAGATTCAGGATGGAGAAGGGTAATGAAATCAAGGGTTGTGTTGATTTTCAGGTGAACATGTGAGTTAGTTTTGTGTTGATGTTGGCTTTACAGATAAATAATATGTTGTAGGTGGACTGAAGTGCAGGGGAAGTATGAAATTTTGGGGTTGTTTTATGAGATGGATGGAGGATATGAAGAATAAGGAAATGGTGGTTTTGGTAGAGCTTTAATGGGGCTAGATTGTATGGTTCTAGAGTTGATGTTGTCTGAGTTAAAAAGATAGAATGGAGTTGCAGTTGGGAGAAAGAATCACAAGCATGTTGCTGCTGTAGGTGATGAGCATTTTAAGGTGTGAAGATTTTTGGTCTTGAAGTTTGAACCTGAGGTGGGAACGAACAAGGTAACATTGGTGTAACTGATTTTCTGTTTTACTGACATGTTATTTGTTGTATTTCCATCATTGTTGTATTAAATTTTAGTGTTATGGACTTTGAGCATCTCAGATTCTCAAAGAAATTTGATTATTGTGGTTCAAAGATTCATCATTGTTGTATTAAATTTTAGTGTTATGGACTTTGAGCATCTCAAACAAATTTGATTATTGTGGTTCAAAGATTCGTCATTGTAGTTGCAGGATTTCCTACACTACACCCTTGTTAAGATTTTTCTATAATCAACTCATAATTGAAGATGAAAAACGACACTTTATTATTTTGGTTTCAGAAATGTTTACAGAAATGGAAGAATTCAAGATTACAACTATTCTCTTAATGTTTCTTTGTCCTCAAGACTTTCTTAACTCTCAAAAATACATCATCCTTTTCTGGACACATTGGGTCTATATTTATAGGGTAGTTACATAGTGTATGACAGCTAATTTTTCCTCTTATTTCGGGTTGATTCTGTGATAGTACCGCGATGGTTACAGTGTTAAATCTCGTAAGTTTTGTAACCATAGCAGAACCAACATGCTTTTCTCAAGTTTTCTTCAGTCGTCGGATATTACGTCTCTATTTTGAAGGCTTTTGTGACACTCGTGAAATGTTGATATAAAATCTTGCGGTGATGCTCGCTGAGAAATGTTGTTAATCTCGTAGAAAATAGATGTGGCAATATTCTGGTCCTACATCTTGCCTCTTCTCATGTCTTTTCTGCAAAGAAGAGAAGATCATGAGAATTTTAAAATGCTGCAACTATTTATCTTTTCAGATTTCCCTGTTCTGACACGTTTCTGAACCCTTCGCCAGCTGTTTTCAAATATTGTCTCTCCTAATGAATTTATGACACGTCCTCTCTAACCGCTGTGATCTGACCGTTCATGTCTTTTCTTAGCATTTATTGCGTTCATCTTCTCGAGAAACCTCTTCTTCTATAAATACTCCTTTCATTCTTTTCTTTTCCTCTTTTTACTTTCTTCTTCTTTCTCTGCGTAACTTCTCTGCAAGTTTACTGTTCTTCCGTAAATTGTGCGTTTGTCATCGCTGTGATTTCTTTCTTATTTTTCAACCTTTTCTTTCATTCCCATACTCAAAAATGGTTGTTGCTGGTGCTAAAGACTTGACTGCTTTTAATGAGATGCGAGAAAATCTCAAAAGTAAAGGTTTTACTTTATCTACAATTCCAGGTCAAAGCCCTAAATCTGAACTTTCTATCAAACTATTTTCTGATCATGAATGCTCTCGCCATAATATCATAGTATCGCTAGGTCAACTTGAAGCTGGTCTTCCCCTTCTTCTCTATGACCAAGAACTCCCATTATTCTATCAAATAATATCTGACGAGAGATTCTCCCGAGCGATATATCAATTAGGTGGAGACTGTATCAGATTGATGCTTGAATATGCTTCTCGCGGTGATGATAAAGGATCTCTCTATCCTGAAGCTCCAAAGAATCCTCAATTTAAGGATGTTCCCATTGTCTCTGCAGATTATACTGTGGAGAATTTCTTCAAAAATTATAAGATAGTTCCTATGAAGAGGGATATTACTTGCTGGGGTGTCCTCTTAAAGAAACAAAAGGTCGCTGATGATGAGGCTCTTATGTTAGACATTGATTGGCACACCTACCAATCAAGGCCCTCGCCACTCCAGCGATGATAAATAGTTTATCTTTCCGTTATGTCTTGAAGGTCCTTATATATCTGGTTCTCTCCCATTACCTGCGAATCTCTCAGAGTATGAGCCATGGGTCTTCAACTGGCCTAAAATATCTAAAGAAGTATATCCTCTCAACTTTTTGCATTATTATTATTCACTATCTTCTTCATGTTTTTATATTCTCGCTAATTATTTTGATCTTTCTCAGATTGAAATAATGAAGCTCAGCTACCAATCTTTTAGGAAGCCCAACATTTTCTTAGCTCTTAAATCTTTCACAGATGAAGTAAGAAATATCTCTTCATAAATTTTGACAATATATTGTTGCCCCTATTTCTTATCTTCGTCTGTGCTCGCAGGAAATTGAAGAACTAGAGCCAATAAAACCTATGAGAACTAAGGAGAAACCTTCAAAGGATAAATCTACTATTCCCCCCAAAGGAAAGTCTTCTGCCCCTCGCGGTGAAGAATCTGGCGATCGGGATAAATCTGTTGTTCCTTCCAAAGGGAAACCTTCTGCCCCTCGTGGTGAAGAATTTGGTGATCCTCCTTTGAAGAAAAGGAAAACCCGACCTTCTTCTTCTTCAACTCCTCAACCTACTCCAGAAAATCCAAGTATTGATTTTGACAAGGATAATAATGACGAGGATTTTAATGATAGCAGCTTCCCTTCTATAAAGAATTCTTCTGATTCTGATTCTTCGATGGTTCATTTATCCAAAACAATTGGCAAGAATATGTTTGGTATACCAAATGAGTATGGAGATGAAGATGTTAATGAAATATCCCAGTCCCTCGCCAATGTCTGCGATGCTCCCATACTAGATGATAGTGATACCCTTCACGGGGTTTCAAGATCGCTGACTCCAAGTCTTTTGAATTCACTTGGTAGCCTGGTAAGTTTTTACTTGTTCATCCTTTTTGTGTATCTACTGATATCTTTGTCAAACATTGATTTATATATTTCTATCGCAGGTTGGAAGATCCGCTTTTGCTGTTGCTTCTGATTTAGACAATAGGCGTATTACTTATGAAAAGAAAGCTGCTAATCTTTGTCAAGATAAAGAAAAATTAGAAGCTGAAGTTATTGAGCTTCGCAGAAAAAATAAGCAGCTGGAGACTGAATCTTCAGTTGACAAGCAAAAAATCTCTGATCTTGATAAAGCCAATCAACAACTCTATGGTATGATTTATTTCTTTTCTCTTTTAATTCTTCTCACCCTATCGTAGCTTATTCAAGCAACCATTTATGCAGATATTTATGGTGTTACTGATGAGGCTACACTCTTCCAATCTTTTCATGACCCTATAGATGATAATACCCATCTTGCTCGCCTTAATAATTCTTTAAGTAATTTCTCAGATGATAAGATTGAATCCCTCTCCATAGATGAACTTAAATCCAAATTTAATCTCTTAAAAATTGAACACAGATTCAATTTAGGTTTGACCAACAAGTATAAGCGCTTTTATCTTGATTCGAAGAAAGAAGTAGATAGATTAAGAAAAATGAATAGTGATCTTATTGACGAGAAAGATCTTGCCGTTAAAAATGGCTCCAAGACCCTAGAAAACTTCCATAAAACTCTTCTTAATGTTCAAATGGAAAGAGATAAGCTTATCCACGAGAATGAAGATATTCTTGTGAGGGAAACTCAAGTTCGATCTTGTCTTCTTATTAATAGCGATGATGAGTTTGCTTGGGCTGCGAAGATTCTTGATAACGCCATAACTAATCTAGGTGTAGATGTTAGTCTTCATGCTGATCAGGTGGCTTTAATTAAAGACATGATTTCTGAAAGAGAATGTTATCACTCTTATGATTTCCCTGAATTATTTCCTAATTGAATCATCCTTACATGTACTAATTTTGTTGTCATTTTCTCGCAGCATCCGAAAAGAACTATCGTAAAATATTTGATGAGTTAGGAGAAGAGAAAAACCAACTCGCCGGAAGTCTATCTTCTCGCAATGAAAAGTATTCTAGATTGAAGGAAAAATTGAAAATCTCATCTTCAAATTTTAGCAATGCCCTTCTCCGTGTTCGTAATGACGTTGTTAAACTAGTCTGTAATGATCATGGTATCCCTCATTCTATATACCCCGATCTTGCAAAGGAAATTCCAGCTGATTCCCCAAATTTAGTTATCTCTGATAGCGAAGATGAGGAGTCTAGCGAATACGATGAAGAATTATCTGATGAGGAAGAGAGATCTGACGTGGATAGAGATAATAATGATAATGATGGGGAAAATAAATCAAGTAATGAAGAGAAAGAAAAGAGCTCTGATGAAGGTGGTGATGGATCTACTTAGTCTTGTTTCTTCTCTGTTGTAGGAGTGGAATATCACAACAAATGATAACTTACGAAATTGTGGAGAGAAAAGACATCTTGCGAGCAAAGGAAATCACGAGGAAAGCAAAATAAGTTCGCGAAGTGAAGTTACGAAGCTTCGCAAGATAATTCTCAAATCCGAAATGGCGGGACAACACAACTGTCATATTTTGTAAGATCATATAAATAGCCATTTAAGCATGAGAAGTAGGAGAGGTCTTTTTTAGAGGGAGAGATAATTTTAGGAGTAGAGAGAAATTTTTAGGAGAGATTTTATTTTCTTTATCATCTTCTTCCCTAAAAAACTAGAGCTCCATATTCATTAATGGAGTCTCAATTGTCAATTCATGTAATTATATACAATCACTAGTGAAGAACCATGGATGTAGATCACAATGATCGAACCATGTAAAAAATCTTTGTGTCTCTTTTTATAATTTTAGTACTTTAATCCTTAGTTTCATATCAAATTAATTAGATTTAGGAATCATTTTAATGGATTCTTATGAGGGTGTAGTTGTGAGATAATTCGCAACTACATAATTGGCGCTAGAAACAGGGACCTAACCTTGTTGGTTCAAGAAAGTTCTAAAAATTGGTTATTGATGGTGATGAATTGTACCGGATTTATGAGTTTTGAAGACAGAAATGGAAGTTCTTTTATTGGCATCTTCAAACAACAAACACATTAGTAGTAGTTCAGGAAGAGAAATGTGGATATGGAGAAATCGTCAAGCAAAATGAAATTTACACATGCTACGTCAACAATCGCTTCCAAAAAGGACAAATTTCTTCTCACTTTTTTTATTCTTTGTTTCATTTTTCAAAATTTGGGAATTTCAAAACACAAATTGAAAAATAATTTTTTTTTGCGATCTAAACTTTGATTTTTGTAGAAATTTGATTTATTATGGAAATTTTGAATTTAAAAATGTTTTTGCTATAAATTTGTAGTAACCAAATCTCGTTTTACAAATTTGTTTAAAGAATTTCTGACAAAGTCAAATTTCAAGATTTTCTGTTGGTTAGAGATTTAGAGATTTACATTTCGCAAGAATAAAAACAAGAAGAATATATGTGAAGTTTTCATTCTTCATACGCAAACATTACTCATCTTAATGATCTATAAACTTCTAACCAAATTTACTAATCGTTTGCAGCAAAATTTTTGCAAAGCTCTGCGTCACTGACGAAGAAATGTCATTCCTATGAAGAAATGGGATAAATGTCATCATGAGTTTGAATCTTACGAACATAAATGTCCATGGAGAAGAAGAAGAAATTCAGTAGGGCGGGGTGAAATTCAGTAGTTCATTTTGCACAAGACAATTCGAGTTACATAAAATGTTCAGGGAGATATAAGTAAGCAAAAGAACAAAATAAGATTTACGTACAGATGTTCATTTACGTACTTACGAAATGGATTATCCCCATTACGAACAAAAGAAGAAGTATACGAAGAAGAAAGTTCGCAGCTACTAATTCTTACGAATGAAGTTACTAAAGGATGCTTTAGTCACGTGTGCTGGAAGACTAAGATACTTTAGGATGATATACTAAAGAATTAAATGAATTAAAGTATTCTTCGCAAAAGAACTTCGCAAAAGAATTTTCGCAATAAGAGACATTCAATGTTAGCATCCCGCAGAGATTCATAACTGACTTGGGAAAGACCTTTATTCCTGTATATGAAAGATCAAGATGCCTAAACTTTTTCATCGATCCAAAGTCTTCAGGAAGTCTTGAAAGGGAACTACAGTTCTGTAATACCAATGTATGCAAATTATATAGCTTGTTGACAAACCCTTCTCGTAGTACCTCAATCTTGTTACGACTGGAGAGGTTTAGATACCTTAAATGTCTCAACTTTGAAAGGGTAGCTGTCAACTACTTCAAAGTCAATGAATGTACGTAACTTAGTTAAATTACTCCCAGCTTCTGGAAATGTTCTTAACTTTCCATCATCAAAAATCAAATGCAAACTTCGAGCTTCAGAAATATTAACAACCTCATCAGCCTTCATAATTGAATATTCGTCGTTGCTAACAACAGTTCGTGCAAGAAATTTTTTGGATAAGCTTCAGTTCATTGTCAAGCAGCATACAAAGATCAACATCATCTCAACCATTAGTTCACAGGAAAAAGAATGGTGTTGTTCGCAGCTTAGTGTTACAAGTAATGAATAAACAAGAAGTTAAGGAAAACTTATTTCATAAGAAATACGAGAACCAAATATCAGATAAAGCAATAGTCGAGCATGCGGTGTCAAAGATCACAGATGGGGATATGCTATTGACGTATGGATCACAAACTATTTTTGAAACGATAATGTTAAAGGCTTACGAACTGGGGAAACAGTTTCGTGTGGAAGTGGTGGACTCACGTCCAAAGATTGAAGGACTAGCGTTACTGCGAAGATTGGTGGTGAAGGGGCTCAATTGCACATACACCCATATAAATGTTATTTCATACATCATGCATGAGATCACAAGGATTTTCTTTAGGGCTTCTTCAGTGTTATCCAACGGAACTGTATACTCGAGGGTTGGAACTACTTGTGTTGCTATGGTTGCTCATGCATTTCGTGTTCCTGTCTTGGTATACTATGAAGCATATAAGTTTCATGAGGGGGTACAACTTGTAACATACTCAAACGAAGAGGAGAGTCAAAGAAGTTTACTTCGTCAGAAAATATGCGAAGACAACGACCCACGACAAAGAAAGGACGAAATGAGAAAGTTGGTTCAACCATCAATGACTATATTCACGAATCAAAGAGAATTCAGTTCGCATGGCATCATGAAACTCATCATCCACTTCGCAACAATATCAAACTCAAAACAAAAGATGAACTTCTAATATTCGCAACAACAAAGGATGAGCTTACGAGGCAAAGGAAAAGAAAACACGTTGTTGTTCACCTTCAGGAGTTCCAGTTCATACGTGAATAAGAAGAGTTTCTGAGAAGAGAGTAACAGCACGAGTAAATAAGAAGATTTTCAACACGAGTTCCCTTCAAAAATATTTTACGAATGTTCGCAAAAAATTGACGGACCATAGATGCACACAACTACTGAAATTGCGCCAGTAAGATACACATAGCATAGCATCATCAGGGTGCTATAAGACAACAAGAAAAGGTGCTGAACTGAAGATGAACCAGTGGCTGCACATGAGATACTCATTGCAATATATGTTCAGAATCCATTAAGTTCCATTCCCACGTACTACTAAGAATAATTTACTTAAAGAGGAAGGGTCATCCGTTCACAAGAATCATAAGTTGCGAAGATAATAGTTCACTCAAAGCCAAACCAACCTCCGAAGAAGAATCGGTATTAGGGAAAAATTGTATAAGGGATGATAACATCAGTATAAGTTCTACGAATTTCACTACGTTTACAAAAATAGGATCATGGACAGATGGTCACAAGTGAAGCTGGTTAGCTGATGATCGCGGATGTTCGTCTACTTCGTGTAAATCATTACTTCGCAGATGATCGTTTACTTCGTACAAATTATTACTTCGCAAGATTTTTGGATATTTCGCAAGAAGAAAGTGGGAGATTATTTCACAAGAAATGACAAGTCATATACTTCGCAAGAGACAACAACAAGCCGTAAAAAGGTAAGTACCATTTCCTTGAATACTCTATTTACTGAAGACAAAATAATTTAGATTTAATTTACTAAAACCGATATACTCGCAAAATTTCTACAATTTCTAAGATTTCAAAACATTTAAAAGATTTTTTAGATTGGTGAAAAACGATATACTCGCAAAATTCAAAATTGAATTAATAGCAAAAATTTAAAGATCTCAAAAATTTGCAAAGACTTCAAAATTACAAAAAACAGAGAAAATTAAATTCCTATATTTTTATAGAATAATTTTGATTTAAAGATGTGATATGAATACTTCTCATACTTCTTATACTAAAGATTTTATGAAAACACTCAACATTTTATGTACATAAATTTTTTTATGATGAATTTTTACGAATAAAAAGAATTTTGATTCTACTTATACAAGGCGACAAAATACCGCCAAAAATCAATTGCGATTAACCTGCGAAGAAAAGACCGCAATTTGCGAATAAAAGACCGCAATCTGTGATCAGCCTCCAAAAAAGAAAGGGAGCCGCAGAAAATTTTATACAGGCAAACCTTTGTGGCGTATACCCTAGTTCGCGAAGCTATATTTCGTAAGAGGCAAAGTCCTAAAGTACGTCATTTAAGGGGGTACCTATAAACGTGGCTAAGGGTAACCGGAACACCACCAAGGGCCCTTAGTACATGGTAAAAATTTAGGGGTACAACCCAATAATGGGGTACCTATCCGGGTTAAACACCTTGGATTCTCACCTAATCTAGCGACATTACGCAATATAAAATGTGGTGTAAAAGGATTTAGGTTGGGCGACTAAGGCATACTGTCTTTCCCAAGAAGTGCAGAAAACGATCAAGGCGCCGAGGTACACGGTTGAGTCAAGAGTGCCGGGTGAGGTTGAACCACATCTGCCATTTTTGACAAGTCTTGGCAAATGATGCACTTGGCCCAAAGATACCCCATAGGGTGCAACCTCGTAACTATAAGCCCTATAGGAAAAAAAAGGATAAGAGGTTGCGATCAAAAGCTGGTTGTTGGCAGAACCGGATGGGAAGAGCTAACCTTGTATGGTCGATGTACGCTTCCTTGAAGGGGCAACCAGGGGGAAGATAAAGGGAAGCACCCTCCATTAGTGAGCTGATACGTGCTATAAGACACAAATGTCATGAGGCTTCTTGTTTTCGAAAACATAAAGGCTTGTCATATTTGTGCAACAAATGAAGTTCTGCGAGCCTTCTAAAAAAAAAAAAAAAAAAAAGAAGAAAGAAAGAAAGAAAGAAAAGAATAAATAACTCGCAGAACATAATAAAGAAGTTAAGATGAGATCAATGGATCACTACATGAAAGTGTAGAGACGTCCTGCGATTTCATCGCAAGACGGCAATGTCATGGGGCTTTATGTTCGCAAGAATATTTAGGCCTGTCATATTGTCGCAACACTTCCTGAAGAGGTTAAAATACTATACAAAGAAGTTAAGGCAAGATCAATGGGTTTTTGCATGAAAGTGTAAGAACGTCCTGCGATTTTGTCGCTCCAAAAGAGGTGGCAAAATAAGACCTTTACTTAGGAAGGCATGATAAGACCACAGCAATTAATGAAATTTATTCCATCAAAATCATTGAAGAAATTATACAAGAAGATATATCATGAAGTTCTAACAAATAAGACAATCCCATTAAGATCATTGAAGAATTTTTACAAGAAGATATATCATGAAGTCCTAACAAAGAAGACAATCCCATCAAGATCATTGAAGAATTCTTACAAGAATATATATCACGAAGACATACCAGAAGAGGCGATTTCATTCGCGAAAATACACAAGTAAACTTGCGAAGATGATTATATGAATAGAGGAAATTCAAAGATATATCAATTTTACTGCAGAAAAATGAGCTAAGTAACACAAACATTAGCTATGCATTATAATAGATAAGTATTAACATCATACAAGTATCATACTTGCATCATATTTGCATCATACAAGCATCATATTCACATCATTCAAGCATCATATTTGCATCATAAAAGCATTGCATAAACATTTTATGGTATAAGCATCGCATACACATTTCATAACATAATCATTACATAAATATTATATTCACACAAGTATTTTACAAAATTTTACAAGATAATACCGCGAAACTTCGCAGAAACATTCATAATTCGCAGGACTATTCGTAATTCGCAACAGTATGTTCGCAACAGTATATTCGCAACAGTATATTCGTAATAGTATATTCGCAACAATATATTCGTAACAGTATATTCGCAACAGTATGTTCGTAACAGTATATTCACACCACTATTCGCATCACTATTCAGAAGTTCAGAAATTCGTAGAAATATTCAGAAGTTAACATGGTTACCACTTGAGGCAGAGGCAACATAACAATAGAGACGCAATTTAATTATTCAACATTTTCTCAAGAATTCTCCTTCATAGATAAAGAAGAACCTAATAGGAAAAGGAGTAATCGAAGAGGCAATTATGGATATCCAAGAAAATATTTTGTGTTCTTTATCTTCTCAGCAAGAACTCTTACCAAAAATGGAATAATAATTTCACATGAACAGAGGCAATATTTATCACTATCATCAAGGATACTTCATACTTACGTAACATATGAAGAAGTAAAATGCGGTGTAAGAGGAAGGGGCAACCAGGGGGAAGATAAAGGGCAGCACCCTCCATTAGGGAGCGATACGCAAATCAAGAAGAAATAAATATAAGACAAGAATGTCATGAGGCTTCTTGTTTTGCGAAAATATAAAGGCTTGTCATTTTTTTGCAACAAATTAAGTTCTGCGAGCATTCTAAAAAAAAAAAAAAAAAAAAAGAAGAAGGAAAACATACAAAAGAACTACTGAGAATGAAACAAAGAAGTTAAGATGAGATCAATGGGTTATTACATGAAAGTGTAAAAACGTCATATCGGTGGCAAACACTAGCAATCAAGATGGAGGAGAAAATTTACTTCCCAAAATAATCCCTTCGATTTCATCGCAAGACGATCAAGAGGAAGAATGGCGAGGGAAGAGATAAAATTGCCACCTTTGAATACAAGTGTAGAAAAGATAGGGGAATGTCACCCTCCATTAGGGAGTTGTATAATGTCACGCAAGAAATATAAAGGCTTGTCATATTTGTGCAACAAATGAAGTTAAAGGGGAGTGAGCATGCGAATTCCGAGCAAAAAAAAAAAAAAAAAAAAAAAAGAAAGGAAAACATACAAAAAGAACTGGAGAAAAAGAGCAAATGCGAGAATAAAAATGAAACAAAGAAGTTAAGATGAGATCAATGGGTTATTATTAAAAAAAAACAAAAATTTAGAATGTTCAGACTTGTCATATTATTGCAAAAACAAAAATTTACTACAAAAGAGGTGGCAAAATAAGACCTTTACTTAGGAAGGCATGATAAAACCACAGAAATTAATGAAATTCATTACATCAAAATCATTGAAGAAATTATACAAGAATATACATTATGAAGATCTGAAAAGAAGACAGCTTCGTCGATATCATTGAAGAAATTTTACAAGAATGTACATCATGAAGTTTTGAAGAGAAGACAGCTTCGTCAATATCATTTAAGAATTTTTACAAGAAGTCCTATCAAAGAAGACAACCTCATTGAAGAATTTTCACGAAGAATTAACAAAAGATGCGATTTTGATAGTAATCAAATACAGATAAGTTCATATTCGTAAAATCTTATGAGAATTACATACTTCTTATACTTCTCCATATATTGAATATTTCTCCAAAAGTTGAATCCTTCTTATAATTCTTCAAGAATATCTCATATTTATTATACTTCTTCAACGGATATTTCATTTGGTGAAGGATAAATAATCATTATACTTCTTCATATGTTACGTAATTATTCACGGATTGAATACTTCTTATATCTCTTCATTTGGTGGATTGAGTACTTCTAATACTTCTTATATCTCTTCATTTGACGGATTGAGTACTTCTAATACTTTTTCAAAGGTATTGTATATGTAGTATACTTCTTAAGGATATTTCATATATTTTATTTCTTATACTTCAAAGGGAGGATTTCTTATTTACAATCGTAACAAGTTGAAACTTCGTAAGATAAATAGAGGCAGATATTCTAATACTTCCAACAATGTTTAATCATTTGAAGAGAAATAATAGGGGGAAAAGAAGATACTAAGCTTTATCTGTGAGTTATATATCATTTCTCTCCACATGATCAAGTTATGCGAATAAGGGAAACAATCAATCAAAGAAAGTTTAATTCAAATTAAGCTTTGAAAAAGAAATTGTTGGATTGATTAAAAGTGCAATCAAGAAGAAAGTGTTGTACTGAAAAGAAATAGAACAGACATACAAAAAAGAGTGAGGTTACGGAACAGATATACAAAAAAGAGTGAAGTTATTTTTCAGGCTATTTATTCCCATCAAAATGATCTTCTTCTTCAACTTCACTATCATCTTCAACTTCACTATCAGAGATTTCCAGATATGGAGTATCTTCAGGAATTTCTTCGGAAATGAGCGTATGGTACTTCTTGAGAGGAATTTCATTATCTTCGCAAATCTTGCGAGTCATCTTAGCTCAAAAATGCTTGACATATAAACTATGGTTATGCTGGGAAATTAGAAGTTGAGATCTCAAATAAGAAATTTTCTTATTACGGTTAGCAATGATAGTTTCCAGATCGTCATTCATCTTCGCATAATTTTCTGCAGCAAGGAGAGAAATTAAGGAATTGGTTAGCAAATTACGAAGGAAAAGTAATCAAAATAATTACCATCGCAAAGAATTTACCTTCTAATTGCTTCTTATCATTACGAAGAGAAGAATTTTCAAGCTTTAATTGATTATTCTCCTCAAGAAGAGAAGAATTATCAATTGCGATGCTCGCAGATTGTGAATTATCTCCGTGATGGGATGTTAATTCTACATTATCAATACTTAAATCCTCTACTTTTTGACGGAGATTTGAATTTTCAACCTCTAAGTTCTTACAACGATTCAAAGTTTTCTTCTCAGCAATAGAATGACGTCTTTCCCAATCAGAAGCAGATGCACAACTAACTCTTCCAACCTAAACAAGAAAAAAGGGGTTAGAAATCAACAAAATAAGGGAAATAAACAAGGAATAGAGAAGAAACTTACCATGCTACCTAAAGCATATAATGAAGCAGGAGAGACGAATCTTGAAATTCCTTTGAGGGAGTTATTATCAATTACAGTAGGAAATTTACAAGCCTTCTCAATAAGTTTGCGAGCATTCGCTGTAGGAGAATTTCCTAATCCACGAGAAGAATGAAGGAAAGCCTCAGATATGCTAACCATTGCTGAGGCAAAAGTTTCTGGGATATTGCAATCTTCATTTTCACCTTCATCAACATCATTATCATCATCTCCTTCGTCAGAAAGGGTATCGGAGTTAGAACTAAAGTCCTTCTCAGGAAATTTATCATCTTCATCACCAAGATCTTCCTCAATATTCTCATTAGAAGAGATTACATTGGAATGAGACTTGGTTGAGAGTTTCTTCTTTTTCCTCTTCTCGTAAACAACATCTTGAAGTTTCCTTTTCCCTTTGCGAAGAGCATCATCTTGACTACTAGAAGCTTGGGTAACCTTCGCAGAACGAAGAGTTTGTTGTCTCGTAGTCAACCTTTTAGAAGAAGTAGAATTCTTATTTTCACTCGCAGCAATCTCAGGAAGAAGTGGAACCTGCAAATTCAAATAAGGATAAGAAATAGAGGCAACAATTTATTGTTTAGAAAAATACAAGAGTGTTTCTTACCTCATTTGAAATTAAAGGGTAACAAAAAGATAAGGAGATGGAAGTACATACATTTCTATAAACCCAAGGTTGATAATTGCGGTTACGAAGGTTCGCAGGAAGTTCTACTATCCCAGAAATATAAGAACCCGATAATATTAAAGGGTACTTATACCAATCTTCATCATTATAACGACGAGGTGTCTTATTATTTCCTGAGGCATAATCAATATCGTGCATGAGAAGATCATCTGCTGCGATATTAGCTTTACGATGAAGACGAACACCCCAACGATTATCTTCTTTCCTCGCAGGAATTAGTGTGTAATTTTTGAAGAAACCCTCAAATGTATAATTCGCAGCAACAATTTCCATATTTTCAAATCCAGGTTTCCTAAGATCAACTGAATACAAAGATTTCCAAAAGCGGCACGATTTGCGAATTCAACTAAGAGGCGAATACAATCACCAGTCAATTGGTAAATGGCACAAGAAAAATTGGGGTGGGAAATAATTTCATAGAATAGAGGAAAGTTAACGTCATAAAGAGGAAGAGTAAGACCTGCGAGGATTTGACCTCGTGAGATTCAAATTTTCTGATCATCCCAAACATAGTTGGTAAAGAGCTTCACACATAGAGAAGATTTATTATCATAACCATCAATCTCAGAGTGAATGAGGTCCCTATCATCAAGTTCCGCATTAATCTGTTCAATAGTTTTCTTCTTTGGTGCCATTGAATATAAGATGGAAAATAGAAAGGAAAAAAGATAAAAGAGATTGCAGAGGCAGAAGTGATGAAGAAGATGAATAAGATAAGAGAATAAAAAGCAAAAACAAAGGATAATATTTATAAATAAAGAGAGTTTGATGAAGATAGAAACTCATTAATACGGGTAAGCGTAAACGGTTGAAAAGAACGGTTACGAAGAAACGTGTCAAAAAGGTAAGAGAAAAGTAAAAAAGACGTGTTGCGAACTTGATGGGTGGTAATAACTACACTAAATTTACGAGAATAGAGGTTCTCATGACATTTCTTCTTCGTAGAATTGACATGAGAAGAGGCAAGATGAAGGTACTGAATATCGCAAGATAATAGTTCACGAGTATCGTAATAAATAAAGGAGGAGAGAGTTATAAAATGATACGATGATAGAAGTAGCGCTGGGAAATATGAAGTTTTGCGAGGATGAATTGCGATACTTCGAAATTCATATACAGCTGCATAAGTTTTACTATAAATAGGAGTTCAAATGTAAAATTCGAGAGGTTCTTTTAGAATTTGTCCCTGTTTTAAAAGAAGACAATCCCATCAAGATCATTGAAGAATTTTTACAAGAAGATATATCATGAAGTCCTAACAAAGAAGACAATCCCATCAAGATCATTGAAGAATTCTTACATGAATATATATCACGAAGTCATACCAGAAGAGGCGATTTCATTCGCGAAAATACACAAATGAACTTGCGAAGATGATTATATGAATAGAGGCAATTCAAAGATATATCAATTTTACTGCAGCAAAATGAGCTAAGTAACATAAACATTATCTATGCATTATAATAGATAAGTATTAACATCATACAAGTATCATACTTGCATCATACAAGCATCATATTTACATCATACAAGCATCATATTCGCATCATTCAAGCATCATATTTGCATCATAAAAGCATTGCATAAACATTTTATGGCATAAGCATCACATACATCTTTCATAATATAATCATTACATAAATATTATATTCGCACAAGTATTTTACAAAATTTTACAAGATAATACCGCGAAACTTCGCAGAAACATTCATAATTCGCAGGACTATTCATAATTCGCAACAGTATATTCGTAACAGTATGTTCGCAACAGTACATTCGCAACAGTATGTTCGTAACAGTATATTCGCAGCACTATTCAAAGCACTATTTAGAAGTTCAGAAATTCGCAGAAAACCCCAGAAATTCGCAGAAAAATTTAGAAATTTGCAGAAAAATTCAGAAGTTAGTAGGGTTACCACTTGAGGCAGAGGCAATATAAGAATAGAGACGCAATTTAATTATTCAACATTTTCTCAAGGATTTTCCTTCATAGATAAAGAACAGAGGCAACTATGGATACCCAAGAAAATATTTTATGTTCTTCATCTTCTCAGCAAGAATCCTCACCAAAAATGGAATAATAATTTCACATGAACAGAGGCAATATTTATCACTCTCATCAAGGATATTTCATACTTCTTATATATTTCGAGGATTGAGTACTTCTTATACTTCTTCAAGGATATTTTATATTTCTTATACTTCATACTTCTTCAAGATACTTCGCACATTTCACACTTCGCAAGATGATACTTCTAATTACTTCTTAAAAGCTTCAGAACTTCGCAAAAGAATAGAGGCAAGTATATACTTTTTGAGTTTGATATTCTTTCGCTCGTTCCTTCATCAACAAAGATCAAAGACTACTACAACAACCTATTTTTTCTTAAAGATCGCTCTTCAAGCAATATTCAAGAAAAAAGAGGCAAGATGTAGGAGCGGAATATCACAACAAATGATAACTTACGAAATTGTGGAGAGAAAAGAAATCTTGCGAACAAAGAACATTTTGCGAGCAAAGGAAATCACGAGGAAAGAAAAAGAAGTTCGCTAAGTGAACTTACGAAGGTTCGCAAGATAATTCTCAAATCCGAAATGGTGGGACAACACAACTGTCATCTTTTGTAAGATCATATAAATAGCCATTTAGGCATGAGAAGAAGGGGAGATAATTTTTAGAGAGAGGAATAATTTTAGGAGGAGAGAGAAAATGTTAGGAGAGATTTTATTTTCTTGATCATCTTCTTCCCCAAAATTCTAGAGCTCCAAATATTCATTACTGGAGTCTCAATTGTAAAATCATGTAATTACATACAATCACTAGTGAAGCACCGTGGATGTAGATCACATTGATCGAACCACGTAAAAATCTCTGTGTCTCTTTTTATAATTTTAGTACTTTAATTCTTAGTTTCATATCAAATTAGTTAAATTTAGGAATCATTTTAATGGATTCTTATGAGGGTGTAGTTGTGAGATAATCCGCAACTACAAAGATCAAAGACTACTACAACGGATTTTTTCTTAATGATCGCTCTTCAAGCAATATTCAAGAAAAAAGAGGCAAGATGTAGGACCGGAATATCACAACAAATGATAACTTACGAAATTGTGGAGAGAAAAGACATCTTGCGAGCAAAGAACATTTTGCGAGCAAAGGAAATCACGAGGAAAGCAAAAGAAGTTCGCGAAGTGAAGTTACGAAGCTTCGCAAGATAATTCTCAAATCCAAAATGGCGGGACAACACAACTGTCATATTTTGTAAGATCATATAAATAGCCATTTAAGCATGAGAAGTAGGAGAGGTCTTTTTTAGAGGGAGAGATAATTTTAGGAGGAGAGAGAAATTTTTAGGAGAGATTTTATTTTCTTTATCATCTTATTCCCTAAAAAACTAGAGCTCCAAATATTCATTAATGGAGTCTCAATTGTCAATTCATGTAATTATATACAATCACTAGTGAAGAACCATGGATGTGGATCACAATGATCGAACCATGTAAAAAATCTTTGTGTCTCTTTTTATAATTTTAGTACTTTAATCCTTAGTTTCATATCAAATTAATTAGATTTAGGAATCATTTTAATGGATTCTTATGAGGGTGTAGTAGTGAGATAATTCGCAACTACATCTGTTTCTTCATTGTAAATTTTGTGTATATATTTTATATTTTTTTTTATATTTTTTTTTGCTTCTCGTAACATCGTTGCGAGCTTCTCCAACTTGATGTGTAAACTTCTTTTGATTTTACCTTTTATGAATTAGAAAACAATTCTTTTTCTGCAATATAATCAATCAATCATAATTATTATCCTTTAATTATTTGTATAAATGTATCATCTATGAAATTTTATCATATGATGGATGAATAATAATTTTATCATTCTATACATTCCCATACTTTCCTCTATTATTCATCTGCAATATGAAAAAAATTGAGTAGAGATTAGATATTAGTTGTGAATCAAATTAAATTTGCCTCATTATCGGTGATGTTATTGCTAGAAATAATTGCATAATTTTATGATTTTTTGCGTAGAATCGCAAATCTCATAAATTCTGCGATCATTATCGCAATAATCTTATGGTCTTATTATGCCTTCCTAATTAAAGGTCTTATTTTGCCACATCTTTTCTTTTTGCGACAAAATCGCAGGACGTCTTTACATTTGCATGTATTGACCCATTGATCTTGTCTTATCAATATTTTTTCAACATCTCTGCGACAATATGATAAGTATAAATTCTCTTGCAAGAATTAATCCTTATGACATTGCCGTCTTGTGATGAAATCGCAGGACGTCTTTACACTTGTTAAATGTAAAAACCCATTGATCTCATCTTAACTTTTTCTCTTTAGGCTATTTGCCTTTGTATAACTTTCGTCACGCGACAATATGACATGCCTAAATGTTCTTGCGATCATAAAGCCCCATGACATTTCCGTCTTTAGACACTTATCATCTCCCTAATGGAGGGTGCCGCCCTTATCTTCCCCCTGGTTGCCCCTTCAAGGAGGGCACATCGGCCATACAAGACTAGCTCCTCCCATCCAGATTTGCCAACAACCAGCTGTTTTCGCAGCCTCTTTTCCTTTATGCCTATATGGCTTATAGTTACAAGACTGCACCCTAAGTGGGGTTTTCTTCAGGCCAAGTGCATCATAGCCAAGACTTACCAAGAATGTCCAGGGTAGTTTCGTACGCCCCGGGCATCCTTGGATCAACCATGTACCTCGGCGCCTTGGTCATACTTTGCACTTCTTAGAAGAGATTATCAGTCGTCCAACCAGGGTATAACCTTATATAGTTGGAAATCCAATATCTCTCTCCTGGATAGGTTTTATTTAACCCCAACATTTTTATAACTCAGATTCCAGCAGCGGTATAACCTTTTCACCGAGTCATGTCAAGAGATACCCCCTTATATGACGCACTATTAGGTCTTACATTTTCCTCTTGCGAAATTGTATCCGCGAACTAAGGTGCACGCCATAAAGGTTCGTCCCATTCTATTAATCTCTGCTAAATTTTATTCACGTTTCTCACGAGCATTGTAACTCTGATAAAATTTCATTTCTTTGATTTTCTTGTAAAATTTTGCAATTCTTTCAAACAGAGTACTCTTTTTAGTTGCACTTTCTTCAAACAAATTCTGCATAAGCTTCTTTAAATTTTATCATTTTACCTTTCTACTTACTATCTTTTGGTTCTGCTTTTCTGTTACGTTTAACTCTTTTTTCTTTATCTGCGAGCTGCTCGTCATCATCTTCCTCTCGCTGCTCTATTGAATCAATCATCAATCTTTCACATCTCTGTCGCTGCTTGATGTTGTACTTCCAATTGCTATTCTTCTCAGCTCTTTCCTCGCAAGATTTTATATCAATCTCATAACATTTCTTGCTTTCTCCCCAATCTCCCTTAATAACTCCAACACCATTAGGATGAGGAAACTTAACACACTGGTGGAAAGTAGATGCTACACCTAATATCCCATGTATCCAAGGTCGACCAATCAGGGAATTGTATGGTGATTCAATATCTACAACACAGAACAAGATCTTGGAAGTTATCCCTTTCAATGGAATCCGCATTTCAATTTCCCCTTTGGGTTTATTGGAAGTACCATTAAAACCATAGATTTTATATGTTGATGGAATTATATCTTCGTCTTTCCCAACCTTGGTCTTATAGGTATGATAAAATAGTATATCAACTGAGTTGCGTGTGTCTATCATAACTCTATTGATAGCCCAAGAGTCTTCATTTTCATCATAATTTCCTCCATCTTCTTCTTTAATTTGCTTTGGATTTATCTCTAACCTTACTACCAATGGATTATCATGTTGCTCTCCAGGTTCTGGTACTTCTTGTGCAGTGAAAGATATAATTTTTTTCTGCCATTCTTCTAATGGCGAGGCTCTCGCGATATTCATTATCTCTCTTCCATCTGTGTCTCTCGCGAAGACTCTACTTAGAACATTATCATGGAAATCCTCTATTGTTCTGTGTGAATGTACAATGGAATTACAAAAAAAATTCTTTGCTTTAGCCCCAACTTCTATTACGAATGATTCTTCTCCTTTTACAGTATTTACCCTGCAAATTTCTGGTGCTGGAGGCAATCGCTGAGATTGTGGTTGTCCTACTAAAAAGTGGTTTAGCTTTCCATGGTCAATCATCCTTAAAATTATTCTCTTTACATTTCTGCAATCATTTACTGTGTGACCATGAAAGTGATAGTAAGGGAAAAATTCTTGACTACGATTATTAGGATGTGGTTATTTTCCCATATTCCATGGAGAGGGTATATTTTCCATCAAAATGATAGCTTCCCAGATTTTTTCTATACTAGCATTTAGAGGAGGCATCTTAATTTCTTCCCATATTATCCTTTGATTTCCTTGGCTTCTGAAATTGTTTTTCCTTTGTCCACCATAAGTTTCTTGCGGATGATCAAGCCTTTGAATCTAATTATTCCCACCGCGATTGTAATAATTCTTCTCCCTTTCATATTCTTCTTGATCTCGACTTCCCATTGCTACCAATTTCTGCTGGTTATCAGTCTCCATTTTCTCTTGTTGTGCTTGCGAGCTGCTCCCCACATTGTTAATCATTTTAGGAAGTAAATTTTCATTTGCTGCTACTGAATTGGTGTTCACGATGGGATATGATTCCATCTCATTTTGTTTCTCCTCCAAAGAAATGTATTCTTCTTGTAGTTCTCGTAATTCAGTCATAGTGATTGTATTATTGACTCTGAAAATTTGTATGTACAGTATATTGGTCGCGAACATTGCATTGATAAAAGACAAGATAAGATATCTCTCGTCAACTCTCCCTGCCATCTCACTGCACATTGTCTTCTATCTTATGGTTAAATGTTTCAGACACTCTCCAACCCTATGTTATAACCCAAACACATCTTCAATACCTGGATGTGATGAATTGTTGCTTATATATGCTCCCAGAAATATAGCTTGTAAATGATCAAAAGAAGTTATAGTATTTTTTGGCAATCCCTCAAACCATTTTAGCGCCTCGCCAGTTAAGATAGATGCAAAATATTTACACAATACAGCATCATGATTCTCCCATTACAGCAGACACCTAATATAAGCCTTAACATGTTGTACAGCACAGGTAGTTCCATCAAAAAATGCTTGTTAATGCTGGTAAGTTTCACTTTGGAGGTATTCCTCTTAACTGTACTTCTTGAGTGAATGGAGTTCTCGTAGCTTATTCAATAGCTTCATCAAGTTTCCTTTTACCTCATTCTCTTCTGTTATTTATTATTCCCCTCATCTCTTCTAATTCTCTTAAAATTTGCTCATTCGCCATTGAATTTGGTTCCATTGGTCTTTTTAATGCAGCTTCCCTTCTCCTGCGTTCATGTATATCTTGTCTTGAGAGATTTTGTGTGTCTTCATCTACATCCACATTCCTTCTTCTTTGATCTTCTACTTCACCTTCTTCTTGCAATCTCAGTTGTACTTCTCTGCGAATTTCTTCATTTCTCTTCGCTGTCTTTCTATTCTCCTTTGTATTCTATCATACTCTTCCTGGATATTATTATTATAACGATTTTGTGTACGTCTCCTTTCTCGATTTTCATGATTATTCTGTCATACTGCCTCTTGGAATTCTTGTTCTTCTACCTATGCCCTTAATTTTTCTCTCTCGCGAGCTAGTCGTGCTTGTTCAGCATAATGTCTCTCAATTTCTTCCTCAATTATTCTTCGATTTCTTTGGATCTCGCGCCCGTGTAATATCCTTCTACCCTCTTCTGTATTATCTTCATCATTTTGGTTGTCTCTTCCCTCTTGATTTCTGTTGTTAAATCTGTTATCCAAATTTTCGCCACACGGATCATGGCGATCTTCTATTACCTCTTCTTCTCCATGACGTTGTTCTTCATTTGGATTTTGCATTCCCTCATGATTATTTCCTCTAGCATTTATTATTGGAGAATTTTGCCTTAATTATTCTCTTAATGATCTTGAATTCGATCTAACAGTACTTCTTGATCTCCTATTTTGTAACCACAAATTCTCCATTATTAACTCATGATTTTGTCTTGTTAAATTTGCACGTTCTTCCGCCTCTAATCTTCTTTCCTCTTGTATTCTTTGTCTTAGATCTCCAGCTGCTTCATTTTCGCCTTCTTCATGAATTAATCCTTCAACCATTCCTTGATTTCTTTCTTCTCTTCTTCTGTCTCTTATTTGTTGATCTTCTACACCTTCCATCGAATCTGATCTCCAAGTATGCACACTCACTCTATCATAATCCACATTTCTATTTTGTATCGGTGTTTGTTGATCAGGTTGTGGAATTTGATCTTCTCCTTCAATCCTTGTTATATTTCTTCTTGTTCTTATCCTTGAAGATTCTCCTAATTCATTTGTTCCTTTTCCTGCAAGTCTTTTACTCCTCCTTACAGTTGTTGGTGGTTCTGACGTATTTCTCCTTTTTCTAGCCATTTCTTCAACTCTAACAATTTCTTCAAATCTTCAAATTGTAATTAGAAATTTTTTTAGCTTGATTCTCCCTGTTTCGGGCGCCAAAATGTAGTTGCAGGATTTCCTACACTACACCCTTGTTAAGATTTTGCTATAATCAACTCATAATTGAAGATGAAAAATGACACTTTATTATTTTGGTTTCAGAAATGTTTACAGAAATGGAAGAATTCAAGATTACAACTATTCTCTTAATGTTTCTTTCTCCTCAAGACTTTCTTAACTCTCAAAAATACATCATCCTTTTCTGGACACATTGGGTCTATATTTATATGGTAGTTACATAGTGTATGACATCTAAGTTTTCCTCTTATTTCGGGTTGATTCAGCGATAGTACCGCGATGGTTACAGTGTTAAATCTAGAAAGTTTTGTAACCATCGCAGAACCAACATGCTTTTCTCAAGTTTTCTTCAGTCGTCGGATATTACGTCTCTCTTTTGAAGGCTTTTTTGACACTCATGAAATGTTGATATAAAATCTTGCGGTGATGCTCGCTGAGAAATGTTGTTAATCTAGCAGAAAATAGATGTGGCGATATTCTGGTCCTACAGTCATTGTTTCTTTCCGCAAGAATTACAAATGCTCTTTTTTGGTCTAATACCGATATTTTCATTCCAATAGGTCGAAGGTTAAATCACTAGGGGGTGTTGGCATCTGAGGCTTGGTGTTGTCTGGTGGAGTTAGGTTTTCAGGAGGTGGTTGAGTCGCATTTTTTTATTTTTAGGTACCAAGTAAGTGAAAAACTAAACCTACTACACAACTCTGGTATGAAAAGTTTGGAGGTTGACGTGGAGGAGGATGTGATGGTGGTTATGGTGGTAGTGCTGGTGCTCGACATGTGTAATTGAGGTTATGATAGTGGTTATGTTTATGACATTGATCAACAAGTATATAAATATACTTCTATATTCAAACTTCTAAATGTGTATGTACTGTTGAATTGAATCTTGATGTCTACGAGTAACTTTGTTTATTAGTTAGGTACTTAGGTTACTGAAGAAAAACTTGAGGCTAAATTTTATTTTTTTTATTACTTACTGTTGGATTGCTATTGTTTACTCTTAACACATCAATTATGTCTTGCTTTGTGACGATATTGGGTAAGATTTTATTTTAAATTTCTTTTTCTCTCTTCGGTTTCTCTAGTTGTTTGGTTCAAGCTTGCTTGTTTGTAAAATTAGCAATCCAAGTAGTTATATATGTACTAGATCTTTACGTGAGTGATAACCAACCCTTTCCCCTATTGTATGGACTCTAATTTCAGGGGGTTCCACTCTTCGACACTATAAAGATTAAGTGTGTTGGTGCTCATTCTATTGCATACGCTACTACCAAGAGTGGGATGAACTTACGGATTTTGGGTTCAAACAATGTAAGTCTCGGCCCAAATAACTCCATTGGTTCATTAAATTGATCGAACTACTTTACACCTTATGATATATTCATTTTAACATTCTCAGATTATTGTAGCCTTCGACGAAACAACCACCTTGTTGGATGTGGATGAGCTTTTCAAACTGTTTTCTGGAGGAAAGCATGTGAGTAACTAATATTTGTACTTTGCTTGTATACTTGCTTGATTCCCTGTTTCGAGCGAGAGAACTTATGGACTTTGGTTTGTTGCAGGTCCAATTGCAATGATGGACAAGGTCATTAGGTTGCATTAAGTTTCTATATACATTATAAGTTAGATGAATGTGTGAACATAGGAATTTCTATGAACTGATACTTAGTTTTTCCTTAGTATTTGATACTTAACAAATAAAATTTGGTACTTAAAAGAATTTAAGTTCTCTTTTTGTATGAATCCTTGTATGAATTTGAACGTGATAAGAATTGATTGAATGTGAGATAAATTTGACTGAAGAAAATATTGTTGATTGTGGAGGATGAAATGAAAGGTGAATGCAGGTCGTTATTTGTATCTCCGGCATATTTCTGGCCGATGATGAGCTGCCGGTCAACCTTGACCTGGTCAAAATTGGTCATTGCTGACTGATTTTGACCAGGTCAATATTGACCAGCAGTAATTTTTTACAGTTACAAAAAAAATCGTAATGGATTAAACGTGTTACAAGGTATTGTTACTAAATAAATTCGTAACGACTCCCGCTTGTTACAACAAGGCCACGTAGTAACAGCTCGCCACCATTACAAGTAACGTTACAAAAATAATTCGTAACGGCTGCTGGGCCGTTGCGAAAAATTTGTAGCACCCCTTATCGTAACGATCATGAACCGTTACAACCCAGATTCGTAACGCTCAAAAACCGTTTCGAATCGGAAAAAATGGTGTAGTGTTTGATCATTTGATTCATCTCCTGGATAAACCATATGTTCCCCTGTCAGTTTTTCTTTGTGGAATAATCGGATTGACCGTGTAAGTAATTCTTTTCAGTACTGAGATTGTAACTCTAATGGTCATAGTAAGGCAAATATTATCTTCACATGCAACTGTATGTATGTACCTAACCTCGGATTATTTGTATGATTCATATATGATAACTGAACTCACATTGTGATTTGTGATTACTCTTTGTGTACGTATTACTCTTTGCAATGATATTTCGTAGTTTTATTCGGACCACAATAGCATTTTCACAAGATGATCACAAGTTTTTTCTCCGTCCAGGTATCTGAGAGTTCATAATGGATCCAAAAGTAATTTATAAATCTTAGATGTATACCGATAGAACCAAACCGCGTTTTCAAGACGGAGTCGATGTATTTATAAAGTTTGCTAAGCATACATACCAATGGGATATTGCGAATGGGAAAAGGAAACCATACGACAAGGGAAAAGTTAAGTTTCTATGTCCATGTGTGAAATGTCTCAACCTCTACGCGCACAAGGAAAGTAAAGTTAAGTTTTATTTATATTCTTTTGGATTCATTCAAAATTATACGGTATGGACTAAGCACGGAGAAGGAGATGACTCATCAAGGTGGACACTTCTGGATGGTAATGGTAGCAACAGTCCGCACTCCGATGAACAAACAAATGCTGAAGACACTATGGAAATGGTTAGTGCTTTATTAGGAGACAACTTTTCAAAGGATTATGAGAAGATGCAACAGATACTCGAAGATGCTGGGAAACCCCTATACGAAGGATGTGCCGATTTTACAAAGATATCTGCAATGTATGAACTATTTAACCTGAAGAGCAAGCACGGAGCTTCCGATAAGTTATTTAATGAACTTCTACCACTGTTAAAATCCATGCTCCCTCCAGGAAATGAGATGATGAAAAGTACATATGAAGCTAAGAAGGTGATGAGAGATTTGGGTTCAGGTTGTGAAAATATACATGTATGCATCAATGAATGCATTCTCTATAGGAAGGATTACAAGGATCACATAAAATGTCCCACCTGTGGGGAATCAAGATGGAAAGTTAACGACACCACCCACGAGGTTTATGAAAATATTCCGGCAAAAGTCTTGTGGTATTTTCCAATTATCCCAAGACTGAAACGGATGTTTCAATCAAAGAGAATTGTCGAATATTTATTGTGGTACGACACCAGAAAGAAAGAAGAGGGTGTTTTACGGCATCCAGCGAACTCACCAGCATGGAAAAATATAGATGAAAGATATCCCGTAATTCGTGATGATCCTCGAAATCTACGGATAGGCATTTCGGCTGATGGGGTTGACGTAAACAAAGGCATGCAAAAACAGCACAGTGTGTGGCCAATTCAGACAGTGATTTACAACCTTCCGCCAGAGTTGTGTATGAAGAGAAAGTTCACCATGCTGTCATTAATTATCGATGGGGGGCCTTGTAAGGACATTGATGTTATGCTACAACCGTTTGTCGAGGATCTCAAGGAATTGTTTGAGGGAGTCCAATGTTTTGATGCGCTGAAACAGGAGATGTTTACTCTACATGCGGTTGTTTTATGGAAAATAAATGATTACCCTACTCTCGGTACACTGTGTGTCTTCCCCTACCAGGGACGAGACGCCTGTAAGGTGTGTGGGAGAAATACTTACTATGTCAGGCTAAAACATTGTAGAAAAGAGGTTTATACCGGGCATAGAAGATACCTACCATACGATCATCCATTCAGACGTCAGAAGGGGTTCAACGGAAAAGATGAAACTGAAAAGGTTCCTGAACTTATGACCCCGTCACAAATATACAATGAGGTAAAGTCTATAAAGAATAAATGGGGAAAGGGACGGAAGAACATTGTGGTGGAAATCGTGCACGATAACCCTGGAAGAGGTGGAAAGATGAAGAGAATCGAAAAAACCATCGACCCAAAAAAGGGGAAGGAGAAGGGGAAGAAGAAGGAGACCGAAAGGCGCTACTGGAAAAAGTTCAATATATGGTTCCGGCTCCTCCCCTACTGGCGGTATCATGTTTTCCACTATTGCATAGATTTCATGCACGTCAAAAAGAATGTATGCGAGAGTATCGTTGGAATATTGTTGAACAATGAATTTAAGTCGAAAGACCACCTTGCTGCTCGAATGGACCTGAAGGATATTGGTTTTAAAGATGAGTTCCAACCTCGGGAAAATGGCAAAATGGGATATATACTAAAGGCAGCATGTCACTCATTAAGCCCGGAGGAAAAGGACAAGTTATGTGCAACATTATCTGAGATAAAGGTTCCACAAGGGTATTGTTCAAACTTTTCAACACTGGTGAATCGAAAAGATCGAAAGTTTATCGGACTAAAATCGCATGATTATCACATGCTAATGCAACATTTTTTTCCCATTGCGATTAAATCAATTATGCCGCAGCCAACAAGATATGTTATTATCAGGTTTTGTTTCCTTTTCAGGGCAATATCTAGCAAAGAAATCAAGGTGGAAGAGCTAGAAAAATTGCAGTCGGGTCTCGTTGTGACGTTGTGCTTGCTCGAGAAATACTTTCCTTCGTCCTTTTTCGACATCATGGTTTATTTAACTGTGCATCTTACCAAGGAAGTGCAAATTTGTGGTCCTGTATTCTTTCAATGGAAGTATCCGTTTGAAAGGTGCATGAAAGTCATTAAAGGGCATGTGCGAAATAGAAACAGACCTGGAGGAAGCATTGCTGAAGGGAACCTTACAGAAGAGATAATTGAGGTTATTAGTTAGCACCAACAAAGCATGAATGATACAGTCGGAATTCCACCAGACAAACTCAACACATCTGACACTGGAGAAGATTCTTATTCTTTCAGTGGAAAACCAATGTCAAATCCTAAGTTTCCTCGTGTTGATATGGATCTATTTGATAAAGAGCATTTCTATGTATTGCGGAATTCGCCTGAAGTTGCTCCTTACATTGAGTAAGTATAACTAGATCTAACGAAATAACCTCATTTTTTATTTAGTTTTTGATTCTGTGTCCGAATTTCTGTAAAGATAATAACATTAATCGTTGCACTGTTCAGCCGACACCAATTTTTTTTTAAGGATAAATATCTTGGTATGAGTGATAGACATCTAGATCAAAAACATCATGAAGAGTTCGCCAAATGGTTACAAAAAGTGGTAAGAGTTTGCAAAAAATGTCACTCTTGCTACGTAACTTTTGCGTTGAGACGGAGGCTAATCCTTATAATGTATTTCAGGTTGAGAGTGAGTGGGCAGACTCTAGGGAAAACTTCAATCAGGACTTAAGGTGGCTATCAATCCCACCGAATGCACAAGTAAAGACATACAAAGCATATCACATCAATGGATACCTGTTTCGCACAAAATCTCACGATGGTTCCGTTAACCAGAATAACGGGGTTTATGTAGAGGCAACTGACACGCACATTAGACAAGTGGGTATTACCCTTAATCTGGCGGATTATTATGATGTTTTACAAGATATATGGGTGCTGACATATCATTCGCTGAAAGTGCCACTTTTCAGGTGTAAATGGGTTACCAAAGCATGGGTCTCAAAATACAAACTTGGCTACATTTTGGTTGAGCTTGATAAGTTAGGACTCCAGGATGATCCTTTCATTGTAGCCTCCCAAGCTAAGCACGTATTTTATGTGCCAGACCAGGAAAGTAAAAAAAAAGTCTATTGTGTTAGGTGCACCTACCCAAATCTGGAAAAATGATGGTGATGAAGTCGACGAGGAATTCAGTACGGCAGTTATTTGTCGGAATGAGTATAAATTTCCAAAGGTAGATAAACTTGACCTACAAAGGACATCCAGGGATGATTAATATCGGGATGACATTAAGGGTAAAAATGCAAGGAAAGCACCAGCATCAACACCAACAACAGTCCCTGCTTATCAAACGACTGCATATGAGCAACCATTTCCAAGGACTAAGCGACAAACCAGATGATAAAATGTACTAGATGTTTGGATTTTTTTGTTAACTAGAGAATGAATGTATGGATTGTTGAAAAAAAATTGATTCTTAAATCATGGTGGGGTTTTGTCTGCAGATGGGTTTTAGCAATGTTGGATGAGTTTGGATTTGGCTATACTGATTGTTGAATTAATATTCTATCATGCTAGGATTAGTAGTAATAGTACTAGGCTTGCACATAAATATTTTTTTGGAATTGGGCCTAAAATAGTCTTTGAATTAATCTTACTCCAATAGCATTTTATAAATTGTAGTAATACCCACCATCTTAAACATTATTTTATATACCCTATTGATTCATTAATTCAGTCATTCCTACCCATCTCTACTTAACAATCATTGGAATTTTAGAATCATTCACCAAGAACATTGCTTGTTTGTACATTTACTGTATTCAATCAATTACTACTGAAATCAAAAGAGCAAGAAAAACTGACACATTATGTTCAAACCCTTCAAACATACATCCATCACAAGTTTAATACTACTGAAAATTCAAACAACTGGAAGAACACAACTAGTTTATTTACATCTAAAGAAGGACAAAGCAAACAGAATGCAACTCCTAAACACCCGACAGGCTACCAGTGCCATTACAACTTTCTTTTTACAATCAAAATTCAAAGATGCACATTACCAATCTACTTGACATAAAAAGTTTACCCAATCATAACCACTGCAACACTCCCAGCTGCTATCCAAACAATGCACCTACTGCAAAATGAACCCCAAAATCCCCATAACATCTTATTCATCAACACCATCTATCAAACAAAAAAACAAACTACCACCAAATGTCTGAAATTGAAACCCCATTATCCATACACTTTTTCAGCAACAAAAAGTACCATCAATATCCCTAAAAGTTTTCACGAAGACGCACAAGAGAAATAGTAATCAATATACAACATTACTCTAGTTCTAAGGGATTTGACAGTAAAAGGCAATCACCAAGAATCGCATTGTTGTTGTTGTAGTTTAGCTCATTCTCTTCATAGTAGGCACCAGTACCATTATCATCGTATGAAGATGTGTAGGGACCCTGGAGATCATCATCTTCGTTTTATTCTTCCTCATCTTTTGCTTCACTGCAAACCACCATCTCACCGGAAAACACAGGCTCTCCATCGAGGTTTAGCCCAGGAATCTATCTTTACCGTCAGAATCCACGTTCAGGGGTTCCGACATGGTTAGAGCAAACTTATGAGGGTTTTTCTTCTTTTCGACGAGATAACACTTGTACATCACATATTCAAACTCTTGCCTCTTCCTTTTATTTTTCTTTGCTTCTTTTTCTCTCTCATCTCTCTTCATTGAATCATCATTGCGCTCCTCATATTCTCGTCCTTCACAGCTCTTTTCTTCATCTTCACTATCACTTTCTGTCGCACTGCGAGTTTTCCCCCATGAAGACTTCCACTCTCCTCGTCATTGAAGCTTCTGCCTCTATCGACGTGCATCTTTGGCATCCAACTTTCTCATCCACAACTGAAAATCCTCATCATTTTCAACCCTTAATCTTTCAAATTCTTCTCGCTCCTCTTGATATTTCTTCCTTATCTTCTCCTGATTCAGGAAAGGAATCAACCTTTCAATCTCAGATCTTGATAAGTCCCAATCGTTAACTTTGCACTTACTATTGCTTCTGAATCGGGTGGTGGCTCGGTGTGATTTTCATTTGCTGAACTACTAGCATTCTCTTCAATTCTCTATTTTCTTAATCTCTATTTCTATGATTTCTTCTGTTGGTATAATTATCTGTTTATCCCCATGCCTTGTTTAATTAATGATAGAAGCTTAGCCATAAATGGTCTTTTATGGAGATTGGTCAAGTGTCTGTCACTTGGCTATTAACTACTTTTTAATGCCATGCGCACCCTCTTCAAAGTCGTCATTACTCTACTAAACATACCCTATTTCCAAAGCCTAAATCTAATCGCTTAATTTATTATCTTTTACTCCAATTAAGAGGTGCATTGTTAGGTCAACCATTTGGTTTTATGCATTCATAGAAGGCAATTCTATCAGATGTGTTATTTATAGACATTCAGATACATGTTAACTTGGGAGAGCATCCTGGACTAGTTTTTGTTGTTGTCTTCTTGTTTGAAGTTGAATCCATTAAAACAATTGCACAAGAACCAAAATATATTAATGGATTCATGAATCAAATAAGAAACAACTACAAAACCAAGTCCAAGCATTATTGATAGTGTTTGGGATTAAAGGGATGAAAGAGTAGTAAAGCAGAAGGAAATGGAAATATAGGTTTGGGGTAAAAGGGATGAATGAGTTGCAGAGCATGAGGAGGAAGAGGAAGAATTTCTTCTTTATGAGTTGCGGAGCATCAAATGATTCATCTATAGATTGTAACTATCCTTTGGTCCCTATGGAATAGCATAAATAAGTTATTTTAACTAATCTTAAACAACTATAGATTTGCAGCTTGGTGGATTGATTCGTCTTGTTACCTACCTCCTTCGAGTCGAGAACATGTGTTCGAATGTGGGTAGAAGCTTTTTTATTTATTTTTTGAAAGTCAGTTAATAAATAGTACTGGCGTGTCTATAAAACGCACACTATGGTCACACATACTAGCGTGTCTAATAAAATAAATTTTTTAACCACGCATATAAGACGGCGTGTCTATTAAACGCACACTATGGACACACATACTAGCGTGTCCAATAAACCGAACTTTTTAGCAACGCAACAAAACTGGCGTGGCTATTAAATGCCCACTATGGACACGCATACTAGCATGTCCAATAAACCAAACTTTTTAGCCACGCAATACAACCGGCGTGTCTATTAAACGCACAATATGGACATGCATACTAGCGTGTCCAATAAACCGAACTTTTTAACCACGCCTCAAGTGGCGTGACTATTTTTCTGGACACACCACAACTGGTTCACGTGGCCATAGACTGGTCTATAAACACGCCCAATCAAAAATTAAAAGTTAACGTGACTGAACAGTTGATATTTGGACACATTACTAACCATGGCGTGGCTTAAAGCACTTATATTAACACGTCCATAGAATATGGCATGTCTATAGGGTATAAGTCTACCCTATAGACATGCCAAAACCAAAAAGGCGTGACAGGGAAATTTATATCTGGCGTGGCTAAAGGCCATTTTTGTACTAGTGTTGACTGGCCACAAAAGGGGGCCGGACAAATATAAGGCGTGACCACACTTCTGGTGAGAGTGTGGCGGCTTTAGAGTGACCTGATCGGTCAATTAGAAGTGGGGCCAGCAAGCATCATGGGGCCGGCCTCATTCAGAATGTGCGTGGCGCATTTAGGGTAACCTGATTGGTCAATAGGAAATAGGGCCGATTTAGGATGGGGCATGGCCAGTGGCGCCAGCTGGCCTAAGGCATGGTCACACCTCTCTTTGCTGCTGTGGCTCCATGTTTTTCTTATTCTGGGCGAGGTTGCACCTTCCAATCCATTGCGGATTAATTGCTTAGTTTGTTTAGGCTTAATTTTGACAAGCAAGGTCTGGTATATTGCACGAGGCGTGAAACCCTAACTTCTGCAAGTTAGTCAGGACGATTGATTAAATTCTATGTATAGACATAGAGATTTTTTAAGTTTATTGCCAGAGAGCAGGATGCTTTTCTGATTGAATACCTTATGCAAATATCTTATCTTTGATATTTGGAGATTCGTACTACTCTGCTGCGAGTGAACACAAATCGTCATGCCATATCAACATTAAGAGTTCAGTTGGAGAACATAGCATAGAAGGCATTCAGAAGAACTTATATTAAGTGAATATACACGAGGCGCCAAAATTTACAGAACATCTGGGATGGTTGCTACATTCGCCAGTCTGGATAAATTTCATGTAAGTATATTGAGCGGCTTAATAAATTTTCCAGTGGAGAGGTTAGCACACGTGGCTCTGTTTCCTTGCAGAGTGACATCACATCAGATGCAAGGTTTTACGATTTTAACCCTAAGCTAAAAACCATCATCAACACTAAGTCCACTTCTTAGCTCGGAACAATGGCATTGTTGCGGGGTAAGCATGACATGGTGACAAATGAGGATAAAATTGAAACAACAAGTCACGAAGAAATTGTCAGGAAGATTTGGCTAACCTTTAGCGGAATGCATGATGAATCCGTGATCCTTGCATTTTCCTTTGCGTAAATTCGTCTTTCTCCTGGGACGTTGGCTTCAACGCTGCATCTTTGGCTACTGATTGACAGAGGTGGCATTGCAACTAGGTCACAGAACGTATGGAGATGGCTCTGCTTTTAACGGCTAAGATGGCTCTTTCTTGGCTAGTGGAGATGGCGCTGCTTCGAACGGAGAAGATGGCGCCTCTTTGGCTGGCTACAGAAAGGTAGATGGTGCGTCTATCTTGGAAGGGCCGATGGAGAGGATAGATTGGAAGGTCCAATGGCGTGACTAGCTTGGAAGGGCCAATGGCGTGGATATCTTGGAAGGGACAATGACGTGTCTAGCTTGGAAGGGGAAATGGCGTGGCTAGATTGTAATGGCCGTAGAGCGATAAAGGTGGAGCCATGGAGCGTTGGCTTGGGACACGGAGAGGATGGCGCTGGTTAGGGCCCGGCTGTAACGTAGAGATGGTGCTGCTTCGAACGGCTAAGATGGTGCCGCTTTGGCTGGATACAGAAAGGTGGATGACGCGGTGAGCTTAGAAGGGACGATGGCGAGGTTAGCTTGGAAGGTCCAATAGTGAGGCTAGCTTGGAAGGGCCAATGGTGTGACTAGCTTGGAAGGGCCAATGTCGTGGCTAGGTTGGAAGGGCCCATGGCGTGGCTATCTTAAACGAGAAACCTTCCTCCACTATAATTCCAAAAGTGTTGTGCTTATAAAAGGAAACCTTCCTCCACTCAAACTCCAAAGTAATATGTATATAAAAGGGGTCGCACATCTTTTATTTATTTATTTGTAATATTGGCTTTGTTTCCACTTATCCGCGTTAGCAGCAAAGTAGAGGAGTTGGCGAGCGTACTCCAGGTATGTGCTCCAGCGTTTCTCATCCATTTTGTTGTTGTTGGTGTAAATCCTAGACATAGGCATATCCTCCATAAACCCATAGCAATACTTTTGTATGAATGATTCTTCTCTGCTAGAAGTATCGTAGTAATATTAGCCGTCACATTGATAGTAAGGAGGCCAATTATTATACAAAGTAGGCGCGCATGGATGGGTGACTGCCATTAGTTCTTCTCCCGTGAAAACCTAGCTTTTAGGGTTTCCTTTACCTCTCGTGGCCGTGTGCACAATTTCCGTGGCCATGCATGACTTGGACGAGGTCATACTTTCCGCGGCTTCACATTTTCCTCGCGGCATTGTCTAGTTTCGGCCAAGGGTGTAATTTCCGTGACGTCACGTGTATCTTGTTGAGCAGGCATCAGTATCCATTCCATTTAGCCGTGAGTGCCATGACATGTGGCCAAAGGATAAATTTCCGTAGCAAATGTGTTGTCGACTCTTGATTGTGGTAACCAATTTTTTGATAAAATCTTCATGTATGCTTTTCTTCAAAGTAATAATTTTTTATTTTTTTTTTGCTTTGCTTCGTTGTAGTTACGTCAAAAGCATAAGGAATTTTGTTAAGATGTCACCTGAAAGTAGTTCCGCCGCCGCATTGAGAAATGTCAACAACTCCAAACCGAACACAGATGATAAGTTCTTTACAAAGTCTGCTATGATTATAAAGACCCATCCCAAATTCGTGGAAATTCTTCTGACTGATTCGGAGAATGATGGAGAAGTTCAATCGGTCGCCCCAGGGCATATAATGAGGTTTTTCCTTCAGAAGAAAGAGTATGCATCTTCTCCCATAGATTTTAAAATCTTCCTTAGTCTATTGAGCTCTTATGATAAATGGATGAAGTTCATGATGATCCGCGACCATGTAAAGGCCAACTTAACTGAGGAGAAAATCATGCATGCTGTCATGGCATCTGTGGTACTTCAAATCAGAAAAGATATTGCAGGATTGATCACTTTCATCTCCAGATGGTGCCCGGAAACTCACACGACTATATGTAAATAGGGGTAGATGACTATTTATTTGGAAATCATAGTCGTTCTGTTGAGTCTTCCAATAATTGGGAAATTTGATGTTGTCTTGTCTGTGAAATAAGAAGAAATACACGCCGCTTTGGTCCCGAAAGCAGCGGGATATGTTCGAAAGAATGAGGAAAGGTGTTTCTATAACTGGTGGGTGTCTGAGTGGTTCCCTTATGAGCCGGAGTCGTATCAAGTGCTGGATGATACACTCCATGTTGCTATATTTTTAATTCTATAGCTATCCAGAGATGTTTTCGATGATGGATCTGGTAAGAAGGAGATAAGACAGAAGCTCGTCAAATTTGCTATCAAAATAGCGAAAGGCATTGCTTTTCCCATCGGAAGTTTGTTTTTTGGCTCTTTGTACACTCACCTGGATCACTTGGTAGCATACATGTACGTCTCTAATGGGTATATGAAAGTGGACTCGTATATCCACGTCGCCTTTCTTCAAGCATGGCTGTGGGAGCATTTTAAAAATTACGCTCCTAACCCGAGAACCTTGTTTCCTGATGCATATGGCGGTTCTAGGATACTCCGTTTGTTGGAGAGGCATCCAAGACCTGGCGCAAATCTCATTGATTTTCTTGAAAAATTGCATGCAGTTAACTTTCGTCCTTGGGCCCCGGTCCATGCCTCCATAGTTCAACCAGACACTTTCGCTTCCGCACCGAAAGTGATATTACGTTCCGCTGACGGGAATATGAGCATTGGAGAAACTGTGTTCTTGTGAAGCTGCATATCTAGGTATGTGCCATCTTTTTTCAAAGTATTCTGTGGAGTAGTCTCTTACAACATTGACAGGGCTGCTCGATATATGTGCTTTGACTAGGGAATCCCATTTTGTCACCCGCTGACAACTCCAGATGAATCTTTACCCGCTATTCTTGATTACAACGTATTTTCACCGGATAAAAGTATTCCCTTCTTGCTCCCAGAACGAAAACATGTGACGACTCCCAAATATAATATCTTCTGGCAAGCTGAGTTCCTCACCATTCATCAGTTCGTGCAGGATGTTATGACAAATCCGCGTGGTAAACCTCCTCCGCGGTTCTAGCGAAGCATAAATTGTTGAAAGAGATTCCTCCGGGAAAGCGAAAATCCTCTAGCTTGGATGCAGACAATCTCCATAAAAGGAGCAAAGGTCGAAAAATCGTGCATGTGGCTTCCAATAGGATTCGACAGCTCTTGTGACTTTCAGTTCTTTCAACATGCAGGTGTGTGTGATTCCCTCACTGACTTGGATGAATTACATAAGTTTTCCATTTCTCCACTGACTTTTTTGTTTCTTTCTTTTTTTTGACTCTGGGGCTTGGTAACTCGAATATCTTTGCCAGACTTGCCCATGGCAAAAAAATGGCGCCTCTTGAGAAAGGAGGCAACGAGACTGAATCTCTTGAAGAAGAATCCGAAGAGGAAGAAAGCTCGAGATCCGGTGATTAGAGGAGCACTTTTGAATATAAAAGCGATTCTTCTTCCAGTGGACCCACAAATGAGTCGGTGAGTTTTCCACACTTTTCTCTTGGATTACTTATTTACACCGAATAAATGATTAATTGGTGATATTTACAAGAAGAGTCTGCTTCCGAAAATAACTCTGAGATGGAGATCCACGGCAATGAAGGTGTAACAGTGTCTCCATTCATGGAAACCGTACCTGTTAGCAACCAGGAGATGGAGAATGATCGTCGAGAAAATGCTGTTGTGCTTCAGATGATGGAAAAAGCCCCCACCGCTGCGGGTGCGATTGTAGCCAAATAATCCTTATTGGTTACGGAATCGATTACAAGCACCACTTTCGACCCTCCGTTCTTGACTCCTCATGAAGATCACGTGTTGATTGGAGGCTTCAGTGTACTGGCTAAGTGTGCAGAGTTGTATACCAGGATATGGGAAAAATACTGACACATTTCCACGACCAAAAATCTCACTAGCCGATTTGCGTTGGTCAAGTGTGTGGAAGAAGCTTTATCCTTGATTTACGATATGTGCAATGTGACCGGCCATTTATGGAGATCTAATCTCAAGCTGGAAGTTTCACCGGGACATGTATGTAAACTTTGAGTTTAACGCCTCCTGGTTCTGTGAGGGATTTTCCGAGATCCAAAGGTTGCAGGCTGAAGCGATTGATGGTCCTTCCGCGGATTTGATTATTCAACAAGAGGAAGAAGTCGAGAAGTTGTCCCAGGAGTTGAAGCTGAAGCAGGCGGATCTTCAAAGCATTAAGGATCCAAGAAGAACGAGCCATTTTTAGGAAATTTTCCTTGAATACTTTTATTTTTTTGAACTTCTTTTCTTAGGTTTCTTTTTTGGAAGGCAAAAGAAATGCCTAGTTTATGGTTTGGTTTTCTGGTTTTTGGATTGATAGATGATTGCATTTTATAAGAGTTTTGGATTATTTTTGAAGTAATGGCTTTTTGCTTAATTGATATGTCAAAATCTGAATTACGAATGTAAGTAGCAAAATCATTCAGGACCGTGAACTTTGCATGATAAAGGAAGAGATATGAAATCTTAGGATTATTGTGTCATCGGATTCCATGATAAATGTGAAAATCCAAACAATAGGTCTTGTAAACATCATCTGGCAAACTTACTCGTTTTAGGGTCTTTCATCAGAAATGAGTCTTCAGGTAGTAAATCCGAGTCTTTACGTAATGCCCTTCTTGATACGAGAAGTCCCTGGTCATTATTTATTGTTGGTGGAACATCTTTATGTTGATCTGTGGTAAGGTGGAGAATCCTTAGTCCCCAGACGCAGTTCTCCTGAACCCATCCTTTCTTGGAAAATGCGCTTCCAAGCATGGCATTCACTGGTAGGATGATGGAAACGAGAGTTGAATTTGAAATTGAGAGATTAATCTCCCACTGTGGTCGCCAATTATTTGTGGGTGAAAAATGTTTCTGCTGATTTTGGTAATTTTGGTGTGTAGGTGAGAAACGAATCTAAACCCTAAACAATGTACTGCACGGGAGTACTTTTGATTCGAGAGATCAATCTGTACAATCTGTCCTAAACCAAGAAATGACCGTTCCAAGCTTGCTTCGGTTACAAAGTGAATGAGAAGGGTTGGTTTTAGGGAGGGAAGCGAAGAAAGTGTTGATACCAGAATAGTTGATTCTGGAAGTGTGGGCGTTTTGCGACTTGTATCAGAAAGTTGAACTGGCTACCTGAGTGAGAAAGCTATCAGATGATTTCTGGATGTGGTATTGTTGTCCTGACTAAAAATTGTTGTTTGTTGGAAATATAAATAGGTGAGACCTATTTATACAAGTTGCAACAAAAACGTACCTTAGTCTCGTAGGAAGTGGAAACGATTGATTAATGGGAGAAGGGAGTAACGGGTAACTCCTGGAACTTATGTTTCCATAATGAATGATACATTTACACCATTACTAACAGCCTCTCTTTATGACCCTTTCCTATTGCACGCCGCATGCTGTAAACCGCCAGACCAATACCCTGATGAGTATCCCCCAGTTTGTGACATGTTTTGATGTCTCGAGTGTTTTCGTAGAAAACATGTAGCACTTTGCTACGTGTGGCAAGTTGGAATTGAGAGGTTTTACGCATGTAAATAGCCTATGTGATGCTAGGATCGTTTTTGGGCTAGTTTCCTAAAACTAGTCAAGAGCTTACCGGATTGGTGGCGAACTTCGATAGACGAGATCACATCTTATGGATAAGGATAGCCGTTGATTGTGGATACCTTGCATTGGTACATGTCAATGGCACGGTGACATGGCTGGCATGGCTATTGCTTGCCATTGGCACAATTGCTTAAATGGTGTCTGGTGTGGCCAAGGCACCGTGGAAGAATTAGGGCTTGGCGTGGCTAAGGCGCTGTCGAAGAATTCGTCGTGGAAGAATTATGGCTTGGCGTGGCCAAGGCTTTGTGGAAGAATTAGGGTTTGGCGTGGCCAAGGCGCCGTGGAGTCAGACCCACATGTGGCATTGCAATATTGGCCATATTTCCACGTCAATCCCATTGCTCTGGGAAACGTTATTTGGCCTTGGTAGCAATTTTCCCAAATTAGGGTTTCGCATGTCGAAACCCTAATTAGTGCACGTGGAACGCGGCTGCGGCATAGCGCTACTTTTGTGCAAATGGAGCCATGTATATGCCAAAGGAACTATGGAAAGGCCATAGTGTGGAAACGGCCACGTGAGTAGAAATTGCCGTGGGAGGCTATTTATGGAAGGTTACCGCGGTAGAGTGGCATGTTGGCATGCCGATCGATCGATATGTTGTCGTGGTAGAGCGCGTTTGGCTTGTTGGTTTTAGCATGGTAGCGCGACAAGGTACGTTTGGCCTTTAATGTATGGTGCCAAGTTTAGAGCAACTTGATTGGCCACAAAAGGGGGCCAACCAAACATAAGGACCGACCACACTTCTGGTGAGAGTGTGGCAGCTTTTGAATGACCTGATCAGTCGATTAGAAGTAGGGTCGGCAAGCAACATGGGGTCGGCCTCATTTAGAATGCGCGTGGAGCATTTAGGGAGACCTAATTGGTCAATGGGAAATAGGGCCGGTTTAGGATGGGGCATGGACAGTGGCGCCAGCTGGCCTAAGGCATGGCCACACCTCTCTTTGCTGCTGCATCTCCTTGTTTCTTATTCTGGGCGAGGTTACACCTGCCAATCCATTTAGGATTAATTGCTTAGTTTGTTTAGGCTTAATTTTGACAAGAAAGGTCTGGTATATTGCACGAGGCGCGAAACCCTAACTTATGCAAGATAGGCAGGATGATTGATTGAATTCTATGTGTTGACACAAATCTCTTTTAAGTTTATTACCAGAGAGCTGCACGCTTTTCTGATTGAATACCTTATGTAACTATCTTATCTTTGATATTTGGAGATTCGTGCTACTCTGCTGCGAGTGAACACAAATCGTCATGTCATATTAACATTAAGAGTTCAGTCGAAGAACATAGCATAGAAGGCATTCAGAAGAACTTATATTAAGTGAATAAACGCGAGGCGCCGAAATTTACAGAACATCTGGGATGGTTGCTACATTCGCCAGTCTGGATAAATTTCATGTATGTATATTTAGCGGCTCAATAAATTTTCCAGTGGAGAGGTTAGCACACGTGGCTTTGTTTCCTTGCAGAGTGACGTCACATCAGAAGCAAGGTTTTACGATTTTAACCCTAAGCTAAAAACCACCATCAACAACTAGGAATCAAGATATAGTTTTGTATATCTAATAACTGAAAGCAAGGTTGAGATAGAAAAACTTGCGAGTTCGACCGAGCCATGCTCTAACAGGTTGACTTTCATAAACCATAAATATATTGCTCCATCTTCTTAAGAAAATATTTATCCAAAATCCAATTATCTTCAATTTGAAATAAATATTACACAAAATATATGGTTTAGTCACCAACATGATAGGTTTGTGATCAAAAATTACTCTAGTTGGGTTAATTTGAATAACTTCAGGGAACATAAATCCTTATTAACACTTTATGAAAATTTGTTTAACCTGCACAATAATGGATTAATTTCATATCTGTCCGAGTAAAATCTCATCCCAACAATGACATTTTCAACAAATCCTAATAATAAAGTAAATTGTTAATAAAATAATTATTTATATTATTCCCTTCTCCTTCCACTCATTTAATCTCACAACATTAACATCACATGCGAAGCACACCATCTCATTTCCTCCAAGTTAACACATCGCTTGTATTATACAATCACAAGGAGAGTAAATATTGTACACTATCCACCCACATTAAGCCATTAACCTTATAATAAAAAAACAATAATGATATTATTCTTAACTATTTGTAGTGTACCCAAGTACAACTACAAGATGAAGATGATGATAATCGCAACAAGCTGCTTTTTCTCTGAGAATTCAGAGCCTAACTTTCAATTGAAAGCAAATAAGTTTTTTCATTGATTGATTTTCTCCTGAGTACAATAATTGGTATTTAAAGGTCTAATCCCTAATAACTGCATCCAATAGTTATTATTACATCTTAGCACAAGTACTGAACTCGAGGAAATAATCTAATGCTAATTCCACCACTGACTGTTACCCCCAAGTAAAAGTAATTCAAATTACAGTTTAAGGTTAAATTTAAATTACAGTAATTCAAATTACAGTTTAGAGATCCTTGTCCTCAAGGATGAAATATGGAAATTGAGCTTGTATGTGAGCAACATCCTCCCATGTGGCATCCTGCTGAGCTGAATTACACTATTGCACTAAGATTTGTTTAACCTGAGAGTATTTTTTAGTATCCAAGATAGCGACAGGTTCAACCACAAACTTCCTTGCATGGTCTACCAATGGTAACTGAGATAACAAAACTGCATGTAATCCAAGCTTATTCTTTAATTGGGATACATGAAAGATTGGATGTATTCTAGACCCCACAGGAAGTTTTAGTTTGTAAGAAACAACTCCAACTCTCTGTATGACTTCAAAAGGACCAAAGTATTTTGCAGATAGTTTTAAGTTCCTTCTTACAACAACTGAAGTTTTCCTGTAAGGTTGGATATTTAAGAATACCAGATCACCCACTGAAAATTCTCTATCAGATCTTTTTTTATCTGCAAAACAATTCATTCTGTGTTGATCTTTAGAGAGTTCATCCTTTAACAGTTGGAGCGTGATTTCCCTCTCATATAAATAGTTTTTCACCGTTGCAACATAAGTAGATGTAGGGATAGGAAAAACCAAATGAGGTGGAGCATAACCATATAATGCTTGGAAGGGTGACATCTTCAAGATGGTGTGGTAGTTGGTGTTGAACCACCTTTCAGCTAGGTCTAACCACTGGACCCATTGCTTAGGATGAGAACTTGTCATACACCTCAAATATTGTTCAACACAAGCATTGGTTCTTTTAGACTGACCATAAGTTTGAGGATGGTAAGAAGTACTGAGCTTAAATGTGGTTCCTAGAGACTTGAATGGATCCTTCCATAATTGACCAATGAAAATTTTATCCCTGTCACTGACAATAGATCTAGGAGGACCATGAATCTTGAACACCTGAGAAATAAATTCCCTTGTAACTGTAACAACAGTGAATGGGTTTCCAATAGGTATAAAGTGAATATACTTATTCAACCTATCTACAACCACTAGAATGATATTCTTTTTATATAACAATGGCAGTCCTTCAATAAAATCAAGAGAGGTGTGTTTCCATGCAGTGTCAGGTATAGGAAGAGGTTGCAATAGACCCCCTGGAAGTGAGTTTTCTCTTTTGTGGCATTGGCAGACATCACAAGTGGTGACAAACTGAATCATGTCATTCTTCATGTTAGGCCAAAAGAATGAATCCTTAGCTCTGTGATAATTTCCACTAATGCCAGAATGGCCTCCTATAGAAAAAGTATGCAATAAATGTAGGATAGAGGATCTAAGTGCATTACCTGAGCCAATATAGAGTCTTCCTTTGAATTTTAGGATGCCATGTGAATAAAAATAATGGCCGTGAGTTGGAGTCACAATTAAATGAGTAATAAGTTGTTGGGATATAGTGTTTAACTCATAGCTAGAATGAATGTCCTGCATCCACTGAGGTTGAGATAAGGATAATATGGAACAAGCAGCAGTAGGGAGTCTGGACAGGGCATCAACACCTTTGTTTTCGATCCCTTGCTTGTATTTAATGACATAATAAAAACCCATTAGATTGACAATCCATTTTTGTTGTAATGCAGTCGATAGCTTCTGGTCCATCAAGTACTTTAAACTTTGGTGGTCTCTATGAATAACAAATTGTTGACTGCTTAAGTGATTCTTCCACTTTTGAATAGCCATGACAATGACCAAAAATTCATTCTCATATGTAGACAAAGCTAATGTTTTAGGACCCAATGGATTGCTGAGAAAGGAAATTGGTTTACTATTCTACATAAGTACAGCTCCAACCCCTCTTGAGCATGCATCATTTTCAAGTGTAAATGGCTAAGAAAAATCTGGCAGTGTTAAAACTGGTTCAGAAGTCATGGCATGTTTGATGGAAGAGTAGGCATGACTGGCATCATCATTCCAAGAAAAATAGTCCTTCTTTAGCATATCAGTAAGTGGCTTACAAATGGTACCATAATCTTTAATGAATTTTCTATAGTAACCCATAAGGTCCAAGAATCCTCTGAGATGCTTAAGTGTTTTAGGTTTTGCCCAATTGACCATGGAAACAATTTTATCAGGATCAACAACAATACTACCAGTAGTAATAATGTGACCAAGGTACTCAAGTTGTGCCTGAGAAAAAACACATTTAGACATCTTTGCAAATAATGAATACTTCCTTAATAAGGACAATGTAAGCTGGAAATGCTCTAAATGGGCTTCAATAGATGGACTGTAAACTAAGATGTTATCTAAAAACACAAGTACAAATTTGCGAAGATATGGTTGAAACACATCATTCATGAGGGCTTGAAAGGTTGCAGGGTTATTAGTAAGCCCAAGTGGCATGATGATAAGCACAAAAATGCGACGCATTTTTATCCATAACTACATTAGCTGTGACTCATTTTATTACTAATAAACTTGTTTGTAGGTATTTTTGGAAGAATAAGCTCTTGTGGAGAATTGGCTCGAAAAAATGTTATTTGCACCCGGAGGACACGTGTTGTTCGGATTCTCAAAGGGACACCTCAATTAATAAGGGGCACCTTCTTCTCCTTTTCAAATTTTATTTTTGGCGGGAAAACAAGTTTCACTCCTGGAAGATTTGTCGTTCGGATTTTGGATGGGTTAGAGGTAGACTCAATTAATGAAACTTTATGGGTAGACGCGATATGACTATAGAATGTTGGTATAGGTGTTTGTTTGGAAAAATTTTGGATGAATAATGTGTTTCAATCCATAACATTGGACACAAGCGTTCACGGGTTCAAGTGAATTGGACACGAGTTTGAGGCATGTAATGCATCAGTTTGGAGTGTGATGCACTACAGAGATGTGTGAAGAAGATAAATAAGGAATGTTTGACAGCTGAGAACATGTGGAAGATCAAATAAATGGAAAATATTGTCGTGAGAATAAAATTAATAAAGAGAGGATATTTTGAAGTTATGGAGGAGATTCGATGCATCTTTCGGGTTTAAATAGGTTGAATTAGTACCATACAAGGGATATAGAGAGTTTGGGGACCAAAAGGAAGTGCGGAAGAGAGCTGAGAAAGGAAGTTGCAGTCATCACTGCACTTTCAGGTGAAGAAGACGAAGAAGAATAGATCACTGTTCAGAACAAAGATGTCATCTTTATCTTTGTAACAATTATTTCGTGTCCGCAATAGTTCTGAGTGTTTCTCTGTAATAGTTGTTTCTGTAACAACTATATGTGTTACAAACACACTGCTTCATACATTTTCATCCTTTGTAAACACTTTGGGCAATGAGATCAACTTTTGAGCGTGTTTACATCATGAGAAGTTAAACCCACCACTGGGACGATTGAGGAAGCCGAATTTCATACGTGGGTAATTTTAATAAATTCTTTATATGACTTTTGCACTAATTAAAACTGACGTATGATTTTGATTAATTAGTTGTCATTTCATTTGATGGGTCATGCTTTCTTAGATGTTTTGATGTCCCATGCTTAAGATTTATAATTGATATATTGAGAATCTACCTTGGCAAAAATAAGAGTCCAAGTTTTTATTTATTGAGCTATCATTGTTAAAAGAATTAATATTTGAACCTTTTGTTATGAGTTTGGAAGAATCCTGAGTCACATCACCTCTCTTCATCCGTGACAATATTTTGTATATATTTTTCTTTTAGTTTAGTTTAGTTTATTAAATCCTAAAATCAATTCCAACAAGTCCAAGTGAACGACAACTCTATTTACCACTATCTAAAATTTGATCACATGACCCTAAACTCGAAGTGGCCATGATAAGTGCGAAAAGCAGTCTTTGGAATGTCAGGTGCATAAACCCTGGTTTGGTAATAGATTGAACGAAGATCTATCTTGGAAAACACCACAGAACCATTCAACTCATCTAACATATCTTCAATAAGACATATGTGAAATTTATCTTTCACTGTAATGTCATTGATCTTGCGATAATCAACACAAAAACTCCAAGTACCATCCTTCTTCTTGACTAAGACGATATGAGCAACAAATGGACTATGGATTTTTTGGATCACACCAGTGGATAGCATCTCAGAGACCAATGACTCCACTACAGATTTATGGATATAAGGGCACTTACAAAACCGCTGGGAAGTAGGGTTAGACCCAGTTTTGGGTGGAATTTTATGGTTAAGTGATCTAGATGGTGGAAGTCCAGCTGGTTCTACGAAAACATGTGCAAAAGTCTCCAAAAGTGTAGAAACTGCAGGAGGTGGTAGAGTGATTGGGGTAGTGGATGTTAAAGCATAGATCGGTTGAACCCACCAAGCGTTGGTATGTCAAGTTTGGCCATATTTTAGTGAATCAAAACTCATCTAAGAGTCATTTGATTATGTGTTAGAGACAACTTCGTATAGGTTAGACTAGAAAGTCTAGGAATATGAGACATACAAGTATTACTCGAAGACCTAAAGAATATGAAGAAGTAACGAGCTACAACGATGACATCATCCTTCCTATTGAGGTTAGTAATATTAACTTGAACTGTTTCATTCCTAGCGTATCTTTTAAGTCGTGCTATATTGAAAACATAACTGTGAAGCTGTGAATGAATAGTTTACTCTAGTAGTGAGACATGATCATATGATCATAATATTAAGGAATTAGACTACGAAGTATAACGCTTCTCTTTTGAACTTCGTAGATATATCGACATAATCGTCTGAATGCTATTGTGATTATGTTATGGGTAAAGATGAAGATTTCATCATAGGAAAAAATGTTTACATTTGTTTAAAGGAAGTACATTCATGAACTTGTTTATGAATCAAAAGGGAAATCGCTAGGCTTATTGGTATTGTTATTCATTGCATATCTTTGGATTACCAATATGAGTGAGTTAGTAGAACCGATCATAACTTGTTATGTATCTTGGTATAACTAATCACAATTCCTGACTTATGATTTGGTATGACTAATTTTTACTAATTAGTGTAACCGATCTTAAGTAATCACCTGAGATGGTATGATCGATATTTGTAATTGGTGTGACCGATCACATGTAATCGATCCTTGTAATTGGTGTAAACGGTCCTATTAATTGGTGTAACCGATCCTAGTGACTTGTGTCACCGATCACAAGAAATACCATGAGTATATGGTAACCGGTCCTGGTAATTGACGTAACTGATCCTAGTAACTGATGTAACCGGTCCTGGTAACTTGTGTGTCCAATCACAAGTAATTCATATTAAGGTATAACCGATCCTAGTGATTGGTAGAACCGATTAAACCCATGATTGTGATTTGATATTTGATCAATCACACAGTTGTCTTGGAATACAAATGAACCAATTATAAACTTGTTTGGAAGTGTGGTATAATCGATTCCAAGATTGTAAGTATGAAAGATTATTTACAAAGAAAAGATGTCAACATACTTTGAACACGAACAGTAACTCTTATCTTTTATTTTTCAAAGACATTCCTTAATTACTCAAGGAGATCCCGGTCTGAAATAAATTAAAAATCTTTTAATTAAGTTGTTAGTTTTATATGCTTTAATTACCATCAAATAAATGCATATCTCTAGAGAATAAAAATTACTAATGTGCATTTACTAATTGGAGATTTTCTATTGAGAGATTTCAAAAAATATTGGACAAAGCATTTCCAGGAATTATGAAAACCGATATGGGCATTTATTGCATAACTAAAGAATATTTCGGTTTTGGAAATTCCTTGGTGTCCAAATATTCTTGGTCTACAGATACTTAAGTTTGCATTTCTAGAAAACTATCCTAAGAGCCAGGAAAACTTCATCTTTTTGTTGTTTCTGGTGGAGCCGTCTATCCGGAGAGGAAACTACCCTAATTAGGCGAAATCTCTTACAGACCGCTCGTTTAAAGACTTCTGTGGGATCAAGAAGCTCTACGAGTACCGTTGGTGGGAAACTAGATAATTGCAGTTTATTAGTTTTCGATTGATTTGATGGACTAAAGATTGTTGAACTTTGATTGCACCTAGTTTGATTATTCTTGAGAATCTTCTCTTCTGATATAAGATTCACTCAAACTAGATCGAAGTTTAGAACTGTTTATAGATCTAAAGACATCTTGTGATAATTCATTGTTAACAGACTCCGTTGTGAGCGTGATTGATCACAAGAGATTCAAGTGGTGTTGTGCAGGTTTAATTGAAGATTAAAGAAGATTTGAAGACAAAGAAGATTTCTTATTGGTTTCTCATATCTTTGTGTAGCACAAACCTTGATCAGCTGGGATCCAACTAGAATCATATTTATTCGATTGATTAGTTGCGTAAGATTAGTAACGCTTAATAGTTATCATGAGATATATTTTGATTATTACAAATCCGAATCTTATTGTTTAGGTAATAGAGATTGGATTGATCTAACCAGGCAAAAGAGTTTATTAGTTTAAATGGAAGAACCTTTGCATATGACTTGAGATATCTTTATCTGGAAAGAATCAATAGAGTTGTTACCAAAAAGATTTGTTGTTCCTTTATTGTTTGGAATACGATCCAAAGGAATTGTTCCAGTGCGTCCACTTATTGAATGTCGGAAGCGCATGGATACTGAAGAAACTAAGTGAACTAGGTTTAGTTTCTTGGTCTCAACTATACGAAGTTGGTGTAGATTTTGTATAGCAGCTTAATTCTGAGAGTATTCAATTCTAGACTAGGTCCCGGGTTTTTTATGTATTTGCGGTTTCCTCGTTAACAAAATTTTGATGTGTCATTTACTTTTCCTTTATGCAATTATAATTGTTGTAATTATAATTTAAAGTAAATTACACAAATGTTAACTCTGTATTACTTGATAGTAATCCTATAGAGTTTGGTTAAGTCTGAACCTATTATCAAAATATCAATGTTTGATTGTTGTATTTTCTCGATCTCATATCCTTAGAAAATCACACAAAGTGTGAATTTCGATTTGTCGTATTGTCTCGACTTAGTCCATAGAAAATCACTTTCGTTAAGAGGACTTATACGTGGATATTTTAAAGATTGTGGTATATTTGGATACCCTCGTCTCTTTAATTGGTATCAGAGCAGGCAAATACGAAAAGATCTAACAATCTGTGTTTGGTGCGACCCGACCTATAAAAATTGAATCGTCAATATATATAGTCGAACCTGTAAATGATTCAATTAACGTGAAACAAGATGAAGAACCAACATATGATAATGTCATCTCCTGTGAATCTATTGAACAAGTCGATCCATAGAATGTAGATTCTGATGACTGGAAAACTTTCCTTGAAAAACAACTTGATGGAATATCTGAAGATGGCGACTCAGAAATAGATCAAGATGTTGAACAAAATGAGTCTATATTTTCATCACTATTGGGTGCAGTTTCTACAAAAAGACTGTCTACTTCAGATGTGGATGGTCTTCTTGCTCCTCTTTGCAGAGAAAATAGGAAACTCAAAAAAATCTTCTCTGGTTTCTATTATGGATATCAAAATACTAGATATCTTCTCAAGGATTGCAAGGAAAGCCTGAATTCAAAGACTCTTGAGTATGAAAATTTCAACAGGAAACATTATCTGTTGAATAAGAAACTTGTGGAAACTGAAGCAAGAATTAATTCTCAACATTTAATGTGTGAAGAAAAAAAGTAGCCTACTTCTTCCAAAGAAAACCTCTTAAGGTTGATCTTATCAAACTCTTGACAAAGTTAATCTTTTGGAAGAAGAAGTTGCAAAACTAAAAAAGCTCACTACTAGTGCAACCAACTTGTCTTCCTTGTTAGAAACAAGGAGAAGTCATGGAGATATGTACGGCTTGGGATATCAAGGAATCGATACTTCCTCTATCAACAAAGAAGTAAAGTTTGTAAAAGCCGTATGTTCTTCCGCAACATAGGATCTACCCAAACCGACTGATACTCCTGGATTTCCAAAAATCTCAAGCGAAACTGTAAAAGAAAATAGTTTTAGAAGCAATCATGCTAAATATCAGACCAAAGATCATCATAAGGGCAGTACATCAACAAAAGGTATTCCTAAACACTACACTCCTTTTAGTAGGCATTGTTATTATTGTGGGGATAAAGGTCGTATGCAAAGGAGTTGTAAAATTCGAAAGATGCAGGATGCTCTATCTGTTGCTTCAAAACAATTGAGTAAATTAACCTCTAAAAGGCCCTTAGATCACCATTGTCCTATTTTTAGACAAAAGAATTATTCCAGTAATTCGAATCCCTATCCTAAAAGGAACAATGATAGAAAGGCTAATGCCTTTGTCAACAGGTATATGAGATCTGATGTTTCAGCTTGGAAAAATGCAATATTGCAAGAGATGAAATACCTTCATTCAAAATCCACCTATAAGTGGATTTCAAAGTCTGAAGTGAAAACTAAAAAGGGGTCATCTAAGACAAATACTAAGAAAAACAACTCTGTTGTAATCTTAAATAAATATGACTATGAACGTCTAATTTTTAGACTCAAGAAGGATTTAAAAGCATCCAGCAATATTGATTCCCTGGTATCCTTTAACAATCTGCTACAAAGCAGGAAACGGAAAAAGGATGTATGAAACCATCAAGATAGATTGTGTTCCACAATCAAAGATGAGCCATCAAGTGCTCACTTCAACAACTAATATTGTTGATCGGAATTTCCCAACTTGTGCTCAATTTAAATAAATGGAAATTCTTAAAAGAGCACTGGAATATAAGAAAAGTATAATACTACACTCATATATCATGAACATCTAAAGTATTTTTCTAGTTTTGGAATATTTTTTTATTTTTAGAGGAATGCTTTCGATCTTAGGAAAGTTCATGACAAATTTGTGCAAGATATTTTCGGACTCTCTTGACAATAATATTTCGGAAAATCCTTACTGATTTTATTTCCGAAAGTGTATAGTTTCACGAATTTTATCAAATAAAAATACCTTGATTAGGTGTTTCAAAACTTGGAAACCAAGTTCTATTTGATATATAAAACATCTTAAGAAGCGATTATTTCCTCCTCGTTTAGTCTGCGGTTCAAGATGGGCGAAAATACTATTGATAGATTCTGAATTACGGATACTTGAAACCTGTCCTGCTGAGATTAAATGCTACTTCTCAAAGGAACATAAAGAAAATCAAATATATTTGGAGCTAATTCTCTTCCTAATGCCATATTTTTAAATTGTTCGTGAACAATTGGAAGCATCTGTAAAGAATGAGGAGTGGCTCGAGTCAAGTCTTTTGAAGTTGATTGTGGAGGTGAATCTCTTGAAAAGGAGACTCAATTATCTGAAAGAAAAGAGAAGACTCAAGAACTTGAACACTGAAGAAACCTCAGTGAATATTCAGAGCACTTCTAGGGATTAAGTTATATGCTGTAATACTTAATCCACGAAAAAAATAGACATTAATTTTTGATTTATTTCGATTATTGTACAAGGTCTATTTTTGAATAAAACTATCAATTATTTATGAATAAAATTATTATTTTATAATTTTTCTTGTGATAGTTTCCGGATACATAGCTTGTGCTTGAATGTCTAAATTATTTCTATGCGTTTTTGGTCTATGAGATGTCTGATTTCGGTTTTCATAACCTTAATATTCGATCTCATATGTCGTGAACCCTTATGGTTTGTGTGGTTTTTGATTTAGCGGGATTAAGTTCTATCCCTTGTTGGTAGGCTTTATCAAATGTTTGATTGAAACTCATATGTAAAAAGTCACAATGTATTGAATCAATTTGTGTTTACATGAGTTGTGTTTAGCATAAACATATGTGTTTCGGGTTTTTAACTTTTTTTATTTGCACACATTAGTTAAAACCGATTCAACCTTTCTCTAGTAAAGGTTGATCTTGTTGTTGTTCTTTTGTTCTTGCGAGATAATGACAACATACTGGGGGAGAGTTCTAACTTGAACTTGCGCTTAATGATATATATTTTTGAGGAGAATAGGGTGCGGAATCTGAGGTAAGGAATTTGTTAGTTAATCGTTTTCCTGTTTAAGAAATGCCTGTTTATATTGCATATATTTTTCTTTTGCTTAACAAAATTTTAGTACAATGGATTATATTCCATTATGTGTGTACGGATGTGTGTGTGTGTGTGATTTAATTGTTTTCTGTTAAGAAAAATTGTGTCAATTTATTTGGCTTATTCTTTGATATCTTCTTTATTGTTTCGTATCAAGTGTTTTTGCTTAACGAAATTTCGGTGCAATTGCGGTGCTATAATGTCTATGTTTATTTCAATTGCTCCCGGTTAAGAAAATAATTGTGCAAGTCAATTTATTTTGGTTTGTATGTATTGTTTATGGCTTAACAAAATATGAGATCATTTGTTTAGTCCAATTCGATTCCGGATTAGAGAAACTAAGTTAATTCTTATCTTAGTTAGACTTATCAAATATAAGGATTCGGTAAGTCTAATCGAATGACTTGACAAGAAATACTAGTTAACTAACCTAGTACTTGTCGTGTATAAAGTGAAAGGTCTAAGTTATTGTCTAAATAATTAGAACCTGGTGAGAGAAATAAAGTTAATTCTGATCTTTATTTTGGTCTTATCGAAATAAGCGATTTTATGTTTACAACTGGTTTAACAAGGGAACTAAGTTTCTTAGTCAATTTGTTAAACTAATAGGGAAAATTGCTTCGGGCAATTGTTTCCTTGATAACATATTAAAACTAAATTACTTGCAGTTTCGGTTTTAATATCGTTATCTAAAGTGGTATGTGAAACCATCGTGACTAACTCTTTTAGGTTGTACAAGTCTTTTAGATTTGTAAGATCCTTTTGGTTTGACCTTTATTTGCACCTTGTAGCCTTTATAAAATACAGCTACTCCATGCTTTGATATCAAA